>CM029797.1:5710704-6338106 GCA_017562165.1 Ectropis grisescens
TGCCCGTTCGTTCGTCTGTTGTCTGTCTGTCTGTTCGTCTGTTCGTCTGTTCGTTCGTCTGTCTGCCCGTTCGTCTGTCGTTCGTCTGTCTGTTCTGCCCGTCTGCTCGTCTTCGTCTCTGTTCGTGTCTGTTCGTCTGTTCGTTCGTGTCTGCCCGTCTGTCTGTTCGTCTGTCTGTCTGTTCGTCTGCGTCTGTCTGTCGTTCGTCGCCCGTCTGTCTGTTCGTTCGTCTGTCTGTCGTCGTCTGTCTCGTCTGCCCGCGTCTGTCTGTCGCTCCGTCTGTCCGTTCGTCGTTCGTCTGTCTGTCTGTCTGTCTGTCTGTTCGTCTGTTCGTCTGTCTGTTCTGTCTGCGTCTGTCTCTGTCTGTCTGTTCGTCTGTCTGTCTGTCCGTTCGTCTGTTCGTCTGCCCGTTCGTCTGTCTGTCTGTCTGTTCGTCTGCCTGTCTGTCTTCGTCTGTCTGTCCGTTCGTCTGTCTGTTCTGTTCGTTCGTTCGTCTGCTGTCTGCCTCGTCTGCCCGTCTGTCTGTTCGTTCGTCTGCGTCTGTCTGTCTGTTCGTCTGTCTGTCGTCTGTTCGTCTGTCTGTCGTCTGCCCGTCTGTTCGTGTCTGTCTGTTCGTTCGTTCTGTCTTCGTCTGTCTGTTCGTCTGTCTGTTCGTTCGTTCGTTCGTTCTCTGCCCGTTCGTTCGTTCGTCTGCGTCTGTCTGTCTGTCTGTCGTCTGTTCGTTCTGTTCGTTCGTTCGTCTCGTTCGTTCGTTCGTCTGTCTGTCTTCTGTCCGTCTGTCTGCCTGTTCGTCTGTTCGTGTTCGTTCGTCTGTCTGTTCGTCTGTCTGTCTGTTCGTTCGTCTGTTCTCTGTTCGTCTGTCTGTTCGTCTGTCTGTTCGTTCGTTCGTCTGTCTGTCTGCTCCGTCTGTCTGTCTGTCTGTCTGTCTGTCTGTCTGGTCTGTCTGTCTCTGTCTGTCTGTCTGTCTTCGTCTGTCTGTCTGTCTGTCTGTCTGTCTGTCTGTCTGTCTGTCTGTCTGTCTGTCTGTCTGTCTGTCTGTCTTCGTCTGTCTGTCTGTCTCGTCTGCCCGTGTCTGTCTGTCTGTCTGTCTGTCGTCTGTCTTCGTCTGTCTGTCTGTCTGTCTGTCTGTCTGTCTGTCTGTCTGTCTGTCTGTCTGTCTGTCTGTTCTGCCCGTCTGTCTGTCTGTCTGTCACCGTCTGAGCTCAAACGGATGGGCCGATTTCGATGCAGTTTTTTTTATTTGAAAGTTAATTACCGTGCGGGTGTTCTTAGCTATGTTTGGTTAATATCGATTCAAAATGGCCGCCTCCACAAAATGGCGGATAAAATATTTCTTCACAACCTACCTCAATATGGGTATCAAATGAAAGGGCTTAACTAGTACAGTACTATACGCTATAACAAATTTCAAATCCAAGATGGCCGATACCACAAAATGGCGAATTACATTTATTTTTTCACAACTCCCTTAATATGGGTATCAAATGAAAGGGCTTGACTTGTAGAATGTTGTACAGATAACAAATCTTAGGTAGTCGGGGGTTAGTCAAAATTTTTAATTTTGTTCTTGTTTATGGTTTCGTTGTGAGGAGATTATTCAAACAATAACTTCATTATCAAAAAAAAAACAAACTACCATTTTGAAGCCAAGAAACTGTAGAAATTTAATGTATTTTTTACCAGCTGATATTTGTTTTGACCAATGAGTAGAGATAGCTTTGAAAACTGGACAAAAAACTCGTTGTGGTGGAGGACGCCCCTTAACATTGTATAAATAATTCAGACCAATAGCAACTGTGTTGCCGGACATATTGCATGTCTCTAGAAGAACAAGCCAGTTTGTACTAGTTAAGCACTTTATTTCGCTCCCTCCACTTGGATCCACAGTTAGGCACCAGAAGTGGATCCAACGGACACTTTATGTTTAAATAAATGTTTTTTTTTATATTAAACATTTTGTATTTATATATAGGTATAGGTATATAGGTGGACAATTCACACACAACACCATCTGACCCCAAACTAAGCAAAGCTTGTGCTATGGCGGCCAGATAGCTGATTTAATACTTATATAGTTTTAAATACATAGAAACACCCAGACACAGTACAAATATTTGTCCTTATAGTTGCGTAATTTGAAACATATGATGAGTGAATAACAACATATCAATCCTCCCGCTTTACACAGGTGTGGAATTAATTATTAAAACGACAAGTGAAGATTAGGTGTAAACAATATTGTGGACAAAGTTTAGTCGCAGTCCATGATTTCATTCGGGTAAAATACATTTGATAACTGGGTCAAAAGTATACCATTATAATTAGTACATTAGGTAGATTATGGAAATATACGGGATCCATTTTATATATTTTCGGTTTTATCAAACTATTAATGATCGGGAAAGTAGTGGTAGGACTCTTGGCAGAGTCCGCCTGGGGAAGAAACACACCTTTGCCAGTTATTCTACCGCCAAGCAGTAATGTGCAACCATTACTGTGTTCCGGCTTGAAGGGCATTGTTTCCAGAGAAATTACAGGGCTTGAAGATACACCATCTTAGATCTCTGGGTGACAAGCGCAATGCAATGATTGGTAATGATTTGACTCTTCATGTTCCAATAGCTGTATGTCACTGTGCTGCTATGTGGCAGGCATGTTGCTTACCATCAGGCACATGTGCTGCTCGTCTCGTCACTCTTTATTTAAAAAAAAACTTTTTATGTAATTTCGGTTTTATCAAACTATTAATGATCGGGAAAGTTATAGATTATAAAAATTCCGGAATGCTAACGTCTCCTTAAAAACCGCACAATGAAGTGACGTCACGTTATTCAAGCACTGTACATAGCTTCGTAGTTTTTGTTTGTGATTAAAAAACACGTGTATCTAACTGGATAAGTAAAAAAAATTAGGGCTCCGTACCTCGAAAGAAAAATACGGAACCCCTATACGATAACTTTGTGCTCCGTCCTGCGTTCGTGTGTTAGTCAAGACACTTTTTCTGAGGAACGCATAAAGGTATCAAGCTGAAATTTATATCAAACATTTAATTTTACTGTATTTTAAAGCCGTGAAAAAATCAAGCTTCTATGCCAACGCGATCAAAAGATACAGCCATTTATGCCACAAATTGTCGACACTCGCAAGGGAATTAAATCCTACAGGGTATTTTCCATAAAGTCAGAATCTTGAAATTTGGTTCGAAGTATCGTCTTATAATTTATCTGTATAAAGAAGTTTCTTAGCTTTAGAGCTTTAGTTACATCATACAATAAAAATATTTTTAATGATTTTACACTTAAAAATACCATATCTTTTACTTATAGGTTTAAACATATACATACAGGTTTGTACGGAACCTTCGGTGCGCGAGTCCGACTCGCACTTGGCTGGTATTTTCTAAGTGAAAATTTCTTTTGGCGCGCCTCAGACACATTTTTCGTGGACGCTAGAATTCACATTGAATTCTATTCATGGCCCCGCCCTCCGGTTTCAACCGCGTAGTTTCCAAAGTAAGCTATCAAATTCTGAGTTGTAAGTTTTCACTTCTATCACCAGTTCCTATGACTGCCAAATTTTTTTTAGTCATGTTATTCATAGACCGAAGAACGTCAAGAAACAATCAATATGATTAAGGCCACTACCAGTTGGAAGCGTATGAGCTGGGAGGCTAGTGCCTGCGGGTGACTATGATGATTAACAACGCTTTCAAGTTGAGGAAAATAGACGCTTAAAAGTTGGAAATAAACGATAAAACATGTTTTAAAATGTAATACGAGGTATTTTGCCAGTTATTCTACCGTCAAGCAGTAATGTGCAAACATTACTGTGTTCTGGATTGAAAGGCGATGTTTCCAGAGAAATTACAGGGCTTAGAGATATAACATCTTAAATCTCTGGGTGAGCGCAGTGCAGTGCTAGATGATTGGGCTCTTCATGTTCCAATAGCTGCGTGTGCTGTTATGTGGCAGGCATGTTGATTACCATCAGGCAGATGTCCTGCTCGTCTCGTCACTTCTTAATTTTAAAAAAATTTGGCTGACGAGCGCTGTGCAGTGTAAAGATTCGGAATCTCTGTTTGGATTTCTTATTCCAATAGGTCAAACCGGAACACACTGATGCTTTTATATTACTGTTTGGAGGTAGAATAACTGGCAAAGGCATGTTTCTTCCCGAAAAATGTACCCAATAATTAATATTACAAATAATAAACTATTTTCGTACATAAATTAAACCGACTTCAAAACCACAAATAGGCACTCAAAAGCGAAAATAAATGAGATGAGAATTAATATCATTTTTATTACAAGCGCTACTCACTCATCTATTTGAAGTCGGTGCTAGCCAAGTCTAACAGGTAGTGGATAGTTACAGGTACAGGTAGTTTGACGCAATTCTTTAACTGCAAAGTTAAGGACTGTACTGTAGTACAATAACTTTTTATAATTTATTAAATTTGACTAATGAGTTTGATTGTGCATTTAGGTTGATTATTTAGTTTTATTAGTTTAATTAATTTATTTAATTTGATTATTTGATTTGCCTATGTATATCCTAAATTGTAATTCTATAAATTGACATGTAAATAACATTTATGAATAAATGAATATGAATATGAATATGCCTACCTACGTGGACGAGCCTACATAGTATTTTTGCCCTGACTGGCACCGACTTCAAATCGATGAGTGAGTAGCAGCACTTGTAGTGAAAATGATATTCATTCTCATCTCATTTATTTTTCGCTTTTGAGAACCTATTTGTGGTTTTGAAGTCGGTTTAATTTTTTGTACGAAAATAGGTAGTTTATTTAACCCTTTTTAGTGCAATTTATTAACGCACTAGCTTTTACCCGCGACTTCGTCCGCGCCACATATTTATTAAAGTAATTGAGGCAGTACCTACTCGTATGTCTACTACCATACAAATTCGCGTTTCGTAATCAAAATCGGTCTAAGTCAAAGTTTTATATTTAATAAATGTACAATTAACACGACAAATTACAAAAAAACTATGATCTCAAAAAAAAAAAATCAAAAACAGACTTTAATTTAAAATCATATTGGGACGGTCCACCAAATTTTATTAGAGTCTATTAGTAGATATTAGTAGATATATCGTCTGATTACATGAACGCAAATTTTAGTTTGTTGTTCATATTTCAAAACCGCCGCACTGATTTCGATAAAATTTATATGACCACCTCTGAACTATAATCTACCAACCAAAAAATAACCATCTAAATTGATTCACAATTGGAAATACAACTGGATTGATAACCTACTCCTTTTTTGAAGTCGGTTAAAAATAGTATACAAAGAGTGCAAAGATCCTTCCATGCACACTTTTACTCCTCATTTCCACTCTTTTCAACTCTTTTTCTGTGATAAAAAGTCGCCGTTGTCCTTTCCTAAGTCTAGTCTATCTGTGCACCAAATTGTAACAAACTCTTTAAGTGGCTTAGGCGTTAGACGGTAACGGACAGAGAGAGTTACTTTCATATATATAATTTCATATTAGAATTGAAAACAGGTGTTCCTGATCATTTTATAGGAGACAGTTGTAAAAGATTACCGAAAATTAATACGTTTACTCCTCCAAAAAACTCGTTCTTAATTTGCCTTAATCGAGCGTCCATCATGCATAACATTTGATAAGACACCATGGAAATCTCGTCGACTATCAAAAATTCTGTCTGATAGTCTGATACGCCATTTAGTGGCTGCGCCCATCTTAAGTATTGAGGTTGTATAGTGCGCTGTATTCTTCTTGTCAAGCCCTTTTATTTGATACCCATGTTGATGGGGTTCATAAAACCCAAGTTATCCGCCATTGTGTAGAGGCCGCCATCTTGGATTTTAATTTTATATAATACATTGTATTCTACTGGTTGAGCACTTTCATTTGATACACATATTGATGGGATTGATAAAACCTACGTTATCCGCCATTGTGTAGCGGCCGCCATCTTGGATTTCAATTTTTAATAGTATATTGTATTATGCTTGTTGAGCCCTTTCATTTGATACCGATATTGATGGGATTAATAAAACATAAATTATCCGCCATTTTGTAGCGGCGGCCATCTTGAATTTATAATGATAATGAATAAACATAATTGTATTGTCACCAAAATCCAAAGTGTATACAAAATTTCAGATTAATCGGTTGACAGGAAGAGAGTGAAATTTGAATTACTAAATTTGACCCAAGAATAAATAATAAAAAAAACCCCAATTCCACCCCGTAGGTACAGTTCGAAACTACAAAACTGCTAAAACATACATTTTATGGTTTCGTGTTAAATATCTAGACGTAAAGTTTCATAGTTCTTCAACAATGACGAAGTTTTCCATATAAACTTTCATGCCTTATTTTAACCCTTTCAACCCTTTTTTCCGGAACAAAAAGTAGCCCATGTCCTTTCTCGGATCTATTTTATCTATGTATCAAATTTCATCAAAATCTGTTGGTTGGTTTAGGCGGTAAAGACGGACAGACAGACAGACAGACAGAGAGACAGACAGACAGACAGACAGACAGACAGACAGACAGACAGACAAACAGACAGACAGACAGACAGACAGACAGACAGAGTTACTTTCGCATTTATAATATTAGTATGGATTTACCCAATTTCGTAGTGACAGGTTCGAGTTTCATAACTTTTGTGAATTCTACAATTACGTCATCCAGAAAATTCTATGCAAATTTTAGTTTTTGGTTCATGTTTCAAAAACCACTAGACCGATTTCGATAAGATTTTATATAGGATCATTCGGGAAGCATACCCATCCGAACGTTGAATCAAGTTACGTAAGTCCCACCACGTGTATCACTGTCTTTTCGAGATCATGTGCGTAATGCCGCTAACTTAAAAACGGTGAAGGAAAATAACGTGAGGAAACCGACATGTACCTAGAATCCTTCGAGGTCATGTGTCCTTCACCAACCCGCACTTGGCCAGCGTGGTGGATTATGGCATTAGCTCTCTCCTTGCGAGAGAAGGCCCCGAGTCCCAGCAGTGGGAACATTCAGTGGGCTGCTTATGTACCCATCCGGACATAAAAAGAAATTATGAATCGGTACGGGAGTTCTGGAGAAATCAGGTGAAATACATAAAAAAACGTGAGGTTCGAATTGATAGCCTCCTCCTTTTTGGAAGTCGGTTATAAATGTACTCCCTTTGCTCCCTTTGTCACTCTGTAACTTGAGCACGGCTTTACCGATTTCATTAATTATTTTTAAAATGTTTTCTAATATTTCGTAGAAGGTTCGTATGTTATTGTGCGGAAAATTAGAAAGTTTAAGATTACTAAGATTCCCAAGATACAGGCTTAGCCTAGTTTGGGTTCCTTTGACAGAAGTTCATACCTATGCGACAATTAAACCTACTCTCGCCAATTGCTACTTTTTTCTATGTTTTTGTTCTGTGTTATTGTTATTTTTCTTTATAATTTAAGTGCAATAAAGAGTGTATCTATCTATCTATCTCTGTTTTACGTAAAATGGTATGTGTTTTAATATGTTAAAGTTAATAAATATTCTATTCTTTGAAAACTAAAAAACTACTATCTTTATTAAAAATCACTTTATTGTAAACTTAGCACAACTTCATACACTCTTTGCTATCCACGATTGAAATAATTGTCAGTTGTTTGACAGTACGAGATAGCTCACACACCACCGATGTTTCTCGCATAATTATAGCGTGGCGGTATAGTCTTTTGCGATTAGTTGTATCTGTCGGAATCAAAGACTTCGTTTGTAGTGGTAGGACTCTTGGCAGAGTCCGCCTGGGGAAGTACCACACCTTTGCCAGTTATTCTACCGCCAAGCAGCAATGTGCAAACATTACTGTGTTCCGGTTTGAAGGGCAATGTTTCCAGAGAAATTACAGGGCTTAGACATATAACATCTTAAATCTCTGGGTGACGAGCGCAGTGCAGTGGACAGTTTGGACTCATCTTGTTCCAATAGCTGCGTGTCACTGTGCTGTTATGTGGCAGGCATGTTGCTTACCATTAGGCACATGTCCTGATCGTCTCGTCACTTTTTATTAAAAAAAAAAATATCACGATAATCCATGGTTGGCGTTTAGAACCAATTATTACTCTGGGTAAGGATCTAGGTCCCTGTTCGGAACGTTATCTTTAATGAGGGAAAATAAAATCATATTGACTTGATTTAGCCTCTCTATATTTATTAATCGCTATTTCCTTCATCTCATCTCTCTTCTAATTCGAATTCAATGTTCATAGTTAAGACAGGACTACGATTATTTTTTATCCTGAACTGGAAGTATTATTGAAAAGTATTTGGAAAAATGTTCTAAAAGCATTGCGCAAGCGATCAAATCCTTCTCTTATTCTTATGGTAGAGTTAGACGGTGCACGTGTGGTAGTACCAGTAGTAGTGGTGCTAGAAGGTGCAGTGCTTGATTCTGTGGCTTTGGTTGTCGTTTCAGAATTAGTGGTTGTTTGAGAAGCTTCCGTTGTTGTTTCAGAAGCTATGGTGGTTGTTTCAGAAGTTGTGGTGGTTGTTTCAGAAGCTGTTGTGGTTGTTTCAGAAGATGTGGTGGTTGTTTCAGAAGCTGTGGTTGTTGTATCAGAAGCGACAGTTGTCGTATCAGAACCTGTGCCTGTCGTTTCTGCAGGGGCGGTTGACGTATTAGCATCAGATGTTGTCGTTTCAGAAGCGGCGGTTGAAGTTTCAGTTTCTGTGGTTGTTGTTTCAAGCGGCAGTTGTCGTATCAGAACCTGTGCCTGTCGTTTCTGCAGGGCGGTTGACGTATTAGCATCAGATGTTGTCGTTTCAGAAGCGGCGGTTGAAGTTTCAGTTTCTGTGGTTGTTGTTTCAGAAGCGGCAGTTGTCGTATCAGAACCTGTGCCTGTTGTTTCTGCAGGGGCGGTTGACGTATTAGCATCAGATGTTGTCGTTTCAGAAGCGGCGGTTGATGTTTCAGATTCTGTGGTTGTTTTATTAGAAGCGACAGTTGTCGTATCAAAACCTGTGCCTGTCGTTTCTGCAGGGGCGGTTGACGTATTAGCATCAGATGTTGTCGTTTCAGAAGCGGCAGTTAACGCATCAGCTTCTGTAGTAGTCGTTTGTGAGTTACTTTGACCCACAGCTACAATCACAATACAAGATATCACGAAAATCTGAAACATAATAAACATTCATTGACAAACCAACTGGGCACGCTTATTTATACACGGAGCTATGTATAAAATATGGGTAATAGAGAGCCATTAAAAAACCAACAAACTACACAACACGATCAAGTTCGTTACACAGATTTTCGATGAAAAATCAATGTTCGGGACATCAAAACAGCGGTGATAAAGATAAAACTTATATTAAGTTGGGGAGGCCATTTTGTTTGGCAGTGTGACGACACGTTGACGAAAGGGTACGCTCGCAAAAAGGTTGACGGAACGTTGGACTACTACTTACTAAGAGTAAGAAGGGTCAACAGTACTGTTACTGTCTCGGTTTGAACCTGGCACTGCACCGAGGCGGGTGATCAAGAAAGAAAAACACCTATCAATAAAGCCCAATCTATAGAGAAGGCTGAGGATGATCACGATTACCGACCGCTTACAGGTGTTCGTCATTCAGAAGTATATGACTTTAGTTATCTTATAGAAGTATATACTTTGTTATTTCATTGGAAACATTGCCATCCAAACTGGAACACAGTGATGTATTCACAATATTTGTTGATGGTAGATTAACTGGCAAATGTGTGGTAATTTCCTAGGCAAACTCTACAAAGAATCCTACCACTACCGAAATACGTTTTATGAACTTTTTCCGGACCTAATATTGGTCTAATATTAGAGAAACCGGTAGTTTTGACGTCATCTGACGTAACATGTATGTCGCTTTTAAAATATTTGTTTAAGAAATACTCAAGCCACGACAGCTGTCGCATATTCATTTCATCAAAATCAAATGAGAGCCTTTATTAGGATAAACTATTTTTTACAAAAAATTAAACCGACTTCAACACCACAAATAGGCACTCAAAGTGAAAAAAATAATTTAATATAGGTAATTATTATAACCGCTACTCACTCATCCATATGAAGTCGGTGCCAGGCTAGTTAAAAAGTTACTATGTACGAGGTAGTAAGTAAGTAGGCATAGGTAAGTAGTATCTATCTACTACCTGTTAGATTTGGCTGGCACCGACTTCATATAGATGAGTGAGTAGCGGTTATAATAATTACCTATATTAAATTATTTTTCACTTTTGAGTGCCTATTTGTGGTGTTGAAGTCGGTTTAATTTTTTTTGTAAAAATAGTTTATTTTACCCTTTTAGTGCTAAACAAGTTTTCACTAATGCATTTACACGATTTCGTGTTGAGATCTCAATACATGAATTAAACCCAAACACTGGGTAGTTTCTGTAAGCCGTTAAGAAATTCCCTTGACTGTCCTTTATCTTCATCATCAGACCACTAATGACAGTCACAACCCATCTATGTAAAAAGTTCTCATCAATACAAATTCATCGAGCCCAAACACAAGGTAACTACTATGTACCGTCGAGGAGTTCCTCGGCCGTCTTCCTGCTCCCTCATCAGATCGACTCCAGACCATCTTTAAACTATACTGCTTTAAAATGCTCAAGCAAAAACTTAAGTAACGCACTAGTCATCTTTACAATTTTCCAAAGTTATCCTCGATTTCTCTAGGATACCATCATCAGATCCTGGTTTCCTTATCATGGTACTACCCTTGGAATATCTCCTTTACAACAAAAAAAGAATCATCAAAATCGGTTCATATACGACGAAGTTATCCGCGAACACACATAAAAAAAAAAAAAAAAAAAAGGAACATACATACGGTCGAATTGAGAAACCTCCTTTTTTGAAGTCGGTTAAAAAAGTACATGACACTACATAACTACTTACACTAAGCACATCGGAATGATTTATAATAGTTCTATTGGGAGTATAGCACTCTAAATTATTATTACACGCTTAATATGTCTATTTAAAAAAATCATAGGTTAACGCTTTTTCGAACATTTTTATATCGCGTATAGGTCCGCGTTTAACCACTAACTCGCCTGATGGAAAGCGACAGCTTGGTCAAAGATGACGCACGTTGACCTAGAAAGTATCTATTCACTCTGACCTTGAAAAGTTCTAGATTGTATCTCTTAGGGAACAAGGAGGACGGCAACTTATTTCGCTCTAAATCTGTACGTATGAGGAAAGTAGATTCAACCCCTTTTTTTTGAAAATTTTGGGAATATCCACAGTGCATAGGTATGGAATCTAATAGGTATGTATATATGTAAATCCGATGCACACTGTCCGAAATATATTGTATAAAAAATGTGTGTGCTTAAGACCGCACGGCAGAAATGAAAACTAGAATAAGAAAACTTTGCTATGTATTTGAAGACCACGAAATAATTTCAATTAAAATTAAAAATTATTTAGAAATTGAAAATTAGAATATAACTAGTAATTATTATTAAATTTAAAAAAAATACGCGGTTTAGAAATAGCTACTACACTAGCTACTAGACTAGCAAATTTTTAGTAAGTATTTGCTATTTATTTTATGGGATTTTCGCTAAAAATGCATAAACATGTTGTTTTTATGGTATTACACATAAGTATGTGTAAGTGCTGTGTTGAAAATAGGTATCATTTTGTGTGTTTACGTAGTGTAAGTGCTGTGATAAAGCAATAATACGAGTATAATACAACAAAATCTTTTTTGAAATGGATGTGAAATGCCAATTTAATATTTCGTGACAAGTTCAATTAAACTGGTACCTAAGTTCCTAGAAGTTAATGTCGCGATAAAAAAAAAACATAAATATAGTAAACTCGGGGACACAGGGACTATATTATCTTTCTCGCTCTGACGCGCTTGTTCCGCTGTATTTTGTTTCTCGCTCTAGCATCCCGAGTTTACCCGAAAACCTCTTATCATACCCGAGCGTGACGTTAGAATTCAATTCATATAATCTCTCTAGGTGCGCCAAAAGAAGATTTCACTTCAAAAAACTGACAGACTAGCTACTATCAGACGATGTTCTAGGCTGAGCAGCTTTTCTTAATCATCTATTAGCCGAACAGCGCGCCGATCTACCGAATCAAGGGCTTCCAGCTGATACTTTGCCGATCCGTCCCATAGATGGCAGCAGCTTGCCACACTCTAACGAACCTGTGCCTGATATAGAACAAGTAGTTTATTCGGTGTGAAATACTGCCAGACCTGACTAAGAAAACCCAGCTTTTCTCCAGCTAATTTAGATAGAACGATAAGACATAGAAATAGATACATTTAACTTTGCACTCCAGGTAGCCATTAATTTAAAGTACTAGGGGACTTTTGACATAAACAAGCAGTTTTCGTTGTAATTTAGTTTTGTTAGTAAAAATAAATTGATTGATGCTATTTCAAAGTCATTTTTGAGAAGACATATCGAGCATATGGTTTTGAAATTAGTTACGGCGGTTAGTTAAATTTGTACAACGTATTAACAATAAAACCAATATTTTCATTTACAAAAACACATATTCTGGTGTTATTGAAATTTGATCCGTTTGTAACTATATTATAAGGAATAATTTTCAATATCAGTACAAATAAAAAACACATACCACTCGCGGTAACATTTTGAAGTACTTGTTACCTAACTTCAGTAAAACGTAGTAACTCGTTTTATCCCTACTAATATATATTTATGAAAATTAGGCTTGATAATGACATTGATTCTCAACCTTTTTTTTTTAAAACTGTTATAACACATTTGACCTCCATCTCGCCCGATGTTACACGACGATGCAGTTTACGATAGAGCGTCCTTACCTAGAAGAAACAGATTCACTCTCAATTTGAAGTCCTCAATTGTAACTAAGTTTTGCTACAATTATGTCGGGTGTTATATACACTTAGTCTGGCCATAAATACTGTTACACTTAAAAATAAAAGATATTACATTTGAATTTCGAAACTGTCATTTTTATACGGTTGTTCATTGTGTTTTCTCATTTTGGCGCCAATACATTTTATAATATTTTGCGATATCAAAATGGAGTGGGGTGATAAAGAGAACCGAATCGCTGTGATTGCATTACACAAAGTAGGTATGGAGCCAAATGCAATTTTTAAAACTCTCCATACCCTTGGTATTAGTAAAATGTTTGTGTACCGGGCTATTAATAGGTACAATGAGACTGCCTCTGTTTGTGGTAGAAAAAGATCTGGCACTAGATTATGATTTATGGTCAATTTTAGAGAGTACAGCTTGCTCTAAACGCCATGATAATTTGGAATCCCTAAAACAGTCTATACGATTGGCAGTGAAGAATTTTCCCATGGAAAGAGTGCGTGTTTCTATTGATAACTGGCCTCAACGTTTAAAGGACTTGTAGATCTGTATTGCAGCCAATGGAGACCACTTCGAATAAGCTTTACATACTTTTAATTGTTTAATATTTATGTACTAAACTAACATAGTGGAAAAGTAATAAATGTTTTAAGCAGATAAAAAAAAATGTTTTTTCTATATTACAATATTTATGGCAAGACTAGGTAGATCGGGAATATTGGATATATTCGCATCTTCATCCGCAAATGTGGAGCTTCCGCGTGGATTTGGCCATATGCATCCACATCCGTAACAACCAGTACAGATTTTCATGCGGATGTGGATGTAAGACAATTTGCGACAAGAAAAAAATATTCGTTATTTGTCGTGGGCGGATTCGTCAAGTGAAAATGAAAGTAAAAAAATACCAGAAAATGGTAGCACTAAAAATGTACAAAACAATATTACTACACTGAAAAATGAGTCGCTATGGGTGAAAACCATTTTATTTTTGTTTGTGAATTGTGAAATGGCTAATTAAGATGAAGTTAAAATATTTTACTATTATCACCGATAGCACGAATATTTTTATCCACTCGATCAGAGAGTGTTCCTAGCGGTAAATTAATTTTGTACTGCGGGCTTAATTTACACACCTCCGCTTATCCGGCTTGCATCAGCATAAGCAGACCACTAAATGTTCCCACTGCTGGGACTCAGACCCTTCTCTTGCAAGGAGAGTGTTAAGGCCATAATTCACCACGCTAGCCCAATGCGGGTTGGCGAAAGACACACGACCTCGAAGTATTCTTGGTACCTACATGTTGTGTTCCTCACAATGTTTTGTTCACCGTTTAAAATTAGGATCATTACGCACATGACTTCGAAAAGACAGTGATGTAGGTGGAATATGAACCCGGGGCTCTAGCCGGGGGAACTAGCCTTTAAGACTAGTAGAAACGTAGACTAGACTACCACGCTCAGTTTATAAACTTAACACTCCTTTTTTCAGAAGCTACGCATTAAAGAACATACGAAAAATAGTATTGAAATCTAAGCGCCAAAGTTTGAGAACCTACGATCTAGGCTGAATTAATTTTAACTTTGTCAATAACCGGTTTATTTAATGGAGTAGTTACTATTTCAAGAGCTATTAGTGTTTCATGTGACTTAAACTATACACGTTTAAAATAATTAACATACAAATGTAGATAACCTACTTAAATTAGAATAAAAAAACTAACATAAGGGGACCGAACGGGAGTATAAACTACGCTTTGAAGCAAAATAAGGGATCATATGATATACGATTATAAACTACGAGTATTATGCTTGAGATTTGTTTCATAAATAGGTATGTAGATTTTATAAAAATAATTTACTATAAAAATTTTCGTTGTCAGAATGATTCATACAGCGGACATGGGAGTGCATTTCCTACAGGAAAGAAGAACGAAATAAAAATTTTGATTAACCCCCGACTACCTCGGATTTCTTACATCTGTGCAACATTCTACTAGTCAACCCCTTTTATTTGATACCCATATTAAGGGAGCTGTGAAAAAGAAATGTTTCGCCATTTTGTGGAAGCGGCCATCTTGGATTTGAAATTTGTCATAGTGCAATGTATTCTACTAGTCAATTCCTTTCGTTTGACACACATATTGAGGTAGTAGTGTGTAGTATAATTCGCCATTTTGTGGTGGTGATGAAAAAATTTCAATTTTCACATCGAGGTAGGTTGTAAAGAAATATTTTGACCGCCATTTTGTGGAGGCGGCCATCTTGAATTGATATTAACCAAACACAGCTAAGAACATCCACACGGATATTAACTTTCAAATAAAAAAAAACCGCTTCGAAATCAGCGCATCTGTTTGAGCTCTACGGCTCACACACACACACACACACACACACACACAGAAAGACAGACATCGACGTCAAACTATCTAGAATCGCTGGAGGCGAGGTGTTCCGTGGTTCTACTTATTTGGGTTGTGGACAACGAATATTGATAGGTAAAAGCGTCCAGCGTTCACCGCTTCCTGCAATGTACTAGAACGGAAAGAGTGAGCTCCCTCTTCCCAATGATGACATAATTCTGTGGACCTGAAGTGTAGGAGACCACATCCATTGGTTTATATCGATGCTTATAGTGCTTATTGTCTTATAGTTTTATTTTGTAATGGCTCTTCAGTCCTTTTATTACTGTATAAAATTAGGAGAAGCCTGGATCCCACAACACAGGTAGCCCTAGTGTGGGGTTCAGTGCACACTAACACAACATGTATTTGTTTTTTGTATTTTCTTCTTGTAAGAAACGTATGCCATATATTGTGTTTTTGTTTATGTCTCTCGTTATTGCCACAATAAACATTTATTCATTTTTTTTAAACTTCTAACACCCCTTTTTTGGTCAGGGGTTAAAAAGGGCAGTGAAAGCTTCCCCGCAAGCTTTTGGACTGCGTGTCGGGAGGTTGGGCCGTGGCTGGTCACCCACGATGAAGCTAACAGCTGAGAGAGGCTCCGGAACCTCCACAAGGTGGGTTCTTGTTTATGTTCTTCGTTTTTTTTTTTGGAGTGACGAGACGAGCAGGCATGTGCCTGATGATAAGCAACATGCCTGCCACATAACAGCACAGTGACACGCAGCTATTGGAACATGAAGAGGCTAAAGCATTACCTAGCACTGCACTGCACTCGTCACCCAGATACAGAAGATGTTATATCTCTAAGCCCTGTAAATTCTTTGGAAATATTACCCTTCAAACCGGAACACAGTAATGTTTGCATATTACTGTTTGGCGGTAGAATAACTGCCAAAGGAGTGGTACTGCCCCAGGCGGACTCTGCCAAGAGTCCTACCACTACAATCTAGTGATAGCTAATGCCGGCTGGAGAAGCATGTGCGCTCTTTGTTCTTCGAGCAGTCATCAGTTACCATAGTAGAATTCCCAAGTTTTCCTAATGAAGGGCCTAGCATCTTACCCAAGATACTGGGCTGTGAAAGGTCATGTAAGGAGCACGAGAAGACAATTATCTCTTACTCCTCCAATAAGGTGAATACGGACACTTAGACGACCCCAAAAAGGGATCCTGGTTTGCACTCTGTCTCCACTGGAAGGCCTGGGTCATCCGGCACTTCGCTTAGGGGAGTGATAGGACTTCCCGAGGAGGTGACACGCCGCTAGTATTGCCGCTAGGCGCGTGAATAGTGACTGGATCAAATGCGGGGTTGAGTGGGATACCCTGACAGTGACTCTGCCGCCACAGCTAAGGGAACCTGGGTTATGTCGCAGGGGACCAAAATGCGGGAGCATCCGGTTTATTCAGTAGGGGCACCATATGTAATGGAGTTCAAGATTACACGACCATTTGCTCCAGTCTGAAGAGTATAAAGTATATGTATGGTAAGTATGGTATGGTAAGTATGTATGGTAAGTAGGTATGGTAAGTATGGTATAGTAAGTATGGTATGGATGTAATAGATAAATTCAACCTGTAGCCACATACATGTTTAAAAATAAACTTACACTCAAATATAAATTTAATTTTCATTGTTACAGAGAATACTTTCAATTCCACATTTTATAGGCACGTGGCTAAAACGCTATCCGCAGAAAGCCAAAAAAAAGTAAACGTATTTTTTTTTGTCTGTGGCTGGTCGCCATTGTTAGTTGCGCGCGCATTTTTTTACAACTGATAAACTTTTCCCGCCACAAACAAAACATTTTTTAATAACTCCTTTTTTTTGTTGAATTTTTTATTTTATTCACAAGTTTGTTGGAAAACGTCGTATGAAAAACGTGTATATTGATGATTACCGTCGTCGGCTGTAATAAGACCCTCACATCCGACTCAAAAACGCCTCAGCGGTAATCACCAACATTACACACTTGTACCATAATGTACCATTTACTTTATCTAACTGACAGACTCATTCATTGCATTTAGTCAATATGTTAGTAGGGAGTGAGGTTCTTCCCCTCAACAAAGAGTCATAGCAATACAATCTAGAATATTCAATTCCTGTTAACTCATATTATCTCCTAAGAATAATAATTTAATAGTTCATCAGTAAGCGTTCGCAATAAGCGAATTAAATTAAATGTATAAATAATTGATCAGAACTATTCGACAATAATTGGATTTTCCGTTTGTTCAGTTATAATGGAATCATACTGAATCAATAATTTGCCGAGAGCCTAGCCTTAACTAGTTCCTGTCTACGACTACGCCCGCTTTCAATTTATTCAAACCTAATTTTTAACCCCCGACAAAAAAAAGGGGTGTTATAAGTTTGACGTCGATGTCTGTCTGTCTGTCTGTCTGTCGGTCTGTCTGTCTGTCTGTCTGTCTGTCTGTGTGTGTGTCTGTCTGTGGCACCGTAGAGCTCAAACGGATGGGCCGATTTCGATGCGGTTTTTTTTTTGAAAGTTAATATCCGTGCGGGTGTTCTTAGCTATGTTTGGTTAATATCGATTCAAAATGGCCGCCTCCACAAAATGGCGGACAAAATATTTCTTCACAACCTACCTCAATATGGGTATCAAATGAAAGGGCTTGACTAGCAAAGTACTAAACGCTATAACAAATTTCAAATTCAAGATGGCCGCCACCACAAAATGGCGAATTATATAATATTTTTCACTACTACCTCAATATGGGTATCAAATGAAAGGGCTTGATTAGTAAAATACTTTGCACTATGACAAATTTCAAATCCAAGATGGCCGCTACCACAAAATGGCGAATTACATTTCTTTTTTCACAACGCCCCTATTATGGGTATCAAATGAAAAAAGGGCTTGACTAGTAGAATGTTGTACAGATAACAAATCTAAGGTAGTCGGGGGTTAATCAAAATTTTTAATTTTGTTCTTGTTAAGTAATAACTTTCTTATAAGTTCTGGAAGTAAAGAGTATCTTATACGGGTCGCTAGACCCGCCGCGGCTTCGCACGTGCGCTATGCTGATACTAAAACTACGAATAAAAATGGTTATTGTGGGTTATCCCTAAGAGATAGATATATAGGTACTATCGTTGACTTTTTTGTAGAGCTTTATAACCCCCGACCAAAAAAGGGGTGTTATAAGTTTGACGTCGATATCTGTCTGTCTGTCTGTCTGTGTGTATGTCTGTCTGTGGCACCGTAGAGCTCAAACGGATGGGCCGATTTAAATGCAGTTTTTTTATTTGAAAGTTAATATCCGTGCGGATGTTTTTAGCTATGTTTGGTTAATATCGATTCAAGATGTCCGCCTCCACAAAATGGCGGACAAAATATTTCTTCACAACCTACCTCAATATGGGTATCAAATGAAAGGGCTTGACTAGTATAATAGCTTGAGTAGTAATACTATACATTATAAAAAAATCAAATCCAAGATGGCCGCCACCACAAAATGGCGAATTATATTATTTTTTCACTACTACCTCAATATGGGTGTCAAACGAAAGGGTTTGACTAGTAGAATACTTTGCACTATGACAAATTCAAATCCAGGATGGCCGCTTCCATAAAATGGCGATATACATTTTTTTTTACAACATCAAATGAAAGGGCTTGACTAGTAAAGTGTTGTACAGATAACAAATCCGAGGTAGTCGGGGGTTAATCAAAATTTTTAATTTTGTTCTTGTTAAGGTGTACAATACTGCTGTACATTATTTTGATCCATCTCGTAGGATCCAGCCAGCGTTTGCAAAGTAACCTCAAAAATGTGTTTATTTATGATATCACATTAAAAACCTTTAAAATTATTTGTGTTTCTCTACTGTTGTATGCATATATTAAATACATATACACCTTCCTCTTGAATCACGCTATCTATTTAAAAAACCCGCATCAAAGTCTGTTTGGTAGTTTTAAAGATGTATGCATACATAGGGATATAGGGACAAAGAAAGCG
Organism: Ectropis grisescens; assembly: GCA_017562165.1. NCBI lineage: Eukaryota > Metazoa > Arthropoda > Insecta > Lepidoptera > Geometridae > Ectropis > Ectropis grisescens. Next base: position 5,729,968 of record CM029797.1, read on the forward strand.
ACTTTGTTTTATACTATGTAGTGATTCGAGATTATAACTTATTTTTGTTTGAATATTTAACTCAATATATTTTCGAATTCTTAAAATGTGATCGAGGAACACTTTTTAACCGGCTTTAAAAACAGGAGAAAGATCCACAAACATCTTTTTGTGTATGTTTTTCGATTCTAGCCTTCGTTTGGCGCACCTCACTCAGATTTTTCGTGGACTATGGATTGAGCTCACGCTCATGCTCGTGAATGAAATAAATCTTCGGGTGAAATCAGGACCATGGCCATCTAGAACTGCTAACGCATTTTTTAGATGGCCATAGCCCTACTAAGGTAGGATGATTTTTTAAATAGCTAATTGTATCTTTCTTCTCGCTCGGGTACACTCAGCGGTCACAAGTTCATTTAATCGAGCCTTTCACATCGGAGCGTGACGGGTCACCCTCACTTACAGCCTACGAAAAAATCTATGTGTGATGAAACAAAAGAAGTTTTCGTTCAAAAAAAAAGAACAAAGAACAGTATTTCAATCTTATTAGACTTGATAAAGTAAAAAAATTAAAAATTTGCTAGCATAATCTGTGATCTAGCCCAAAGTAAATTTTCTGTGTATGTGGGACCCAGGTCTTAGTATCTGAAGAAAACTAAATCCTCTTTATTTGTCGTCGGGTAGCAAATATAGCATTAATTATCTACTACCCCGAGGCGACGTCGTTGGTACAATGAGGATTTATGTATTTATGGAAAATGTCTAATTACTTGACTTTCTTACTTGATGGACTTAAAATCAAGTTGGAATCGATTGCGAGACGAGGCATATGAGCCTTATAGCACGTCTCTCGTTTCTACGCAAAGTTCTTGTTCGAAAAAGACTTCAAAGCCTTAAACATCGCCGCAAAATTGCTAATTTGTAGGGTTCTTATTGGATACACTTCGGAGAGCATGCAACTGATCTGGATGATCTAATACTACGTTTTTCAAATGTAGTTCGTAGCTTAAAAATGTAACATCGTTTCATAGTTGATGTTCCTAAGACTCGAACGACGAGGTTTGACTCTACTTTTGTGATAACAACATTTCTAGATATGGAATGCGTTGCCTGAGTGGATTTTTTTCGAGGGTTACAATCTTGGTGTTTTCAAATTGAGACTGAATCCGTATCTTCTAAGTAAGCACGTTCTATGGTAAGCCCTATCGTCACTTCACATCAGGCAAGATGGCGGTGACGTGTACACATATAAAATTTAAAAAAAACATGTTGGCCGCGCTTACGACTGGAAGTGGGCTTGATTTTCTTGATTATCTATAGACCTTAACCGTTCTATGGATAATTCAGACGTGCTTAGCATAAGTAGTTATTTAGATATGTAGCGTAGTGTAGTTCTCATTGTAAGAAGTTGTATTAGTAAAAATAATAACGATGTATTATAAACTTAAACAATGCCCAGAATGTGATATATTTTGTGATAAATGAGCACAGATTGACACACATTTAAAATTATTTTGTGAAAATATTAGTAAGTAGTGTGTATATTTTCAATCTTGTTTAATGACTAACTGATTAATTTATTCTTCATTATTTTGTAACATTCACTTGACATATTGTTTTTTTTTTCATATATATTTTGACTAATTTACTATTATGTTTTAAATGAATTTTAAGTGTAATTGGCATTGTAGCCGTATTTATGATTAGCCAATAAATAAAATTGTTTTCACATTTCAATATTCCTACGAAAATAGAATACACATTATTTTAACATAAAGTATTTTTATGTATTTCGAAACAAAGTGCCTGGGGAAGTACCACCTTTGGCAGTTATTTTACCGCAAAGCAGTAATGTGTAAACATTACTGTGTTCCGAATTTAAGGGAAACCTTTCCAGAACAATGATAGGACATTAAAATGAGATAGATATCTTATATCTATGGGTGACAAGCGCAGTGCAATGCTATACAAAACGTATAACATATATGTTATACTTATACGTTTTATATATTAGTTTATTTATTACTTATTTGTGTATTAGGATGTAAAATTATTAAAATGTAATATTGGTACATTATTGTATATGATTAAATTATGTATGTTAGTAATTATTAGTGTGTTATTTTAACTATATACTATACAGAAGTGTAAGCTTCTATGTAGGTACTCCAAATTGTACCCTCGTCTTCCATTACTCATATCTTCTTCACCATCCTACGGTTGCCTGGAAGAAATCGCTCTTAGCGATAAGGTCGCCCATTGTTACTTTGTTTTAAGGTGTTTCTGTATTTTGTTCTATTATTTAAGTGCAATAAAGAGTTTATCTATCTATCTATCAATGCTAGGTTATGATTTGTTTTTTCATGTTCTAACAGCATGACACTGTGCTGTAATGGGTAGACGTGTTGCTTACCATTAGGCACATGCTCTGCTCCTCTTGTCACTTTTTACTAAAAAAAATGACGTAATTTTGAAGACGGTAAAAAAACCAACGTTTTAATAACAACACGGTTATTATGTAATTTTAAATCGCTAAAACAAAAGCGTTATTATCGCCCGCCTACAAGAATAACGGAACTTTTCCATCTACTTTTCCGTCAAACTACCAACTTCCCATATTTAGCATTCTCCCTGCAACATGTTACCACGATGACGTCACGGGATATATTAAGAGACGCGTATCCGAGAGCGATCTTCATATTAAAATTGGAGAATGTCTTGAGAATGTTAAACACTTGAAGCTGTTTCTGCTATATTTATATGATAAAATATTAAAACATGGTAGGAAACGGACGGAATTATAATTATAGAGCTATCATAATATTGACTAAAATTCCAAAATAATGTATGTTAAACTTTGGATACAATGGAATAGAATAAATATTTGAATAATTTTGTAATACACTGCGATCAATGTACATCTTTGTTGCCATAGGAAAGAACTAACCACCAAGATACGGGGTTTTAACACCCAGTTTGGTGAATAGAGTAACATGACGACATAAATGTACTATTTTTGGATGAATAAATGATTTGATTTGATATCAGCGTTTTGCGGTTTTACCTGCGCAGATCCTTTTATTTTTCCGAGATTGAAAGTAGCATTATTTCACACACAATTAAAAGTTGTGCATCCGAGAACTAGACTAACTAAAGTTGAAAGACAAGGTCGACTTATAATCCAGATGTTCAATAAATTACCGTACACCATAACAAGACTAGATAATAACGAATTTAGAAATAAGATAAAGCACTTCTTTATGAGTAATCCATTTTATAAACTTGGGGAATTTATGTCAATGAATCTATCTGAATCTTCATTTTTGTAGAAAGGACAAACGGAAAAGTATAGTTAAATTTATATTTAATCTCTCTCTGTGTCTCTCTCTGTTTCGATGACATCAGGGCGTGTAACAAACAGATTTGTAAAGTTTCTCTCTAGATTAATAATTAAACATGTCTTGTTGCCGCTTCGGCATTCGTCGGGAAATTTAATTTACCTTACAGGACACCCTAAAAATGGGAACGTCATGAAAATAAAAACCAATAATATTGTTGTTCCTTGTGTGAATTCGTGTGTAAAAACTCCAAATAATGACAATTTTTTTAGACAAGGTTTTAGTAAAACGATACAAACTTGAAATGCACAGAATGTATTATAATTCATCAAAATATCCAATGTGTCCGAAATAAGATTGTGAGATTGGAGAGCTTAACCGTAACATATAAACCTGATGTGCTAGTACTAAGTGAAACCTGGCTAGATTGTAGTGAAGTTGATGGTATTTTTGTTCACGGTTATTACCAGGCAAATTATTATGTTCGGAGATCTCGACTTCATGGTGGCGTCTCCATATTTGTCAGGAATAACTTGTTGTCGAGACCATGTAAAGAAATTGATACAGTGTCGGTGGAGTATCATTGTGAGTTCGCCTCTGTGGAAATAAATCTTACTAATGTATCTAAATTAATTGTAATAGGTATGTATAGAACTGGTCTGGGGAGTGAAATCATATTTATGGATGCTGTAAGCTTTTTGATGTGTTGTCGGGTCTGTCCAACTATCAGATAATTTTAGTCGGAGACTGGAATGTAGATTTTATGATAGTTTCTCCTAATAAAATGGCATTAATTGATATTATGGATGCTAGTGCTTTCAGGAATATAGTCAATTTTTACACAAGAATTTACAAAAGTGCAAAGTCATCTGTTGATTGTGTTGTAGACTGCACTTTTACTTTGATAAACAATGCACTTTTACTTTTACTTTTACTTTGATAAAAGTGCAGTCTATAGCTTCAGGCATTTCAGATCATTTAGCACAACTTACTACACTAAAAACACAGAAAAATGTCAAACCTAAATGGATTAAAGTAGAAAAACGGATATTTAGTGAACAAAATACTGTTAATTTTTGCGATGCTATGTTGGCATATGATTGGGATAATTTGTTTTGTTTTTACTCTGATGAAACTTTTGACGTCTTTTTTGACAGGTTTATTTGGAACCTGGAACTTTTTTTCCCAAATAAGATGGTTAAAATAAACTTAAGAAATCAATGCCCCTGGATAACTGATGAAATTGTAAAGATGCAGCTTGACCTTCATGACTTGCATGACATGAAGTTTCAATTTCCTGAATTATCAGAAATTCATATATCAAAAAAAAAACTTTGTTAACCCATACTGTTTTAAAAAGTAAACAAGAGCATGTAAATAATAGATTGAAGAATGCCAGTAATGTAAAGAAAGAAATTTGGGATATCATAAAGCGAGAAACAAATAAGAGTTATAAAGTGTCAGACTGGAGTCTGAATGATGAGGACTCCCAGTTTATTACAATTGAAAATATACCTCATTACATTAACAATTACTTCATTTCAATTGCAAATAGTCTTAAAACCATTAGTTCCCCCAATAGTCAAAAAGCATTAAAATTTAAAAAAAAAGTTTAAATTGATAAATTGCAGTTTAATTTTCGGATTGTGAGTCAATACGACATTGTAACTCGGTCCAAATTAAAGTTAAAAAATTCTAACACAAAAGATTTGTATGATATATCTGGATTTTTTCTGCATAGAATCCTTGGAAGTTTGGGCGAGCACAGGACTTACCTCATTAACAATATATTACAATCAAATTACTATCCTCAGTCACTAAAGAAGTCCAGACTTACCCCGCTGTACAAGGGTAAAGGTGACAATACATCTGTTAAAAATTATAGACCAATTACAATTGTGCCAACTATATCGAAACTAATAGAGTCATTTATGTCTAGTGATATAATGGAATATTTAATAGATAATAAATTATTGTCAGAATCCCAACATGCTTACCGAAGGGGTAGATCTACCGTAACAGCATCAGTCAGATTTGTTGACATTGTAACTGATTGTCTTGAACGTAAGAAAAAGGTGGCTGCTGTATTTCTAGACCTCTCCAAGGCTTTTGATTCAGTAAATCATGAGCTGCTATTACAGAAGCTAAAAAATTATGGCATAGGGGGTAAAAATCTACAACTCCTTGAATCTTTTTTATCAGGTCGTGAACAAACGGTTGAAATAAAAAATGAAGGAAGTCGCATTAGGTCTAATCCACAGACCATTGACATAGGTATACCGCAAGGATCATCGGTCGGAAATATTCGTTTTCTCCTCTTTATCAATGATATAAATCAATTAGATATTCAGGGCGACATCATCCAATATGCAGATGATACCACAATAATTATTTCAGATGATAATATAGATAACTTGATTATTAAACTCAAAGCAACTTTCCACAAATTAGAGGGCTGGTTTGGGGACAATGGACTTCATTTAAATAAAGACAAAACAAACATTATGTTTTTCAACCCCTTAACACCTAAAGTGAATACTTTCCCTATAAACATAGGAGCTTCAACATTATACACAACAAATTCTGTCAAAATGTTAGGATTTGAAATTGATTCATCACTAACGTGGAAGAATCATATAGATATCACATGCAAAAAAAAGTCCAGAGGAGTGTTTGCTCTCAAACAATTAAAAACTATTACATCCTCTGAATGTTTGAAAGAAGTTTACTATGCACATGTCCATTCTTTAATGTCGTACGGAATAATTGTATGGGGAAGTGCAACAGATTATGAGAGAATTTTAAAAAATACAAAAGCGTGCCATCAGAGTTTTGGTTGGTATCAGGTGTAGAGAGTCATGTAGAAACCATTTCAGGGATTTGCAAATTTTGACTTCTGGATCACTTTATATTTTCGAAATTTTAAAATATGTTAGGCAAAATATAAGTAAATACAAGCTCCATAAAACAAATAGGGTAAACTCTAATAGAAACAGAATGTATTTTGAACCTATACCACACAGATTGTGCATGTCTAATAGAACTCCACTCATCAGAGGCCAGGAATTATATAATAAACTCCCAACAGGAATTCAAACCCTGACAAGCGACACAGAGTTTCTTAAGAAGGTTAAGGTTATTTTATTGGACAAGACGATTTATACCCTAAAGGAATATTTAAGTAATGACTACACCAGCTACAATTCGACTAATGCCTGACATACCTAATAATTTATTAAATCAGAAATGTTATTTAAGTATATGCATTGACATATATGTATTTATTGAAATAATTAAACTAGTTAATTGAATATAATGCCCCTTTACAGCATTTTTAACTTTAAAAAATTGTCAAATGTATTATACAAATACAAAACCATTGTTATTTTCAAGTGTAGATAATGATAGATGAAAATTTAAATTGGAATATTTTATTGTAATTTTGTATAAGTTGTTATAATTTATTGTAATAATGTATCAATGATTGTATAAAAGGTTGTATTTTAATTTGATGTTTTCGTAGTGTACCATACAACCATTTTGTTAAAAATTATGTATGTGTTATCTACGAAATAAATAATATTCTATTCTATTCTATTCTATTCTATTGACGAATGAATTATTTTTTTATTATTGTTAACTTAAATTATGATGTCTTGCCTGTAATGTATAGTCAATATACTTATGGTCAATAAACGATTTATGATTTCTATACTGTATACTGTGTTACAAATTTCAAGTGGATCCATTCAGATGTGATCGAGCAACAAGCATCTAAACTTTGACGAAAGATTAGCAGTACTCCATGGCTTAACCCGTGTACATTCCCATTATTTTACCGCGATAAAAAAGCCCATGTGCTATTCTATACTGTAATCTGTGTACTGAATTTCGGGCCAATTCGTTCAGAAGCGACGTGATTGAGCTACAAACATCCAAACATTCATACATTGTCATTCATATCTAATACCTATTAGTACGATTTCTATTAAAATTCAGTGAAGTCATAATTTATCGTTTCGTGCATATGGATTGAAATCATTAATAACTAATTATTTTCTGAAAAAGCAAATTCGACTACAATTTGAACTTAAGCTCAAAAATTTTGACGAAATTTCATATTTTTTTGTAAATTCTGACGAATATACCTAGTCTAGGTAAGCAACCAACCAAGATAACCTGTGAAGTGTATTTATTCTGTGCGTGCCGTTATGTGCTTTAATAAAATGTTGAGATAAGTATTAAAAAACATCCAGCCGAATAAAAAACCTCCTCCTTTTTTAAAGTCGGTTAAAAAGAAACACCAAAGTCGATTCATAATTGACGTAGCTACCGCATCAATTACACAAACACACACATACACATACACACATACAGTATACATAGTTAGTTTGGCGGTGCCTTTTCCACACCTAGCCTCTTTAATTGGGTCATTGTGCGTGATTCATACTTCCCTTTCCTACTCCAACCAGCCTAGGCAGTCCCAGAAGGCGAGCATCCCAACAGGCATCCAGAAAAGACGACGGAGATCGGAGGAATTCTGGCCGTTGATCTGCTACGCTGCTGCATTCCGTACGTACATGCTGTGGCGTTTCTTCTTCCTCCATGAAAAATAAAGTTTGTATATACAGTACCTACTCTTTATTAGAAAATAGCTCATAATTTAGAAGACGGTAAAAAATATTCCAAAGTTTTCATAACAACACGTTTATTATGTCTTTCGAAGCCGCTAAAACAATACGTTATTATCGGAAGAGATCGCTATTAGCGATAAGATCGCCTTTTGTGCCCAAAATGTTTTGATGTTATGTTTAATCATTGTTCTTGTAATATTTTTGTGGTATAATAAAGTGTTTTTGTATTGTATTGTACCCATACATAAAATTACAACTGATTTGAGAATCTACTTTTTTGAAGTCGATTAGTAACATGCTTATCAACGGTCTCAAAATTAATGTAACGAAATGGAGGTGGAATAGGTACACACCTATATGAAAGATCCTGTCTTCTTTTGTAAAGCGAAATTATATTGTCATAACCGATCGAAAGCAGTCAATACTTTTTCTCCAATTCAAAGTTTAGGTCTGTCTGTAATTTCGTCGAAAAAATCAAAACTAAATGTATTCATTCCAAATCGATATTTTTTCATGCAAATTTGTTGGGCAGTGTATACTTTTGACACGATTAAGTGAAGATACATGGGGAGGAGAGATATCGTAAACTATAGAGGACAGGTGATCATTTACTTATTAGCGCTTAGTCTGGACGGTGTTATGCAAAATTAAACCAATTTCCGAAAAAAATATTAATATTTCAGACTCATAATCGGTACAAGTTGATAATATTTTGTCTAGCAGTGGAACAGTGAAAGTTATTTCTCCCAAAAATAGATAGATATAAGATGTTTTATCGCTATGCCCTGTAATTTCACTGGGAACATTACCCTTCATACTGGAACACTGATGACAAACAGTGATGTTTTCACATTACTGTTTGGCAGTAGAATAACTCACGGACTCAGCAAAAAGTCACACTTTTATAGAAAAGAGGCCTACCTACTAGATTATTAGCTATTATTGTCATGATTATAATGACATTATTCACTCCAAAATATTGTTAAACAATAAGTAATAGATTAAAAAAATGCTTTTAATGCGCTTTTAAAATATGACTGTGTCGTCACAAAAACAATTAAATTAATATGACAAGTTAACTGTAAAAGAGCAATTCAATTATTAGAATCTAGGCATAAAAATAAAATAAGCTAGTTTTGATACTATTCACGCTTCGTAGATTCTCTCGACTGAGATATTATTGTAATGTCACGGTTTTCTTGGTGACTTATTGCTTAATCCTACTCTCTCTTTGCCTAAAGACCAGTATGCAGACGGCATCCTAAAAAAACAAATTTGAGCAATCATAAATCCACGCTCATTACAAAAATTCGTGTAATTTCTTATTTAGATGGTGCATTTTGTCCAAGGTCTTACAGAAAAGGTATAGGTTGTATTTTTTCAAAGACACCTATATGACAGTTGTTGTTTGATATTCTGTACTGGCTACCGAAATTTGAGCAAGAGCAGAAACCACATGACCTTGTGAGTTGTGAGGTTCTGGTACTAGTTCCTGGTCTTGGTCGGGTGACGAGCGCAGTACAGTGTTAGGTAATGATTTGGATTCTTCATGTTCCATTAGCTGCGTGTCACTGTTCTGTTATGGGCAGGCATGTTGTTTACTTTCAGGCACATGTCATGCAATAACCAAAGCTTGTGTTGTAGGAGCAAAACAACGTATATAATTACTACTGATAAATTACATAATGTGTAAAAGTTTTAATGTTCTTTGCTCAATCACCTCGGAACTGCTGAACGGATCGAGTTGAAACTCGGAACACTGTTAGGTAGATTAATCATTATAGTTTGGAAAAGCTTTTCATAGCGGAATAAATTTATTAATTTTGTACATAAATTAAACCGATTTTGGAACCGCAAACAGGCATTTAAAGCGAAAAATAAATATTTATAATTAATTATTAAAAGCGCAACATCTATTTGAAGTCGGTACCAGTCAAGTAATATAGCTAATTAGATAATTTGCCTACATAGAATAGGTACCTATGCAGGCAAATACTTGTAGGGTAGTATCTATCTACTGGCAAAAATTAGAGTTATAGCAATAGGTTTGCTTTTCTCTTTGTGGCCAGTACCAATTACATCCTACGTGGTTGTTGCGCGCCAAAAATGTAAATCACAAATAAAACAATAAGTTTGCTTTTGTTTCAGTGGCCAGTAACATTTCTGTGTAAGCCTGCGCGGTCGGTGCGCGCACAAAATGTAAATTTTTTAAATAACTCAATTTTCATGTTCAACTTTTTATTTATTATAGCATTAATGTTTTATAACATCGGTAGTATTTAAGATAAAAACGAGATTTTAGCATAAATTACCATACGAAAAAGACACCGACGGTTTATGAGAAGAAAAAGGTCGGGAGTGAATTTGCAGTTTCCCGTCCACTGTAAGTTGACATCAGAAAACGTTATGACTCTTTGAATTCAGAGGTCTACTGACTGACTGTTGAATCGATAATTATAGCAGATGGCTTCATTTTTACCGATGCAAATATCATTAATAAAAAACGCTACATTGGTACCTACGCTACATCCGCCAATTGTAAGTGGCGCGAAAAAAGATTTTCCCTGACTCAAACGTGCTCAACTCGGCTAAGGAATCACAGATATACCTTCTGTAATAAATAGCAAGTAATTGACGTAAGTATTCCATTCTATCGGCAGTCCCTAAGACTTTTTTAGGATGAAAACTAACGTGGTTATTACATATTTTAAATAAATAAATACACGGGTAACTCACGTTTGATATAGTCAGTCCAAGCTCCGACTCAAGTTTCGATCGTGCGTGTATTCGCTGCTCATTTAAGCTACTGTTCGTTTAACACTAAACAAAGCAGAGAACACGCACACGCTCTCCTTGAAAAAGATCGCCAGACGCGGTCGAAACTTGGGTCGGACTGGACTGACTATATCAAACGTGAGTTACCCGTGTATTTATTTAAAAAGTCCGATGCTGCATTGAATTATCCCATAGGTATTACCATAGTTTAATAGCGCCTAGAAACCGGTTCCGCACAATAAAACTGAGGCAAATCATAGAAAGCCATATTTACTCAGTCCGTTCGAAATTACCATCAGTTGTCAAGGTCCAGCACTAGTGCATGCGTCTCCGACAATTAAAACACTAAGATGGTTTGTGTGGTCCTTCTCTGTACACACTCCACATTCAAGTTTTGTTTGGCGAACTTCAGTACATACTGTTCACGCCGAAATAAATCTGCTTTTTGCCTCTCTTATCTCTAGGTCGATAATCTTGAAACAAATGTTTGAAGGCCTCAGGCCTCATTAATCTATGTAACTATATTACTTACTAAGCTAACTTACCAGGGTATCTAAATATTTATTTACCATGAAGTTCAAAATAAATAACCCTAACATTACTGTCGAATCCTAGATAATCCCTTCGAACGCCTTAATAAATCAGTTGTGGCTTGCTATTGCTTAAGGCCAGGTAATTCTGTCAAAGTAGGCATTTAACGCTGTCTTGTTCTCGCGACCGTCACCGACCGCGGAATCGGTGCCACAGTGCAGAAATAACATTAAAATATTGGACTATGTAATTTAAACTCATTTTTTGTTCAAGATTTGTTTACGCTTGTTTGTTTATGATAAGAGTTTTGTTGCTATATAAACGAATAAATATTAAATTTATCTATACTCGTAGGTATACAAAACTCAACCTTTTCTTTTTTGGTCACACTATAAGTTGAGAACGGCTTTTAAAATTTCATGCATCTTTTTAAAATGTTTCCTAATAATTCACAAGTTCGTCAAAAAAATTAAAAAATGTGGTGAAACGTAATGAAAGGCCAGTAAAAATAGACGGTTTTTTGGCCAAGTTTGCACTAAATTTCTAATCCAATTTTTTTCTATGAGGTAAAGATCACTTACTGAGCATAAAATTACAAAATGCTCACAGATTCAGGTAGAGTTTCAAACGCCAATTGAAAAAAACTGTTTTAGCCGATATTTTGGAAACTATATATATTGACAACAATTGTAGAAAATAAAATTTTGCATCTTTTGTTGCTTGTAAACTTTTTTTGTAAAACTTACCGTTTACGATTTATAGGCCATTTAATGATACGGTTGTGATGATGCCGAAAATAGTGGATGAAAATGATGTGGTCTACGATGGAACTTGCTTCTCTAATAGAAACAAACACAGTGTACCTCGTAACCCCAAGGATCGAACCTTCGACAAAAACCCACTCTGGCAATGCGTTTCACAGCTTAGTTGTTCTTATTACAAAAGTGGAGACCAAACTCTTCGCTCAACTCTTCAATCATGATGATGAACGGTGCTGTTCATTCGAGCAACGAGCAATATGATAGAATTACTTTAATTTAAAAACCGACTACAAAAAAATCTACACGTAAAAAAATATTACCTACTATCTAAGGAGTCTAAGGACACTTTGGCGAATGAGACCAGTCTTAGAATATCTTAGTTACCAAAATCCATCCAGCCGTTTGGAAGATATGTGGAAATAAAAGTTTTACAAACATAAAGATACGCGCGAAAAACATAACCCTTCTTCCATTCCGGTAAAAGAGACATGTTTATGCTACTGGGAACGGAATTCACATCTTATTTTTTACATTGTTATCATTAAATTGGACATAATAAATCGTAATCGGTAAGTTCGAAAAAAGTTTACTGGCAACAAAAGATGGGAAATTTTATTTTCTACAATAATAATAGGCTTTATAATTTTTTCGGAATATCGGCCAAAAACGTTTTTTCGAGCTGGCGCTTGAAGCTCCACCTGGATTTGTTATTATTTTGTAATTTTATGCTCAGGAAATGATTCTAAACCGAAAAATACGAATCGGAAATATAGTACAGAGTTAAATTCTACGAGTAATTTTACTGCCTTCTTATCTAATTTGGTCGAGTGTCTAAATTTCATTTTAAATAAGTTTTAAATGAACGAAGTTGGGTTTTAGGGATTCGTAGACAAATTTTAAAATATACGTTATGTCTGTTCATCCGTATGTGACAGTCATTTTCTCCGAAACTAGAAGAAGTATACTATTAAAACTTGGTAAGTACATGTATTCTATGAACAATATTAACAGTTTCATACAAAAAACGAAAAAACAACAAATTTTGGTGGTGTCACAAACTTGGAAAAGAAATTTTAAAAAAATCTATCAAAACCATACGTGTATCTATGGATAGGTGTTCAAAAATTGTATTGAAGTTCCTAACATTTTTTTTCTAAACTGAATAGTTTGCGCAAGAATCTCTTCCAAAGTGGTAAAATCCGTATGTGAGGACTTTTCTTCCAAGTACTAAGTACCTTACTACCAAAGAATTTACCTAAATGGCATATACCTAACTTGCATTTATATTAGGGGAATTTACGCAGGGATTTCTCCCCTCTCATTATTTCCTTATCCCGATCTCTGATTTGACGAACGAATATTTTACCGATACCAATCTATTTTCCATTGCATCTGCCTTGAATTTTTTACTGATGTGTTATCGACGTCAGTTTTTTGAGACTCCTCTATTGGTCTACAACATAAAGTAAACAGCGTAGTATCAGCGTCTATTTGCAATTCCAATGAAAACGGTATCAAAAATCAAGATCATAGCGTGCTTCACTAGTAATACCTACTGATATTGCTATACTGTGGCACTATGATCGTAATATTTAAAATTTATTGGTTGTCAAAATTGCAAAATCAAGCACAGGCCCGTCGTCCGTGAGCGCCGAAACGCGACTGATCAGGCCTGCCGAACGGCGCGCTATATATATGGTAGATATTAAAACATAGTGAATAACTGATACTTTTTATCAAGTCAAACTCTGCGAAAGCATCTATAACTTTTTAGTGGCTTTCGTTGAGTACAAAAATTTAGTAAAAAAGATCATTAGTTTAGTCATAAACTTGAAAAATCTTTTTGAAAAGGGGTAACTTTGGGATTTTTTTCTATCAAGTAAAATTCATTAAATCGTGTTATTGACTGCGAATTGCACTAGATTAGATCCTTAACTAATACATATATTTTTTTCAGAGTTTAATACACTATTTTAAAGGTCTTAAAGTTGTTTTAAAAATTCAAAATTACGGCCTACACGCCCTTAATTGAAGTGAAAACTTCGTTTGACGCGCCACAGACAGATTTTGCGTAGGCTGTGAATTGAATTCTAGCGGCACGCTCGGGAATGATAAGACATCCTCGGGTAACTCGGGACCATGACCATTGGCCATCTAGAAATATTCACTCATTTCTAGATGACCATGCTCATAGCTACGCCCTCCGGTTTCACCCGCATAGTTTCCAAAGTAAGCTATCAAATTCTGAGTTATTAGTTCTAATTTCTATCGGCAGTTCCTATGACTGCCATTTTTTTATATTTAGTAAAAAATATCGAAGAAAACACTTTACTAAACTTCAATTTTGTCTCTTTGAATGAGTAAGAAATTACGGCTGGTGGTCTAGTCGGGAGAAAGGCAACTGCCGATCCAAATACCCTGGTTCGAATCCCACGCGCAACACTGTCTTTACGAAAGTCATGTGTAATGCCCTAATTTACAAACGGCGAAGGAAAACATAATGAAGAAACCGGCATATTCCAAGGACATCTTTCAAGGACGTGTTTATCTGCCAACCTGTATTTAGCCAGCGTAGACCTTGACTATTTATATAGTAGTAGGACTCTTTGTAGAAGTACTACTACACCTATGCCAAATATTGTACCGTCAAGTAATAATGTACAAACTTTACTGTGATCTGCTTTAAAAGGGAATGTCTGGGTGACACAGTGATAAGTAATTGGACTCTTCATGTTCCAATAGCTGTGCTGTTACGGGCAGGCGTGTTGCTTACCATCAGGTACAAGAATTACTCGTTTAAAGGTATAATAATGTCATGTTCGTTCCGTCAATCTTACTTATAAAAAAGACCCCGAATCCCAGCAGAGCGAACATAAAGTTGTATGTTTTGTTTATAAGTGTTGTCCAAATGTTTGAGATATGTTGGTAAGTGTTTTAACAATTTTAAAATGGAAAACAGGCGTGAAACCCAATATTTAACTATCATTTATGTTGACGTAATCTCATTAATTACTGCAGTAGCTTCGGTTTAAAGCTATAAAGGCCTATAGCAACAAAATTTAAATTCGTTCGCATAAAAACCACATAAAATTGGAAAATACCGAGGGAAAAGCAATAAAGTAATAATACCGCCATTTTGAAAACGAAACGTCAACTTTCCCGCCACAATTTAATTTATTTTTAATTGTCTATGGCTCCGTCGTTTGTTCAAATGAGGTCGTATTCTATTCTTGCTTTATTGCCGTAGTTTTTTTGTTGTAATGACTTGGCATGCATTTGCATTAATTTGTCGAATATATAATAAAGTTTCAGCACGACATATTCATAAATGTATGGAAATATTACCTACTACTTACACGTGTATTTTTTTCGAGGTGACCTAAATAACAATATATTTTTGGGGTCATAGAGAGATTACAATTTTAATAATATTAGCAGGTATAGGTAAGAGCGAGTAAGAAAAATGGAGGAATTCAGGAATTTCACAGAAAATGTAATTTTTTTTCTTTATTAACAGTTTTTCCTTGTTTTTTTAACCCACAACCAAAAAAAGGATGTTATAACTTTAACGTCGATATCTGTCTGTCTGTCTGTGTGCGTGTCTGTCTGTGGCACCGTAGTGCTCAAACGGATGGGCCGATTTCGATGTGTTGTTTTATTTGAAAGCTAACATCCGGTGCGTCATCAAAGTAATCATCAAAGTGCGGGTGTTCTTAGTTATGTTTGATTAACATCGATTCAAGATGGCCGCCTCCACAAAATGGCGGACAAAATATTTCTTCACAGCCTACCTCAATATGAGTATCAAATGAATCGGATTGACTAGTAAAATACTTCTTCTTCTTCTTCGTCGTTATCACTCTTGACAGAGTGGTCGTGGTCATCACTTTAAAATACTACACACTATAAAAAAAAAACCGAGATGGCCGCCACCACAAAATGGTGAATTATATTTTTTTTTTCATTACTACCTCAATATCAAACGAAACGGCTTGACTAGTAAAATACTTTGCACTATAAAATTTCAAATCCAAGATGGCCGCTACCACAAAATGGCGAAATACATTTATTTTTTCACAACTCCCATAAATATGGGTATCGAATAAAAGGGCTTGACAAGTACGAGTAGAATGTTGTACAGGGTTGTCGGGTTAATATTTTTTTTTATATTATTATTGTTTACTAGAACGCTTTGATCTCATCTGATGTTAAAAGCGGCGATGCAGTTCATGATAAAATTTGAATCTGATTTAAATTTAAAGAGCTGTAGAATATGCATTTATTGAAGTAGAATCTAATTTACCTACGATTATCAGTGTCGCAGATCAGATATACTCAGTTTTTTTTGGTAAATAAGAAGCGATAAAACGGCAAAATGTGGTATCATTAGGCTTTTGTCAGAAACGACCTAAGCCTACTTTTTTCTGTGAAAAAACGTAACTAGCGGTCTCCCTCTGACATTTCGACGCCTATATTAGGTCATTCACAGTCTTCAGAGTACGCTACAAAGATATTGAGATATAGTTAGTTCTATTACCGCTCTGCCTATCCTCTGCAGCCGAAAAGTAATAGGCAGTGCGACCACAGATTTGACTCCATCGATATAAATAAAAATATGTGCCCTGAACACCTTGAAATTGTTTAAACACTGCGCCTGTGTCAATTTCACAACAACAATTTCAAGGTGCTGAAGACACATCTACTGATTTATATCGATGAAAAATATACCATTCTAATTTTAGTCCATCAGGTAGATTTTGCAAAATAATGGACACGTATTTTTTGTTTTATCAAAATATTAAAAATCGATAAAGATATCCAACTTCCGGAGTGGGGGGTTGTGTCGTCCAGTCTACATACATACATAAATCGTACATAGACGTGACGTCAGTCGAAACTTCTAAGCATTAAGGTGTCCCATACATAGAAATGAAACGCAAATTTTATTTTTGATTAATACCATACTTGTTTGGTATCTATGGATAGGTCATCAAAAATGATATTGAGGTTTCTAACATTTTTTTTTCTAAACTGAATAGTTTGCGCGAGGGACTCTTCACAAGTGGTTAAAAGTGTCCCCTTCCCTGTAACTTCTAAAATAAGAGAATGACAAAAATAAAAAAAGTGTATGATGTACGTTACCATGTAAACTATGAACGAAAATTGGTTTTAATGATATCTAGTAAGTAGTTTTATTTGAATACGTCATAAATTGACTATTGTTAAAACACTGAATAAAGTAACAACGAAATACTAGAACTTTTGTAAGATGTTACTTGCTGCTACGGAAGCCTTCATGGGCGAGCCCGACTCGCACTTAACCAATTTTATTTGTTTTTGAAACAAAAGAAAAAATATGTGTATAATATTTTTTTATAATCTCACTGACGAATTTTGTTTTTTTTTTTGTCAGCATGCCTATGGCAACTTGAAGAATAGGATTTTCCAGGGTACAAAATGCCGTAATCTGACGCGACGCACAGCTATCTCGAGGGCTTATATCCTAGCTATCTGAGGCCTTATTTTCGAGTCATCTTCCCTTTTTAAAACCGGCCTAATTTGCATACCGTTATTGGATGGCGGAAACAAAGCTATCGACTGGTGACACCATGAATCGAAGGCAAAATCGGGAAATGTTTTTATAAAAAAAATTAAAGTGAAAATGAGTAGTAGAGTATTAATATAATAATACTACATAGTATAAAACAAAGTAACTTCCCGCGTTTGTTCATCCCTATCTATCTATCTATCTATATATGCTTAGATCTTTAAAACTACCAAACAGATTTTGTTGCGGGGTTTTTAAATAGATATAGTGATTATAGAGAAAGGTTTGTATGTATAATACGTGCATAACGTAGCAAAGAAACACGGATAATGTTAAAGCTTTCTTGCGATAAATAACCATATTATTTTTGCGTTTACACTGCAGATGCTGGCTGAACCCTATGAGCTAGCTCAAAATAATGTACAGTAATATTGTGCCCCTTTAGAAGGACTACACAAAACTCTGCAGTAGTATATGTCTATCTCTTAGGAGTAACCCAGAATAACAATTTTTATTAGTACTTATATTTAGTATCAGCATTTCAATCGTGTGAAGCCGGGGCGGGTCGCTAGTTGATTTAAAATATGAAATAATAGTATAATAATAAATATGATTATTATTTTACGCTTATCTCAACATTTTATTGAAGCACATAACGGCACGCACAGAATAAATACACTTCACAGAGCTAGCCTGCTACCGCACGGCCATCGCGGGTGTCATGGCGGCACCGACGCGGCCGATTATACTATTATTATAAAGTATGATTAGATCACCCTACACCAATGTTTTCTGACGACTTGTAGCTGCTATGTAGAAGTAATATACTAACTCTATTTTCTATAAATAATTACATTGTGTCGGCTCAGTCGGCTAACTTAATAATCAGGGGATTTGCTGTGAAGATGAGTGTGCGTCGGCTGCCTGATTGTCATTTTTACAATGCAAGTGTCGGCTGCCTGATTTTTAATTTTTTACGAATGTCGACTGACATATTATTAGGATAAATGATGAGTCAGCTGTTGGCTTTATATTATAAATATACGAGACAAGTAGGACATGTGCCCAATGGTAAGCAACATGTCTGCCCATAACAGCACAGTGGCAAGCAGATATAGCACTGCGGTCGTCACCCAGAGATATAACATGTTTTATCTCTATGCCCTGTAATTTATCCAGAAACATTGCTCTCCAAAGTGGAACATAGTATTGTTTGCAAATTAATGTTTGGCGATAGAATAACTGAACCATGGCACTTCTACTACTTTAAACATTCACTGTTTTTCAATATTGCCATGTCTCAATTTTGTTTTGTAATATGGTGTCAGTACAATTCTTTTGGCGGGAACCCAAGCCGTTCGCAGCCGGTCCGGAGTGGTAACAGCTATCTGATTATGCCGCCTCTAAATGTTTGCACGTTTCTACTATTTCATCCGGGGTTTTTACCCAATTTCATTTCACTGGTAATCTGAAAGAAGTTAAATTAGTTTCTTATCTAAAACTAGCATAAGCGCCTCACAAAATGTTCCAATTGCTCAGACTCGTGGCCTTTCCTCGCAAAGAGAGAATCAAGGTCATAATCCACCCAGATAGACCAGTGCGAGTTTGATGACGCATGACCTTGAAAGACTCCCAAAAACTTATCGGTTTCTTTATAATGATTTTCTTTACCAATTTTAAGTTAGCGGTATTACACACAACATGACTTCGAAAAGTGATGACATATATCCGTGGCGATGACCATCATGACCATCTAGAAATAATAACGCGTGTCTACCCCATGATTTTTTTCATTTACAAGCTTGACGCTTGAGCTCAATTCACACGAAAAATCTGCGTGTGATGCGCAAAAAGCAGTTTTTACTTCAAATAACAACAAAATTGAGAACTTCCTCCTTTTTTTAAGATGGTTTAAAAGACTGCTGGACCTTTTTCTTTATCCCAGCGATGGGAACGTAAAGGTTTTTTTTTAACTTTTATAGGTTTACACTTGACCACCATCTCGCCTGATGTTAAACGACCATGGTCTACGATGGAGCGTGTTTACCTAGAAAAAACAAATTCACTCTCGATTAGAAGACATAAAGATTGTAACCATCGAGGAAAACCCACTCAGGCATTCTTATCACAAAAGTAGAGTCAAATCGCTTCGTTCGTGTCTTTAGAACATAAACCATGAAACGATGTCGCTTTTTCGAGCTGCGAGCATTCCGATAGAAAAAAGGGCAAGGTGGTATTAGATCATGCAAATCAGAAGCACACTTTTCGAAGTGTATCCGGTAAAAAACCGATAGGCTAGCAATTTTCGGCGATGTTCAAGACTTTGTAGTGTTTTTCGCACAAAAGTATCATTGCCTATGAGCCTTTTGGCACGTCTCTCGATCGATTCCAGAGCCTGATACTTAACCGATCCATCCCAAAGGTGCCAAAGGTTTTATGCTGTATAAACAGCATCAATTAATTTTTGTTTACAGGCAGATCGGATAGATTATGCTACATTTAATTTTTCATCACGCCGCAACGCATCGCGCGCTCATAAGCCTATAGTTTAAGAGCTCGAGTCCATCAGACTTTTGGCATTTAATAAAAGTTGTTACTTTTCAATTAATTTGCATTAACGAGCAGTGTGTGCGTGCTTCTATAAAAAAAGACCGAGGGATGCGGTTAAAACTACAGTCAGACTGGACCGACATTTTGAAATGTAATTTATCCGTTAATTTCTTACAATATTTTTTTTTTTTTTTTTTTTATTTTAGAGGGACAAGCGAGACATGTACCTGATGGTAAGTAATACTCCTCCCGATAACAGTCAAGTGTCACGCAGCCACTTAAACATGATGAGTCCAAATCACTGCTTAACACTGTACTGCACTCGCACCCGGAGACATAAGATAAATAATAATATATTAATTAATATTGCTCGAAGCATTTCACACACAACACCATCTGACCCCAAACTAAGCAAAGCTTGTAGGTACTATGGAAGCCAGATAGCTGATATAATCTATACTAATATTACTAGCGGCCCGTTCCGGCTTCGCTCGGATATTTTCATATGTATAGACAAATAATCGGAATAAAAACTATCCTATCTTTCAAGTTGGATGAAACTGCATACGGTGTGCAAGTTTTATTGAAATCGGTTCAGTAGTTTAGGAGCCCATCGCGGACAAACAATGTGACGCGGAATTTATATACATTAAGATTATGCTGTTAAAATGTAGCTTATAATTATGACACGTTCGTAGATTTACCGTAGCAACGCCATCTATTGTTACTTACTCAACCCAGTCGAAAGGTATCGACATCTGTTAGAGTCATTTGGAGTTAACAGATAATTGTGACTGTCAAATAATAACAGATAAATAATTAGCAATAAATTAAAATTGCGACTTTAATTTGAGATTTAAACTATCCTATCTCTCAAGTTGGATCGAACTGCACATGGTGTGCGAATTTTATTACGAGTATAATCGGTTTAGTGGTTTAGGAGTCCATTGAAGACAAACATTGTGACACGAGATTTATTTATATTAAGATAAGATAAAGCTGAAGACTTTGTTTGTTTGTTTGAACGCTAGGATCTCGGGAAGTACCTACAGGTCCGAATTGAAAGGTTCTTTTTCTATTGTATAGTCCATTTATCGAGGAAAGCTATAGGCTTATAGAACATAACGCTACTATCAACAGAAGCGGAGCATGAATCAAGAATGTAACAAAAACGAGGAAAAAAAACCTTTTTGAGAGTTTTTAGGTGCGTGCTTTGACATGACAGCATGTGTCATGTCAAAGCGATTGCGTCATTGAATTTAAACCTTTGCTAATCAAATTTGTTTTAAATCTGAGTTGGTACGACCATTTCCGGCAAGTGGCGTAGCAGATAGCTGAAGAGGGGTTTTGTTTGAAAGCGATATTCTCAGGAATGACTGAACCGATTTCAGTTATTCTTTCGCCGTTGTATATGTACGGGATCCCGGTGAGGGCTATATAATGTACCACGGGCGAAGCCGGGGCGGGCATCTAGTACTTATATATTTTTAAATAAATACTGGTTTACATAGAATAATGTTTGCACGTTACTGCTTGTCGGTAGACTAACTGATAAAGGTGTGCTACTTCCCCATGCGGACTCTGTAAATACCCTTACAACTATTAAACGCACTAATGAAGTATCACGAAATCTATGAAGTAATACGAAATACTCGATATTATAATTATCCATATCAATATTCCATATATATGTAAATTTTAACTTCTGGCGATTGACAATGACATTGACTATCTAGATTTACTTCTGTTTGTTCGACCAAATTGTTTAATTTAATTCTTTTTATTTGCAACCAATCTGATGACAATGCATAAATAAACTTTTGCATACCGGAAAACATAGTGGACCTAATTGTAAAAATGACACCAAATTTATCTACATATTTATGATTACGCAAACTAACCTAATTTCATTTCATTCCACTTCATTCCATTTCATTTCATTCTATTTCATTCCACTTCATTCCACTTCATTCCACTTCATTCCACTTCATTCCACTTCATGCCATTTCATTCCACTTCATGCCATTTCATTCCATTTCTTTCCATTTCATTTCTTTTTGGTTGAAATCGTTTGCAGAAGATCTGGCATCCAGCTCCCAAGTCACGTGGTACGCTTGGCCTCGTCCATTAAATTTGACATTAATTTATGACAGCGTTTGTCATGGGGCCATAAAATAGTAATTAATATCTGTTTAACTGCGCCGCCATTAACGACTTTCGAGCCGTAAAATCTAATCGATGAATATGGAGACATTTCAGCTTCAGACCCTTTGTTATATGATTTAAGATGTCGTATAATTTGTTGGAAGCACGTGGGGGGAAGAAATTGGTATATTTTCGTTTTGGTTACATTATACTAGACGTGCCCTACGGATTTCCCCGATTTACCTTTGGGATGGATCGGCTAAGTATCAGCTGGAGGCCCTGGAATCGATCGAGAGACGTGCCAAAAGGCGCATTGGCAATGACACTCTTGTGCGAAAAGGACTACAAAGCCTTGATCATCGCCGAAAAATTGCCAGCCTATCGGTTTTTTATCGGATACACTTTGGAGAGTGTGCGACTGATTTGCATGTTTTGATACCACCTTGCCCTTTTTTCTATCGGAATGCTCGTAGACCGAAAAAGTGACATCGTTTCATGGTTGATGTATCAAACGAAGAGATTTGACTCTACTTTTGTAATAAGAACATCAAGGTTGTGGAATACGTTGCCTAAGTGGGTTTTCCCCGATGGTTACAATCTTTGTTTCTTCAAATCGAGAGTGAGTCGATTTCTTCTAGGTAAACAAGCTCCATCGTCGGCGTCGTTTAAAACCAGGCGAGATGGCGGTCAAGTGTAAACCTATAAAAGTTACCGTTCCTGTTATTTTCCTGCGATTACAGTGTATCTGCTATTTTTGCATAAACAGCCTACTATATGTTCCAAGTGCTAGGACTCAGGGTCTTTTCTCGCAAGGAGAGAGGCAAGGTCATAATCAAACAAGCTGGCTCAGAGCGGGTTAGTGGAAGACAAATGACTTTGAAAGATTCTAGATAAGTACATGTCGGTTTCCTCACGATGTTTTCCTTCAGCATTACGATCATGACTGAAAAGTTATGCGTGGATGCGTGGGATTTGAACCCGGGGGCTCTGGATCAGCAGTTCTGGTTAGACCGTAATTTTACTAGTTCTCATTTAACTGTATATGCATACTTGTAATACATAGAAACACACATAAATATACACAAATTTTCCTCCGAGACCCTCAGAGATTTACTATTATATTGTTTTTCAACGTAAAAGTACGTGAAAGGCGGAAATGGATTTCTCAGAGCTTTAAAAGTCGTCCGCTTAATGGAGCGGAAGGGAAGGAATATGTACTTATTTGACAAACTAGGGATTTTCGGAAATCTACTCAAATATGAAATGGTCAGTTAAGAGCAGCGAACAACACGGAAGAGAGTAGGCATACACAGCGTTTACCCTCTGTCAAAGTACAAGTCTGCGTGGACCATGGAGTTTGATAACATACTGTGGCGTGAAGGCGGGGCTAGATTTGTGAATGGTGCTTTACTTTTTATGTGTTAGTGATTTGGCTGTGTGAGTATGATCGGCAATGGATCGGTACAGGTATGTTTTGTATGTAATAGTGCGGCTTTGCGCTAGTGTGCAACTTTCCCCTCCCGCAAGAAATGACAGAAAGATTTGAACAATATTGTTTAGCTAAGGCTTACTCCCTTTTGTGCTTGTGCGGAAGATCGAGTTGTTCGATGGTTGAGAGTATACTTCTACAGTTCTCAAACAGTAAAAAGTTTGATATTAGACATGGACGTATAAAAAAGACGGACGTAATCACTCTAAGACAAAAACTGTGTAAAGTGTAAAGGTGACAACACACACGTGCGTATTATCTGGCCCACTCGATGGACACAGTTTCTGTTTTAGCGAGACCACGTCCGACTTTTTTTATACGTCCATGATATTAGATAAATAATTGCCGTATACTTTATTACTAACAGCGCCCCACGATTTTACCTGCGTAATTCTCGTACCCATATTTTCCAGAATAAAAAAGCCTATGGGTACTTTTAGACGTGACTGAGCAACAAAACATTCAAACATACTCACAATCTTTCGATTGTATAATGTTAGTAGTGTTTTATTGAAAATTAATAAACTGTGTGCGTTAAATTTTTAGATTGTACTCGATTGTTCCGTTTTCCACAGAAAAATAAGGATTATCTCGGAAGTTGAAACCTGCTCATCTGTGATAGTCCTCTGGATCCGCCAAGCCCGCATCCTCTTGTCCATACATCTTGTCTAATTGACGTTATCGCCGGACCCAGAAACGAGCTTTTTCTTTATTTCTTTGCCTTATGTGATGTTACTGGTGCAGTGGTTAAATGGGAAATATTGATATTGGCTAGAAAAATATAAGTTTTAATTCAAATTTTATGATAGTAGCTTGATCATTAATGTTGTATGAATAAATTAATATGTCATCATCATCATCATCTGCAGCCTGCAGACGTCCACTGCTGGACATAGGCCTCCCCCAATGATTTCCACAATGACCGATCTTGTGCCGCCTCCATCCACCGACTTCCCATGACCGAGACAATATCATCGGTCCATCGTGTGGGGGGCCGTCCTACGCTGCGTCTGCCGGTTCGTGGTCGCCATTCGAGAACCTTTACTCCCCAGCGGTTATCGGTTCTGCGAGCTATATGACCTGCCCATTGCCACTTCAACTTATAATTTATTAATATTTAGTTTTTATTAATATTTTATTAATATATAATATAATATATCTAATCTTGTGTACCCTTCAACGGCCAAGTCACACAACATTAACTATAATAATAAAGAAATCGCAGTAAGGAACCTTAGACTTGGCACGGCTTTGTCTAGATTTCATTACTTTTAGAGATAAATATACAGCTCCATCGAGACTTGGCTAGTTTTTTACAGAATGTTTTTGGTGGGATTTCACTTCTTTTTGTAGAAACGTGGACTTATTGATTTATTATATCAGTTGTATTATTTGTCACATTTTTTTTCTTTAAGAGTACTTTTTTAATATTACAAATCTTTCTTTACTTTTTTTCCGGTTCTGATTCTTGTACAGTACCTACTAACAGTTTTTCGTATTGCCCATTCACGTTCATTATTTAAGTGGACTCTCCATAATAGGCAAAGAACTTTAGAAGATTGGAAGAAGACTGCAAATAAGTAAAAGCCAGTCTAGCCTTATCCAGAGTTTTCCTTTAATTTTATTTACACACATATATATATGTATGCGTATAAATTTTTTGACTCTGACCATATATTGTTATCCTAACTAAACACTTCGTAGAAACGTTATGGCGGACGCGCGTGTTGTGAGCTGATGTTCAGCAACGTATGCAACTATAGCAGATCTGATACTGCAAGTTGAGTCAGTTCTACCATACACCAAAAAATAGAATAGAAGAGATTGAATGGAAGAGACAAGACCCGTCTTTGGGCATACCAGCTACTTGGTAGCCACTAAGTTCATCGTCGTCTTTTGATATTACCGACATTTTTTATGATATTATCTTGCGAAATTTAATTTTCCAACTGCGTTGTGCGAAATCAAACACCTGACAGCGTCATAACACGAAATGAAAAGTTTTCCTTTAATTTTATTTATATGCGTATTAAAAGCAGAAGGTCTATATTACATTCTCTTTGCAGAAGGGGAAGCATTCGTCCAGTAGTGGGAAGCAATAGGCTAGATTAAATTAGAAGATGTGCCCCACTATGCTGGATTTTTGCAATGACAGTCGATTATTTTATGTACCAATAGTAGAATCTGGTAGGGGATTACTGTATCTCTATTATAGCTGACACAATATGAGGGCACTTCATCAAGATGCTTCAGACCTTCGGTTTTTGACATCAAATGAAGAGAATAGAAGAGGACAAACAAAGTTGAATATTTTTTGTAAAGGCGGTATGTCGATCTTTAGTAGTTTGGTTGGGCTCTTGTGTTTTCAAATAAGGGGCACCAAGTACTCCAGATTTTCGATATTTCTAGTTTTTATAGTTTTCCCTTTATGTGGCCATTAAACCCTAAGTCTGTACCAAATTTCAGCTCTCTGAGTTTACGGGAAGTACTAGTTCCATTTTGATGATCATGAGTGAGTGTCGTAAATGCGAAACTTTGCCTTCGCTTAACTTCGGGAACTAAATGAAACAGACTTAAAATTTTGGATTTTAAGTATGTGATTATAGCTTACTAGATGAAAAAAATTTCAGCGTTCTGGTATTATCCAGAGGGTGTCAAATAGGGGCCTGAAAATGCATCAAAATGGTTCCAGTAAAGGATGGTACGGCAGTGTTCGCTTCGCGCTCGATACTTGGCGGGGGCACTGCCGTGCCCCCAGATAAAACATGTGCTAACTTTAATTTTGATATCTTTTTGTTTAACTTACTTTAAAATGATTCAAAGCAAAAATTAAAAAAAAAATAATAGAGCTAGAATTTATTAGAAAATGTATTTATCATTGGACAACGCATTCAATTTAAAGTGACTTTTGTTGTGAAACCAGTTTCCTAAACGGCATATTTAACACAGCTAACATACAAACTTTAAGCGCGACGCATAGAAAATACCAGACAGTGACGTCAGGCTTTAATAGTGTTTTTGTGTAAAGCGTTTGTAGGAAAGTACAAAATTGTGATTTCAAAATCGTGATATCACGGGAAGTTTTTAAGATAACAAAGTAATTCTTTCACCTATGTTTCAGTTATTAAGTAGCCTTTTGATGGCATATTAAATCAAAATTAAGTCATCGACCTATTGTATACAGGATTCAAACCAAGAAAATGGAAGCATATGTTCATAAAGATTAATAATAACAAGTAAAATGCAACTATTTCGAGTTAGTAGAAGTATTCTATGTATATGCTGGCTAGACGGTAGTCAAGTGTCCCAATTCAAACACTCCCCTCGACGCGTAGTGTTTTTATTATATTTCCTCGTTCGACAGTCTCCGATACAGAAATATGACAGAGGCCAGTTTTATTGAGTTTGGCTACTCTAGATACAACGTTATTTCTGCCGTCGACATTAGGGGTCATCTCCAAGGGCAGTGGTTATACTACGGCATTTATAACGCGTAACAAAAATGTTAAACATTTTGTGTTTATTTTTTGAAATCTTTAGCCCTAACATATTTTATGTATGCTTTGTATTGTTATCGATATTCTACTACTGTTATACATGTGAAGGTTTTAGATTTTTGTTGCTCAATTCCGTCGAAACGCTCGAACAAATCGAGTTGAAATTTAGAACATATCTATACTAATATTATAAAGCTGAAGAGTTTGTTTGTTTGTTTGCTTGAACGCTAGGATCTCGGGAAGTACTGGTCTGAATTGTAAGATTCTTTTTCTATTGGATAGTCCATTTATCGAGGAAGGCTTTAGGCTATAGAAAATAACTCTACTATTAATTGAAGCGGAGCATGAAACAAGAATGTCACAAAATCGGGAAAAAATATTCCCCTTTTGAGAGTTTTCGTACGTTTCGTGCTTTGACATGACACATGACACCATGTGGTGGCGTAGCAGGTTGCTGAAGAGGTTTTTTGTGTGAAATCGATATTCTCAGGAATTAGTGAACCGATTTCAGTCATTCTTTCACCGTTGGATATGTACGGGATCCCGATGAGTGCTATATAATATACCACGGGCGAAGCCGGGGCGGGCATCTAGTTTTATTATATTCTACATGGAATACTTGTTCAGAACGGGAACTAAGACTATAAAAATGCGATGACCTGAATATGAATTTGTAGTTAATTCAAAATAAGTGAAAAGATGATAAGAAGCTATGTATCCAACGTAAAGGTAACAATAAATATTATCAAGGATCAAATCCAGATACAGATACAGTCACACCCTAAATCCCTAAATCCCTAATTTAATATTAGTTATAAAATAATTAAGGAATGTATTGTGAAAGAAAATGTTATACAGTTCATAATAGATTTTCATACAGTGTAGTGTGTATAGTACATAATAGTTCATAATATATTTTCTTTTTACCGATTTTATCGTTTAATTTTCTTCCAAAACGTAACTCTTAGGTAAAATAGGCATTTTTCTCGCTTGAAACACAGGTTCTACCTAATTCAGGTTATTTACTAATAAGATTAATGTACCTATTTATAGTTATCTAGTTTATAGTAAGAAAATGTTGTTTATGTAAGATATATTTTATTGAATTTTTATTTTATCCTCGACACTGCACGCATCATCGGGAGGTTCCTCGCTTTGCAGCCCTGACCACTGGTAGCTTGGGCCCTGCCCCGCTGCCAACGGCGATATATATTTAAGTTTAAAAAATTGTTGATGTTGTTTTAATGCATAATTATTATAAAACTTAACTCTAATCTAGATAAATAACTCTGGATAGCCGACATAGCTCAAAGAGTAAGCAAGCTGAAGTGGCAATGGGCAGGTCACATCGCTCGCAGAACTGACAACCGATGGGGAAGAAAGGTGGCGACCACGAACGGACAGTGTTGGACGGCCTCCCACTAGACGGACAGATGACCTCATAAAGGTCGTTGGAAACCGCTGGTTGCAGGTTGCGCAGGACCGTTCGTTGTGGAAATCTAGGGGGGAGGCCTATGTTCAGCAGTGGACGTCTTGCGGCTAATGATGATGATGATGATGAACTCTGGATAAATGCCTGGGCAATATGGAAGTCACATACAAAACTGCTCGTGAAAACATCCTAATTTCAACATACATCTGCGACAGCGGTCGATAGGACACATTTCCTAAGGTATCAAGTTATGTTTGTTATGATATGCTATATTGCTAACGTGCTTAGACGGAATTTATTTACAAAAAAGACCGTCCAACATAACGTAGAGAAAAGAAAATAATGAGATATAAATCGAGGAATTTGGCGACTGTCTCCAGACAGACAATAGAATAAAACATATTATAGAAAAAGTCCGTACTATGCCTGACGATTATTATCTACTGCTGACCCCACTAATAGGTATTGTAAATGCAAAAATTTGGATTTTTTTATGTTCGTTGCTCAATCACGTCGGAACTGTGAAAAGATAGAATTAAAATTTGGTACACACTTTAAACATACATAGTCTTAGAGGCTACTTTTTCTTGCGGGAAAATGACAAGAACGGAAACAAAGCGGTTGACACAACGGGCTGCTGCAAGTACATACTCGTATTTATATTGTCATTGCAAATATTGGATAGTTTCATGTTTGTAGCTCAATCACGTAGTTGTAGCTTAACGGAAGGAAATCTATACTAATATTATACAGCTGAAGAGTTTGTTTGTTTGTTTGAACGCTAGGATCTCGCGAAGTACTGGTCCGAATTGAAAGATTCTTATTCTATTGGACAATCCATTTATCGAGGAAGGATATAAGCTATAGAACATAACGCTACTATAAATAATAGCGGAGCATGAGTCAAGAATGTAACGAAAACGGGGAAAAATATTCCTTTTTCAGAGTTTTCGTGCTTTGACATGACACCATGACAGCATGTGTCATGTGATTAAGATGGCGTCATTGAATTTAAACCTTTGCTAATTGGTACGACCGATTACGATGGAGGTACGATTTATGAACGAATTACGATTGAGTTGGTACGACCAATTTCCGACAGGTGGCGTAGCAGGTAGCCAAAGAGGTTTTTTGTTTGAAAGCGATATTCTCAGGAATGACTGAACCGATTTCAGTCATTTTTTCATCGTTGGATATGTACGGGATCCCGATAAGTGGTATATAATGTACCACGGGCGAAGCCGGGGCGAACATCTAGTCTTTAATATACTTTCAAAAAAGGAGGTAAAGCAAGGCAGTCCACTAAATGTTCTCACAGCTGAGACTGGGAGCTTTCTCTCGCATGGAGGATGTCAAGGCTATACTCCACCATGCTGGCCCAGTGCGGGTTGGTGGCTGAATCATGAACCTCGAAATATTCTCGGAACATGACAATTTCCTCGTGATGTTTTCCTCCACCGTATTTAGTTAGCGGCATTACGTAAATGACTTCGAAAAGACAGTGGCCTGCGAGGGAATTTAACTCGGGTCTCCAGATCGGCAGTTGCCGTTGTTCTGACTAGGCCAGCCTCTATACCTTTTCAAATAGCTCTACATTGAATCCAGACTCGATAGCCGTATTTCCCTGTCATCTGAGCTAGCTTAGCGTGGCTAAAGTCTTCAATCAATGTACTACAGCCGCGCTCAACGATGTTGACAGAATTCGGAAATAGATAGCGTGCAGAAATCCATTAGTAGCTGAAAACAATGTAACAAAATCGGACTAAAGAGCATTAGAATTAGGTTGAAAATGTTCCTTACTACCTTCTTATTTTCCTTATCTTGTCGTACTCTAAGGCATATGTTAAAAAAGAGTACCCAAATGACCCCGAATGAATTCACGGACCCCGGGATCTGTGGTGTGGCTACATAAATAACAAGAACAAAATTAAAAATGTTGATTAACCCCCAACTACCTGGGATTTGTTATCTGTACAACATTCTACTAGTCAATCCCTTTCATTTGATACGGGAGTTGTGAAAAAAGTAACGTATTTCGCCATTTTGTGGAAGCGGCCGTCTTTGATTTAAAATTTGTCACAATTCAAAGTATTCTACTAGTCAAGCCCTTTTGTTTGATACCCATATTGAGGTAGTAGTGAAAAAAAAAATATAATTCGCCATTATAATAATAATGGCGAATTATATTATAATTATATTATAATAATTAATATTATAATTATAATCTCTCTCCGAAGACGAGACCTACAAATATCTCGGTATGTCACAGTCTTTGGGTATATCAGCAGATGACATTAAGAAATCAGTGAAGGAGCGCTTCTTGTGCCGGCTGACAAAAGTACTCAAAAGTCTTCTGTCAGGCGGTAACAAGGCGCGAGCCTTCAACGGTTGGGTAATGCCTCTGCTGATATACTCCTTTGGCATACTGAGATGGACTCAGACTGAGCTCGACGCCCTGGACAGAAAGGTCCGTCAACTGCTCACAACACACCGAATGCTACACCCGCGCTCATCTGTTATGAGGCTGTATATCCCGCGGAAGTGTGGAGGTCGAGGCTTTTTAAATGCCAAGAACCTTCACAACCGCGAGGTATGCAGTCTTAGGGATTATTTCCGCAACAGTGAGTCCGGGATGCATCGTGATGTTGTGGCAGTTGACAGGAGCTTCACGCCTCTTTCAATGGCAAACGAGAACTGGCGCAAACCATCGGTGCTCAGCACTGATGATCGCAAGGAAGTATGGAAGAGCAAGGAGCTGCACGGGCGGTTCTATCGGCCCCTGACGGGCCCCGATGTGAATTTGCTCGCGTCGGTGAACTGGCTACGCTTCGGGGACCTCTTCGGAGAAACCGAGGGTTTTGCCTGTGCAATTGCTGAAGAAGTTATCAAGACGAACAATTACCGGAAATACATAATGAAGGACGGTACGGTCGACATTTGTCGGGCATGCCGCCGTCCAGGCGAATCTCTTCGTCATGTTATTTCCGGTTGTTCGCATCTTGCTAACGGCGAGTACTTGCACAGACATAACCTAGTAGCCAGGATCATCCACCAGCAGCTTGCTCTTCGATACGGCCTTGTCGAGTCCGAGGTGCCGTACTATAAGTACGCACCTCTGCCAGTTCTCGAGAATGGTCGTGCGTTGCTCTACTGGGACCGCTCTATCATCACGGACAGGACTATTGTTGCCAATAAGCCTGACATCGTGCTGGTAGACCGGTCCGAGCGCCGGGCTGTAATCGTCGATATCACCGTGCCACATGACGAGAACCTCGTGAAAGCTGAGAAGGACAAGCTTAGCAAGTACCTTGACTTGGCTCATGAGGTTACCGCCATGTGGGATGTTGATTCGACGATCATAGTCCCAATAGTTGTGTCGGCAAACGGCCTTGTAGCGAAAAGTCTCGACCAACATCTCAAGAGACTTTCGCTAGACGGTTGGATTAAGGGTCAGATGCAGAAGGCGGTCATCCTCGACACAGCGCGCATCGTCGGGAGGTTCCTCAGTCTGCAGCCCTAACCACCGGTAGCTTGGGCACTGCCCCGCTGCTGGCGGCGCTCTAGTTTTTAAGTTTTTTATAATGTTTGTATTTTTTATATATGTATTGTAAAAAACTTAAAAATTAAGAAAAAAGATTAAATGAGTGAATAATAATAATATAATATAATCTTTATTTCAGACATCAGTCCATAATGCACATGTACATAAAATAAAATTTTACACAGAAAATTTAAAAACAAGAAAAAACAAAAACAAGATGAAACAAATTATAAACACAACATATAACTTAACTTACGAGCCCAATTGTTAGACTCACTAAATGTCTTTGGATCGGACAATCGGGTTTGGTAGATATAATGTTAAGGATGCTGTTTTGGCTGCCACGTATTCTGCTTAGTAAAGAATGCGCTTTTTCCTCATGATAGCATGAAAACCATCAGTGTGCGCTTCAGTGAACATTCCTGAAGCACTACAGAAGCGTGGCAGCCCCAACAACATCCTAAACCCATTATTGTACTGTACTCGCAGAGCATTGTAAGATTTTTGAAAAATGAAACCCACAGGCTGCTCGAATAGAACGATTGACAAAAAGCTCTGAATAGAGAAATTTTAACATCGTCCGCACATCGAGCAAACCTACGGGCAATCATGTTACACCTCACTGACAATGCTCTGCGTTCCCTTTCGATGTCCTTATCATCTTTGAGATCATCTGTCACTATGTGACCAAGATATTTAAAACTACTTACTAATTTTAAAGGGCTCCCGTTTAATAATACGGGAGGAACGAAATTAGGGCAACTGGTCTTAGCTTTGAACATCATTACTTCACTTTTCTTGCTATTATATTGCAAGCCGTGTTCTTCTGCGTATCTCTCGCAACGCTTCAGTAACTTGCGAATACCACTGATCGATGGGCTCAGCAACACCATATCATCAGCGTAGCTGATATTGTTCACGCTAACATCATCTATATGACACCCAACATGGGTGCTGCTGAGCTCAACGAGCAGCTGGTTGACATATAAATTAAAGAGTTTTGGAGAGGTTAAACCACCCTGCCTGACGCCACATTCCAAAATATACTCCTCTGACATATCATTATTGATATCATTATGACTATTATGTGGCGCCCATCTTGAATTTGAATTTTTTTATAGGGTTATAGTATTTTACTAGTCAAGCCTTTTCATTTGATACACATATTAAGGTAAGTTGTGAAGAAATATTTTGTCCGCCATTTTGTGGAGGCGGCCATCTTGAATCGATATTAACCAAGTATAGCTAAGACGGATATTTCAATTCAATTCAATTCATTTATTCGAACCATTATTTCAAAAGAACACTTGGTAACGTCACTTACAATAAAATTATACATAAATAATCTGTGTATGTAATAAAATAATACTAAAGAATAATGTCAAATAAAAATAATCAGCTGTAAAGGGGCCTTGTCATTTAGGTGCAGCTGTAAAAAGGCTTTGTCATGGTGAAAAAAACAAATTATCCAAACAATGAATACATACAGTAGGTACTTAAACAAATTTACATTAATGTTTAGTATTATTCCACTTTACTCGATAGTTCTGATTTTGACATATTCCTTTTCCAAATATTGCTGTCCTTTACAAAATCATCTACAGTGTAATATGCTTTGCTCATTAGGTAGTTTTTATTTCGGTTTTAAACCTAGTTTCATTGAGACCTTCCACTTGTGCAGGTATTAAATTATAGAAGCGAATACCATTACATTTGAAAGAGTTAATTGTTTTCTGTAGTCTGCATTTAGGAAATACAATTTTATGTTTATGATGTGCTTTTGGATTCAAATCAGACATTTTCTGCAGTCGAGTACGGTTTTTCGCACATACATTATACTTTCATAAATGTATAACGACGGGACTGTTAGTATATTTATAGTTTTAAACATCTCCCGTAATGATTTTCTAGCAGACAGATTGTACAGAGCACGGATTGCTCTCTTTTGTAATATAAAATTGAATTTCTATCCGCGGCCGATCCCCATAATAAAATCCCATAGGACATAATACTATGAAAGTATCCAAAATAAACAAGTCTAGCTGTTTCCACGTCAGATATTTTCTTAATTTGACGAACTGCATGGGCAGCTGAACTGAGTCTATCAGCTAGTCTCTCTATGTGAGGACCCCACTGCAGCTTTGAATCCACTGAAATGCCCAGAAAAAGAGTAGATTGTACGGGTTCGATCACTTTATCTTTCAGTCTAATATCAAGTTTACAGCCCAGTACATTGCATAGCGTAAACTTTATACATTTAGTTTTATTTGGATTTAGAACTAGATTATTTGCATCGAACCATTTGTATGTGATGTCCAAAATTGCGTTTACTTCTGTGAAATCATTTATTCCTCTTTTAACCTTAAAAAGAAGTGATGTATCATCAGCGAACATAACTATTTCTACGTTTTTATTTTTTTTTATCATAAAAGGTAGATCATTAACGTATATAAGAAACAATAAGGGTCCAAGGATGGAACCTTGAGGTACACCATTTTAAAGGGGACTCATTTGATTGCACACCGTCAATTTCAACTATCTGTACACGATCTTTAAGATAAGAAGAAATAAAATTTAGAGCTGGCTTCGATAGCCCATAGAACTGTAGTTTCTTCAAAAGAGTATCATGATGAACGCAGTCGAAAGCTTTAGACAAGTCACAAAACACACCCAGAACATCGTGATGATCTTCCCAGGCACTTAAAATATAATTATTTAGTTCAACGCCTGCATCAATAGTGGAACGTCCCTTTGTGAATCAAATTGGTTGCTATGTAATAGGTTATTAACATTAAAGTAAGATAGAAGTTGATTGCATATAAGTTTCTCAAATATTTTACTAAGGCAGGGTAATACAGAGATGGGTCTGTAATTGCCAGGTTCGTTTTTATCTCCAGATTTGAACAGTGGTATAACTTTGCTATATTTCATCATGTCAGGGAATGTGCCACCTCTAATGCACTCGTTGAACAATTCCGCTAAGTAAGGAGCAATGCTATTTATAATTCCATCAAGTACTCTTACTGATAATCCCCATAAGTCCTCCGTACTCTTTACTTTAATGTCTTTGAATGTTTTTAGTATTGTAATAGCAGTCACTTGGTGAAATTCAAATGTAGATGAAGGGCACTTAACGTTTTCTTTTAACATTTCTTCAGCAAGTAAGGGGGACGATGTTAAGTGCTTAGTTGTTTCCAAGGGGATATCAGCAAAATAAGTCCTGAAAGCATCTACTATTTCCGATTTTCTTGTAGTTACTCTTTCACCAACCCGAAGTGCGTTTATCTTTTCACGACTTTTAGATCTCCCAGTCTCTTTGTTTATAATCTTCCACGTGTTTTTTATCATGTTATTAGAGTTTTTAATTTGATCTCGAATAAATATTGTTTTAGCTTGTATACATGAATTTCTGAAAATTTTTGAATATTTATTAACATAGTTTTTTGTTGCATCATCATTGCAATATGTCTTTAGTTTATATAAATTATACAAATTGTTTCGACTTTTAAATAGTCCCGGTGTAGCCCATTCAGCGAACTTAGGTTTTGCGTTAATATTAATTAATTTCGTCTGAAAGATACTATCAAATTGTGAACTTAACATTTTTAAAAAATCAGCATAGTTTTGATTAGGGCTGTCGATTGTCATATCGAAAAAATTTTGGAAAATGATTACCTATCACATTATTTAAAGCTGATATGCGAGATAACGTAATAGGCCTAATAAGCACCTTGTCTTCTGCCCTTTTATACAAGCAGGAAAGCAAATGCTCAGTCCCCTATGGTCTGAACGCAAACAATCCAGGACTTCAGTGTGCAGATATTCACAGTTGACAAAGACATTGTCAATACAGGTTGCAGAACTACCTTTCTTAGTTACTGCCACCCTTGTTGGTTCAGTGAACACCTTTTTTAAATTAAAAGATTGGCATAACATTAGTATATTGCTCTTAGTACGTGATTCCAAAAGTATGTCTGTGTTGAAGTCTCCACACATCACTATCTGTTTACTTTTCTTTGAAATTTTACTTAGTGCTTCTTCTAAAGTAGTAAGGAAGATCTCAATGTCAGCACTAGGCGGTTTATAAACACATACAACAATATGATTATCCAACTCAATGCATGCTAGTTCACAATGTCGTTCCACGGTAATTTTTCTATATCTTTTCGACACTTAAATTTTACACTATTATTGACAAAAATTATGCAACCACCGCCTATCGCGAATTTTCTATAGAAAATACTACCAATTGTATAATTGTTTAGGCAAAAGTTCAATTCATTTTTTGATAGCCACGTCTCAGTAAAACAAATTACTTCATAATTTTTTGAGCTTTCAAGGAATAATTCTATTTCTTCTAATTTACCTAACAGTCTATTTATATTCTGGTACAAAATGTTAATAGAGGTTTCTTGAACCTTATCAATAGTAGTTGCTTTGTTGCAAGGGGGGCCTATTATATTGCGACGCTTTGCTGAAACATAATAATGCCTCCCTGTTGTCAAGTTTGTCAGTTTAAAAGATGACTGTCAGTTATTACAATATTTGTCAGGTTTTGAGATTTCCTGGTTTGCTCATTTAATAATGTGAAAACAATCAGTTTGGCTACTTTAATTATTAACCTTCAAATAAAAAAAACCGCATCGAAATTAGCCTTTCCGTTTGAGCTCTACGGTGCAACAGACAGACACACACACACAGAAAGACAGACAGACATGGACGTCAAACTTATAACACCCCTTTTTTTGGTCGGGTTTTAAAAAACAGTTCGATAAGTGTGAGTTATTGGGGCTTTACATCTTAAAAACTAAAATTTACTTTCATATTCTTCGATTTTTGATTGATGGCTTTTTGAAACTTTTTTGGTTTTTTGTTTGGTACATCATAGTAGAAGTGGTCCCATATAAGTTTTATCGAAATCCGTGTGGCGGTTCCTAAATTAAATTTAAATTGAAGTCGTTTTTTTGTTTTTTGCGGAAAAAAAAGTATTTAAATCAAAAGTCAAAGTTAAAGTTTTTTATTGATAAATATCCATTTACAAGTCAGGCATAATAAATTGTATAACAGTAATTATACGGAATATAAATATTGTACAATAAAATAGTAATAATTAGACAATGTCATAATAAATATTAATCAAATTTAAAATTGAGCAGACAATGTCATAATAATAAAAAAAAAGACTATACAGGTAAATCTGCTGCACACTCGCCGAAACGTCCTTCCTATTAGACGGTTTGTTTTCAAGAAGCCCCTACCTTTACCTCGCCTTGTTTCCACGTACCTAAGTTAAAGGACTCTTGAAGTACTTTTGAAGTATCCTTGAAACAGTCTTGAAGAATCCCCCACTCAAATCAAACATGTTGATACATCTCGGCTTGTTAGGAATTAACTAGATTGAACTTGGTACTACTGATGTTAATCTATCGGCTTGTGTGTTTGTTTTTATTTATTTTAACTTTCATAGGCTTACTTGACCGCCATCTCGTCTGGTGTTAACCGACGATGCGGTCTATGATGGAGCGTGTTTACCTAGGAGAAACCGATTCACTCTTGATTTGACACAAATATTGCAACTATCGGGGAAAAACCACTCAGACAATGTATTTCATAGCTTGGCCTTTCATGTCTTTGGAACAGCACCGATGTCATTTTTTGACCTACGAGCTGTCCGAAAGAACAAAGGGCAAGGTAGTAAGTATTAGATAGATAGATAGATAAACTATTTATTGCACTTAATTACAACACAAATAAACAAAAATATAAAAACTGCCTGCCACTCTGCCACATAACAGCACCGTGACACGCACTAATGGAACATGTATTGAAACATGGATTTATTGTATTTCTACTACTGACACCCCTCAGATTCTGAGGCTGCGTACTGGTGAGGTGACCCCCTCCAAAATTTGAGGCTGGGACCGCGTCTGTTTTGAAGAGTTTGGTCGTGAGAGTAGATTTGTGTTTTGAGAACTTCGTACATTGACCAGATTTTGGTAGAAAATTTGATAGGATATTTATTTTGATAAGATACGATTTCAGGTCTCTTTGCAGAGCCCATCTGGGGAAGTACCACACCTTTGGTTCTTATTCTACCGCCAAGAAGTAATGTGCAAACATTACTGTGTACTTGGAGGAGATATATCCAGTGAAACTACCGGGCACAGAGATAAAACATCTTACATCTCTGGGTGACGAGCGCAGTGCAGTGCTAGGTAACGATTTGGACGCTTCACGCTCCAATAGCTGCGCGTCATTGTGCTGTTATGTGGCAGGCGTGTTGCTTACCATCAGGTACATGTCATACTCGTCTCGTCACTCTATAATATATTTAAAAAAAAACCGTGGATTGGTTTTCAAAGAAAAAACAATTACATTATATTTAAATAGAGTACGTGCTCTACGGTGTTTGTCGTTTTAACAGAGATCATAAAACGCAATCTTAGGTATATAATCTTAGATATATAATAATACCAGTATATTATTACGTACGTAAAATCCAACATTCATTGAGAAAAGCTTAACAGTGACATGCTCCTGTCCCGAGACAATATAATATTATGTAGAAGGTACAAACAAAAAAAAAAAATTTGATCATGCAGATCAGTAGCACACTCTCCGAAGTGTATTCGATAAGCTAGCGACTTTTGAAATTTATCTTGATGGTTCTGAGTTACGTTGAATTAGAGGTCTACCATTTTGTAAAATTTATTATGGTATTTGTCTTGCTTTGCGATAGAAGCGATAGGAAAATCCAACCATTTCAGTTTTTTTCCTTTGAAATGGACCTATGGCAGATGGTTTCTTGTGGGTTCCGCCTACTATTACTACCTACCGAAATTTGGTCTAGTATATATATTATATTAAGTGCAGAAGATGCATGCCAACCAAATCTAACCGTACTCTACGAGTACCACATCCACATCTACATACATAGGTATATATACCACATCTCGTACTCGGACTAGTGTAAGCCCACCTTGGATGGTACGACCTCGGTTTGGGGCCGCTGGTAGGGAAGATCATAAGATTGTACAATTTACACGTCAGTTGATAACAAAAAAAGAAAGAGCATACAATTTGTATACATTATCAAAGTTTAAAATAATTACTTCAAAAATATGTTAAAGTCAAACTCAAAGTTCTTTATTGATAAATGTACAATTTACACGTCAATTTTAGAAAAAAAAACAAAATAAGAGCATACAAAGAGTATACATTTTTAAAGTTTAAATTGAACATTATGTTGTACGATAATAAGTATTGTACAAATAAGTGTCAAAAAATTAAATATATGTATTTATTATGAACAATGTTAATTTTTTACAATTTTATTGTGAGGTTGCCATCACTATATAAAAACTCGCTGTAACTATAAAAAGTATGATCGACATGCGCTGATTTAACTATTTTAGGAAGAGTGTTACAAACTTTATAACAAAATCTACTCAGCTTTCTTCGCGAATTTAGGGTTGTTATTATTTTTAAACTTTTTCAAATTGTAGACAAACTCAATAAGACAGATGCTCATACAAGACAATATTGCAACACAAATAAAAAAAAAAAAGATTAACAGCTTGCATGCTGACAAAGCGGAAACTGGAGATCTCTATTACCATCTTAGTATCATTTATTTGTAACCGAAGACCACAAGTTAAAAAATGGTTTTATTTGAAAAAAAAAAACGACTGTCAAAGTCGCAGGAAAGAATTAGTGTTGTTGTAAAATCCAATAATTGTAGAACAAGATAAGTTCCGCACTCTCCACCGATCCACACGCGGGCTTGAGGGTTCAAAGGCGATGTGGGGCGGATCTCTGGACCTACTATCGGTTCTCGAACTTATTTCACAGCATACTATAACTATGTAATGTAAGATTACGAATGAAATAATTATCTTTATCTCTACAGTGTAAACTCCATATTAGGCGTCGGTTATCTGTTGGTTTGTTAGCTGGTTTTACAAACATTGATGACAGTCTATATAGAGTAAGATCCCAGAGCCGCCAGACGTCACGTATTTTCTGATGGATGAAATGTGGACGAATGAGTAGAGTTAGTACGTACTAAGAACACATAATTGCCCGCTAACTTGCTTAGACGGCCAATTTTGAGATATGGGGTCCAGAAGTTACATTACTTACTTCACGTATTTTCCGATAACTGATTTTCACGTATATTATCTTTACAAATCAGGCTCCGATACTCCCAGACACTTTCCGTCGGCCGTTTTGCTTAACAGGCGCTTTAAAACTGTATTATTTTGCATTTATTATTAGCAAAACGGCCGACGGAAAGTATCTGGGAGTATAGGGGGCCTTATTTTTTAGGATACTGCCTGCCTACAACATAACAATTTTTTTTTTGGAAAATTTACAATTTTAGTAAGTAATTTAAGTAACTAAACGCCGCCATATTGGTCTCTGCTTTTCTGTTACTTAACCCCTACTCCGTGGCCGACCGTCACTAGACATGCAATAGATGGACAAAAAAGTTTGAACAATGTGTTAAAAGTTTCACTTTAAAAAAAAAATTGGTTGCCTGTAAAGTCGGTATACGGGCGAAAGTTTTACGTGACAACGACTTTGAGTGGTAAAATAATTTTACGGAAGGGACGCGTGCCTTTCACTTTTTATGTCTGTCTCTCTCGCTCTTAGGCGGGCTAACCATGCCCGAGTGGAAGGGACGCGTGCCTCTCACTCGCTCTCGTTGTGAGCGCATAACGTGAGCGGAGCGTAACGCAGTTTCTTGAAGTGTCACCCGGCAAACCAATTTATAAGACGTTGTCACGTCAAAAACGATTATTCACAAAATTTCTACACAAACCCTTAGTACGTCTCTCATACTTGAAAGTTCCAAGTTAGAGGACGGTCCGAGGGTCGCGTATGTCACAAGATCCATACTAATTTGTTCGAACACCCGCCTCTTGAGCGTACCTTCGGCTTTGGACACATGACACTTGTTTTGGGTCAATGGGTTTGAAGTTTTGGTCGAAAACTTCACTCATATCCCCTGAAAGAAATGTCTATAACTAGGTAAGTCATATTTATGGCTAAGTGCTACATAAGCTTTTTATTTTTCAAAGTGACGATACGAGCAGGATATGTGCCTGATGGTAAGCAACATGCCTAATATAATAGCATAGTGACACGCAGCTATTGGAACATTACGAGTCTAAATCATTACCAAACACTGTACTGCGCACGTCACCCAGAGATTTAAGATATTATATCTCTAAGCCCTGTCTATCTAGATATCTAGATACATTCAAACCGGAACACAGTAATGTTTGCACATTACTGCTCGGTAGTAGCTCTTGTGGAAGTGTCACACTTTTGTAGCGGCACATCACTCTGTTGCCATAGAAAGTATGCACGTCATCTGCTTACGATTGACACAAAGGAACCGTGCGGTAAATCTAACTCTATCCGTAGTATATGTAAACTCTTTGGGTGTGGTACTTTCCCAGGTGGACTGCAAAGAGTCCTACCATTAGTGCTAAATCTTTATGTTACAATGAATAATAATCATTCACTGCATATGTATTACTATATGGAAATATGGTTATCTTTGTATTAGTATGTATTATTATTAGAATGTATGTTTATTATATTTTAGTAAATAGGTAATTAGTGCCTTATTTATTTTATTCTGTAGATACCAATTTATTCTTTAATTGATTACGCCCGTCTTTCTATGGTTTAATTCCATTTACACACCAGGGTTGCCTGGAAGAGATCGCTTTTAGCGATAAAGTCGCCATTTGCTACTCTATTTTTAAGATTGTTTTATGAGTGTAATAAAGAGTTTATCGATATATCTATATTACGACTGCCCTAGTGGCTTAGTTGGTAGTAGCTCTGCCTGCGAAGCCGAGGGTCGTGGGTTCGATCCTCACCCCGTGCAAATATTTGTGTGATGAATTCAAATGTTTGCACCGTGTCTGGGTGTTTCTATGTACAATAAGTAAGTATTTAATTCTATATAAGTATTATATCAGCTATCTGGCTGCCATCACACAAGCTTTGCTTAGTTTGGGGTCAGATGGTGTTGTGTGTGAATTGTCCACCAATATTTATTATTTATTTATTTATTACAATAAATTTTCACGTGACTCAACCAATAGAAACACTTACAATTTCGCGACAAACCTCTCCTTAATTACCTCAGAGAGTAAAATATTTCGCTGGTACATAAAATTAATAGTTATCAAGTTTCCTTGTAATTGATAGCCTTTAGAGATACCCAAAGAAAAGGATTGCGTGGGAGGTAGATTAGAAAGGGTTGGATAGGATCCACCCACACAACACCGTGGGGTTTTACTAGTCAAGTTCTCCACAACTAAGTGTCGTTAGTACTGTTTATACGCAAAAAGCGCTCAGATCATTTATGCAAATATTTTTGTGATAAAAACAACTATTTGTTCTGTGTCTGGGTGTTTCTATGTACAAAAAGTATGTGTTTAAAACTATGTAATTATTGTATCAGCTATTTGGCTTTCGTAGAACAAACTTTGCTTAGTTTGGGGTGTTATGTGTGGAATGT
Organism: Ectropis grisescens; assembly: GCA_017562165.1. Lineage (NCBI taxonomy): Eukaryota > Metazoa > Arthropoda > Insecta > Lepidoptera > Geometridae > Ectropis > Ectropis grisescens. Next base: position 5,772,731 of record CM029797.1, read on the forward strand.
CCACCAATTTTTTTTTTAAAGACTATTTCCGATGGTGCTTGAATTAAAAGACAGTTTACTGTATATCTAGTAGTAGACTAAGAATAAGACTAATAAAACAACCATTTTGTCATTTGAAAAATACCTAATTTTGTTCTGTTATTTTATTTAACGTAGGTAACAAACATTATTATGAAAAAAAAAATTGGTTGCCTGTAAAGTCGGTATACGGGCGAAAGATTTACGTGACAACGACTTTGAGTGGTAAAATAATTTTACGGAAGGGACGCGTGCCTTTCACTTTTTATGTCTGTCTCTCTCGCTCTTAGGTGGGCTAACCATGCCCGAGTGGAAGGGACGCGTGCCTCTCACTCGCTCTCGTTGTGAGCGCATAACGTGAGCGGAGCGTAACGCAGTTTCTTGAAGTGTCACCCGGCAAACCAATTTATAAGACGTTGTCACGTCAAAAAAAAGTTTTCGTGATCGAGTGAGCGCCGGAAGTGGGAATCTTAGCAGCTGTAGCACAGGCTGCCTAGCACGGCTGAATGGATAAGATACATAGATATGTTAACTCTTTATTGCACTTAATTTAGTAACAAACAAAAGTCAATTAAAACAAAACAAAATCAAGTAGCAATTGGCGACCTTATCACTAAAAGTGATCTCTTCCAGAGTTAAACTACCATCTCCACAAAATAGGATCTACGGACAGTCTCCTGTGCAGAGGCTGTTTGCGGGAGAATGAAACTGTGGAACATATGCTGCTACGCTGTGAGGCCACTAAAAGTATAAGATTGTAATCGGGGTTCTTTGAAGGAACTCCAAATAAAGTATGTAGTGAAACAACATATTACGAAATGGGAGTGGAACTAGTATGCCAGCGCCCCAAGGCCGTGCTCCGCTATTTTAAAGAGCTAGGCTGGTTTGGGTAGGCTGGCCGGGGGGGAAGTGCACAATACACCCCTAGCGGGACGTCAGTGCAGGTCTATCACCCCCACCTTGAATTAGATCTCTTCCAGGCAACCATAATAATAATAATGCGTAGAGAACCTCGTGAAAGCTGAGAAGGACAAGCTTAGCAAGTACCTTGACTTGGCTCACGAGGTTACCGCCATGTGGAATGTTGATTCCACGATCATAGTCCCCATAGTCGTGTCGGCAAACGGCCTTGTAGCGAAAAGTCTCGACCAACATCTCAAGAGACTTTCGCTAGATGGTTGGATCAAGGGTCAGATGCAGAAGGCGGTCATCCTTGACACAGCGCGCATCGTCAGGAGGTTCCTCAGTCTGCAGCCCTAACCACCGGTAGCTTGGGCCCTGCCCCGCTGCTGGCGGCAAACTAGGTTTAAGTTTTTTATAATGTTTTTATGTTGTTTTATATATCAATATTGTAAAAACTTAGTCTTAAGAAAAGAAATAAATACGAGAATAATGCGTAGTATACAAAATAATGGACTACCAACATACATTAAGTATTTGTTTAATTAATAATTTTGATTTTTTTTTTAATGCAAAGTTACTAAAAAAGAAACAATTAAGAACTCCCTTTTTTGTGAAGTTGGTTAAACAGTTTATATAATGAATTATCATTAGATTGTTTTTTCAGTTCCGTTCCTAGTTAACTTCTTTTTCACATGTAAAGCAGAAAATCCGTTTCTGGAATCAACGATCACTTAAAGATATAGATAATTTATTAACATAGCTCAAGGAAAGTATACACAATTTTTATAAATGTAAAGATGAGACACGATTAATCGGTAACTCAGTGTACACATGTGAGGATTATTATCGAACCCTAAACTAAGCACAAGGCTTGTGTCTCAGGGCTCGAGCGCGCGAGTGCCAAGTCATTAAAATATGTTTTCCTGTATGTCAAGTAAATGTAATGTCTTTAATAAAGTCGAATGGTGTAATGTTAGAACTTTTTTTTGAAATAACGAGATCGAGAACTACGCTAGAAATCGTAGGATACTACTAGCTAAAATATTAGTATGACTAGAAGGATATCAGTCGAATAATAACACTGCTTTTAAAGTCGTCTCAACCTTCGATAAAATTTATCTATCTATCGATGCTAAAATGAAGACGCAAAGAAGTTAAGATCAAAGAAGATAAGTCAATTATCATGATTGGTACAGATATTCCGACGCCTAGTCAGGAGGACGACATCTAGGAGGTACAGTCATTAGCTCACTCAGTATCACTGACTTATAACTTATACCTTTCCTGAATGAACCTGAAATCATATAACTTTAAAAGATAAATAATCTAAAATCCGAAACTAATCAGGTCGCTGGAAACCGCTGTTTGCAGTTAACACAGGACCGTTCGTTGAGGAAATTTAGGGGGAGGCCTATGTTCAGCAGTGGACGTCTTGTGGCTGATGATGATGATGATCTGTATCTCTGAAACGGCTCCAAAGAAATTAAATCTTTTCATGAAATTTTGTATGCAGGGGTTTCAGGGGCAATACGTCGATCTAGCTTTCATAACAAAAGTCACTGAAAATTGAATGGGTTATCCAATGGTAAATAAGTTTTTGAATAATTTCGTACTGTTAAAATGGACTTGCCCATGCAAATTTGAATGATCGTAAAGTAAGTTAATCAAAAAAATATAAAAATTTAAATTGGTACATATTTTATTCTATTGAAATAATGTCATTTCATCAAATCTATACTAATATTATAAAGCTGAAGAGTTTGTTTGTATGTTTGTTTGAACGCTAGGATCTCGGAAGTACTGGTCCGAATTGAAAGATTATTTTATTAGATAGTCCATTTATCGAGGAAGGATATAGGCCTATATTTTTGTCAAAAAAAAAAGTGTTTGATGTACATCACCATGTAAACTATCAACGAAAATTGGTTTGAATGAGATATAGTAAGTGGTTTTATTTTAATACGTCGTAAATTGGCTATTGTTAAAACACTGATTTAAGTAACAACGAACTACAAGAACTTTTATATTATGTTTCTTACTGCCACGGAAGCCTTCAAGGGAGAGTCCGACTCGCACTTAACCAATTTTATTTGTTTTTGAAACATAAGAAAAAATACATGTACAATATATTTGAATAATAACAGACTTATCACTTTTTTTTTAGTTTAAAACGTAATACTATAACTAATGTACTTAAGACAATAGCTAAAGTAGTTGTTAATATACCTATGACAACAATTTGCTTTAACCGCTTGATACACCGCCCGCTCTTCGCGTTTACAAATTTGGCGGGAAAACGGGTGTCAGGTTACATAAGTGCGGTGTTTATGTTTCGGCATATGAAGTGGCGCCTTACTTTTACTCGTTTGAGCCATTTACTCTCAAGAGCGTTTCAAGACGCTTCTAGCGGTATCATTTATTTATAATTAATGTACTTAAAATGTGAACTAGCATTTTTGACACTTGAGTAAAAAAATTGCGATTTCTCAAGTAGTCTAACAACTATTACTTTAATATTTTTTGTGGTTTTATGAGTTAAATGTGTTGTATACGAAATGACAAACTCGAAACACCAAAAAAACTGTATTCGATTGCACAAATTATTTTTTTTTTATTTTTTTCAATACTTCGGGACCATTTTCCCGCCAAAAATGTTGATTTTGGTTTTTTTTTTTAATTTTTGATTTTTCTATGTAAATGAACTCTAATTTTAATGTGGGTTATATCAAAATAAAGACCAGTTCAAGTAGACGCCATTAAACACAAATTTATCGGTATACCTTCCCAAATAAAAACACGAAAAAAATGTTTCCCACCAAAAACTCAAAACGCAACTATAAGTTTGTTTGTTGTCGTCATCAACTAAGTTTTTGTGTACTATATTACACGCCGGTGTACTAAGGAATAGAGAGCACGTAAGCACACACTTGTCCGGGTGAGTGTACCGACCATGTTAAGTGCACCAGAAAGCCCGTCCAGTTAAATTTACATTTACAATGTTTACGAGCTTACAAGCTTTGAGCTATGAGCGTTTGTAAAAAGAATTGATTGCAGATTAATTAATATTTAGGTTTTTTTTAAAATAAAGAGTGACGAGACGAGCAGGACATGTGCCTGATGGTAAGCAACATGCCTGCCACGTAACAGCACAGTGACAAATAACTATTGTAACATCATCATCATCATCAGCCGCAAGACGTCCACTGCTGAACATAGGCCTCCCATTAGATTTCCACAACGAACGGTCCTGCGCAACCTGCAACCAGCGCAGCGGTTTCCAGCAATCTTTATGAGGTCATCTGTCCATCTAGTGGGAGGCCGTCCAACACTGTGTCTTCCGGTTCGTGGTCGCCACTCGAGAACCTTTCTTCCCCATCGGTTGTCAGTTCTGCGAGCGATGTGTCCTGCCCATTGCCACTTCAGCTTACTTACTCTTTGAGCTATGTCGACCACTTTCGTTCTTTTGCGAATATCCTCATTACGGATTCTGTCGCGCAAAGAGACTCTAAGCATAGCCCTCTCCATAGCTCGCTGTGTGACTTTGAATATGGGCATGGGCATCTAGAAATGCGTTAGCATTTGGAAAATGTTCACGCAGTTATAGATGGCCTATGGACATGATCCCGAGTTTATCCGAAGATGTCTTATCATTCCCGAGCGTGGCTCTAGAATTAAATTCACAGCCCACGAAAAATGTGTCTGCGATGTGCTAAAATAAATTTTCGCTTCAAAAATTACTTTAGCGTCAAGTCTCTCGTACCTTAGGCTGCGTCTCGTTCAATTAAACTGTTCTTTCAAATTGATAAAACGTCTATCAGACGGTCTGGATGAGTCTAATGCAGTTGGATTTACGATGCGAATTTTTTAGCTCATTGGAATGACCTATCTATACTAATATTTTAAAGCTGAAGAGTTTGTTTGTTTGTTTGAACGCTAGGATCTAGAGAAGTACTGATCCGAATTGAATGGTTCTTTTTCTATTGGATAGTCCATTTATCGAGGAAGGCTATAGGCTATAGAACATAAAGCTACTATCAATAGAAACGGAGCATGAATCAAGACTGTAACAAAAACGGGGAAAAATATTCCTTTTTGAGAGTTTTCGTACTGTGCTTTGACATGACAGCATGTGACTAAGATCAGTGAATATAAACCTTGGCTAATCGAATTTGTTTCTAAATCTGAGTTGATACGACCAATTTCCGACAGGTGTCGTAGCAGGTAGCTAAAGAGGTTTTTGTTTGAAAGCGATATTCTCAGGAATGACTGAGCCGATTTCAGTCATTCTTTCACGTTGGATATGTACGGGATCCCGCTGAGTGCTATATATGTATTACGGGCGAAGCCGGGCGGGTATCTAGTCGATTATATTGAGGAACAGCATTGGTTTTGATCTACGATAGGGATGATGGGTCAAAACTATATCATGTTCGCACCTTTGGGATGGATCGGCTAAGTATCAGCTGGAGGCCTTGGAATCGATCGAGAGACGTGCCAAAAGGCTCATAGACAACGACACTCTTGTGCGAAAACGACAACGAAGTCTTGAACAGGGAAAATCTCTTCGAAATGAGGTATCATCGCCCGAACGTCGTAACAAAGATCAGCCAGGAGTTGCTCTGCACACATAGAAACCCAGTGGACGTCGCATATGCACTGAGGGAAATATACTCCGGTATGTACTCCTCAGCGTCCCGTATAAAGTCCCTAGAGCAGAGAAGATATAAGGGAGCGCAAATACCCAACACCCTACCAAACACCCTCTTCTTAGTTCACGCTCAAGAGGAGAAGGAGACCCTGACAAACCAGGGTTATGGATCAGGCACCGGGTCACGCATCCTTACTATCCATGAAGCTCAGGGACTAACATACGAGTCATTAATCGTAATCAAAACCAAGGCAAACATGAAGCTGCACGAGAGCGTGCCCCATGCGGCTGTTGCAATCTCACGGCACATGGGGACCTTCACATACTACGCTGACGACACCGACGACGCCATCGGTCGGTTCGTGCGGCGAGCGTGGGCTGCATCACCGAAGACCATCCGAGATTTCAACCTACAGATGGCCATTAGGGACAGAAATGCAGCCGTTGTAGAGGCTCTGGGCCGGGAGGAGGCAGCTTAGGCAAATGGCAAAAGGCAATTAGGCAAACACTCGATATCGAGTCGATTACTAGCGGAATCCCAACCGGTAGTGATCGGCTCTACAGACAAGCACTAGAATTAGATTTTAAATGTACCCAACTCCCTCCTATTTTCCTCTTCTTCTCCTTATCCAAGATATGTGTAAAAAACGATAATTGTAATGACAAAGATCACGGACCCCGGAGTCTGTGGAGTGGCTAATGTAAATTTAAAAAAAAAGTCTTGAACATCGCCGAAAAATTGCCAGCCCATCGGTTTTTTATCGGATACACTTTGGAGAGTGTGCGACTGATTTGCATGTTTTGATACCTTGCCCTTTTTTCTATCGGAATGCTCGTAGCTCGAACAATCTTACAATCTCGTATAATCTTTGTGTCTTCAAATCAAGATGTTCTAGGTAAACACGCTCCATCGTAGTCCGCATCGTCGCTTAACATCAGGCGAGATGGAGGTCAAGTGTAAACCTATAAAACTTAAAAAACTAAAATTTAGTCGTCAGGTAGGTTATTGACAAACATGGGACATGTATTTTTGTCTCATCAAAGGATTAGTTAGTAGCGCGCCGTGATTTTACCCACGTAGTTCTCTTAACTGTTGTTTATAACTCCCGGCCAAAAAATGGGGTGTAATAAGTTTGACGTCGATGTCTGTCTGGCTGTGTGTGTGTCTGTCTGTGGCACCGTAGAGCTCATACGAATGGGCCGATTTCGATGCGTTTTTTTTTATTTACCCTTTTTTGGAAACTTTGCCCTTCAAACCAGAACACAGTAATGTTTTCACATTACTGCTTGGCGGTAGAATAACTGGCAAAGGTGTGGTACTTCCCCAGGCGGACTCTGCTAGGAGTCCTACCACTACAAAAATTACTAACTATGTGTGTAAGAAAATCTTGGAATCTTCATTTGACTCAGTTTTGGGTATTTGATTAGGATGAAATTTTGCTGATGAAATGATAAGCAATCTTCGGGTAAAGTCGGGACCGTGGCCATTGGCCATCTAGAAATGTTGACGCATTTCTAGATGGTCATGTCACCTATTTTTTTTTGTGACAAGACAAGCAGGACATGTGCCTGATGGTAAGCAATACGCCTACCCATACCAGCAAAGTGACACACAGTGGAACATGAAAAGTCCAAAATCATTCTCTGACAGTGCACTGCGCTCTTCAACCTGATTTATAAGATGATTTATCTCTACGCCCTGTAGTTTCTCTGGAAACGTTGCCCTTCAAACCGGAGCACAGGAATGGTTGCATGTTACTGCTTAACTGTAGAATAACTGCCAAAGGTTTGGTACTTCCGCCAGAGGGATTTATCATAAAAAGTCCTACAACTACAAAATACATTTCAAACTAGGATTCAAATTATAGAAATTTGACAAAAAGAACAATTCATGTTCAATTCCTAAAATATATAATAGACGCCGAAATTTCAATTTCAAATATACCGTAAAAATAAAATAACCATTTCCGGAAAGAGATTGAAATATATGTGAATGTGAATTTCAGTAACAACGCATAAACTATCGTGAATATTTTATTATACTTTAAACTAGCTTTTATACCCAGCTTTGCATGATTTTTTTTTAATATTTCATATCATGAGTTAAACCGAGTTACATAAATTGTGACGTATTTATATTCAATTTATACTAATATTATAAACGCAAAATTTTGTATGAATGAATGAATGTTTGTTAATCTTTCACGTAACAAGAACAAAATTAAAAATGTTGATGTACCCCCGACTAGCTCGGATTTGTTATCTGTAGGTACAACATTCTACTAGTCAAACCCTTTCATTTGACACCCATATTAAGGGAGTTGTGAAAAAAGAAATGTATTTTGTGGAAGCGGCCATCTTGGATTTGAAATTTGTTAGTGCAAAGTATTCTACTAGTCAAGCCCTTTCGTTTGATACCCATATTGAGGTAGTAGTGAAAAAAATAATATAATTCGCCATTTTGTGGTGGCGGCCATATTGGATTTGATTTTTTTTATAGTGTACAGTATGTTACTAGTCAAGCCCTTTCATTTGATATCCTAAGTGCTTGTTTCTACCATCTACCAATTTTTACGAAAATCACTTTTAAGGCAGTTTTATAAGGGCTAAATTTTGATCCCGCTAGTAGGAAAATAATATACTCCTAAACCATTTAAAACATGGATTTAATTTTGTTGGTGGCACGACACTAAGTTTTAAAATTTCGCGCTTGTTTGTCCTATGTCAAGTTTTTGTTCTAAATCCAATATCGTAAGAAATGTTGCATGCTTGAGTGTTCTATGTCTATTACATCGACCAATCGAACATCGAACAATCGACAAAAATACACAATTTAAAAAAATGTTTTTATTTTGACAATAAGTGTACTACATTTTCTTTGCAAAACCGTCTGCAATTACCCAATGCCTTATATCAATACTTTGTAGTAAAGGTAGTACAGGGCTTAGAGATATAAGATCTTAGATCTCTGGGTGACGAGCGCAGTGCAGTGCTAGGTAATGATTTGGACTCTTCATGTTCCAATAGCTGCTTGTCACTGTGCTGTTATGTGTCAGGCATGTTGCTTACCATCAGGCACATGACCTGATCGTCTCGTCACTCTATATTTAAAAAAAAAAAAAAAAAAAAAAGTATAAGCAACAGTAGCAAAGAGCCATCTATATGAACAAAATTGAAATGTCTGTTTGTAATTCCCGATTATTTTATCTAAATACACAGGAAAGTATGTAGGTAATTATAATTATAATAACCTATGGGGCACTTTCTTAAACAAAAAGTCTGTCAGTACGTTCCAGCTAATTTCTGAAACGGTTTTACTGATTTTAACGGGATTATAACGATTAAAGCACATAGCTGATTATGAGCTCCATGTTACATAGGACACTTTTATTAAAAAAAGGAATGTTATAATTATTCGACATCTTTGTGTGTGTCTGTCTGTGGCACCTTAGAGGCTGTATGGGCCGATTTCGATCGGTTTTTTTTATTTGAAGGTTAATTTCCGTGCGGGGGTTCTTGGCTATGTTTGGTTAATATTGATTCAGGATGGCCGCCTCCACAAAATGGTGAATAACATAATTTTTTCACTACTACCTCAATATGGGTATCAAAAGAAAAGGCTTGACTAGTAGAATACATACACTATAACAGATCTCAAATCCAAGATGGCCGCCACCACAAAATGGTAAATTACATTATTTTTTCACTACTACCTCAATATGGGTATCAAATGAAAGGGCTTGTCTAGTATAATACTATGATGCACTTTGACAAATTTCAAATCCAAGATTGGCACCACCACAAAATGGCGAAACACATTTATTTATTCACTATTCCATCAATATCGGATCCAAATGTAAGGGCTCAACTTTTTTTTTTTTAAATAAATTGTGACGAGACGATCCGGCCATATGCCTGATGGTAAGCAACATGCCTGACACATAACAGCACAGTGACACGCAGCTATTGGAACATGAAGAGTCCAAATCATTACCTAGCACTGCACTGCGCTGGTCACCCAGATATTTAAGATGTTGTATCTCTAAACCCTGTAATTTCTCTGGAAACATTGCCCTTCAAACCGGAACACAGTAATGTTTACACATTGCTACTTGGCGGCAGAATAACTGGCAAAGGTGTGGTACTTCCCCAGGCGGACTCTGCCAAGAGTCCTACCACTACAACTATTACTTGTAGAATGTTGTACAGATTACAAAACCGAAGTAGTCGGGGGTAAATCAAAATTTTAAATTGTGTGCTTGTTGTTTCTCTGTTATTGATTATGTCATTTATTACTGTGCAATCACTTCATCATTTTTCTGTTTTGTCGTTGTCACGTTAAACTATCGTCCGTAAACCAACTTTACAGACAACCAATTTCTTTACCTCTTTTATTCGTATCTTACAGTCTACACATACAAGCATTCGAATTTGTACAAAGAAGAATGGATTTCTTAGAAAGTTCGGTATGTATGAAGCCGATAGTTCAGTTTATTGCGTAGGACAATAAATTTTGATAATTTTAGTCATCGATATAATTAAAAAAACGAAGATGAGGTATGCCATAATCTAAAGACAACATAACGTGGCGAAAATTTGTTTGGAAAATTTGAAAGTTGAACTGTCAGCGAACGTACACAACTCCTTGTTGCAACTGAGACTAAATCAGGAGATGTCACCTGATTTTGCATCGCCATAGTAGAAGCGCGTTTGCCGCTTCTGCGTTTTAAAGAGTTCGATGATTTTAGTATTAAAATTAACGTGGTTGTTACACATATTTAATTGGATAATTGGACACTCACGTATTCACGTGGTCGGTGACACGTGAGTGTCCCGTTATCCAATTAAATTTTGAAAACTTAAAAAGTGCTTTTTCTTGTTTTTATTTTCGGGGTTTTTCGTCGTTATTGAGGGTTGGTTAAATGCTAAATAGAGAGAGTCATTGTATGGTTGTATTCCATACAATGCTAAACCAACCAAAATACAGTAATTTTGACACTTTAACCCCCCGCATTCCGTATGCACATCTAGCATGCTCATTAGCCTTTTTTTTTTTGAGAACCATTTAGTTTCGTGACGTTTCACTACTTTTATAGCGTCATTTTCTAAACCACGCCCAAAAGTGACGTCATCAGTTTTGTGCCTGAAGAGATTTTTATCAAACCTAACTACGTATTTTACCTGTAATACTGCGTCAAGGACGTTTTTAAACGGTTTCTTTTCAGTAATATTTACTGGGTCTTTCTAAATTGTCTATGACATAAAATAAAATAAGGTTTCAAAACATGCACCAAAGAGGACAAATTGAAAAATACCTGTAGGCAATTATTATTTATCCATTCAAAGAGAAATTGGCATACGGCACCTAAAATGGGGCGACAACGTCTGATGAACGCAAGTCGGCAGAGCACGTTGCAACCTTTGCTAATGATTCTCGCGTTTCTGTATCGACAAGCCCACAGATATGCCGATATAGATATACCTACAATACGTACACTCCTACTTTCTCTATCATGACCCTGCTACGTATCTTTGTTTAGTCGATACATACGTATTTAATTAACAATGCACTGATAACGCTGAAACAACCCAATTTATCAAAAACATGGTATAACCCGTTTCATAGATGACTACGTTAAATAAATTTGCTTACAAGCAACTGCTAGTTAGTTAATTGTGTCCATATTTACTATAGATATTTTTTCTGGTTCTGTAGTAGTACTCCTTAGATTCTGAGATATTTTTAGGAGCTTTAATAAATTATACAAATAAGAAGTAAGATACGACTAAAATTTAAGGATACTTTCAAAGCTTTAAAAAAAATTGATAAGGTTATCAAAACAGTTATCTTTACTCTTATTCATGTAAAATAAAACAACTTATTGATTGTAATTGAATCACTTTTATTACTTACAATACAAAATTACAGAAAGTACTACAGTAAAACTTATCAAAAAGGGCATAACGCATTAGAATAAACTAACTGCAGTTTACTGAAGGCTTATCTTATAGTGAAATGTTTACATTTATACGTATGGCAATGTATTGCTCTGGTGGTTGTAGTTTCGAAATCCTGGTATTCTCTTTCGATATTTTCAAATCTTTTTCTCCTGAAAGGATACTGTTTAAAAAGCTCCGCGAGCTGTTTGATTTCGTCCATCGGAATTAATAATTTGTATGTTTGTACAATCTATGCACCTATGCATGCGAAATAGCAATGCGAAACAATATTTTTTTCTGTAGGAAATTTTGCAAACGTAGCGTGATTCAATGCTTATTGTTTTAGATAGACGGCCACCTATCTTGTTGCGCACGCTGTGAAATTTTGTGGAGATCAGCACACACAATCTGAAATAGGGAGACGAAATTATATAATGAAATAAAACTACTACTTGCTACATTTATTCGCATAGTAGTATCAAAATTACAGCTTTCGATTTTTTTCGATTGAGATGTGCCAGATTCGTAAATAAATAATTACAGCCTGGTTTACTTAATAATTAATTATATCAGATACAATCACGACAAGGGGCCTAGCTATATCATAAAACGACAAGATCACGCTCTTTAGAAATGAAAACGAACAATCGAATACGTATCACCATCACACAGTCATGAGGTTGAGAATTTTTTTTAAATTCACATTTGTGAGACCCGGATAGTTTTGATACAGAAATGGTAATTGAAAGTCACGGGCCACATAAGCAGACCATTTAACTGTAATTCAATGCTATTATTCCCTTACATTATATGCTAAAAGAATTCAAGTACTTACTTTGTTGTGAAACCAATTTCCCAAGAATTTTCCTGTTAATTCATATCATCACAATTTTATTATGGCGTTCGATTATGTGATTTTACGGTACCCTTAATCGTGTATTGAACTGATAAACAGAATTGCTATCTTTTAAATATAGATACATGATTAAATAAAGTAAAATTATCGGAAGAAAATAAACAAATATTGCATTTTGTTAGTTGTGACCATTGATTGCACATTTGTCTAGATAGACTGTTTGAGTGTAAAACACCAAAAACATATCAGCCAATAATTGGCTGATAAGTTCACCTTGTCAGCTTAGTGGCGAAACTTGACTACATGCGTGATTACGCATCAAGTGTTTGAAACCTGGCCTGTGCTTCATCCAGAAAAGTGTTTAATCATAGGTTGTCACAGATACAACATAACAAGACTTCTTATTGGTTGAATTTCTTATTGAGTCTGTTTCATAGTTTTGGAGACGGTTCCAAAAACTGTGAGCCAACATTTGTGACATTAAAAAACGTCATGACTGACGTTATTATTGATTATGTCTAATAAGTTCATCGAATCCGCCCCCCAATGGCGTCATACAGAGATTAATTCCTCAAGTCATTTGAAGAAACTCTTGAACTACGTCTTTACAAATAAATGTTGGCGAGTATAAGACAGTAACGCCACGTGAAAACGGATAAGACTGTGGACAAAATAAATATATGCTTAAGGAAAAACTGACAAAATATTGATGAAATTTTCAGCTCTCCACACTTTCAATTCATTCAGCGTTTAAGAATTTGTTACGAAAATACAATCGTATAATACGTATTTATTAACACATTATAGCGACGAGACTAGCTATTTTGGTTCCCAATGTAGTCAAAACAAAATGAAATTGTGAAATAAAAGTGTTAGCGCCTAATTAGTATTTTCATTGCGTCTGTCACCTGGAAATATAAAGCCTTTAATTGAATAATTAATTGTTATAACCCACGTCACAAAAAAATACGGATACAAAGATAAATGAAGACCAAGTGTAGGTTTTTAAAAGCCAAAGGTCGTGGGTTCGATTCCCACCCAGTGCAGATGAGTACACATATTTGTGTCTGGGTGTTACTATGTGTGATAAGTATGTATTTACAACTATACGGGCCTTTAATAACAAAACTAAAATACAATGAGAACTACACTACACTACAAACCTACCTAACTAACTAACTTACATTAAGCACACCTGAATTAACCATAGACCACTGTAGGTCTACAGATAATCAAGATGTTCAAGCCCACTACCAATCGGAAGCGTACCCAGCATGCTGGCGGCATTACCAAGCTGAATGGCAATGCTTATGCGTTGGGTCAAATAAACGCTAGCAGTTTGGTCACGCGTCGCGTCGACCAAGTGCTCGGAACAATACTAGTAGTAACTTGGCATGACTCACTGCCGCGTGTCTAGATTAGCATTTTGGCTCCCATAGTACAAGCTTTGATTGGTTTGGGTTGTATGTGAAATGCTCACCAACATTTATTTGTTTATATATTTATTTTGTTTTGTTTGATATAAGAAATATATTTTTTTTTGAAGTGGTATAAAATTAATATGTACGTTTACAAACTGTTAAATACTGTATTTGATCAGAATAATATTTAATTTTTTTATGCCAAAACAAAAAAAAATGTGAGAAAACATCAAATGTATGTAATCTGTGCATCAAACTGTAATCTATGCATCAAATTAAAAATGACCTTGTCATTGACGTAAGTATATCTGCTTATATGTTGCCATGTTAAGGTGATTTTCTGTTCATCAGGGAGAATCCCAAAATAGTGAAGAATGAACAGGAAATACGAAAGCAAAGTTATACAAACTTAGGTACTTGATTCAAAAATAACCAAATAACTAGCCTAATCAAAAACTAATCTGCCTCCTCTCTAAATCTCTTCACAAAAATAAGCTAGATGAGATTAGTTCTATATCTAACATCAATCAAACGACAACAGTTTTCCCCGATCAGCCAGCTGACACTTGGATGTTACATAAATATAATTGTCAGATAACCGACTCAGTGACATCTTTTATCGTCAAATTCAATCACAGCACAATCCCCAAAATAATCGTCATTATCATAATCATCATTTTTTTATTATTACAAGTCAGAGGCCAAAAGCCCAAAGTTGCTCAGCGACGGAGCTATGGAGCTATGCTTGGTGTTTCTGAGGGATTGCATCCGCAATGAAGCAATTCGGCAGAGAACTAAAGTCACCGACATAACTCAGTATTAGCAAACTGAAGTGGCAATGGGCCAGTCACATCTGTCGCAGACCCAATAACCATTGGGGTAGACGGGTTCTGGAGTGGAGACCGGCAATCGGCACACGTAGTGTAGGACGCCTTGTGATTAGATGGAGTGACGATATACAAAAGACGGCTGGAAACTAATCATTAAGACTTGACTGTGTGTTCTAAATAAATAAATAAACGTAGCACCGAGGATCGGGCTGAGTGGCGTATTATTGGAGATGCCTATATCCAGCAGTGAACGAATCCAGGCTGATGATGATAGACCTTAGCACAAAAGATTAAAGCGGCCAAGTGCAGATCCAACTCGCCCATGAAGGGTTCCGCAAGCAACATAATACATGAGTTCTTGTAGTTCGTTGTAACTTTGATCGATATTTAAATAATAGTGTATTTATGGCGTTCTATAAAAGAACTACTTACTAAACCGAGTTCAAACCAATTTTTGGAGGAAGTTTGCATGTTAATATATGTTTTTATGTATCAAACCCAAATGGGTTTGATGAAAAAACAATCGAATGTCAGCTCTAAGTATAGGGCACCCCAAAATTAATGGTTTTTTAAAATATTTTTGTATAAAATCTTAATGCGATTCACAGAATACATTAATAAAAAGTGTGTGCTAAAGACCGCACGGCAGAAGTGAAAACTAAAATAAGGAAGTGAAAGGGCTATGCTTGGGGTTTCTCTGAGGGATTGCATCCGGAACGAAGTAATTCGTCAGAGAACTAGAGTCACCGACATAGCTCAGCGTATTAGCAAACTGAAGTGGCAGTGGGCCGGTCACATCTGTCGCAGACCCGCTAGCCGCTGGGGCAGACGGGTTCTGGAGTGGAGACTGCGAATCGGCAAACGTAGTGTAGGACGTCCTGAGACTAGATGGAGTGACGATATTCGAAAGGCAGCTGGTGGCGGTTGGAGAAGTAAGACCGAGGACCAGGCTGAGTGGCGTATCATAGGGGAGGCCTATGTCCAGCAGTGGACGAATACAGGCTGATGATGATGAGCAACTGTTCAGAATGGGAGTATCTTTGCACCTTTGAGAGGACTCCTAGTTTTTTGGCGGCAAATTTAACCTTAGATTCAATATACTTGCCAAAGTTGAGTCGATGACAAAGAAACGCCCAAAACTTCTAGATGGTCAATAACCGACACAGATACGCCTCGAAAAGTAGGAGTCAGTTGAAACGGACTCCTTTAACGGAGAACAAACACGCCTGCGTCTTTTTATGACATCACCCCATTTAGAGACTGCCTCAAGGGCCAAGTTCAAATGCCCAATCATATTCTCTCTCAGTAGCTCATCTGAACATTTCTTGCATTTATGAGCGTGAAGATGAGCTACATTCACAGCCTACAAAAATTATGTGAGTGGTGAGCCAAAAGAAGTTTTCGATTCGATAATTCAATAATAAATAATTACAACAATCCTGAAACGTTTCTTTCGATGATGTGATTTAAAAGACATTTTTGAAATTACTTATATACCGCTAGGTTAACATAAATGTTGTTGCTCATGGAGTATAGTCGATTAAAACTAACAACCTCTTTGTACGACATATCGGATTGCACTTTTACAAAACTTGACGTAATTTTGGATTAAATATGGCAGCATTTTAAGTCAAATTAGGGTTCCATTGTCTATCTTGAAAAAAAAAGTACCAACATGAATAGAATTCGTGCTCTATAATAATTATTAAAACAATAATTGTAATCGTAATCATAATATCTTTATTTGCGAAAATGGGTACAAAAGGATCTTATAATAAGTATGAAAACG
This sequence comes from Ectropis grisescens, assembly GCA_017562165.1. Lineage (NCBI taxonomy): Eukaryota > Metazoa > Arthropoda > Insecta > Lepidoptera > Geometridae > Ectropis > Ectropis grisescens. Next base: position 5,789,136 of record CM029797.1, read on the forward strand.
CTCCATATTCAACCTTTCGGTATGCAAATTTGAGAAGATGTAGGCACGGTAATATAGTAATATTACCGTGATGTAGGTGCGCCGATACATATACAAAATTTCGAAGGTTATTGAATTATTAAACATTGTATCATTATTATGAATCAATATAATTATTTTCAGTGCATATTGCACTGGAAGTAATAGACTACAGGCTACTACGGGTACAAAATTTATGGGTCAAATGTAGGTAAGTAGTAAGGTATAAAATAATAAGATTTAGCACTATGCCGTCACTTGAAAGCTGTCCCACTCAGCGCAGGCGAAGATAAGGGGTTGCAATTCTCGTTCATTTCTATATATGTAATTGTAAAAGTTGTACGCTCTTCAAACAAAATCAAATAATGATATATGATAACCAAAGTACTCATAAATAAAACAATTCTCGATTTGACGGGAATTCGTCGTTCCATTACAGAGTTCCTATGACCACCGTCTCGAAATCTAGATCCATCATCAGAACTTGGTTAATGTCGGGATAGGTGAAAGCAATATGTAAAGTAAAAGCTTGTAAAACAACTAGTGATGTGTGCTCGGACAATCTTGAAACTCGCTGTACATTCAAAATCTTGCTAAGCCATAAAGTATATTAATATGCAGAATATATTATATATTACGGTATATTTTGGTGACGTCACAAAAATATATATTATAGCTGCGTGTTTGAACACTCGAGCATTTGTATAGAAAATATACGGAAATATGTCCAGCTATGAATTATGAAAATATGTATGATAGCTAGATCTGTGACGGCCTAAACCACAGCAAAAAAAAGCCTAAGTCCAATATTTTAAAATATTTGTTGATCAAAAACCAAAATTAAAATTCACAAAAAAATGTGTCGCTTATAACAAAAAAATGGCTTCGTCTCCTGTTTTTACTACTGCCTAAACGACAAAAAGTAACACTTAGAAGCATGTAACCCAGACCAAACGACGCAGAAAAAAACGGCGATTCTAACCTATATAAGTCTAATCTATATAAGTCCATACCTCAAAAATTGACGCTTATCCCATTTCGGCCGTTAGCCATCTAATAGACGACTAAAACTTTGGGTCCTATTTTATGTTCAGAGAAACTAATGTAATCATAGATTATTATTATTTAGGTTTATTATTCTAAACTTGGCGGGGGGCACGAAAGTGTCCCTCAGTTTATTTATTACTTTCGTAACAAAAATAAAATATGACAAGCAACTACGGAACTCTATATTACGACCCGTCACCCACTTGCCAAGTTAGATTGAAAACACAAATATCAAACATAAAAAATTGGTGAAATTCATCTAACTCTTAAAAACGTTTCTTTAATTATATCGATGGTGAAATTGCTAAAAAGTTCCGGCTGGTATAGTCGGCCATTGCCGATTTTACTTCGTATTTCCCAAATCGAGTGCGTAATGGACTTAAAAAATATGAATGAAAAAATCATGAAACCGACATGAAACTAGAATAAAATTTGTAATAATAGATCATGTGTCATCCACCAAGCCGCACTGAGCCAGCGTGTAGAGACCACGAAGTGGAAAAATTTAGTGGAGTGGTTATATTTATGCAAGAAAAACACTATAACAATCACCATCATATTATGATTTATAAAAGAAAAGAGGAAAATAATATCAAATCTTCATTCTATTCGAAAAGAAAGACTACTATCAATAAAAACGTTGTTTTTTCTAGATTTGTAAACTATAATTTAATCCAAAGATTTTTATGAATATAGATATCACACAGCAAGAAATAAAAGAATTTATTATCTTATGGTCTTATCGTTATTTTATTGTCAATTATTTAAGATTTTTATTTTTTAAACACCTATAACATGAAAATGTGTTACAGTAACCGAAGGCGCCAGCAATCCAAGTGTAGTTTATGATTTCTCTTCCATATAATCCATAGTATCTTTGTCTAGATTGGTATCTGATGAGCAATGAGCCTATTTGAGAGTTTTAAGTAGTTCAGAAATTTTGAAAGCTCCTCACCAGGCACCAGCATGTCGCCAAAGCATCTCAGGAGAGCTATTGGCGTTTATTTCGTGAATAAGAGTACGACGCTGCTAGTTTTTTATAGAAATGGTTACTCGTAGCTTATAAAACTCGTTCATCATGATGTTGTTATCTTCAATAGATACTGGTTGTGACTATCTTCACAAGTAAACTGTTATTAACACATTATTTTCAAAATTTAAGCCCTGGAGAGTTTCAGCTTCAATTTCTCTTCACGGTTACCGTTAGTTTTCCACTGAAATTTAAATTTATCACATAATCAACTATACCTGAAATCTTTAAATATCATTAAGATGTGAATTTTAAAATCAGTTGTGTTTTTACATTATCGTTATAATCACTTCACCATCCAGTAAATATCAAATTTAAAATAAATATTTTTGTGTTTGTTATGACACACAGAAGACATGTTTGACGTACCTACCAGAATAATCAAAGACAATTATAAAAGTAGAGTTTGAAAATGACATTAAAAACGTGCTCATAGTGGACGGAGCCAGAATTTTGTTCAAGGGGGCAGTCAAAGATAACTAATACTTAATACGAATGTAAAGGTTTACTCAAAATTACCAAACTTATCTGAAATTAAACTGAATAGCCTTTTTTGATCTGATTTTGACGCAGTTTTCTGTAACAGTTTTGTATTATTTTAGAATTTAATTATGAAACTTTGTAGATACTTATAGGTATGCATTTTCTTGCACCATTGCTCTCTCATAAGCACTTTCACTCTCACCTCGCAAGTGAGTGAAACAGTGACACATACAACAAACATCCAGGTCTATCGACTAATAAAGGTTGATGATGGTAATGATGCTCTTTTATGTCATACTAGATTTCCGCCCGGCTTCAGCCGTGGTTCATTATAATAAAGCACTCATAGAGATCCCGTACATATCCAACGGTGAAAGAATGACTGAAATCGGTTGAGTCATTCCTGATAATACCGCTTTCAAACAAAAAACCTCTTCAGCTACCTGCTACGCCACCTGTCGGAAATTAGTCGTACCAACTCAGATTTAAAAACATATTTGATTAGCAAAGTTTATATTCAATGACGCAATCTTAGACACATGATGACAAAGCACGCTACGAAAACTCTCAAAAAATTATATTTTTCCCCCGTTTTTGTTACATTCTTGATTCATGCTCCGCTTCTATTGATAGTAGCGTTATGTTCTATAGCGCCTTCCTCGATAAATGGACTATCCAATAGAAAAATAATATTTTAATTCGGATCAGTACTCCCCGAGATCCTAGCGTTCAAACAAACAAACTCTTCAGTTTTATAATATTAGTATAGATATAGATTAGTACAACAAGCATGTATTACAATTGTATCGTAATACAACCTGTATTACTGTTAGTAATAGGTATAGCTCGTTCCTTAATAAGATGGAGCGACGATATACGAAAGGCAGCCTGTAGCAATTGTAAAACCTGAGGTTGGGCTAAATGGCGTAATATGGGAGAGCTTATATCCAGCAGAGGACTAATACAGGCTAATGATGATGATAGATAACATTTATTAAAAATAATTTAAGATAAAAGGTCATTTATAGGCATTCATTCATAGTAAAATGACATTCAAAAGCGTTAAAAACAATACCTTGCGGCAAGTTCATGGCGAAATCAAGTATTCTAATAAATGACTGCTCAAATTACGGCTGAGTCTGCTCCAATTCTGCTGTTCAGTTTTAAATGGTTAGTTAAACATTATTTGTCCATGTCTAGAATAATTAAACTACAAATAACACTAAAATGTAAGTAGTTTTTTAATTGTTTTGTGGTGCAACAAACTGATTCATGCGGATATGTCGTCACTATTAGCAAACAAAACAACATGGCGAACGTGGTTCAGAGGGCTATGTTCGGTTGATGTAATAGACATGGAACACTCAAGCACACAACATTTTTTGCGATATTGGATTCAGAACAAACACTCAACATAAACAAACACGAAATTAGTAAGTCAGTCAGTATCATATTACATATTATTTATTATTATATTAGTACATAGTATTAGACAAACAACAATTGTCCTAGATTCTCTGGAACATTGCAGGAAGCTAAAGTGGAAATAGGGTTTTAATTTTGGAAAATGCAAAATTAAAAAATAGTAACTTGGATAGGATCACAAACCAAACGACCCAGAGGCAGGCCAAAACAAAGGTGCACCTTTGTGAATGAATGAAATAATAAAGCTAGGTGGCGCAAACTGGATAGAGAAGATTGAAGAAAAAGCAAGAGGCCTTTTTCGAGCATTTGATGCCAAAAAGAGAGGGAGGGGTAATGGCCCTCTGCTAATACTACTTACTATGTCCCTATGTCACTAAGGAAAATTTAAGAACAATTCTCGATGACGTCATCGTTTGCGGACGAAAAATTAAAAATAACACAGTGACGTACTTCCGTCGTAAGATGCTCACAATGAGCATCCTCACTGATTCAAGTCATACGGGTGTAAGAAGCTTGTCGTTAAATCGACATTACGTGGAGTTTACACTGTATTTATTCAATCTACACAGGTATATACCAATTTTTTTTAATAAATAATGACGAATCGAGCAGGACATGTGCCTGATGGTAAGCAACATACCTGCCACATAACAGCACAGTGACACGCAGCTATTGGAACATGAAAAGTCCGTCCAAATCATTGCACTGCACTGCGCTCGTAGCCCAGAGATCGAAGATGTTATGTCTCTAAGCCGTGTAATTTCTCTGGAAACATTGCCCTTCAAACCGAAACACAGTAATGTTTGCACATTACTGCTTGGCAGAATAACTGGCAAAGGTGTGGTAATTCTCCAGGCGGACTCTGACAAGAGTCTTACCTACCACTACAAAACTACAACTTATTTCTTTTTATTACTAATATTTGTAGTAGTATTGTAGTATTGTTTTTATGATTGGCAGGCTATAAACAGTTTTGTGAGCATAACATATTGGTTTGTTAATATTTATGTACCTACATATTGATTTTGAGTAGTTTGAAATTCTGTAGAAAACAAGACACACCAGAATACAGATTTTCAAGAAATATGAATCACAATAGCTGGTAAAAATAACTATGATTCTTGTAAGTTTTTTCTTTGTACTTTAATCGCATTTACATATCAACATCATCATCACAAACATCATCATCATCAGCCTACTCCAGTCCACTGCTGGACATAAGCCTCTCCTACGATACGATCTTTTCGGACTCGTGTGCGTAATGCCGCTAACTTAAAAACGGTAAAGGAAAACATCGTGAGGAAACCGTCATGCGTCTAACGCTTACGGCCCGCTTAGCTGCAACGATGCTATGCCACCACTGCCTTTTCAGCCCGACATCTTCATGACGGTGAGGTAGACCTATAAGATGTACCTTAATAATAAGCTCATGGCGGGAATGCGGGATTTTACTTCAAAAACTGAATTTAGTCTTTATTTTTTTACAGATCAAAAAATGCTAGTTATATCACAATAGTGCTAATTTTCCTACCAGCAGTAAAACTGCAATTCCCGATCCCAATGGGTATGCCCATGGGCATGCCTATGGGTATGCCTATGCCGATGCCTATGCCAGCGCCATCCATCTCATTGGCACAAGTACCATTCATTAATCCAGAAAACTCCATAATGGTAGCAGAAATAAAATTTAAACAACTGAATCTCAGTAATATAGATTCATCTGAAGAAACGAAAAAGAGAGAAGAGAGAGAGAGGAAGAAAAAAGAAGAAGAAGAGAGAGAAATGAAGAAAAAAGAAGAAGAAGAGAAGAAAGATAAAGATAAAGATAAAAAGGATCCGGAGGTTAAGTTACAGATGTCGAAAGTATTAATGCTAATGCAGCCTTCTATGATGATGCCAGGGATGCCAATGGCTGGACCCATACCGATTTTCCCACCCATCAAAATAGTACAATCATCCAATGGCAACGTTGACAAAAATGATTGCAAACGTAGACACACTCGACAATCTCGACATGTATGTAATCCTGGCTGTAGACATCGTGATTTGACGTAAATTTGATATAGAATAAATACATGTATACGATTTTTATGATAAGCAGGTACCCAACTTGTCAATGGGCAAAAAGCTGGTTCATGAATATTAATTACTGTTTCAGAGTTTTGCCCATTTCCGTTTAAGCATAGAATCTGTTGATATAATAAGTCTGTTGTGTGTATAAATAAAAAATATGGAAAATTATAGTTGTATCTACATCATCACCATACTTAGGTTACTCTAGCATACTATATTAAGAAACAAAGATGATTTCTGGGTCTCAGTCAACTAAAGTTAGCCAACTGCAATAAGCCTTTTACTATGGGCATGGTCACGAAAAGACTTGTAATAATGTAGATCGCAATTTTTGTCCTGAAGCTGACAAAAATTGTCCTGTTATGGCGCGTTACGCTCATTGTCCCGTTTGCACCTTGCGCCGCCTCTATCAATGTTTTGTTATGATGTTGTCACTATTGCCCGCAAACCAACCGACTTTACAGACAACCATTTTTTTTAGTTTTATAGATCTACTTGATCGCCATCTCTGCTGATAAATGACGATGTGGTCTACTAATACAGCATGCTAAACTAACCTAGAAGAAACCGATTCACTCTCTATTAATTATTCTTATTTAATGAATTACAAGTTACGGCTGGTCTAATCGGGGGAACGGCGACTGCCGACCCGGAGTCCCCTGGTACGAATCCCACGCGCGCCGATGTCTTTTCGTAGACATGTGCGTAACGCCTCTAAATTAAAACGGTGAAGGAGCACATCGTGAGGAAACCGACAGGTTTCTAGAATCTTTCGAGGTCATGTGTCATCTACCAACCCGCACTGAGCCAGCGTGGTGGATTATGGCCTAGAGGCCTAGACTCTTTCCTTGCGAGAGAAGGCTCCGGAGTTTCAGCAGTGGCCACATTTAGTGAGCGGCTTGTGATAACGAATTTCAATCGCAAAAGTTCAAATGCCACGTTAATGCCAGGTATTAAGGAAAATACTGCAGGCACAGCGCACCTACAAAAACATAACAATAACGTTTATTAATAGCTATAGTTTTTGACATTATTATTCTACCTCTAATAAAAACCTGATATCACATAATGTTATTTTACTGACATGTACGGATTGTATGTAATAAATGAGTATGAGTATTTTAGATCTTCATCTAAATCAAGTAAATATCAAAAAATAGCTTCAAGGTATTGTATCAAGTAATAAATACAAATAAATAAGTACCTCATTGTTTAGCGATCCGTAAAGTATTTATTATTTTTATTGTTTCCTCTGGCCATCTGTGATTATCATTTGTTTATGTTTTCTGTCCGAAACAATAGAATAATGTATTTCTTCTAAAAAAAACGACTTCTATATGTCATATGAATATATCTTGATTCTCTGTAGACCTACAGTGGTCTATGGATAATTCAGGTGTGCTTAGTGTAAGTAGTTAGGTAGGTTTGTAGTGTAGTGTAGTTCTCCTTGTATTTTAGTTTTGTTAATAAAGGCTCTGCCCAGATATCGTCTAAATACACTAAAGCTAATTTTAAATTTTTGTTCATATTTCTCTCTTTTCTAACTTATGAACTGTGAAAAAAATTTTTTTTTGATATTTGAACAAAAACAACTAAAATTTTCTAAGTTCTTGTACTTCGTTGTTACTTAAATCAGTGTTTTAACAATAGTCAATTTATGACGTATGAAAATAAAACTACGGACCTACTAGATATCATTCCAACCAATTTTTGTTGATAGTTTGCATAGTAACGTACATCATACACTTTTTTATTTTTGTCATTCTCTTATTTTAGAAGACACCGGGAGCTGGGGACACTTTTTGCCACTTTGGAAGAGAACCTCGCGCAAACTATTTAGTTTAGAAAAAAAATTTGTTAGAAACCTTTCAATTCTAAGTATGGGACACCCCAACATTTTTGGTTTTTTTCTATTTTTTGTATCAAAATCTTAACGCGGTTTACAGATTACATCTACTTACCAAGTTTCAATAGTATAGCTTTTATAGTTTCGGAGAAAAGAGGCTGTGCCATACGGACGGACGGACAGACAGACATAAGAATCTATCAGGGTCCCGTATTTTGCCATTTGGCTATGGAACCCTAAAAATGCCCGAATTTAATTTTAATTTGAAGTCACTTTTTGGTTTTTCGTAGATTACAAATTATTTCCGGTAAAATAACGAGAACGAGAACTGTGCGTGGTGATACCTAGCACTTTGTAATTATGTAGCGGTACCCTGCGCGCGACGCTACGCCACCTGTCGAGAATTGGTCGTAACAACTTAGACACCTTCTTTGTCTCATGTACAACAACTTTGCGAAAGATCAACATATTATGCTGAAATGCTTCGCTAATGATTATAGAAAGTACATACAGACAAACATGTGTTATTATATTCATATTTTTTTTAACTAGAATAGCTTCACACTTGACCACCATCTCGCCTGATGTTAAGCGATGATGCGATCTACGATGGAGCGTGCTTGCCTAGAAGAAACAGATTCACTCTCCATTTGAAGACACCAAGATTGTAACCATCGGGGAAAACCCACTGAGGCAACGCATTCCACAACCTAGACTTTCTTATCACAAACGTGGAGTCAAATCACTTCGTTCGCGTTTTTGGAACATCAACCATGAAACAATGTCGCCCTTTTGTGGAACGAGAAGTCCGATAGAAGAAAGGGCAAGGTGGAATTAGATCATGCAGATCAGTTGCACACTCTCCGAAGTGTATCCGATAAAAAAATCGATATGCTAGCAATTTTGCGGCGATGATCAAGACTACCGGTAAACATGTTACCGGTAATCTGTAAAATCCGGTATTCTATACAATACCCAGGAAATATATAGAATACCTCTAACATAGGTAATTTTTGAAATATTATTTATTTATACATTGTCTAGGTATTCTATACAATACCGATTGCGCAGCCATGAATGTATGTAAAAAAAATTAAGGGTCTATCCATCGAACTCTTAAAAACGGCAGAAGCGGCAAACGAGCTTCTACTATGGCGATGCAAAATCAGGTGACGTCTCCTGATTTAGTCTCAGTTGCAACAAGTAGTTGTGTACGTTCGCTGACAATTCAATTTTCAAATTTTTCAAACAAATTTTCGCCACGTTATGTTTTCTTTAGATTATAGCATACCTCATCTTCGTTTCTTTAATTATATCGATGGGTCTATCACTCAGATTTGACTCCGGGTGGGCTCCCGCCAGAAGCTTTGCGGTCAGCCCTGAGTATTGCATCTCCATACTCGCTCCACTCAGGACCTCCCTTGAGGTTCTGGCTCCCGCATTTTTTAATAGACGTAGTAGTAAGTAGTAGTAGCAGAAGGAATAGGTGGATTCGGGGTGCTCCGAGTCGGGCTATATAGTAGTACATGCCATTTATAAATGTAAACCAAGATTTATTTATTTTCCACATTGCCGGTGGAACACCAGGTACTTTAAGGTTCCAGGTACGTAAGGCCGCCAATTAAATTGCTAAATGTAATATTATTATTTTTATAGTTTTGTATATTTATTTTGTTGTGGCTTTTTAATAAAGAGTTTTTGTATTGTATTGTACTATATATAATCCGTAGGAATTGTACTCATTAACTACATAGGTAAAGTATGTAATGGACAGTCATATTCATAATATTTCATACTAGCTGGGACGCCCCGGTATTGTATGCATTTCCTAGTCATTGTATACAACACCTGAATTATGTAGATTGCCGATAGCATATATTTAAACATGGAAGATGTTTGTGATTTGCACCGGGGTTAAAAAAATGAGCAATATTTAGCGTTTGAGTATTCCAGTGTTTCCCAACCTGCGTTCTGCAAAGGGACGGGCAAAACAAACAAAAAGCGAGAAAACGTAAGCAGCTTAGCCCAAGGTTACGTAACGTAGACATGTTTACGGGGGGAGCCACGGTTTGCTTACACGCCGTTAGCAAGGCATGAATTCTGTTATTACCTGTATTTAATCTTTCAGAGCAGATACAACAAATTTATTAATAACTATCAGTCTACCCCGGCTCCGCTCGTAATACATATAAAATATAACTTATATATTACTAATCATTGCATCATAGCACTCAGGGGTTAGATACATTGATAGACAACTCTTTACTGCACTTAATTTAAAAATAATCAAAAGTCACTTAAAACAAAACAAAATATAGTAGCATTTGGAGATCAATTTTTTTTAAACAAAGAGTGCCGAGACCCCACACGCACCACTGTCTTTTCAAGTCATGCCGCTAACTTAAAACGGTGAAGGAAACCGACATGTACCTAGACCCTTTCGATGTCATGTGTCATCCACCAACGCGCACTGTTCCAGCGTGTTGGATTATGGCCTTAACTCTCTCCTTGCGAGAGAAGGCCCGAGGCCTAGCAGTGGGAACATTTAGTGGGCTATTGATGATTCTGAACATTATTTCCGAGAATTCTCGAATATTCTCTAGCGAAAACTACGATTCCCGATTTCCTTGCTAACCAAAACTAAGAGCCAGGAAAAAACCACACACAACTTAAGCGACATATTTATTATTATCAGAGTTTACATTCGCTGACGCAGAAAACCGTAAATACCTACTTATTTATGTCGGGGAAGGACCTTTTGGTTTAATTACAGATAGATTTATAAAACGTTGTTGTTGTTACAGGATAATTAAGAGTGGTACGATAATTTGTTTTAACTCAATTGGCTGGTGTGCGGTTCGTCTAAAATCCTCTACACACAAGCCCTAAAATCAAAGGAAATTACGTAAAAGTAGTGGGGAGGACCCTACATCGCACCATAAATCACCAATCATATGGTGCGATGTAGGCTCCTCCCCACTACTCTCTGATTTTAGGGCTTATGTGAAGAGTGTTTTAGGCGCTGTGCAATTTTTTTTATTATTTAGATTTAGAGTGACAAGACGAGCAGACATGGGCATGCCCGATGGGAAGTAAGTGAAGGAACATGCCTGCCCATAACAGCACAGTACAGCATAACACGCAGCTATTGGAACATGTCCAATTGGAAGAGTCAAAATCATTACCTAGCACTGCACTGATCACTCAGAAATAATATATGTTTTTTTTCTGGGACCAGAAAAAACAAAAATCCATCATAAACATACATGTATACATCGATATAATTAAAGAAACAAAGATGAGGTATGCCATAATCTAAAGACAACATAACGTGGCGAAAATTTGTTTGAAAAATTTGAAAATTGAATTGTCAGCGAACGTACACAATTGTCAGCAAACGTACACAACTCCTTGTTGCAACTGAGACTAAATCAGGAGACGTCACCTGATTTTGCATCGCCATAGTAGAGGCGCGTTTGCCGCTTCTGCGTTTTTAAGAGTTCGATGCATGTATATGATAGTATAGTTATAGTATAGTTTGTATCTCATACAGGACACAAAAGTGTCCCATATTTACCCTTTATCATAAAGTCTATCGTGTAAACTCCACTTTTTGTAAAATTAAATGTGCAAATTTTTGTATTTTCCTATAAAGTCCTTTAGTAATATGCTATAAGTTACAGGCTCATAAACACCAACTCCTGTGTTTTTTTTTTCTATCAATGCTTCAATGTCTAGAAAATCGGCACAAAGTTGCCAAATTATCGCTTTTTTCGGATACATTTCGGGGAGTGTGCAACTGATCTGCATGATCATCACCTTGACCATGTTACTATCGTGCAGCTCGTAAAAGAAAGCAACACCGTTTCATGGTTGGTGTTCCAAAGTTTCAAACGAAGACCTTTGACACCAATTTCGTCAGAAAACATCTAAGCTTTCGAACGCGCTGCCTCAGTGAGTATTTTCGATGAACCTGATGTTTTCTAGGTTCATCATCATTCATCATCAGCCTATATACGTCCACTGCTGGAAATCTACTGCTTTTGTAGTGTTGGTCCCCGCCTGGGGAAGTACCACACCTTTGTCAGTTATTCTACCGCCACGCAGTAATGTGCAAACATAACAGTGTTTCGGTTTGAAGGGCAATGTTTCCAGAGAAATTACAGAGCGATACAACATCTTAGATCTCTGGGTGACGAGCGCAGTGCAGTGCTAGGTAATAATTTGGACTCTTCATGTTCGAATAGCTGCTGTGTTGTTATGTGGCAGGCATGATGCTTACCATCAAGTACATGTCCTACTCGTCTCGTCACTCTTTATAAAAAAAAATAGGCCTCCCATATTACGCCACTCAGCCCGATCCTCGGTCTTACGTCTCCAACCGCCACCAGTTGCCTTTGGTATATCGTCACTCCATCAGTTTTTCTACGTTAATAATTTATTTTTCCAATTGAATAATTTGATTCGACTTGCATTTCATTCTTCTTTAAACGATGTTACGCGGCCTCTCTTTCGAACCCAGTATGGGCTATCTGCATCACCTTATATATTTCAGCTATTAAGAAATACGAAAATGGAAATGCGTGCAATCAGCTAAGTGTTCCTGTAAATCTTTCCGGGGAGTAAATACTTGTAAATTAGAAAGATTTATTGCGCAAAATAATTAGGTAAATTCTCCCTAAAATAGCAAACAGAGTAAATATTGAGTATTGAAATTGTCGCGAGGATTTTAAATTTCTTTTGTTGGCTTCTAATATTTTATATCTAAATGGCTTAGCTGATATTTTTTGGATTTGGATTCAGTTTTATTTAGGTATTGATGCACTTTATATAATGTCAACAGAGGTGGCGATACAATTAGCAGAATCCAGTGTTAAGGTAGCGAGACGCCCGGACCGCGACACGAGACCGCGACGCGAGACCGCGACCGGAGACCGCGACAGGCACTTGACTCTATGGAATTGTATGGACGCCAGTTCGCGCCGAGACCGCGACACATGTCTCGCGACACGTGTCTTGGTCCCCTGTCGCGGTCTCGGCGCGCACTGGCGCCCATACAATTCTATAGAGTCAAGTGCCTGTCGCGGTCTTCTGTCTCGGTCTCCTGTCTCGGTCTCAGCGCGAACTTGTACCTTAACAGTATTATAAATAGTCATAGTAATATATATTTATTTCCATGGGATTCAATTTGAAACACTTTGAAGAGAGACAAGTCCAGAACAATTATTATTTACAATCAAAAAACATAAGCCTTAGGCAACTTAAACAAACTAATATATGTAAAAGTATAACAATACTATGTAGCGAGTACATTTAAAAGATTATGCAGTTTGAAAAAGACCTTGTCAACGGTTTGCTAAAGTTAACTCTTAAATTAAAATAATTTTAATTTAATTCTTATGATATTAATATGTAGTAGGTGTGCACGTACAAAAAACTTAGATCTCTGGGTGACGAGCGCAGTCCAGTGCTAGGTAATGATTTGGACTCTTCATGTTCTAGTAGCTGCGTGGCAATGTGCCAGGCATGTTGGTTATGATCAGATACATGTACTGCTCGTCTCGTCACACTTTGCTATTTAAAAAAACTACCACACATGCCTACCATACAGCCATAATAGAAGCCCTCTACAAACATCGTTAAAATCTAAGTTCTCACTAAATTATATAAATAACGCCATAAAACACCAAAAATAGCGATAAAATATCTAAAAACATCGGCAGACCGCGTTTTTTCCAAAGTATCATCGCTGAATTATTCATGGCTTGAATTTATTCGAGAATACATTCATACAAAAATCTCATTCACTGCCTTACATTGTGTTAGACCGGGAGATGTCTTCTATTTCAGTCATCTTGGTCAAAAAAGGGTTCAACCTCGAACATGATAGTTACAATCTTGGTGTCTTCAAATCGAGAGTGAATCGGTTTCTTCTAGGTAAGCACACTCCATCGTAGATCGCATCATCGCTTAACATCAGGCGAGATGGCGGTCAAGTGCGAACCTATTACAGTTAAAAAAAATGAAGAGTCTTACTATTACTACTACTAACTAATATTAGAAAGCTGAAGAGTTTGTTTGTTTGAATTCTAGGATCTCGAGAACTACTGGTCCGAATTGAAAGCTTATTTTTCTGTTGGATAGCTCATTTATCGAGAAAAATATCGAATACATGACATTACGCTACAATAGGAGCGGACCATGAATAAGCAATGTAACAAAAACGGGAAAAAAAAATTTTTTTGAGAGATTTCGTTGCTTGCGATGACGTGCGCCGACGTCCGTGTCAGCATGTCTATCTTTTAAGGTTGCGTCAAAATTACCAAATTTGTTTTAAATCTGAGTTGGCAATATTGCAAAACGAATCCCTCAATTTAGATCACCTGGCCGGTAAGTCCCGCCGCCTTTTTTGAGAATCTTATTTTTGAGTTACAAATATGTAAAAAGCAAAGCAAAAGCAAACAAGTAAAAATGAATAGCATAATAAACTATTTTCGTACAAAAAATTAAACCGACTTCAAAACCACAAATAGGCACTCAAAAGCGAAAAATAAATTAATATCATTACTACAAGTGCCACTACTCACTCACTCATCTATTTGAAGTCGGTGCCAGTCAGGTCAAAAATACTATGTAGGCACGTGGTAGGTAGGCGTATCCACTTAGACTTGACTATAGACTTGGCTAGCACCGACTTCAAATAAGTGAGTGAGTAGCACTTGTAAATGATATTAATTTATTTTTTGCTTTTGAGTACCTTTTTACCCTTTTTAGTGCAAAACAAGTTTTTATTAACGCATTTACCCAATTTCGTAGTGACAGGTTCGAGTTTCATAACTTTTGTGATATCTACAATTCCCTATGTCATCCAGAAAATTGTATGCAAATTTTAGTTTTTGGTTCATATTTCAAAAACCATTTGACCGATTTCGATAAGATTTAAATGGGACCATTTGGGAAGAATGTACCCATCCGAACATAAAAAGAAATTTTAAAATCGGTACGGGGGTTCTCGAGAAATCAGGTAACATACATAAAAAAAACATAGGGGTCGAATTGATAACCTTCTCCTTTTTGGAAGTCGGTTAAAATATACAAACTTACAAATCAAACATCCCATTGAGATTGACCACAGCGCACCAGGGTACCTAAAATGCTGGCAGCGTTGCCCTTTTGGATAGCTAAACTAAATTTTTGGGCAAAGTTGGCGCTAGCTCTGGTA
Source organism: Ectropis grisescens (assembly GCA_017562165.1). Lineage (NCBI taxonomy): Eukaryota > Metazoa > Arthropoda > Insecta > Lepidoptera > Geometridae > Ectropis > Ectropis grisescens. Next base: position 5,804,280 of record CM029797.1, read on the forward strand.
TCCCCTGAGGCGAGGACCAAACGCTTTGAAAGATTCTTGAATTGTCTTAAAATAACGCCAAAAATTTCGATAAAGTATTGAGAAGGAAAGGTTTAGGCTCCTTGCCTAAACGCGGAAGGCAAACGCTGCCTTTTCATAATTCATTAGGCGTCTAGTGCCGAGTGCTGCCGTCATTTTTATTTAAATCTAATCAACTTACTTCACTTAAAATTGACTGTTTGTGACTCTCGACGTGAATTCGAAAATACTGCCGTTTTTTCTTTCCTTGTTTAAAATTTGATGACGAGCCATGTGCAGTGTTAGGTTATTTGGACGCTTCAAGTTCCAAAAGCTGCGTGCTTATGATCCTGATTTGTTTTTACTATCAGGTTCTGTTCATCTCATCACACAATACAATAGAAAAATTAAATTGAAAAAAAATGTGGGGTTGCCATATTTAATGCAACCTTGCATTTCTAAACTCGCTGGTAGTTAGTTCGTTTGAATTGATTTATTATCTCTGGTCTGTAGTGATAGTGACAAGGTATGGGTTTATGATAATTTATACGAACCTAGTGCAAGTTGTTGGTTAGGTATATAGGTATATTGTAGTTAACATAGTGTAGTTTTGTCTTAAAAAATCTATCCATTTTTATTGTATAGAGTGACTGGACGATACAGGTAACGCGCCTACCTATAAGTAATAGTACAGTGCCATCCAGCTATTAGAACATGAGGAGTCAAAATTATTACCTAGCACTGCACTGCGCTCGTCACACAGAGATAAAAAATGATTTATCTCTATGCCTTTAACTTTTAGTGATGTAAAGGTTCAATTATAATACCAATATATCTTACTACTCCACTGTAATTTTACTCATAAAACCCCAGTCCAGATCATTTAGCTTAATCCCATAATAAACGTTCCTCTCCTTTTAAAATTATACGCGTCACATAATATGTACGTCAAATGAAAAAAAAAAAAGAAAATATGAATAAAAAAGTCGTAACACAAATCGAAGACTGCATCTGTCAATTACTGGCTTTAAACTTTTAATAAGTAAAAAAATAAAATGGCGGCTTCGAGCGGATTCATGCCAAAACAAAAATAGAACAAGATCGAAACGTCAAGAGGCGGTCCTTTGCAAGGTTTTGCGTTTTGTTTTTATGTTTTGCAAATGGTCTTACGGCTACCACTGTTTACGAGAAGCTTGGTTGCATTGTTTTTGTTTAATAACTGCTTCCTTTGATTGAAATAAATTGTTTTTTTATTATAGAGTGACGAGATTTCTTGCATAAAATTTGTTTTTTTTTTTAACTTTAATAAGTTTACACTTGACCGCCATCTCGCCTGATAGTAAGCGACGATGCGGTCTACGATGGAGAGTGTTTACCTAGAAGAAACCGATTCACTCTCGATTTGAAGACACCAAGATTATAACTATCCCACTCAGGCAACTCATTCCACAGCACTAAATCGCATTAGTCTATGATGAACTGTCGTTTTCTTACTATCTAAAGACAGCCCCAGCCTGAAACCAGACCGGACGTACCCACTCTTCGATATTCTGTACCGGAAGTCGGCTAGGCTGGTGACACGCGTTTCCGGTGACGGAAGCGTGTGAGTGACGCGGAAATGACGTATGTTAGCCATGACTGTCATAACATCAAGTTATGGTCTGGGTAAGTGGGCGAAGTAATTTTAGGAACTATTTTTACTAAAAGGTGTGCGCAAACGTAAATATTTTTAAATCGAGACGTGAAGCTACTTCGAGTATACAGGGTTACAGGGTCAGATGGTGTTGTGTGTGGATTGTACCAATTTTAATATTATGTACTGGGAATCAGCCTGCATTCATTCAATACATTCTGCATATTTAAACAGTTGTAAATAATATACATACCACACTGTTTGTTTTATGGCCCTTTCTTTTTATTTTTCAATAATACTTCAATGATACTTTTATTCGTCTGTGAAACTAGGTTATTTCAAAATTGTGTTGTTGTGTCAGAGACCAGGAAACGTTCACTAGTTCCCACCACAGTTTGCTATACAGTCATTTCATGTTGTTTTGTGTTTTAACCCCCGACCAAAAAAGGGGTGTTATAAGTTTAACGTCGATGTCTATCTGTCTGTCTGTGTGTGTCTGTGGCACCGTAGAGCTCAAACGGATGGGCCGATTTCGATGCAGTTTTTTTTATTTGAAAGATTATATTTTTGCGGGTGTTCTTAGCTACGTTTGGTTAAAATCGATTCAAGATGGTTGCCGCCACAAAATGGCGGACAAAATATTTCTTCATAACTTGCCTCAATATGGGTATCAAATGAAAGCGCTTGACTAGTAGAATACAATTTCAAATCCAATTCATTATAACAATTTCAAATCCAAGATGGCTGCCACCACAAAATGGCGAATTATATTTTTTTTTTCACTACTACCTCAATATGGGTATTAAACGAATTGGCTTGACTAGTAGAATACTTTGCACTGTAACAAATTTCAAATCCAAGATGCCCGCTACCAGAAAACAGCGAAATACATTTATTTTTTCACAACTCCTTAATATAGGTATCAAATGAAAGAGCTTTACTAGTAGAATGTTGTACAGATTACAAATCCGAGGTAGTCGGGAGTTAGTCAAAATTTTTAATTTAGATCTTGTTCTAAACATAATATGTGCACAATAATTAGGTATTCAGATAAGTGTTATTTTTTCACATAATCTCACATGGTTTTTTTAAAATAATTTTTCATGTAAATATAAGGTATGGTTATGTATGTATATATTTTTTTACTGTTGAGATATATGCAATTTAGCGAGATAATAAGAACAAATTAAATATTTTGACTTAAATATTCCAGCAACTCAAATGAAAAAAAAATACTGGTTAGTGTCATGGTACATGGGCCCAAAATCTGTTAATTCTTGATCACCGCTTCAAACCTTGAAAAGATTGAATTACCACGATATAACCAATAATATAATTACCAATCTTATTATCCTATCAGTACTATAAATGTCAATGTATTAATGTTTCTTGCTCAATGACGTCGTAACATATGATCGGATCGGGCTGTAATTTGGAACACAGATAGATTATAGTCTGAAAATATAAGTATAAATATGTAAGTATAATTTCTATATGCAACTTTTAATTCCGAGAATAGAATGGGAACGGGAACGAACCGAGTAAACTCGCGGGGCACTGCTAGTAGGTTATAAACAACAGGACAAAAGTGTCTACAGCTAAAATGTGTAAATGAAGAAAGGCTTTTAGGGTCACCAATTAGTCACAGCAAGAAATCAGCGGTCTCCAACGGAAGCGTCGTCAGAACGCCGGTTTTTCTGAGCTAACCACTATGTTGGAAAATGTAGGAAGCCTTTAGGACTGATAAGAAAGTAGCTAGGCAATAAGCGACCTTATCGCTTAAAGCTTACTCTGGGTACTTTATGAACACTCAGAATAGTATATAAACAAAGAGTTTACATATACTACGTATAGAGTTAGATTTTCCACACGGTACCTTTGTGTCAATCGTAAGCAGATGACATGCAAACCTTTTATGCCGCGACAAAAGTGTGACAGAAAAATGGCGCTTTGACTAGGCGTCGTCCGTTTTTTTCTTCAAAAATTTAGATTACATATTATAATACCTGGTTGACTGAGCTCTGCTCAGTTTAATTGCGTGTATAAAAAAGCTCTAAGTAAAAGATTTTCTCAGGAAAAATAAGAACAAAAAGAAAAGACCCGAGTGTAACCATCAGGATTCGAACTGGGGCCTGTTGGCTCCGAGGGCGAGCATATTCCATTTAGCTGAGCCATTTAGACTTTAAGAACAGTGGCGAAATAAGTTATCGTATTCTAATGACATTATGGGAGTTCTTCATTGTCTAAAAACGCGCATAAAATGATGTTTAAAAAAAATAAAACTTAGCTAGATTGATTTATCGTCCCCGAAACCCCCCAGTATACATAATTTCATGAAAATCGTTCGAGCCGTTTCCGAGGTTCAGATTCTAATATATATACCTACAAGAATAGGTCGTTTAAAGGTATAAGATTAATACTTGACATTGGCGAAATTGTGAGGCTAAACCACAAGAAAAGCCATAAACCAAGAGTTGAAGTTGAAAAGTGTGACACTTCCACAAGAGCAACAATGCAAGAAAGATGCTACCCGTGCTTTCGGTGTAAAGCGTTTGTGCCAACTCTATACGTAGTATATGTAAACTCTTTGTATATAAACGTCGAAGAAACACTGATCCCGTCGACACCGTCATTAGTAGGACATGTGAGCACAAAACATGTCATGCTTCGCCCACCAACTCGTATTGGTTCAAAGTGGTGAATTTATGCCTTGATTCTTTCCTTTCGAGAAACGATCGAGAGTCCCAGCAGTGGGCACATTTAGTAGGCTGCTTACGCTATATTATTCTAACGCTTTTGGGACTTTTTTATAGTATAATGACGAGACGAGCAGGACACGTGCCCAATGTTAAGCAACATGCCTGCCACATAACAGCACAGTGACACGCAGCTATTGGAACATGAAGAGTACGAATCACTACCTAGCACTGCACTGCGCTCGTCGCCGAGATATCTAAGATATTATATCTCTAAGCCCTGTAATATATCTGGAAACAAAGCCCTTCAAACCAGAACACAGTAATGTTTGCACATTACTGCTTGGCGGTAGAATAACTGGCAAAGCTGTGGTACTAACCAAGGCAGACTCTGCCAAGAGTCCTACCACTACTACTTGCGGTCGATATCTCTAATTTCGATGCAATCTCTCGCAAGCACGCAATCGCGTCGTTTAACTGCAATGAAATAATGTCGAAGGCTTCACTGCTGCGTTTTGTTGTGAACTTACGATTTTATCTGTAAACGGTTTGAGACAATTTAGCTGGAATAAAGCTTCTATCGATCATAGAGAAGCAATTAAGCCAACAATAGGCGTGAGGACAGGTCGTGCAGTTGTATTAAATTATTTAATATAATGATATATTTAAATATAATAACATATGTGCCAATTTTAAATTAGATATTTTTTTGTTTAACTTACTTTATGATCATTCAAAGTTGGATGGGCAAGTCCATTTTAAAAGTACGAAATTATTAGAAAATGTCAACCTTGGATTGGAAACATTGGATAACCCATTCAATTTCAAGTTCTGTTTTCATAACAAAATTAATTTTATTATGTAAACAGTTTCCTAAACGCAATATTTAATATAGCTACCATACAAACTTTACGCGCGACGCGTAGAAAATACGACAGTGTGACGTCACCTTTTTGTAGCTATTTGTATGAAGCGTTTTTGAGAGAGTCCAAAACAGTGATTTTAAAATCGTGATATAACGAGAAGTTTTTATGATAACAAAGTAATTCTTTCACCTATGTTTCAGTTATTGAGTAGCCTTTTGATGGCACAATAAATCAAAAATGAGTCGCCTATCTAGTTTTTATTGCTTTTTTAGGTTTTTAGGTTCGCAATTCGTTTGTGTGGTAATATTTTTAACCCCCGACAAAAAAAAGGGGTGTTATAAGTTTGACGTCGATGTCTGTCTGTCTGTCGGTCTGTCTGTCTGTCTGTCTGTCTGTCTGTCTGTGTGTGTGTCTGTCTGTGGCACCGTAGAGCTCAAACGGATGGGCCGATTTCGATGCGGTTTTTTTTATTTGAAAGTTAATATCCGTGCGGGTGTTCTTAGCTATGTTTGGTTAATATCGATTCAAAATGGCCGCCTCCACAAAATGGCGGACAAAATATTTCTTTACAACCTACCTCAATATGGGTATCAAATGAAAGGGCTTGACTAGTAGAGTACTAAACGCTATAACAAATTTCAAATCCAAGATGGCCGCCACCACAAAATGGCGAATTATATAATATTTTTCACTACTACCTCAATATGGGTATCAAATGAAAGGGCTTGATTAGTAGAATACTTTGCACTATGACAAATTTCAAATCCAAGATGGCCGCTATCACAAAATGGCGAATTACATTTCCTTTTTCACAATTCCCTTAATATGGGTATCAAATGAAAGGGCTTGACTAGTAGAATGTTCTACAGATAGCAAATCTAAGGTAGTCGGGGGTTAATCAAAATTTTTAATTTTGTTCTTGTGGACTACTGCTTTGTTCCAATAGCTGCGTGTCACTGTGCTGTTATGGGTAGGCATATTCCTAACCATCACACACATGTTCTCCTCGTGTCGTCACTTCATACTATAAAAAATACTATCATAGGACCTTTTAAAAAGTAGCATAGTGCCATAACAAAACTCAGACCATAGCATCTCAAATACTTTTACATCAAAACATTCCCGTCATAATACATAAAACCTGTTTTAAAGCCTTTTAAAACCTTCTCATTTCCTTGTTCCGCCGCAGAGCTATTAAAGCAAACGATAAAACGTAATACATCCAACAAAATCTAATTTATGACTGAAAAGCTGAAAACCTGCGCCAATTACGAGCCAATGATCCAAAACTCAGTATAACAAACATAACTTGACCGGAAGTCGTGAGATAAATGAGGGTAGGTTGAGATCTTCGATCGCTGGTATCGTAAATATATATACCATAATTGATTATTGTTGATGAACGGCGCTGCTGTCGTAAGTTGCTGTATACTTCGAAAATTGTATTTAATAGAAAATAGTACTTCATTTTGGTCACGAATCTGAAGAGGCTACGCGACTCTATATCAATGATCACGCACCAAAATCGTCAGTTGTAAAACATGAACAATACTACATGGTATTGACAGCCCTGTGAGTACGTAGATTTTGACAACCCTTATTTTATGATATGCCACAGTATAATAAAGTAAACGAAACGACTGCATTTGAAATATGTGTATTGTTATTCTAGATCTTTCTAGATAAAATAATAATTGTGATTTCTGTGGTTTTTCATATTTATTCATTATTTGCCGTAAAAATATTAAGAAATGTAATAATAAAATAGAAAGAGTATGCTATCACGGTTAACTATAAACCGACGGGTTTAGATGCATCAAATTGCATCAAAATATCAGTGCAACTGCGGTAAATTTGTCATTATTGAAATAATTACGTATTTACTTTAATACAATACAAAATGTACTTAAATAAAATAAATTAGTAAAATAAAAAAATGCTTCTATTTATCTATCTATACTAATATTATAAAGCTGAGTTGTTTGTTTGTTTGTTTGAACGCTAGGATCTCGGGAACTACTGGTTATGAATGAAGAATGAAACAAAAACGGGAAAAGTATTCCCTTTTGAGAGCTTTCGTGCCGTGCATAGACAGTGTCTAAGATCGAGTCATTATAAATCTTTGCTAATCTTTTTTTTTCTAAATCTAAGCTGGTTCGACCCATTTTCGACAGGTAGCGTAGCAGTTAGCTGCAAAGGTTTTTTGTTTGAACGCGACCCGATAACCCGATTTCAAAAATTCTTTCACCGCTAACAGTGCTATAAGCTATATTCATGTACCACCGGCGAAGCTGGGGCGGACATCTTGTATAAAGAAACTTTATAGAATACTAAATGTCCAAGAGACATAGAGTACTAGATGTAAATGTTTTTTTCACTTCTATAGACAAGTGAAAACCTTTTTTTCCTAAAGATTTTAGTATAAGATAGATATAAGATCTTAGATCTCTGGGTGACGAGCGCAGTGCAGTGCTAGGTAATGATTTGGACTCTTCATGTTCCAATAGCTGCGTGTCACTGTGCTGTTATGTGTCAGGCATGTTGCTTACCATCAGGCACATGTCGTGATCGTCTCGTCACTCTTTATTTAAAATAAAAAGACAAAAGTAATCACTTCTATCGACATTCCCTATGACTATCACTCCTTCTTTAGGTTCTTAAGTTGTCCTTCTGCGAAGTCCAATATGTCTTGAATGAAAAATAGGGTTGACAAAGTCGGAATCGTCCCCCCACGGTGCTACCGTCCAAGACGGCATAATTCCACAATAAGGCCTTGATAAACTGACGGTTGGGCCCTCTACTTATACATACGAGAGATAAGTCGGGACTCAAATGGAAATATTTGATATATCATCGCGTCACAGTTCGCCATTCAATAACCAAAATCCCAATAATATTCTAAACGTTTGTTACTTTTTCACGTTAAAACTACTAAAGGAATTCGGATAGAATTTGCTACTTTTTGTACTTTTTTGAAATAAATAGTGACGAGACGAGCAGTACATGTGCTGATGGTAAGCAACATCCCTGCCACATAACAGTACAGTGACACGCAGCTATTGGAACATGAAGAGCCCAACCATTACATAGCACTGCACTGCGCTCGTCACTCAGAGATCTAAGATCTTATATCAGGAAACATTGCCCTTCATAATCACAATCACAATCATAATCATAATCACAATCACAATCACAATCACAATCACAATCATAATCATAATCATATTTATTCATAAAAATTTTCATAATCATAATCATATTTATTCATAAAAATATTAAACGACACAAAACAAACATACCGGAACACAGTAATGTTTGCACATTACTAGATAACATTATTTTAAAGACTCGTTCACCAGCTATGGCATTAGTTTATTTAATTAATTAATAAATTTTTATTTTATTTTAATTACATCTCCTGTTACGGACCATTCATTTGTCTTACTTCAATTTGTAATTATATTCTGACACAGGATCAAATTTCATAAGAATTATATAGATAAGTAAGTATATGAAAGTAAATGTTAGTTTTTTGTTCAAATTTCAAAAACCACATCACCGATTTCAATAAAATTTATATTATAAATAAATAAATATTGGTGGACAATTCCCACACAACACCATCTGACCCCAAACTAAGCATAGCTTGTAATATGGCGGCCAGATAGCTGATATAATACTTATATTGTTTTAAATACATACATATTATACATAGAAACACCCAGACACAGTGCAAACATTTGAATTCATCACACAAATATTTGCACTGGGTGGGAATCGAACCCACGATCCTCGGCTTCGCAGGCAGAGTTACTACCCACTAAGCCACCAGACCAGTCAAATTATGCCACCACATCTGATGTCTGACGTGGTGATCTGACGTCTATGATCTAATTACTTACCAAAAAAAACTACCATCAAAATTCATTCCCAATTGGTGGAGTTATCGCGTTACATACATACCTACAAAAAACTTAATATATCTACAACGGAATTGAGAGCCTCCTCTTTTTGTAAAGTCGGTTAAAATACTTGCTTTTGCATTTGAAAACCCTAGAGTAGAAGAAACTAGAGGTAGAACACCCTTGCGTGTAACTTGAAAGGAAGCTGAAAAAAACAACAAAAACAATTTACTAATTCTTCTTCTTCAGCTCATTGCCTGAGGCCTCTCTTCCTGTACTCCACTTCTTGAGGCCTTTTATCGCTTTATTAAAATATGCTGTGTGTCTGTCTGTCTGTATGTAGCCCCATACTTCTTGGGGACAGATCGGGGAGTCATAGATACGTCACAATGTAATGATTTTATAAAGCCTTGGTTGTAAATACGTTGGTTTTGACATCATCATCTCATCTGCAACCTCATACGACACGCGAGGAGAGAGACATTCGTGCAATGTACGTAACGCTGACAAACTGGATAGTATACCTCACTCTCTCGCGAGATCGGAAAAACTGACTCACATTATGGGACCGAAAGTTTATAACACTCTTCCTAAAATAGTTAAATCAGCACCGAGTTCGGATAGCTTCAAAAACCAATTAAAAAGCTGGCTTGTCGATCAAACTTTTAATAGTTACAGCGAGTTTTTATATAGTGATGGCAAACTCACAATAAAATTGTAAAAAATTGACATTGTTCATTACAATTGTTTCATTCTCTGTCCCTATATCCCTATGTATGCTTAGATCTTTGTAACTACCAAACAGATTTGCATGCGAGTTTTTTAAATAGATAGCGTGATTCAAGACGAAGGTTTATACATAATGAAGATAGCGTGATTCAAGACGAAGGTTTAAACATTATGTATAATATGTGCATACAACAGTAGAGAAACACTAATAATTTTAAAGGTTTCTAATGTGATGTCATAAATAAATACATTTCAAAATAATGTATTGCATCCCTTAAAAAGGTCTACAAAAAGTTTACAATGGTATATGTCTGTCTTTTAGGGATAGCCCACAATAAACATCTTTATTCGTATTTTAGTATCAGCGTTGCACCCGCGCAAAGCTGGGGCGAGTCGCTAGTAATTTGATAAAACTGAAAATACACGCACAATATTTTTTATAATTTATCTGATGTACTAACTAGAATTATATTTTTGATTTAGTCATCATCCCAATTAAAATCTTTATTTGCCTCTAAATCACAGACAACAAAATAGTTACTCTAAGTGTACATATGGTTTTACGCTGAGGCGGGTAGTGAAGGGTGTTTTTTCTACGTACAGAATTGTTATCTATTCTATGACGAAATGAAAACATTCCCGAGGGCACTCGTAGATTTCAACTTCATTAACAACAATTTTGAAATACCCAAAAAAGCATTGTTGTTTTCTTTAAGCTAAGGGCTGCGACCACAGATGTTGACTCCAATAGACATCGCAATGGCATTTAACGTACTGAAGCAGTCTTCCAAGCGATTGAGGACCAATACAAAGCAGATTCAGAATATAAGCAAATACGAAAATGAATTGGTATTTTCTAGGAAAATAGGAGATTAATATGGTAGTACCAATTTATAAAAGAAGTGAATAATGCAACAAGTGCAAGCCAACTCGTATAACAATAAAAACAGGCTAAAATACTAGTGCCAGAAATCGCAAGTACCAGATTTAGACAATGATAATACCAATGACAAAAACTTAATCTAACATTAAAACTATTGTTGGATTCCACTCGGAACTCTCTGACAAGGTCTCTGATGAGGAATTGAACTGCGGCGGAGTGGAGATTACAGGAAGTAGAGAGGCTCGTTCAATCCATCAGTGTCCCGAGTTAACGTGAAACATGAAGATATCTAAAGGCTTCAGGCACTGACTGCCGAAGAGTGTTGATAGTGTCACTCGGTCGATCGCCAACGGCTTTCTCGGTGTATTGACCTTGACTCAGGGAAAAGCTCAGGTCATCCTTTGGTCGTCGATGCGACGAGCAATGCCGGCTCCATTGTCATAACGATAGCCGCTATTGCATTTAGCTATAGCTTCAATAGCACACGTGCTATGTGCTATTGAAGTAAGGTTTGAATTTTCTATCTCTGTAGCAGTATATTTCGTTTTATCTCTTTCTTCAGAACTTTTTTACGAGTATTTTTGCGTGCAATAAATTACATTTCGGACAAGCGTCAGACCAAACAGATAGAAAATGTCCAACTACAAGTTAGGGAACCTATTTTTAAAGGCCAAATCTATGTTTTAGCACGTGATTTAAAGTACTTGTCGATTTTAAACAATAATATGACCACGCTTGCAATATCCCTACTCGCTCTCTTGCCTGCATATGCTTTCCAAGTAAGTATTACGTCGTAACATACATAGAACCTGCCACATTTGTTTCCTTGTATTTTCAAAACAAATACGACGTGATCAAAGCGTAAGTTAGTTTTGTCTTATTATGCAACATTCATAATAAATAAATAAATAATAAATAAATATTGGTGGACAATTCACACTCAACACCATCTGACCCCAAACTAAGCAAAGCTTGTGTGATAGCAGCCAGATAGCTGATATGATACTTATATAGTTTTAAATACATACCTATTATACATAGAACCACCCGACACAGTTGAATTCATCATGTTTAGTACTAAAAATTGATGTTTGAAGTTTCACTTCTTCATTAGTGCTATGACTGTGAATTAGTTGTTATTCTTTATACACGGTGTCTATCTTCATCTACGGTGGCACAGGACTTCACAGGAGAAGCAACTTAATAAAAGTTTTTGCATTACCGTTTGGTGAATGCTTGGATAAATTCGATTATCCTGCATTGCTTTTAGTAAATTCTTGAATTTTTGTTGTAGTTAACGCAGCTAAGACAAAACAAAGCAAACGTGGGTAAATAAACAAATAAGGCTATTTCTACTGTAAATCCTACTATCCTGCTAATATTATAAATGTCAAGGTATGTTTGTTGCTCAATCACGTCGTATCGTCTGAACGAATCGGCCTGAATATTGGAACTTATATAGAATGTAGTCTGGATTAGCACATAGCCTTACTTTTATCCCGTGAAAATTTCGGAAACTACGCGAGTAACACCGCGGGGCGCAGTTAGTGAATGATAAATATTTGTGATCATTTCTCACACAACACCATCTAGCCTTAAACTAAGCAAAACTGTAGGATTGATTTATTGGATATAATACTCGTACTTATAAACAACTTACTTGGGTAGTAAACTCTGCCTGCGACGCCGAGGGTCGTTGGTTCGGTTCCCACCCAGTGCAAATATTTGTGTGATGAATTCAAATGGTTGCACTGTGTTTGGGTGTTTCTATATATAATATGTATGTATTTAGAACTATATAATTATTCTATCTATATAAGCTATGTGGCTACCATCTTACAAGCTATGCTTAGTTTGGGGTCATATGGTGTTGTGTGTGAAATGCCTCCAGCAATATATATTAAATAAATAAATATTTAATATATATTGTACTAAATATAATACATATACAAATAAATTCACATACTAAAAAATAACATAGGTATAGATAATTTATTAAAAGATGAGTGACTAACTAAGATGATGGTTCCATTAAATAGTGCTCCGTACAAGTAAATAACGTGATTTAAATTTTATATTTATTATGTATCACAGGCAAAGCCGGGACGGACCGCTAATCAGTAAATAGTAGTATATATTATATGTAGTGGTAGGACTCTTGGCAGAGTCCGCCTGGGGAAGTACCACACCTTTGCCAGTTATTCTACCGCCAAGCAGCAATGCGCAAACATTTCCAATTGAAAGGCAAAATTTTGAAGGGCAATGTTTCCAGAGAAATTACAGGGCTTAGAGATATAACATCTTAGATCTCTGGGTGACGAGCGCAGAGCAGTGCTAGGTAATGATTTCGACTCTTCTTGTTCCAATAGCTGCGTGTCACTGTACTGTTATGTGGCAGGCATGTTGCTTACCATCAGGCACACGCCCTGCTCGTCTCGTCACTTTTTTATTAAAAAAAAATAGTTGTAATAAATTTGCCAATAGAAATAGATGATGATGATAGGCAATTAACGCCAAAATTCGTGTTTGTTTGCCGTCTGGTCTAATAAAAAAGCTAATCCAATGGCGATAAGAAAGGGTTCATAATTACATTCCGGTAATCCCTTGCGACAAAAATAAAACAACGAGCTTGTGTAAAGGTAATATGGAGGACAGGGCGGGACTCAGTCTAAGGATGGGGGTATCTGTGAAATTGACGTTTTTGTGTGTGCATGTGCATTTTTTAACCCCCGACCAAAAAAGGGGTGTTATAAGTTTGACGTCGATGTCTGTCTGTCTGTGTGTGTGTGTCTGTCTGTGGCACCGTAGAGCTCAAACGGATGGCCCGATTTCGATGCGGTTTTTTATTTGAAGGTTAATATCCGTGCGAATGTTCTTAGTTATGTTTGGTTGATATCGATTCAAAATGGCCGCCTCCACAAAATGGCGGATATTTCTTCACAACCTACTTTAATATGGATATCAAATGAAAGGGATTGACTAGTAGAATACTATACACTATAACAAATTTCAAATCCAAGATGGCCGCCACCACAAAATAGCGAATAATATTTCTTTTTTCAAAAACTCCCTCAATATGGGTATCAAACGAAAGGGCTTAACTAGTAGAATACTTTGCACTATGACAAATTTCAAACCCAAGATGGCCGCTACCACAAAATGGCGAAATACATTTCTTTTTTCACAACTTACCTTAAAAACCCTTAATATGGATATCAAATGAAAGAGCTTGACTAGTCAAATGTTGTACAGATAACAAATCTGAGGTAGACGGGGGTTCAGCAATTTTTTTAATTTTGTTCTTGTTGTTAATGCAGCGCTGTAGCGTCAGATTGGAGAGTGAGTGGACGGGACCTACATATTTACGCGTGAATGAGTGAACTCTTTGTTACTTAGTTCGCATCACAGACATGCGTAATAGCAATATGTCTGTAGCTATGTGAGTACATGTTATGTACCTATAAGTTTTTGTAGAAGTAGGACTCTTGGCAGAGTCCGCCTGGGGAAGTACCACACCTTTGCCAGTTATTCTACCGCCAAGCAGTAATGTGCAAACATTACTGTGTTCCGGTTTGAAGGGCAATGTTTCCAGAGAAATTACAGGGCTTAGAGATATAAGATCTTAGATCTCTGGGTGACGAGCGCAGTGCAGTGCTAGGTAATAATTTGGACTCTTCATGTTCCAATAGCTGCGTGTCACTGTGCTGTTATGTGTCAGGCATGTTGCTTACCATCAGGCACATGTCCTGATCGTCTCGCCACTCTTAGTTTAAAAAAAAAAAAATTATAGGTTTTATGTAAGATTTAAAGTTTTAAGGTAATTTCTTCGGGTCCTGCGTCATCTGTCCACATCCAAAGCGCAAGTAGCTATCGGGTTACGTAAGCACGTTGTTTACGCTTCAGTTTATGAAATGTGATCTTACTTGAATCCATTTGAACCTTTTACTCACAAACACGTTTCAAAATGATTCTAAAGGTATCGTTTGCTTTTAAATATTGTACTTCAAATGCTAACCGGTTTGACACTATGGTGTTATTGGTATGTTAAGTGGTTAAGGAGCTACTACATTCAAAAGAAAGACATTATAATTATACGGTATAACATTTACGATAAAACAAAGAAACTGCATTCGATAACGTAAATTGAATATTAATAAACAAATTTAAACTATTTCGTAACTATTTTACGGAAATGTTTTTTAGTGTTGACTTCTTCTTATTTTAACTACGAGTATGTTATTATGGTAACGAACTTTGATGTAAGCAATAGACCCGACTGCCACAGTTTCATATGAAACAAAACCTGTATCAGTTCACTGTTGCTGGTAGTCGTGGTCGTTACGCGACGTCAATAGTTACAATAGCAGCATTTTTCAGCTCCAGCTAAAACCCGCTATCGGAGCGCTCAATATCTAGCTATTCTTACTAAACCAGCTACAGACGAGTAACTCGATCTCGCGTCGTAGCAACGTGACGCCTCATACAAACAGTTATCGTTCAATACCGCTGTGGAGAATAACTAAAAACCGACTTAAAAACTATTTATTAGAATAAATAGTTTCAAAAGCCCCTATTACAAGCAATAGCAATCAATAGTTTCGTGATTGCCAGAACGCGTAACGACTAGTTGCTGGCTTCTCCTGAAAATATAACATAATTAAAATCATTTTGAAAAGACAACGTCTTTCAGATCAACGAGCTGACGGTACAAGATAATTAACAGATTTTTTCACCCCCCCCCCCCATTCCACCTCATCCTGAGTCCGTTCCTCCCACAAAAGGCTGTACATCCTCGGCATTGCTAATCAAGTACTGGACTGTACCCTACTCAATGTGAGCTGGATAGGGCGCGACGCATCTTATCGTTCCACAGACGAACAATAAAGGCATAGAGAGGATAGAAACTAAAACTTTATAGGCCTACACGTGTATTCATTGTAAAGGAGTATTCAAAATAGGGGGTTCTCAATTGAAATATTTGTTTGCTTTTGTATATTGTTACACGATAGCTCCACCAAATTTTTCTTTGGTAGATAATAAATATTTCCAACTACATTTAGTATATTTAATTGAAATGTGTGTTGTAGTTTTTGAAATATCGGCAAAAAACTAAAATTAGCTTACCTTTACCTGGACAAAATTTTGAAATGTAATCAAGTGCCTGAGTATAATTTTAAATTGAAGTCAGTTTTTTTTTTAGAAAACTAAACTATTTGATAACCCACAAATCTGTAGATTGTAAGTTCGATTACTGCTAAAGACAAAAAATATTTGTTTATAGACCTATAGCTGAACCTGAGCTGCCCCCCTACTGCAGAGAAGTTACCCCCAAGTCATTCTACTTTATCCAGCCCTGAGCTTGCATTTAACTCTTATTACGTCTAATAAAGTTAACAGTATGGTGTACCATTAGTCCGTATTTAAGGTAGATAATTGCCATTTGCACGCCACTTTTACATTTGTGATTTTACAACTATGCAGGCTACAGTCTACACCCAAATGACTAATCTACTGGAATTGTTCATCACCATCAGCCCGTGTTTGTCCACTGCTGGACATAGACCACTCCCATAATACGCCACACAGCCCAATCCTCGGTCTTACGTTTCCAACCGCCACCAGCCGTCTTTTGTATATCGTCACTCCATCTAGTCTCACGGCGTCCTACACTACGTTCACTAATTCGTGGTCTTCTCTCTAGAACCCGTCTACCGCAACGGTTTTCAGGTCTACGACAGATGTGACTAGCCCATTACCACTTCAGTTTGTGAATACTCTGAACTATGTCGGCGACTTTAGTTCTCTGACGAATTGCTTCATTGGGGATGCATTTAGTGTACGCGTTATAGAACCGTATATCATAACAGGTAGGACGCACTGGTTAAGTACTTTTGTTTTGAGATTTTGTGGGATGGGTGACGACTGACAAGACAACTCGACGAAGTTTCCTAAACGATGCCCAGCCTGATTCCAGTAAGATTTCTTCTCATGTCCGCACTGTGAAAGCAACATCTACCTAGTTCGAGCGTCTAACCTAGGTAAACGTATCTCTGAACAATTTTGAGAGTTGTTCCGTTTACGGCAATCGGCTCCGGAGCAACAAACTTGTTGCCCATGACTTTGGGTTTGTCTTAATTCATCCGGAGGCCGATGCGGTATGGTTCCATCTGGCCCGGTGCCAGGCCAATGCGTTGAGTAGCGATAGACAGGCTGTCCAGCATCCACAACATATCTTCCAGCGACTCTGCCATAAGTGAGATATACTTGCCGTTGATGTTTAGGCCATTACCAATCCAATCCAGCATCTTAAAAATATCCTCTAGTGCGTTTGAAAACAATTTCGGGGAAATTACGAGTAGATCCCCTTGTCAAACGTCTCGATACAGAGAAATATGTTTAGTCTACTGATCTCGGATTTGGACTGTCACCTTAGCGGCGTCGTGTGTACACCTCATCGTCCCGATGTCGCCAATTGATCTGGCATCGCTGTTAGGACTCCAACTCAGGTTTCGACTGAAAGTTGAACGACTTTTCATAGTCCACAACCACTAAGCAAAATGGCCGATTGTACTCATTTGTCTTCCGTACAATCTGCCGTACCGAGTGACCACATGAATGTGGTCTATGGTGCTGTACCCGCTTCGAAACCCGGCCTGTTTAGGAGGCTGAAACTTTGTCGATTCGTGATAATTCTCGAAAACAACTTACTGAAATTGTTAAACATGTGAAATATGTACTTATTATTACTGAATAGCAGCATCTGCGGTTTTGGTGGCGTAGTTTCCGTTACCGTATTTTCCTCCAGTAAAGAGTAAGTAGACTGTGTGTTATTATTCAGAATTCAGAACACAATCTATTGAGTTCAAAATTTCAATCCAACCCCTTCAGGTGTTCCAACATGATTGAGAAAAAATATCCCAAATTTCACATTTCTAATATTAATGAAGTTAAGAGACGAGATGAATAGAACGAGTATCTTAGTTGAATCTAACTTTTTGAAGATGACTTTTTGACTAAAACTTTAACAAAACTTTTTGAAATGTACCAAACCTTTGCCAACTGTTCTACCGCCAAGCAGTAATGTGTAAAATATACTTATCTGGTTTAAATAACAGAAAAAATACCGAACATAGGAAACCTAATTCTAGTTTAATAATAGGGGTGGGTTATTCGTAGATTAGTTTTAATATTCTTAATTACCTAAACATTTATTTTTTTAACTTACATTTAATCTTATAGATTTAATAATTGTAAAAGGCTTGCTATGAAATATAAATGAAAAAAAAATTACAAACGCCAAAGGTTAGTAAATGATTTCTTGTAAAGCAGTTTCTCAAGCGACTCTACGCCATCCCTATCCCAATCACATAAGGGTCCGTTTCATTTGACACCTTTTTCCTTCGCAGGAAAAAAAGCATCCAATTTTGGCAATAGTATCTGCTTTATTTTCCGCTTCGATGGGCTACTTCAATTAACCACGCCACAAAAACGATTCTTTATCGATCTATTTAATTTTTGGAGGATATGTCCGCAAAACTGCAGAGTAAAGAACATTTTTTTTATAGAGTAGATAGAGCAGGAGAGGTTTCCAAACTTATTTTTCTGGTGCCCACTTTGCGAAGAAAATTATTTTTAAATGAATAAATATTTATAGCGCCCCCATTTGTTTACATACTTAAACATTAATTACTATAGTGATATTTCATCACTATCACTTCAAGTTACATTAATTTATTACTGTGAACATTAGCGGAGATAAACATTAATTCTAAACGAGACTTTTGCAATAACCCGCAAGAATTAACTTGAGGGCTGATCCCACTAGGTAGTACACAACGGATTCCAAGCCTCTACACAACGCCCCCATATTTTTCTGTGTCTTTTACGGCCCCCCTTTAGGCCTACAACGGCCACAAAAGAGCGTGATCGCCCAATTTACTTTAAACAAGAACAAAATTAAAAATTT
Source organism: Ectropis grisescens (assembly GCA_017562165.1). Classification (NCBI taxonomy): domain Eukaryota; kingdom Metazoa; phylum Arthropoda; class Insecta; order Lepidoptera; family Geometridae; genus Ectropis; species Ectropis grisescens. The sequence continues at coordinate 5,822,952 of CM029797.1, forward strand.
TGACTAACCCCCGCCTGCCTCGGATTTGTTATCTGTACAACATTCTACTAGTCAAGTCCTTTCATTTGATACCCATATTGAGGTAGGTTGTGAAAAAATATTTAAATATTTGGTCCGCCATTTTGTTGAGGCGGCCATTTTGAATTTATATTAACCAAACATAGCAAAGACCATCCTTCGCACGGATATTAACCTTCAAATAAAAAAACCGTATCGAAATTGGTCCATCCCCTTGAGCTCTATGGTGCCACAGACAGACACACACACACACACACACACACAGACAGACGGACAGACATCGACGTCACACTTATAACACCCTTTTTTTGGTCGGGGGCTAAAAATACGAAATGTTCTTACTACTGGTACTGGGACCCGCATAAGAACGGTCAATAGGTGCAGTCGATTTTTACCAATAATAACTTAACGCTAGTGAATTGCACGTTCTACGATATATTGTGTTAATTAAATTAAATTTCATCCTGCGACGGATACAACTCCCACGTCAGGAAACGCTTCCTGTAACGTTAGATTACAAAGAGTCCGGACATCGCTTCCTCAGTTAATTAATAAACAAAGTCGAAACAAGCGCAAGTTGCGAACTTAGCTTCCAATTACTGGAGCTCGTTTACGACGGGCCGTGTCCGGGACGGGAATTTATGACAATCAATAAGGTATTTAACTTACTGTCTCACATGATATGTATATTAGAAGTGAAAACTTCATTTGGCGCACCACAGACAGAGTTTTCGTGCGCTGTGAATTTAATTCTAGCGTCATGCTCGGGATTGACAAGAAATCTTCGGGTAAGATCGGGACCATAGTAAGCCATCAAATTCTGAGTTATAAGTTTTCACTTCTATCAGCAGTTCCAATGACTGCCATTTTTAATTTTTTTTATTGAAATTATAGCTACTTCTTTAGGGGAAAATAACAAGAATAAATTTAACGCATGGCCCTTAAATTTATTTGGAAAAAAGTCCTTCAAGCCGCAGCTCAGTAATTACTGCACATTTTTTGTTTGTGGATTCTGCAGAAAGCCGTACCACTATTACACAATTTAATTTTCTCGAAAAAACAAAAATGGGCTACAACTTGAAACTTAACACTCAACTAATATGCATATTCTTTGTGAAATCAACTAAACACATTGTTGCAATGAGACAGCGAATGAAGACAGGGACATGCATGATCGAGATAAATAATTTTTACATTTTTGTTGATACCCATTGCGATTAAATATAAATTTGACCACATCTGAATTATTATCCACTGAACTTAAAAAGAATCATCAAAATCGATTCACAATTAATAGAGATGTAACATTTTTTAGGAATTGCTTTTATTTTGAGGATTAACGCTTGCTTACCAATAAAAAAAAGTTTTAAGTAAAAACATTAGTATTTTCGATGAGTAAATTTACAATTATAAAATAATATTACATTTTCCCGCTAAAACACTAATGACTGGCATGACGTCACTACACGCAAAACATTAGTCGCGATTCATGACTATTTCTCCGGTTTATGGAGACTAACCCCTAATGGATTTTAACACGTAATGGTGGAGATTAATACCTAATGGTATTTGCTTATTTTTACTTGAATATAATGAATCAGAATCGTCGTAGCTAAGATCGCAAAACATAATAAAGTACAGAGAAATAAACAGTCTAGTCAGTCTTTGACAGCTTGTTTTGCGGTTAGTGACGTAATAAACCATATCGGCGTTTGCAGTCAAGTGACAACAGAAATAATTTATAATAATTTTACTAAGTAATACTAAATTAAAAAAAATGTGATTTTAGATATTCTATTAATACAAACTATCATAAAATTAACACTAAACATTAATCTGTGATTAATCCTTATAGGTGGAGCTATGGCATAACATTGGCAGAGTCCGTCTGGGGAAGTACGACACCTTTGCCAGTTATTCAACCGCCAAGCAGTAACGTGCAAGCATTACTGTGTTCCGGTTTGAAGGTCAATGTTTCCAGAGAAATTACAGGGCTTAGAGATATAACAACTTAGATCTCTGGGTGACGAGCGCAGTGCAGTGCTAGGTAATGATGTGGTTTTCTTCATGTTTCAATAGGTGCGTGTCACTGCGCTATTATGAGGCAGGCATGTTGCTTAAAATAAATAATAAATAACTACACCTGAATTGAGAAACTTCTCTTATATTAACGTTTAAAATCGTTAAAGAGTGGTACACTGCACAATAATATTTCGTCTACAGTATCCATGCCCGGACACGTAACATCGTAAAGGGCACTTTTCACAGCAACATGTTTTCTTGATAAATAATTTACTCTAATTTCGATTTGACGCCTCCGCTGACAAACTTTGATATTGATTTTTCTTGACAGTCTGTAGTCGGAAAAGTTTGAGCGTTGGAACATTGACAAGTTTGAAACATGTTCTAAGTTTAAATTATTTTGACACAACAGTATTTGATAAGGTTGGAGGTAAGGTGAACCCTTTTTGTGTATGAACATCTTATACCTTTAAACGACCAATTCTTGTAGGCATATAGGTATATTTATATATATAGAATCTGAATCTCGAAAACGGCTCGAACGATATTCATGAAATTATGTATACGGGGGTTTCGGGGACGATAAATCGATCTAGCTAGGTTTTATTTTTTTAAAACATCATTTTATGCGCGTTTTTAGACAATGAAAAACTCCTACAATGTCATTAGCATACGATAACTTATTTCGCCACTGTTCTTTAAGTTTAAATGGCTCAGACGGAATATGCTCGCCTTCGGAGTCAACAGGCCCCGGTTCGAGTCCTGATGGTTACACTAGAGTATTTTCTGTTTGTTCTTTTTTTCTGAGAAAATCTTTTACTTAGAGCCCTTTGTAAACACATTTAAACCGAGCAAAGCTCGGTCAACCAGGTACTTTATTATTATTCTCAACACACAAATATAACACGTTAGTTATCCGTGTATTCATTTGTATGTAATAACCACTTTTAATGAAATTTAAATTGGACCACCACTGAAATATGATCTACCAAATAAAAAAAAATTTTTCAAAATGAAAATGGGAACTATGTGTCAACGCCAAACGGCTCAAATATGTTACGAATCCCGATGTATCAAATCTTCGTGAACCACACAGAACCACAGTGTTTGAGCTGTTTGAGATGCTCAGCTGATTTCGCCACTGCACCAGCCCAATGAGAGTCTGGAAGATGTCATGGTGCCTGAGTATCAACCCAATTTGTGTTATTAGGGGCGGATCTAACTTCCATGGCGCAAGAGTCATGGCGTCAGGTACGACTTGGTGTTCTCAAGTTGAGTTTGAATCGGTTTCTTCTGAGTAAGGACACTTCATCGTTGACCACATGGTCACTTATAGACGAGTTAGCAACCAAACAAAAACCTTATTCATATTTACATTAATTTAAAAAAATGTGTGGTACAACTTTAAAATACCTGTGGTACAGTTTTAAAATACCTGTGGTACAATTTTAAAATACCTTTGGTACAATTTTAAAATACCTGTGGTACAATTTTAAGAAAACTGTGGCGCTATTTAAAAAAAAACTGTGGCTCAATTTTAAAAAACCTTTGGCGCAATTTCACAGAATCCTGTATTCAAATTTTTTTAAAACAAGTGGCGCAATTTAAAAAAATCTTCTTGTGCAATAAAAAAAAACAGTGTCGTCATTTTGAAAAAAACGAGTAACGCAATTGAGAATTACGTAATATAAAAGGTTGTTTTCATTCATCACACAACAGGGAACTGCCATATCTACAGGTAGAGGTTTTTTGTTTGAACGAGCTGATCTCTGTAATTACTCGATCAATATTTTTTTTGACGTGACAACGTCTTATAAATTGGTTTGCCGGGTGACACTTCAAGAAACTGCGTTACGCTCCGCTCACGTTATGCGCTCACAACGAGAGCGAGTGAGAGGCACGCGTCCCTTCCACTCGGGCATGGTTAGCCCGCCTAAGAGCGAGAGAGACAGACATAAAAAGTGAAAGGCACGCGTCCCTTCCGTAAAATTATTTTACCACTCAAAGTCGTTGTCACGTAAAACTTTCGCCCGTATACCGACTTTACAGGCAACCAATTTTTTTTGTTTATATAAAGAGTGACTAAAGAATTTTATAAATTCTTTCACCGTTAGATATGTACGTGATCCCTGAATGATATAGACTATATATTATGTAATATTATAAAGCTGAAGTGGTTTTTTGTTTGAACGCGTTAATCTCAGCAACTACTGGACTGATTTCGATAAATCTTTCATCGTTGTATATATAAGTAAGTTTTTACGGCTATACAGCGTGGCGCTATGGTGCCGACATTAAATGAACACACGGGTAGGGTTACTGACCAGTAATCATACAAAAGGAGTAAAAAATAAAAATTCGCTTATTTAAAAAAAAGAATAGTTTCTAACAAACTAAATAATTGTATCAAGCTATCGAATGAAAATCACGCTGTGCACTAGATTCATTCAATAACTTCCGTTGTGTGAGTAAGTTGCGTGTGAGTAAAGCTGGCAACGCCGCATCTATCACGCCTTCTACCGCCTAACTAAATCGGCTTTGGGTTTGCTATTGCCATCTCTTATCATGTCAAACGAAAAAGAGAGAGAGAGAAACTACAAAGCTATGACAGTATTCGTTCGTGCGGTAAGCCCCCAAGTACCTACCTATCAGCCGCCGCCGCGCCAAGCGGGGTCGTTTATTCTATTTACAGATACGTTTACATAATTTTTAGTTATTTAATTCTGATTAATTTGGAACGTGAGTAGGTACATCATGAAACAGCAGATTCAACATCTGTTCACCACTAATAAATCGAATACCCAATAATAAACAACAAAGATAAGCACACAAAATGTAAATAAATGCGTAGGTACCTAACCTATTGTAATTTTGGCGAAACATACCAAAATGTTTACTTTGAAATAATAAGATGCTTATTGTCACTATTGTCAGTACTCATATCAAGGGCACTTCCCATTTTTCATTATTCCCACTGGTGGGACTAGGGGCCTTCTCTCGCAAGGAGATAGGCAGTTTAGGCCATAATCCATCACGCTGGCTGCAGCTCGGTGGATGACACATGCCCACGAAAACTACTTACATGTCGATTTCCTCAAGATGTTTTCCTTCGCCGTTTTTAATTTAGCGGCCTTACGCACATGGCTTTGATAAGTCAGTAGTGTGCGGGGGTACGGATCAGCAGTCGCTGTTCTTCCTACTAGACCAACCGTCACTTCAAGAACCCTTGGTAATAACAAAAAGCATTAGCGTTTTTAGCCTGAAACCTGCTGAATTGGTTAGCCTACAAAATTCTTTAAATATAAAATAAAAACAACTTCTCGTGATAGGTTTGGTTTGAAGATTTGAATTTCATAAACAATTTAACCAACAAAACCCTTTCAAATGAAAGATAAATTTGTTTGAAATCTAATTACGATTGCGTAAGTAAATAAAATTAAGAATGCCTTAAAAACAGTAACTAGGTAGGTACCTATTAGTTGTAGGGATAGTTGTAAGTTGTAAGTACCTATACACCTCTACCTCTACATGCCTCTACGCACTCGCACGGAGCGGCAACACCGCGCCTACTCCGGCGCGGCGCCGCGCCGGGTAATCTTTTGAAATTTTAGGTACAAACATCGGAGCGAAACTTTTTTGATCAGCATTTTTAAAATGGCCTACGTGACCGCCACTTTCGCGAACACTAAACCTTATTAAAAATGAAAATGAAAACGAATGCTTGCCAATAAGTGTCCAGGTGAAGCCGAAATCTGTGATGCTCTGGGAAACTTGCACTTTGTCGATGACTTGCTTTGGGCGACAAATCGTTATCGCAAAGGCAGCTATTTGATGGGTTTCTGTGTAAACTAAAGTCATGTCTGCATACAATGGAGTTCCACAACACCAATTAAATAACTACTCACAAAACAAAATCACAACACAAAAGAACATAACAAAAAGGCGTCTTTATCGCGGTATCTAACCTAATCTAATTGACACTGACTCGTACAATAAATTACACTAAATAAACGACAAAAATAATGCGTAAGTCTTTTTCGCGAATAATTAAATTACTTAATTACCTAGCTAAGGATTTAAAACAGTAAATTAGATATTTACAATTAAAGTTTTAGCGCGAGATATGTGTCAGGACAACGGTCAACGGTCAACTAGTGGAGAAAAGACAAAAATTATGAGCACATCCTCTCTGCATTTCATTAACTCGCACACAAACGCATGTGTTGTCTTATCTCTTTCTATTGTATTTGCCTTACGCCTGATTTTCATTTATCAAACATATGGATCTGAGGTCTGCGACCTAATGACCTCGTGACTTACATTTTTAGATACAGGTTGCTTTGATTTGGAATTTTTGAAAATTGCAAATAACTCAGTGAATAAAAACGATACACGAACTTTAATTTTACAGAATGCCTAAAAATATGATGTGTGATATGTGGTTTCATTTAATGTCGGCACCAAAGCGCCACGCTGTATATATTTAAATACTACGGGCGAATCAGGGGCGAATCGCTAGTTTCTCAAAAAAAAAGATAAAAACTTCAAAATCATGATATTTTCATTACACTTACTATACTGATTTGTGTTTGTATTTTCTTTTTACAAAGCAGTTTTGTACGTGTTTTATGTTTTACAATCCTCGTTTCTAAGTTTGCACACTCGGTACAGAGGGCGTACCGTCTTGAAATTTGCGACTGAGGCGCCGCCGACATCCAAGTGGAAGATAGCAGTAAATTAACTATCACACACAGTCACTACATTTGTGTAACGTTTATTTTTTAGTATTTCATCAACATCATCATCAGTCTGTGTTCGTCCACTGCATGTCCTCCAGTGGACGAACACAGGCTCTCCCATAACAAGTCACTCAACCCGATTCTCGGTCTGACATCTCCTTTTTAGTATTTAGTTTTATTGATTTGGTAAGTGTGCTAAAATCAATGAATACGAGTGTTTATATCCATCGATATAAATCAAAGGATGTGCCCTCCCAAAGTACAGGCCCACGGAATTATGTTATCGTTGCGAAGAGGGAGCTCAGGTTATAGGTAACGGTGAACGCCGGACGTTTACACTTATCACTATTCGTTGTCAACAACCAAAATAAGTAGAACCGCGACAAACCTCGCGAAAAGCGATTCTAGGGGTCTAGTAGATTGGTAGTTGTAAACCACTCACGTTACACAACTATTTTAAGGTGCTCAGGGTACATCTTTTGATACTTTTAATTTTGTTGTGAATCTCATTTGTAGTAAAAATCTATTTGAAATGTTAAATGTCAAATTAACAAAAATAACTGTTGTTAAGTGTGACACCTAAAGAACGGGTCTGAACGCTGTTGTCTTGTCACTCTTGTGGAAGTGTCATACTTTTGTCGCGGTACATCACCATGTCGCCATAGCTAACATACACCTCATCTGCTTACGATTGGTGCCGTGCGGAAAACCCAGATCTATTTACTTATTCTTTATCTAAGCTGCCAATTTTTTCTCCCAAAATCTACGAAATTCTTAACAGCGGTGTGTCCTTCACTGTACAATAGTTTAACAGTGAACTCGCAGCACATTTAGAGAAGGAAGGTGCAGTCGAGTAACTACTACATTTTACAGCCACATTAATGTTTCACGCGTTACCTACTGCTGTGTTCTGTGCACCTATTTATTGAGGCAAGGTCCTCTAAACACATCGTTATTTTGAAATTATAACTCTGCTAGCAGTACCCCACAGTATCACCCGCGTAGTTTCCGATCTCGTTATTTAAACGGGGAAAAAATAGCCTATGCGGTATTCCAGACCGTTATCTATGTAGCAAATTTCATACATACAAACCCTGCAGTAGTTTTTGTGTGACAGACAGAAGATTAACAAACATGCAACATTCTTACAAACTGTAAGGTTAAAATATTACTAGCAGCTTCCGCGATTTCACCTACGTGTTCCCGGTACCGTTATTTTATCGGGATAAAAAATTGCTTATGTGTTGTTCCAGACCGTTATCTATCTATCTACAAAATTTCATCGAAATCCGTTCAGTTGTTTTTGCGTGAAAGAGTAACAAACATGCATCTGTTCATTATTATAAACTTTCGCGTTCATTTTTTTGTAGGTTTACACTTAACCGTCATCTCGCCGGATGTTAAGCGATGATGCGGTTTACGATAGAGCGTGTAAGAATAAATAAATAAATATTGGTGGACAATTCACACACAACACCATCTGACCCCAAACTAAGCAAAGCTTGTAATATGGCGGCCAGATAGCTGATATAATACATATATAGTTTTAAATACATACTTATTATACATAGAAACACCCAGACACAGTACAAACATTTGAATTCATCACACAAATATTTGCACTGGGGGGGAATCAAACCCACGACCCTCGGCGTCGCAGGCAGAGTTACTACCCACTAAGCCACGAGGCCAGTCGAATGATATTATCTTTACTTACATTATTGATGTTATACCTCTTTTGATGCGTTTGTCGCGCAGCATGCTAAGAGCTAATTTTAACGACAACAGACGACCAAGAAACGACATTATGAATTTAGCTGGTTACTATCTTTTCAGAGTGTGTTATTTATAATGCACGCGCATATCGACAGCCTCATTCAACACACTGAAGTTAGTAGCGTGTGAGCTACGGCATTTGGCATCAAGTGGCCTTTACAGCTTTTTTTTTTGTTATGAGGGGGAAATACATTTACATATCCCCACCATGCAGGGACATGGTGAGGTATACCGGGCTCGACACCACGACAACAACAGACATGGTGCCGCTACCGACTAAAACCCCCACAGATTTCTCCTGCATGGCCAGGGGTCAGGGTCGCAGGGTCACTTTTCGCACTCCCGTCAACGACCCTGGCCCTTGCCACCGCCTTAAGGCCTCAAGTGGCCTTTACAGCCTAGCCAACTTTAGCCTAGGACAGAAGGACTGTTAGTTGCGCGTTGTCGTTGGCAACAATCACCCGGTCACCGAGTCCCACTAATATTACAAATGTCAATGTTTGGATGTTTGGGTATTTGTATGTTTGGATGTTTGAGTATTTGGATGTTTGGGTATTTGGATGTGTGGATATTTAGATGTTTGGGTATTTGACTGTTTGGGTATTTATATGTTTGGTTTGTTGCTCAATCACACCGTATCATCTGAACGGATCTGGTTGAAATTTGGAACTCAGTTATTTTACAGTCTGGAAAATCACATAGACTACTTTTTACCCTGGTAAAATAACGGGAACGGAAACTATGCGGGTAAATCCGCTGAACTAGTTTTAAACGAACGCCATCTATACTCATTCAATACTATAATTTGTGTAAGCGACGCTTGAGCGGGCTTAGTCATAATTAAATCGATAACAAGACAGGTTAGATGATGTTATTATAGAGATAAAACTAGTTGAGTGACCACTTCGATACTGGGAGGTCTGTACGTTGTAAAACTCAATTGCCGTTACAAAAATTTCCGCTTTCCTAGCAGATCCTTTATAAATAAAACCAGAGAACATAAAAATAAAAGACCCAAATTGACCATCTAAAAATGCGTCGGCATTTCCAATTGGCCACCTAAAAATGCGTCAGCATTTATAAATGGCCTCCGGTTGCACCCGCGTAGTTTCCAAAGTAAGCTATCACATTCTGAGTTATATTTAGTTCTCCCTTCTGTTGGCAGTTCCTATGACTGACAATTTTTTCTATCCAATTTTTGTATATACGTATGTATGTGAATGCGTGAGTGATTCTTTGTTTATGCAATGTAGGTACATACTAAACCAATACCGAGTTCTATTCGTATTATACTTTGAACGAAGTTTCTTCGAAGGGGAGTAGGTATACGAAGTAAGAATCAATTATTGGATACTTGTTGGAGTAAACTTTTTATTGACTATGAATATTTAATTTCTTGTCCGCAATTCCATGGGAGTTGTTATTTGGTCGGCATTTCCGTAACGATATTGTTGTTTCCGTTTTCTGTGTGATTTCGAAATAGCTTGTTGGGATTGTTGCCTTTGTTGGTTTAGTTTTGTTTTCTTTGTTGTGTAGGTGTATGTTACGTACCACCAGTACCCATAGTACCCTCACATGACTTCACAACGTGAGATGCATTCCATCGCGATGGTCAAGGCAGCAAATTCAACAGAACTCGGCATAAGCAAAGACTCGCTACGTGTCATCAATTCGCTGATGCCCTCATGAAATTGTGACCCAAATAATCCTTCATAAAAGCTAGTTGAAGAAGTCAGGGTCGTTCTGACATCGAAGGCATTCGCCAATAAGTTAGATAAGCTTATGATCCTATGATGTGATTGTCGTTTTCTCAATTCGCTTGTTTATTTTTGCATGTACCTCTATATTACTGATAGCTGCGTCAGTTGTGAATCGATTCTGATGATTATTTATTGTGTGGAAGATCACACTTCGGTGTAGCGGGTTTTGAAGTATGAACACAAATCGAAATGTTTCTTACTTGGACGACACAATATTCGTACTATCTCCCTGTTTCATTGGAACGGTCGGGTGTGTTCGATTGATTTCCCAAAAAATATGTAATGTATTCGAGAGTCTGAATCATTTTAAACTTAATCCAGTTTTTGTTTTATCGGATTTAAATTATGTATCCATGGAACCGTACAAATTACGTAATTTATATTAAGATATCCGAATGAAATTGAGCCCGCATTTTCGATTTACTTGAGTATAAATTACCCACATCTAGGCAAACAAAGCGGGGACAAAGACTATTATATTCTAGACACAGTTGTGTCAATTGCCTGGGCATGAATCAGTGCCTATGTTATGGAGCCAATTATAAGAGACATATATGGGGGCACTGCCAGTACTGTTATATTAACAGTAGCTCAATGGACAAAAATACTGTCGTGATGGAAGCTCTGTACTGGGACGAGGTGACTTAGCAAAATCGGACTAGATTTTTTTAAATCGGTGCCCAACTGACGGATAAATCGGTGAGCATACATAAAAAAATATGTACAAAAAACATAGAACCACCTCCTTTTTCGAAGTCGGTTAAATAGTGCTTATTAGTCTGATTTATTTTTTAAAATTTAAATTAGAATAATAATGTACTCTTAACTCTAGATATGTTAATATATGAACTGATCAGCGTGACAAAATTTCATCCTAATCGAAGACCTAGATAATTGTAGATAAACACGCTCCATTGTAGACCGCATCGTCGCTTAACATCAGGCGAGATGGCGGTCAAGTGTAAAACAATAAAAATAAAAAGACCGGGAAGTTAATTAAGATTCCAAGATTTTTTTACATACATAGTTACAAATGAAGGTAATGAAAGCGTGTTAAAAAAAGAACTCAAATGACAGAGTATTGCCTTTAATACGTAAAAAGCGTATATAATAATAAAATAGTTTGAGCAGCTTTTAATATGTATTAGTATCGCGCTTGTATTGCTTCTGTAGCGCGTTGCAAATGCGCGTCGTTATTTTATTTATTTACTAGATGCCCGCCCCGGCTTCGCCCGTGGTATATTATATAGCACTCATCGGGATCCCGTACATATCCAACGGTAAAAGAATGACTGAAATCCGTTCACTCATTCCTGAGATTATCGATTTCAAACAAAAAACCTCTTCAGCTACCTGCTACGCCACCTGTCGGAAATTGGTCGTACCAACTCAGATTTAGAAAAAAATTAGCAAAGGTTTATATTCAATGCACAGATTACTGAAATTCAATGACGCAATCTTTGACACATGCTGTCATGTGTCATGTCAAAGCACGAAACGTACGAAAACTCTCAAAAGGGGAATATTTTTTCCCGATTTTGTTACATTCTTGTTTCATGCTCCGCTTCAATTAATAGTATAGTAATTTTCTATAGCCTAAAGCCTTCCTCGATAAATGGACTATCCAATAGAAAAAGAATCTTTCAATTCGGACCAGTACTTCCCGAGATCCTAGCGTTCAAACAAACAAACAAACTCTTCAGCTTTAATTAGTATAGATTTAGTTAGTAGCGATGCTGTTTCGTGCTTACGAAAGCTATATCACTGTAAAGCTATATCACTGCAAAATGTCGTCGTCGTGGGCGAGGAGCTTAATTTTGGCTATACCGCCCATATCACACAGCTGGTTTAGTAAGAATAGCTAGATATTGCGCGCTCCGATAGCGGGTTTTGGCTGTAGTATAAAAATGCTGCTATTATAACTATTGACGTCGCGTAACGACTTGTAACAACCACCTTAGTTTTCATACAAATGTCCATACTGTTAATTAATCTACAAACATAGGCTTTCTATTCGACTAAATAGGTGAAATTATTACGCGTACATTGGTCATTTGAGCCTATTTCCGTATGACGTGCTCTTATTGTGCAAATATAGTCTAATTGGTTTGAGGGAAATTAATTGAATTGCCATTTTAGTGAACATGATATAACAAAGAGGCATTTAATTTTCGAAAAATCATCATCATCTCGCAAGTTGGCTTCCGTTTGTTAAAAAATACTGAGGCGAAAAAAAGACACTTAAATTACTTAATCTACCTACTTATTTACTTAGACGATTATTTTTTCCAAATATATTTAAATGTCAATGGCAATGCAAAAAAAGTTTTAATTTACGTGGTTTCATGACATTCAAAATGATTGCATTTTTAGGGTTCCGTAACGAAATGGCAAAATACGGGACCCTTATACTATTGAAACTTGGTAAGTAGATGTATTCTGTGAACTGCATTAAGATTTTCATACAATAATAGAGAAAAAACAATAAATTTTAGGGGTGTCCCATACTAGAACAGAAACTAAAAAAAATGTTCCATCAAAACCATTCGTGTGGGTTATTTATGGATAGGTCTTCAAAAATGATATTGAGGCTTCGAACATATTTTTTTTCTAAACTAAATAGTTTGCGCGAGAGACTCCTCCAAAGTTACAAAATGTGTCCCCCCCTCTCCCCCTGTAACTTCTAAATTAAGAGAATGATAATAATAAAAAAGTGTATGATGTACATTACAATGTAAACTATCAACGAGAATTGGTTTAAATGAGATCTAGTAAGTAATATTATTTTAATACGTAAAACATTGATTAAAGTAACAACGAACCACAAGAAGTTTTATATTATGTTACTTGCTGCTACGGAAGCCTTCATGCGCGAGTCCGTCTCGCACTTGACCATTTTTATTAGCTTTTAATCGATTGTATCATTTATATCGTTTGAAGGGCAATGTTTCCAGAGAAATTGCAGGGCTTAGAGATATAAGATCTTAGATCTCTGGGTGACGAGCGCAGTGCAGTGCTAGGTAATGATTTGGACTCTTCATGTTCCAATAGCTGCGTGTCACTGTGCTGTTATGTGTCAGGCATGTTGCTTACCATCAGGCACATGTCCTGATCGTCTCGTCACTCTTTAAATAAATAATAAAAAAATCGATGCAATAATGTTTATTTATTTTGTATCAAAAAAGAAATATACGATTTCTATAGAACAAAAGTTGACGTATTTTTGTACTTAAATCCCCTTAATATTGTCCCCTTAAAATGATGCCAATTGACATTACCAATAACCCTGTTTATTAGCTGACGAATTAGCTTCAATTTAAGGTGCGTGTTCATTAAAGATTTAATGAAAATCCAATTCTTGAAACCGTGAAGAGCTACCCATATTATAAGCATTCTCTCGAAAACACAATAAGTGCCTACCAGGGCCGCACTAAGACTAAATTCAAGGTAAGGCGGGCAAGGATAAGCGGTCACTATTTATTCCTTTTTGATTGTTGTTATTAAACATTTTGAAAAGATACTTAGAGCAAAGCTATAGTTTATAATTAAAAATACATTTATTTCATAATGTTTTCATATGTTTTTATTTCCCCAAGATATATTTGTAGAAGCACTTACTGATTTTGATTAATCTCTTTGTTCTTCATAAGTCCAAGAGATCTGACGAATTTTGAAGAATCATAAGTAGGTACCTTAGTTTCGTAGTTATATATCGTAAATAACAATTAAAATTCAAGTACACGAATGTGACACATCTATCAGCCATCAGCTATCAGCCTTTTGACCATATTTGATAGAAGAGAGTGCCCCGATACGCAACGCCCCGCCGCAAAAAGAAGCCTTGAGACTCTTTAGAATAGAAATTATTATTAAGACCTCAAAAAGAGTGGTATTTATTATGCTAGCACACTAGCAATGCCTCGCGGTTTTACCCAGGCAGTTCCCGTTTCTTTTATTTTGCTGCGGTAAAAAGCCACATATTGTTTTTTTTCAGACCACAGCAATAGGTGTGAAAAAATCCTTCTGTTTTCTAAATTTCAACCCGGTCCGTTCAGACGTTCCAACGTGATTAAGCAACAAACATCCAAACAGCTAAACATCCATATTTTCGCATTTATAATTATAAGACTACCAGTGCTTCGCGATTTTACCCGCACAGTTCTCACTCCTGGTATTTTCCCGGGTGTTCTATCTAAGTATACTATGTTTTATTTCGGTCTTTAATTTATCTGTGTTCCAAATTTCAAACCGGTCCGTTCAGATGTTCCGACGTTATTTAAAACAAACATCCAAACTTACGCTTTTATAATATTACTAATATTAACATTGCCCCATAATAAGATGCCTTAGGTATGTCCCTGTCCAACACCGAAGTTTTCCTTAACCCTAAAGTGAACAGCCAATAAGACCACGTCCCAACAAGTAATTGCAAAAACAATGTCCTGTGTGGGACCAAATTACCCCACTCGCCTTACGTAGTCCGGCATTAATTAGTACTAGACATTGATATCGGGAGATGTTCCATTGTAAAACACGTCACGCTATTTTTCTTTAAACGACTTATTGATTGACGAGGTCTTAGAATGTAAAATTGTGGTATTAAAAAATCAATTTTGTACTAAACTAGTTGGGTATAACCTGAACGTCTACCCAAACTATTGGAAGGAATTGTATCCCCTTAAGGGTAACACACAAATTGTATTTTTTAACTGCCATTTTAATGACGAAATGGCTTCTTATACGACAATATTTCTACACATTTCATGTCCTTTTCTTTAATCTTTTTTCGCATTAAATAGTAGTTTATACCCTTTGATGGGTTTATGAGCATTCTTTGTGACAATTTTCACAAACGGTTGAGTAGTAAGGCATGAAATCATAACAGACAAACAGACAGAGTTATTTTCGCATTTATAATATAGTAACATCGATATAACCCAATAGATGTGCCCTGAGCACCTTGAAATATACTAGCTAGTATTTCAACTGCGACGTTTTTTCAGATAACAACAACATATTTTACGTGCTCCTATCATTATTTGAATGTATTTTGTCCAAAGCTAAAGTTTTATCGTTATCACTCGGGTTTTTAGATTTTCACTGCTATTACGAAGTCCTGAACTTTGATTCTTCGTCGGATTTCAGTAAGTATAAGGAATTCGATCTTATAGTTTGATACAAAGTCTAATAGATCTTTCCATGGCACCCTGTACATTGCATAGCAGTGAGGGTAGTAAGGCCACGTAAAATTTCGTAATCGTATTCGATCGATTTGATATCGTATTTAGATATAAAGAATCTCGTTATTGTATATGTCACCCTAAAATTGTAAAAACGTCAGATTATAAACTAAAATAACCTAACCCACCGTAAGATTATAATCTGACAGTGTTGTCAATTTACGGTTATACCAAAACATTAACGATACAGTAGAAGAAAAACGAAAAAACTAGTGTTACAACCGGCAACCTAAGCGATTGTATTTCATCACTGTATTTAATAACAAGAACAAAAGTGAAAATTTTGATTTACCCCCGACTACCTCGAAATTGTAATCTGTACAATACTCTACTAGTTTCATTTAATAATTAATAGTTCCCTTAATAATTCCCTTTCATTTAATATCCATATTGACGGAGTAGTGAAAAAATAAATATATATCGCCATTTTGTGGTGGTGGACATATTGGATTTGAAATTTGTCGTAGTGTTTAATATTTTACTAGTTGAGCCCCAAAGACGGTTGAACTCAAGATTAGCCCTGAACATATCTATTCTGTGCCTGAACATTGATAATCAACTGCGTCTGTGCATCTGTCTCTATCTAAGACATCTGTCTCTGTCTAAGACATCTATCTCGCTCGCGCTAGTTATAATTGGTATTTATTCTTTCTCTGCCACCGGTGATGTGTAACCGGTGACGTTGATGGTAGCCATTTTAAAATTTTAATTAATATAATTAGAAAATATTTTAAATTATTTTAAATGCAGTACTTACGCATGAAATACATTTATTTGAGTTTCTAGAATTAATAGAACACTTTTTGAACGCACAGCAAGACATAATCTGTTATATTTATGTTCAAAATGATCAAAACCAGTGATAGGTAAAAACGACCGGCGTCCCGCGCTTCCTACAACCGACTAGAACGGAAAGAGGCTCACTCTTCCCAACGTTAACATGATTCCGTGCGCCCTGAAGTTTGAGAGGGCTAATCTTGAGTTGTACGATCTATGTTGAGCCCTTTCATTTGATACCCATATTAAGGTAAGTTGTGAGGAAATGTTTTGTTCGCCATTTTGTGGAGGCGGCCATCTTGAATCAATATTAACCAAACATAGCTAAAAACCACCGCACGTAAATTAACCTTCAAATAATAAAAACACATTAAAATCTGTCCATCCATTTGAGCTTTACGGTGCCACAAACAGACACACAGACAGACAGACATCGACGTCATGCTTATTTTTTGTGGCCGGGGCTTAAAAACCGTATCGTCCAGAACAACGGACCCGTACTCAAGACTAATTGGTTTACTCCGCACTCGGTGTTGCACTGATTCCCGCAGCTTTTCATTTCCTGTTCTCAGCTCCTTTTTACTCCTTCCCAACACGAATTAACGGAAATTATGCCTTTCGTTTTCTTTTTCAACCTGCGTCGTAAAAAGAAGGGATGTTGTACGTTCGATGTGTTCATCTGCTTATTTCACATTGTGGCTCTTTTTTAACCGACTTTCGAAAAGAGGAGTAACTCAATTCATTTGAATGTTTTAGGGTTCCGTAGCCAAATGGCAAAATACGGGGCCCTTATAGATTCGTCATGTCTGTCTGTCTATCTGTCCGTCCGTATGTCACAACCACTTTTCTCCGAAACAATAATAGCTATACTATTGAAACTTGGTAGGTAGATAGATATATATTTATAAATATTTTTTTTTTAAAATAACGAGTGACGAGACGAGTAGGACATGTGCCTGATGGTAAGCAACATGCCTGCCACATAACAGCACAGTGACACGCAGCTATTGAAACATGAAGAGTCCAAATCATTACCTAGCACTGCACTGCGCTCGTCACCCCGAGATCTAAGATGTTATATCTCTAAGCCCTGTAATTTCGCTGGAAACATTGCCCTTCAAACCGGAACACAGTAATGTTTGCACATTACTGCTTGGCGGTAGAATAACTGCCAAAGGTGTGGCGGACTCTGCTAAGAGTCCTACCACTACAGAAGTATATATAAGTAGTTCTTTTGTAATAAGCCGAAGGTTCATTAAAATCATATTCCTCGGCTTAAGTCATTAGCTACTTTTGGTGATCCATCCCTGGCGTAAATGATGATTGATTATTTCAACATGTCATATCTGACGCTTTTGAAAACCGACTTTGAAATAAAGTTAGCGTTCGACATCTAACCGCAGTTACTGACTATAAGAGATGGAGGTCAAGACTATACCTATTATTGATGCCACCCATGACGTTTTCTTAGGATCAGTCGTCATGACGTTTGTCATGATGTGATATAATACAAGAAAGCGATATCGTTTCATGGTTGATGTTTTAAAGACTCAAAAAGGTTTGACTCCATTTTGGTAAAAAATAACATAAATATACATCTATCTATCTAATTACGAGATGTGCCGTGATTAAATAGTGGGGCCATTTCCCGATATTTCGATGTAAATTATACATTTATCTATATATTTATCAGCCGTGCCGATATGTGCCGTAGTTAAATAGTTGGGCTATTTCCCGATATTTCGATGTAGTTTCGTGCACCATGTTCACAGGTATATCAATGACTGACAGAATGGCTTGACTTATCGGAAGAAAAACATCTAGAACCAGGTCCATTACTTAGAAAGGGCATTTTTTTTATTGTACTACTGATCCGCCCCGGCTTCGCCCGTGGTACATAATAGCCTGTAGCACTTAGGGATCATGGACCTACTTTTCCAATGACGAAATAATTTTTCAAATCGATCTGGTAGGTAGTGTCTGAGATTGGCGTGTACAAACAAATAAATTCTTCAGCTTTATAATATTAATATAGAAAGAGTGACTAGACGTATAGGACATGTGCTTGATGGTAAGTAACATACCTACCCATAACAGCACAGTGACACGCACCTATTCGTACATAAATATTCCAATTCATTACCAAAATACAAATCCTTAAAGTCATTAACCAAAATACCCACCACCCTGAATCGTTCCTGGTGCAAATATGGCCAAAACGCTACCTAGGTCTGCACTGCACTCGTCCTCCAAAGATATAAGCTGTTTTATCTCCATGCACAGTTATTTCATTGGAAACATTGTCCGTCAAACCGGAACACAGTGATATTTTCACTTTATCCCTTGTCGTTGAAATAACTAGAAAAGGTCCACACCTTACAAAAAAAATACAACCTTATTGAAAAACTCTTTCTATTTGAAGCCGACGAAAAATCTTATATCAAGTGCCATAAATGGGAGCTTTATTGCTAAGAACGATTTCTTTCAGTCAACTTATTAGTTGACCCGGGTGGACTCTGCAAAGAGTCCTACCACTACTATGTTTGTGTATGTGTGTATGTTAGTCTGCTATGGGATCGTAGCTCCCATATATAGATATATAGATAACTAGATGTCCGCCCCGGCTTCGCCCGTGGTACATTATATAGCACTCATCAGGATCCCGTACATATACAACGGTGAAAGAATGACAGAAATCGGTTCAGTCATTCCTGAGAATATCGCTTTCAAACAAAACACCTCTTCAGCTACCTGCTACGCCACCTGTCGGAAATTGGTCGTACCAACAAATTTGATTAGCAAAGGTTTATATTCAAGAGGTATGTAATCTGTGATATTCAATGACGCAATCTTAGACACATGCTGTCATGTCTCATGTCAAAGCACCAAACGTACGAAAACTCTCAAAAAGGAATATTTTTTCCCGATCTTGTTACATTCTTGATTCATGCTCCACTTCTATTAATAGTAGCGTTATGTTCTATAGCTTATAGCCTTCCTCGATAAATGGACTATCCAATAAAAAAAGGATCTTTCAATTCGGATCAGTACTTCCCGATATCCTAGCGTTCAAACAAACTCTTCAGCTTTATAATATTAGTATAGATATAGTATAGATAATCTGGATAAACCGATTTTGGTGTAGTTTTTGAAAGAAAAATTAATCGGGAGTAGTATTTTTGGCTTATGTTGGACGAAAATCTCTCAAAATTCTTTATTTTTTTCAACTTTGTAGAATTGGTTCTCATTAGCGATATTTTGTATGGAATTGGTTCTTATTTTCTTTGCAGTTCTTTTAAAGGAAGTTAAGACCACACAGAGAGTTGCTACCGGATTTATGCAAAATCCCACATATCAAGTTACTGGTTAAATTTACCATCATCCGCTTTTTTGGCGGTTCTCTAATGGTCAACTAAAAAGTAAAGTAAACTAAAAACTAAAAAGTAAGGTAAGGTCAACAAATTAGTTGACTGAAAGAAATCGTTCTTAGCATACTACGCTGACGACACCGACGACGCCATCGGTCGGTTCGTGCGGCGAGCGTGGGCTGCATCACCGAAGACCATTCGCGATTTTAACCTTCAGATGGCCATCAAGGACATAAATGCGGCCGTTGTGGAGGCTCTGGGCCGGGAGGAGGCAGCTTAGGCAAATGACAAAAGGCAATTAGGCAAACACTCGATGTCGAGTCGATTACTAGCGGAATCCCAACCGGTAGTGATCGGCCCTAGAGACGAGCACTAGAATTAGATTTTAAATGTACCCAACTCCCTCCTATTTTCCTCTTCTTCTCCTTATCCAAGATATGTGTAAAAAAAAAGATAATTGTAATGACAAAGATCACGGACCCGGAGTCTGTGGAGTGGCTAATTTAAAAAAAAAATCGTTCTTAGCAATAAAGCTCCCATTTATGGCACTTGATATAAGATTTTTAGTCGGCTTAAAAAAGGAGGAGGTTTTCAATCAGGTTGTATTTTTTGTATGTTTTTTTTTACTTTAAGGGCGTGTGGGCCGAAATTTTGAATTTTTAAAACAACTTTAAGACCTTTAAAATAGTGTATTATACTCTGAAAAAAATATATGTATTAGTTAAGGATCTAATCTAGTGCAATTCGCAGTCAATAACACGATTTAATGAATTTTACTTGATAGAAAAAATCCCAAAGTTACCCCTTTTCAAAAGTTTTTCAAGTTTATGACTAAACTAATGAATTTTTTACTAAATTTTTGTACTCAACGAAAGCCACTAAAAGTTATAGATGCATTCGCAGAGTTTGACTTGATAAAAGTATCAGTTATTCACTATGTTTTAATATCTACCATATATATAGCGCGCCGTTCGGCGGGCCTGATCAGTCGCGTTTCGGCGCTCACGGACGACGGGTCTGTGCTTGATTTTGCAATTTTGACAACCAATAAATTTTAAATATTACGATCATAGTGCCACAGTATAACAATATCAGTAGGTATTACTAGTGAAGCACGCTATGATCTTGATTGATTGATACCGTTTTCATTGGAATTGCAAATAGACGCTGGTACTAATTAGTACGCTGCTTACTTTATGTTGTAGACCAATAGGGGAGTCTCAAAAAACTGACGTCGATAACATATCAGTAAAAAATCAATGCGGATGCAATGGAAAATAGATAAGTATCGGTAAAATATTCGTCCGTCAAATCAGAGATCGGGATAAGGAAATAATGAGAGGGAGAAATCCCTGCGTAAATCTAATATAAATGCAAGTTAGGTATCATTGATACCTTACTTGCATAGAATACATGTACTACCAAGTTTTAATAGTATATTTCTTATAGTTTCGGAGAAAATGGCTGTCACATACGGATGGACAGACATAACGTATATTTTAAAATTTGTCTACGAATCCCTAAAAACCCAACTTCGTTCATTTAAAACTTATTTAAAATGAAGCTTAGACACTCGACCAAATTTGATAAGAAGCCTTTTAGGCAGTAAAATTACTCGTAGAATTTAACTCTGTACTAAATTTCCGATTCGTATTTTTATATAATGTTTAGAATCATTTCCTGAGCATAAAATTACAAAATAATAACAAATCCAGGTGGAGCTTCAAGCGCCAGCTCGAAAAAACGTTTTAGCCGATTTTCCGAAAAAGTTATAAAGCCTATTATTATTGTAGAAAATAAAATTTCCCATCTTTTGTTGCCAGTAAACTTTTTTTTCGAACTTACCGATTACGATTTATTATGTCCAATTTAATGATAACAACGCAAAAAAATAAGATGTGAATTCTGTTCCCAGTAGCATAAACATGTCTTTTTTACCGGAATGGAAGAAGAGTTATGTTTTCATGCGTATCTTTATGTTTGTAAAACTTTTATTTCCACATATCTTCCAAACGGCTGGATGGATTTTGGTAACTAAGATATTCTAAGACTAGTCTCATTCGCCAAAGTGTCCTTAGATAGTAGGTAATTATTTTTTTCGTGTAGTTTTTTTTGTAGTCGGAGTTTTTAAATTAAAGTTATTCTATCATATTGCTCGTTGCTCGAATAAACAGCACCGTTCATCATCATGATTGAAGAGTTGAACGAAGAGTTTGGTCTCCACTTTTGTAATAAGAACAACTAAGCTGTGAAACGCATTGCCAGAGTGGGTTTTTGTCGAAGGTTCGAACCTTGGGGTTACGAGGTACACTGTGTTTGTTTCTATTAGAGAAGCAAGTTCCATCGTAGACCACATCATTTTCATCCACTATGTAAACTATGTAAACGGTAAGATTTACAAAAAAAGTTTACTAGCAACAAAAGATGCAAAATTTTATTTTCTACAATTATTGTCAAAATATATAGTTTCCAAAATATCGGCTAAAACAGTTTTTTTTCCAATTGGCATTTGAAGCTCTACCTGGATCTGTGAGCATTTTGTAATTTTATGCTCAGTAAGTGATCTTTACCTCATAGAAAAAAATTGGTTTAGAAATATAGTGCAAAATTGACCAAAAAACCTTCTATTTTTACTGGCCTTTCATTACGTTTCAGCACATTTTTTTAAATTTTTGACGAACTTGTGAATTATTAGGAAACATTTTAAAAAGATGCATGAAATTGGAAAAGCCGTTCTCAACTTATAGTGTGACCGAATAAGAAAAGGTTGAGTTTTGTATGCCTACGAGTATAGATAAATATAATATTTCTTCGTTTATATAGCAACAAAACTCTTATCATAAACAAACAAACATAAACAAATCTTGAACAAAAAATGAGTTTAAATTACATAGTCCAATATTTTAATGTTATTTCTGCACTGTGGCACCGATTCCGCGGTCGGTGACGGTCGCGAGAACAAGACAGCGTTAAATGCCTACTTTGACAGAATCACCTGGCCTTAATAGGTTTACACTTGACTGCCATCTCGCCTGATGTTAAGCGACGATGCGGTCTACGATGGAGCGTGTTTACCTAGAAGAAACCGATTCACTCTCGATCTGAAGACACCAAGATTATAACTTTCGGGAAAAACCCACTCAGGCAACTCATTCCACGGCCTAGACGTTCTTATCACAAACGTAGAGTCAAACCTCTTCGTCCGTGTCTTTGGAATCATCCTCATCATCATCAGCCTGTACTTGTCCACTGCTGTCTTTGGAATATCCACCATGTAACGGTGCCGCTTCTTCGAATTACGAGAAGTACGATAGTAAAAAGGGCAAGGTGGTATAAGATCATGCAGATCAGTTGCACACTCTCCGAAGTGCAACTGATCTGCATGATATATGTATGTATTTTACTCGAAAGCTCCGCCAATTAATTGCGAATCATATTTGATGGCTCTTTTTTTGTTCGGTAGATCATAGTTCAGATGTGGTCCCACATAAATTTTATCGAAATCGGTGTGTGTGGCGATTTTTGAGATATGAACAAAAAACGAAAATTTACTTTTATTGACAATTATCTTTTGTTTAATCAAGTTATTAATATCGACAAGGTTAGACCATCAAACTTCTGGCGTGGGGTCATGACGTAACTTGTTCATAAAACTTGTACCATAAAATGATGTCACTCAAAACTTAATTTTTCTTCACTACTTCATTTTTTGTTTGTCAGACAAAAAAAAGTACGTGAACAATATTTTTTATAATCTAACAGAAGGACTATTTCTTTAAACCTATTAGGCGTATTAACAAAAAAAAAACAAGGTGTCTTCATGTTGATAATGAATCTGATTTTTCTAGGTAGGTAAGCTCCATCGTAGACCACATCATCAGGCTAGAAGGCGGTCAAGTTCAAACCTATTAATATCTTTAAAAAAGTTCAAACCGGACATCAGAACAAACCGCAAGTTATTTATAAGAGAATATTTTAAGTGAATAAATGGACGCATGCGCGCTGATCAATTAGTCGAAGGGAGTTTTTAACTGTATGTTGCGGTTAATTAAGCCTTTGGTCCTGATTAATCAATGACTAACCGATTGTTAACGGTCGTGTTGACAGCTGCTAAAGCAAAAAGGCTGTCAAAAACCGCCGCCTTGAGTTGATATGATCGCCAAAACGGCATTTCAAGCGCATTCCAAACTTTTTAGCCAATATATTGACGACACCGACGACGACATCGGTCGGTTCGTACGGCAAGTGTTGGCTGCATCGCCGAAGACCATCCGCGAGTTCAACTGACAGATGACCATCAGAGAAAGAAATGTGGTCGTGGTGGAAGCTCTGAGCCCCGGCTCAGAAGGCGACTTAGAAAGTAGCAAAATCAAACTATAAAGCTCACTAGAATTAGGTTGAAAATGTTCGCTACATCCCCTATTTTCCTTTTCTTATCCTAGGAGTGTACATTAAACAAGAAAAATTAAAAATTTTGATTAACCCCCGACTACCTTGGATTTGTTATCTGTACAACATTATACTAGTCAAGCCCTTTCATTTGACACCCATTTGAGTTGTGAAAAAAGAAATGTAATTCGCTATTTTGTGGTAGCGGCCATCTTGGATTTGAAATTTGTCGTAGTGCAAAGTATTCTACTAGTCAAGCCCTTTCGTTTGATACCCATATTGAGGTAATAGTGAAAAAAATTATACAATTCGCCATTTTGTGGTTGCGGCCATCTTGGGTTTGAAATTTGTTATAGTGTATAGTATTCTACTAACCAAGCCCTTTCATTTGATATCCATATTGAGGTAGGTTGTGAAGAAATATTTTGGCCGCCATTTTGTGGAGGCGGCCATCTAGAATCGATATTAACCAAACATAGCTAAGAACATCCGCACGGATATTAACTTTCAAATAAAAAAACCGCATCGAAAGCGGCTCATCCGTTTGACCTCTACGGTGCCACAGACAAACACACACAGAGACAGACAGACAGACAGACAGACATACAGACAGACAGATAGACAGACATCGACGTCCAAATTATAACACCCCTTTTTTTGATCGGGGGTTAAAAAAGAACCCATATGACAAAGCCGGAGTCTGTGGAATTGCTAAAGGTTAAATAAAAAGTCCAAACATCACTCATCTGACGAGTTAGTCTAAGACCCGCTATACAACGACCTTCACCGAGCTGTTTATTGGATGAAAAGTGTTTTGTATGTAATTTATATTAAATTACATATATACTGCAAATATATTGCAAATGGGTTGCCTAAAAAAATTTCAGTCCAGAATATGATTAATTAATTATTTTTTTTCTTAAATATTTCACTTAAATTGATTGAATTTTAGAAAAAACTATGTAACATAACTTAATATTTTGGCTTTACTCAGTGCTTACGTGCATATATATATTTATAATATATAGTTTAAGCGGCAATAATCACTTACCATCATGTGGACCGTCCGATGGCTTGTTACTATTTTTTTTAAGAGATCAACCCTTGCGATCTTTCTTTGCAGAGTCCGCCTGTCTAACTTTGGAAATTATTCTACCCCCAACCCATAATCCGCCTAGGGAAGTAACGCACCTTTGCCAGTTAATATACCGCCAAGCAGTATTGTGCAAAAAATAATATGATCCGGAAATGTTTCCAAAAAAATTACAATGCAAAGAAAAAGAAACCATTAATTTTACAATTATTATTCTGGGTGATAAGCTCACTGCACTACTTGGCAGTAATTTGTATTTAATAGCTGTTAGATACCATTGGGCAGGCACCTACGATCGAAAATATGCCTTGCTCGTCCCAAAACTTTACATTATAACAAGAACAAAATTAAAAAATTTTGACTAACCCCCGACTACCTAGGATTTGTTATCTGTACAACATTCTACTAGTCAAGCCCTTTCATTTGATATATTGAGGTAGGTTGTGCAGAAATATTTTGTCCGCCATTTTGTGGAGGCGGCCATTTTGAATCGATATTAACTAAACATAGCTAAGAACATGCGCACGGATATTAACCTTCAAATAACAAAACCGCATCGAAATCGGCCCATCCGTTTAAGCTCTACGATGCCACAGACAGACACACACACACAGACAGACAGACAGATATCGACGTCAAACTTATAACACTCTCTAACATAATTTTTGGGTCGGGGGTTAAATAGACAACATAAAATGATTGAATCATAGATAGATAGATTAACTCTGTATTGCATTTAATTTAAAACAAAATACATAAAAACTTAAAGACTAAAATTAAAATAGCAATGGGCGACCTTATCGCTTAAAGCGATCTCTTCCAGGGAACTGTAGGCTGGTAAAAAAATAGGAAAATGGGAAGTAAAAATAAAAAGAGGTAGATACTTCTATACAATTTTAAAACTAAAGTTACATTAATTATATACTGATAAACCTACATAAAAATAATTGTACATCCTAATACGTAAATACTAAATATAATATAATAAATATATAAATATGTATAATAAATATATAAATATGTATAACATCTAAACATCCAACTGTTGACATATAGAGACATAATATTAGTTAGATTACCAATATATAAAAATATTTACAAAAGCGACGGCACCATTTTTTGCTCTTCTTGGTTTAGCTATACTTTTTAATACGCTATAAATGCATAGTTTTTGCTCGTATCATAACTGCTTTATTATTCTACGGAACCCGTTACCGGGCCACCGAGTCGTTCATTCATTCAGCAGGACACGCGTCCATTGAAGCGGGCGAGGCATTTTAACAAGCAAAAA
Source organism: Ectropis grisescens (assembly GCA_017562165.1). Lineage (NCBI taxonomy): Eukaryota > Metazoa > Arthropoda > Insecta > Lepidoptera > Geometridae > Ectropis > Ectropis grisescens. The sequence continues at coordinate 5,849,425 of CM029797.1, forward strand.
GTATCCACGCGACCGGCGCACGATTCATTAACCGACTTCTAAACAGGAAGAGGTTACATTTCTTTTATCTCACTGTACATAGGACATTTCGATAATAGGTCGTTTTGCTACTAGGCCGTTTTGATTTTGTGTCATTCATAGATCGTACAACTCAAGATAAGCCCTCCCAAACTTCAGGGCGCACGGAATCATGCTAACGTTGGGATGAGTGAGCTCACTCTTTCCGTTCTAGTCGGTTGTAGGAAGCGGGGGACGCCGGTCGTTTTTACCTATCACTGATTTTGATAATTTTGAACATATTGATAAACCTATAAAACCTACCTACCTATAAAAGATGATGTCTTGGTGTGCGTTTATAAAGTGTGCCAATAATAATTCTAGAAACTCAAATAAATGTAATAGAATTACATTTCATGCGTAAGTATTGCATCAAAAATTATTTTAAATATTTTCTAACTATTATATAAATGCAAAACAGACGTCCACAAAGTCATGTCAATTAGATTAACCCGCGTCGAACCGTTCCTGGTGCAAATGTGCCCAAAACGCTGGCCGCATTGCCTCGCTGAATAGCGATGGCAATCCTCTGCCTCAGAAACGATCCAGAGCGGGAGTCGCCACCTTGGTTACGTAGACGATGCCCAATTTCGCGGACTAAAGCCTTCGCATCGGCTCCCCAACTGCCCATAGTCTCCACGGCCACTGGAATAAAAAAGTACTGCGGCTCCATTGCCGCGTACTTCTGCCGTTTTTTACTAGCGGCCTGCTCCGCCGCTGCTGCCGGAGTATTAACGGTGCTACCCAGGTGCGCAGCTGCGACAGTGTTGACACATGTTGCATCCCATACCAAGCACTTGCCGTGTCTCCAAGGTACCAAGGTCATACCATCTGGACGCTTACCATCGAATCTACTAAGACCCGGTGGTTCAAGAACACAAGGAACGTTTGCCGAAATAAACGCTCTCCGAACCATATCATTTAGGGCATGGTGACGCGGAAACCTACCTAGGCAGCGACGACAACTTAGCGCGTGGTAACCATCGGCTTCAACCATGGTACCGCAAGTGCATGTAAATAATAAGTGCATGTGTGTTATATAAATTACAATTTTAAAATGGCTACCATCACCGTCACCAGTCACACATCACCGTGTGACAGAGAGAGAATAAAACCAATTATTACTAGAGCAAGGGAGATAGATGTCTTAGACAGAGACAGAGATGGCTTAGATAGAGACAGATGTCACAGACGCAGTTTATCATCAACGTCAAGATGTTCAGGGCTAATCTTGAGTTCAACCATCTTTGGTGTCATTCCGTTAATAGGACGTTTGGCTACTAGGTCATTTAGATTTATGTCGTTTTAAAATGTAGCACATTTTGTTTTTAGGTCTTTCTGATACGTAAGCATCAATTGGGTTCAATCAGACCAGCCCTTAAACATGAAAGAACCAATGGTCGAATTAAATCATTATTTTTTTTTAAAGAATTTAAAAATTGAAATTGAAAAATTTTTTGAAAGAAAAAAATCCTTAGTTTTTATTTATTGAAAGTCGGATGGACCTCAAGAGAGCACTATCATCACATTGCAGAAATTATAATGCAACTTTCGCAAGTCCCTCGACAACAATTGAATAGTGTAATAATTGACACTTACCATAATATTATCGTTCAGTGGAATTTTTATTTCGTTAATTTTGGGACTGAATTTACACTATTTATTTGCTCCTACTTATGTGTTAAGTATATGAGTATGTCGCCGTAAAATAGCAAAAACGGTTAGTTTACAATTTAACGCTCTTATGGTACGTTAGGTTAATCTTCAACGTGGTGGATTTACCCGCAACAATATTTAAACAGTCCATTCTAACACTGATGTAGACTTCATCACTCAAGGTTTCTTTCAAATGTTACCCTTGGTATAGTTCCCCGAGGGAAGTACCACCACACTTTTACCAGTTGTTCTACCGCCAACCAGTAATGTGAAAACCTCACAGCGTTCCGGTTTGAAGGGCAACGTTTTCATTGAAATTACAGGACATAGAGATAATACATCTTATATCTCTGGGTGATGAGCGCAGTGTAGTGCTAGGTAATGATTTGGACTCTTCTTGTTCCAATAGCTGTGTGTGTTCACTGTGCTGTTATGGGCAGGCACGTTGCTTACCATCAGTCATGTCCCGCTCGTCTCGTCTCTCGATACGGATAAAAAAATACAAAAAACACAACGATCAATCATCAAATGGCGGTGGACGACGGGCGCAGTGCTGTTCTGGGTGCTGATTTGACTCTTAATGTTTCAATATCTTTTAACAGAACATTGTGCTGTTATAGCCATACGTTTTCCTTATAACAAAACACAAATCTGGGTTGCCTCATCTGTCTATAGAAAAAAAAATTGGTTGCCTGTAAAGTCGGTATACGGGCGAAAGTTTTACGTGACAACGACTTTGAGTGGTAAAATAATTTTACGGAAGGGACGCGTGCCTTTCACTTTTTTATGTCTGTCTCTCTCGCTCTTAGGCGGGCTAACCATGCCCGAGTGGAAGGGACGCGTGCCTCTCACTCGCTCTCGTTGTGAGCGCATAACGTGAGCGGAGCGTAACGCAGTTTCTTGAAGTGTCACCCGGCAAACCAATTTATAAGACGTTGTCACGTCAAAAACAAAAACCATACATGTTTCTGTGTTCCTGCTAATATTTCTACTGTCACAGACAACGAACCCACAACAGAGCACGTTCACAATCAGTTAACCACTGCTCCACAGGGGCTAACAATATTATCTGATCAGCGAGCAAAAGCGAAGCAAAGTAAGCGGAACGGGGGTATGCAGTAAGAGTATTATGTCGAAAGGTTATCAGCACATGTGCTATATCAAGCTGTAAGCTATCTGTGTTTTCAAAATTACAACTCGATCCGTTTCAATGTGATTGAGCAAACGAACATCCAAACATCGCTATTTAAAATATTGGTAGGATTATACCATTATATACCTACTACAGTATATATCTTTCAATTCGAAATTATATTAATTAATTAAATTAAATATTAATTAAATATTGGTGGACAATTCACACACAACACTATCTGACCCCAAACTAAGCAAAGCTTGTGTGATGGCAGCCAGATAGCTGATATAATACTTATATAGTTCTAAATACATACTTATTATACATAGAAACACCCAGACACAGTGCAAACATTTGAATTCATCACACAAATATTTGCACTGGGTGGGGATCGAACCCACGACCCTCGGCTTCGCAGGCAGAGCTACTACCAACTAAGCCACTAGGGCAGTATTAGACTAGCGACCCGCCCTGGTTTCGCACGGGTACAATGCTAATGCTAAATATTGTCTATTTTGTCTATAAGATAGCAAGCTAGTGCTAGCTATCTAGCTATCTAGCTAGCGTAGCGTAGCGTAGCTTTGTCACACTAGCTTGCAATCCTATCTTGAAAAACTAGCCTCGTGTCGCTCAGGCATAAGAGATAGACTAAATAGACATACCACTGCGGACTATTTTGTACATCGTTTTAAGGGGTACTATAAGTACTGTAGTACATTATATTGATCTACCTCGTAGGGGTTTTTTTTGTTATTATTTTGCCGCTCCACAGACTCTGGGGTCCGTGACCTTTGTCATTACAATTATCTTTCTTTTTTTTTTACCTCGTAGGGTTAAGCCAGCGTTTGCAATGTAAGCGCAAAAAAGTGTTTGTTTATGACATCATATTAAAGCTTTTAAAATAATCAGTGTTGCTCTACTATTTTATGTCCATACATATTATATCCACTTTCTCTTTATCATATCACTCTATCTATTAAAAAAACTGCATCAAAATCTGTGTCGTCGTTATAAAGATACAGACCGACAGTGGGAAGTGACTTTGTTTTATACTATGTAGTGAAGATAGTTATACAGTATTTATTGTCTTTTATAACATACACTTTGTGCGTAATCCAGTTAAAACAGTCAAAGCATAAAATGTATCCTTAAACGCAGCCAATCTTTGAACCAATCTTTTTTGTATCCCTCGTTAACGATTCACTCCTGATCTTGATCTTCGTTAAGATATCGGATAAAAGACCAAGTAACTGGAAAAAGCGGTACCAACTAACTGGGTTTTTTGGTATTACGTATAAATCAGTTTCAAAATTCAGGGTTTCAAAGTCTAGTCTCATTTTGTAACGGACTTCGAAAAACGGGGAGTTTCTCAGTACAGATGTACTCGTATTTTTTTACACGAATGCTACGCGATAGCTCCGCAAATAATAAATCCATGTTGATGTTTTTTTTGGTAGGCTTACTTCAGAGTTCGTCTCGTATAAATTTGAAAAAAACTGGTCTTTTTCTAACAAACAAAAATCGAAAGCTTATCTCAACCATGTATTTATACTACTTCGCTGTTTCATTGGAACAGATTTTTAAGTTGATTACACAAAAATATGAAATTTAGTCGCGTGTCTGAGTTAAATTTTAAATTGAAGTCTGATTTTGTTTTTACGGAAAAAAAAACAATTATTTATTGTATTCAAAACCCTAATTTTAACCATAGAATAGAGAGACGATCTGCTTAGCATTCCATGGATTCACCGTGCGGGTGCCGGGTCCATCGTGTGGCAGCGAGAGAAAACTCGAGTAGATCCCGAGACTTGTGACTCGGGCTTGTGAGACTTGTGTTTTTAACGATATTAAAATAATTACGAAAATATTGAGCTCACGTCAGGGCGTCAGTTTTTCGCGCACATTTAAACATTCAGCGCACATCTTAAAAATTTACTCGCATCATTTTTCCCTAACACACCAAACGAACAACTTCAAAAATTCTATTCAAATCCTGGACCGACCTTATAAATTTAAGGATACCGCTAACTCTTCACCGTTATCAGTCCCTAAACGTCTTATCTTCGTTAAGATGTCCCAAAGACGATTCGATGGTAGTAAAAAGGGACACCTGTAGTTGATTTACAACTGTGTAAGTATTTCGACCTTTTTAGAGGTTATCGAGCCTTAAAGAGGTTTAAATGAAGAGTTTACACGTTGATAACTCACTTTTGTTATAAGAAATAGTCTTTAGTAATTTTGAAGAAATTAAACTGGGCTATTCGTCTCATGCTCAATTCAATAGACGAAAGATGTCTTTGAGTAATATTTGCGATAAATATACGTCAAACAATTAATAATTTTAGATTCATGAAGATAACTTTGAATTTGGAGTGTATTGAGTTCTAATCTAAACAAAAATATATTATATTTGAAATACTTTACTGAGATATTGACGCTTGTCTACGGTAATTTGATTAAAGTTAAGAAATTCGTGTCGGGTCGAAGGTTTTGAAATAAATATTTCAGTTATTTAGGTGTGAATTTGAAAATTTAAGAATATCCTCAGTGTTAGCTAGTATCCATTTTGCGTCTTAGATTCCTATCGCAACTGAAAAAAGAGTTGACAACATTCCAACGCCTGTACCAAATTTCATAGACTTTTTTTTTTTTTTAACTTTTATAGGTTTACACTTGACCGCCATCTCGCCTGATGTTAAACGACGATGCGGTCTACGATGGAGCGTGTTTACCTAGAAAAAACCGATTCACTCTCGATTTGAAGACACCAATATTTTAACTATCGGGGAAAACCCACTCAGGCAACTCATTCCACAGCCTAGATGTTCTTATCACAAACGTAGAGTCAAAGAACCGTAGCTAAAGAACACTCCCGGTATAACCTCCACTCAAACAAAATCGAAATTAAATAAATAAATAAATATTGGTGGACATTTCACACACAACACCATCTGACCCCAAACTAAGCAAAGCTTGTGCTATGGCGGCCAGATAGCTGACATAATACTTGTATAGTTGTAAATACATACTTTTTTTTTATTCGAACCACAGGTATACAATTTTTTTTTGTTTCTTATACTACTGCACTATTACAAAATTATTTACTTTATGCAATCTAAATTATTCATAAATCTGGTGCTTTTTATTTAAAAAAAAAAGCTTAATTATTATTAAACACATACTTATTACACATAGAAACACCCAGACACAGTACAAATATTTGAATTCATCACACAAATAAATACTGGCACTGGGTGGGAATCGAACGCGAATTGGTTCTTTTGTTCGAGAATTACGATGCCAAAAACAGACGCACGTCAAATATTAACATCCTGTCGTTTTTGTATGCGAGGTTGGCATTAACAGCCCACTAAATGCTACCACTACTGGGACTCGGAGCCTTTTCTCGCAAGAAGAGATTCAAAGTCATAATCCACCACGCTGGCCCAGTGCGGGTTGGTAGATGATGAGGCTCGAAAGATTCTAGGTACATGTCGGTTTCCTCACGATGTTTTCCTTCGCCGTTTTTAAGTAAGCGACATTGCGCACATGACTTCAAAACAGACAGTGTTGCAGATGGGATTTGAATTCTGGCTCCGGATAGGCAGTCGCCGTACTTCCAACTTTACCAGCTATAACTATAAAGTGGTTTTTATTTTGAAAATGAGAGGAAATTATCACTTCAAAATGAAAACCACGAAAACTGTCCCGAATAGTTTCTAGAAGTACTGCAATTCTACCTTTGATATATAAGGTTTCGCCTGAAGATGATTTCTAAGGAAAGTCAAGTTATTCACCTCTCAAAGGGTGGCGAAACAGGGGTTTTATTAGTTTTCTATCAAACTGAATGGATTTAGAACCTTCGCTTTTCGCCTCATTTTATGGGAGGTCAAAATTGACTGTGCACCTTAAGTACGGTACTTATAAGTCGATTATTGTAAGAGTAACTGCTGTGTACCAAACATTTACTGAAGGCTTGCGGGGGGTCAAAATACTGTAGATTTTTTAGTCAAATTCGAGCCGTTTTAAGAATATTGAACATTTGTTATGTTTAAGGCAGTATCCTACTTCCTGCTTAGGGGTCATCCATGAATTTCCTCAAAACGTCTAGAGGGGTCGATGAAATGTGACATTGGAACAAGGGGATGGATAGTCTCACATTTTCTGAAGTCACTTTTTTTTTAAATGTCGTATTTTAATACCTAAGTATCACAACATTAATTTATACAAAAATTGGAAAAATGTGACACAGGCCTCAAAATGTGACCCACTGTGACGAGGACGGGGGAGGAGTATAAAAAAATATGAAATTCGTGTGACGTAGTTTATAGATGGCCTTACCTACTTATATATAAATGCAAAGGGTTTTATGGATACATGGGTGCTAGTCACTTATTTAAGCAAAAACAACTGAAGGAATTTGTATGAAATTTCGTATGTAGATAAATGTCGATTGTGGATGTAGTGATTTTTGATAGAAAAATATTTTTTTTGGTTGGTAAAATAATATTTCCGAGGTAGTCCCATATACATTTTATTGAAGTGGTGGGGCAATTTAAATATGAACAAAAATACAAATACAAATACAAAAATCTTTATTGCTGATTGCAGGTAAGATAAGATGGATACAAAACATTTAAATAATTGACCTATACAAACTGGCCTCTTCTTCTAGAGGCATGCAATTTGTCTGGCAACGCAGTTTCCATTGGTCTGAATTTATACAATGATAATAATAGTCAGCTGATAAAGTCTTCTTCTTCTTTTTTCATTTTTAACTTTCAATCGGTTGTATCATAAATGTCATCTGATTCATCGTCTAAAAAACTAAAATTTACTTTCATTACCTGGACGATTTAGCTTCTTATGAAACTTGGTTCAGTTACTGGGTTTAATTTTAAACTGAAATCGGTGTTTTTTTTTTTGGTGAGAATAAATTATTATTACACTAGGTGTACCCTGCCACGCTTTGTTGTGGCACATTATGAAAACAATCCTTGATGTGGATTATATAATATCATTGTAAAATTTCAGCTCGATCGGTGCAGAACTTTTTGAGTTTTTGAAGCGTACACAAAACAACATAACATTTTTATGTACAGAGATGTATGTTACGTGACAGCTCTGCAAATTATTAATCTACTATCGACACGCCCCGGCTTTCCACGGGTGCAATGCTGAATACTAAATATAAGTACCTACTAATAAAATTCCGATCCGGCGGCAAGACGTTTCGTTTTACGTAGTCACTTAAGTTAAAGTTTTTTGTGATGGATACTTTTTTGGCGCGACAGATGCACGCAATGTGTTGATTGATGGAAAGAAACGTGCTTCACACCAAAGATGGCGACAGCGGTTTGTTTGTCAGTGCCATCAGAATTTAACGAAATTCTCCATAATCCGAATTTTGTGGACATATATATGTTGTCGACTCAAAATCAATATTTTTTCTGTTTTGTTATTCATATAAGGTTTCGATCAAGTCTACCGTACCCCTTGATGAAATTATTAATATAGATTTTGATAATATTTTTTTTGTGGGTCGTATTTCGGAGCGGATCCTATTATAAATTTTACCAACATAACACTACTCAAAGCGAAAAAAAAGTTGTAATTCTAAAAAAAAATTAAAACAATTTCAATTCTGTAAGAATCTAGTGGTTTTGATCCCTAAAACTAGTAAAGGTAAGACAAGATTTGAATAGAGGCCGCGGCATATTTTTAGCGCAAAAGAGCCCGGGAATTCTGTGACTTGTATTTGTAAAGAATCCCATTTCTTTCCGTCTAGAAACGTCGATGCCTTTTGAAAGAACTGGAGAGATTGACAAATAGATTTAGGAAAAGTCAACACATGGTTATGTGGAAATCGTATACTGAGTCTAAATGGACCGACTGTCATGAACAACTATTGCTTTGAGACGTATAGTATAGTCAACGAGTGCTTTTTAGGTCGATTTTTTTTCAAAATACAAAAATCTTTATTGCTGTTTGCAGGTAAGATAAGGTGATACAAAACATTTTAATAGTCGACCCATACAAACTGGCCACTTCTTCTAGAGGCATGCAATATGTCTGGCAACACAGTTTCTATTGGTCTGAATTTATACAATGATAATAATAGTCAGCTGATAAAGTCTTCCTCTTCTTTTTTCATTTTTAGCTTTTAATCGGCTGTATCATATTGTATGTCGTCTAATGCATCGTCTATTAATTTCTGGCTTCTATCCAGTTGTGCTAGGTAAGTGTGATATGATTGATGAGCACAATTACGCCAAATTTTCGAATTCTCCTAACATCATGATTGAGATGTCATTCAATTCGGAATGAAATCTAGATAGTTTTTGAGACAATGCTAAGCCCGCTCACATAAATTGCAACAGTTATCAATTAAGTGAAAATAAAAATTAAAGGGGTTTCGTTATTTGGACATGTAGTACCAATATTTCACAAACTGTTTGAGTGTTATGATGGTGGTAGGACTCTTGGCAGAGTCCGCCTGGGGAAGTACCACCACCTTTGCCAGTTATTCTACCGCCAAGCAGTTATGTGCAAACATGACTGTGTTGCGGATTGAATCGAATGACACCTCACTCATAATGTCAGGAAAGTTCGAAAAAAAATTCAAAGAGTTTACATATACTACGTATAGAGTTGGCACAAAAGTTTTACACCGAAAGCACGGGTAGCATCTATCTTTCCTTGTCGCTCTTGTGAAAATGTCATACTTTTGTCGCGGCACATCAGAATGTTGCCATAGAAAGCATGCACATCATCTGCTTACGATTGACACAGAGGAACCGTGCGGAAAATCTAACTCCATACGTAGTATATGTGAACTTTTGAAAAATTGAACCAAAAAGCACTTATTGACTAGACTGTTATTGAAATGAAAACTTTGGACTTCTAAAACTAACAGGCAATAATTTTTTACAATATAGAGTGATCGGAAGAGCAAGACATGCGCATGATGGTAAGCAACAAGCCTGCTCATAATAGCACAGTGTCACACAGCTATTTATTATAATATAAATAAGTTACGGCTGGTCTAGCCGGGGGAACTGTGCCTGCCGATCCAGAGACGCCGGGTTCAAACCCACACGCACCACTTTCTTTTCGTAGTCATGTGCTGCCGCTAACTTACAACGGTGAAGGAAAATATCGTGAGGAAACCGACATGTACCTAGAGCCTTTCGAAGTCATGTGTCATCCACCAACATGCACTTGGCCAGCGTGGTGGATTATGGCCTTAACTCTCTCCTTGCGAGAGAAGGCCTGAGTCCCAGCAGTAGGAACATTTAGTTGGGCTGTTGTTGATATTTATGTTGACATAGCTATTTAAACATGAAGAGTCTACATTAACACCAAACATGACACTACGGTCGTGAACCAGAAACAACAAGATGATTATACGATAATTGCTTAATTTTGCTTTGACTTTTTAACCCCCGACCAAAAAAAGGGGTGTTATAAGTTTGACGTCGATGTCTGTCTGTCTGTCTGTGTGTGTGTCTGTCTGTGGCACCGTAGAGCTCAAACGGATGGGCCGATTTCAATGCTGTTTTTTTTATTTAAACGTTAATATCCGTGCGGGTGTTCTTAGCTATGTTTGGTTAATATCGATTCAAAATGGCCGCCTCCACAAAATGGCGGACAAAATATTTCTTCACAACCTACCTCAATATGGGTATCAAATGAAAGGGCTTGACTAGTAGAGTTCTATACGTCATAATAAATTTCAAATCCAAGATGGCCACCACCACAAAATGGCGAATTATATAATATTTTTCACTACTACCTCAATATGGGTATCAAACGAAAGGGCTTGATTAGTAGAATACTTTGCACTATGACAAATTTCAAATCCAAGATGGCCGCTACCACAAAATGGCGAATTACATTTATTTTTTCACAATTCCCTTAATATGGGTATCAAATGAAAGGGCTTGAGTAGTAGAATGTTGTACAGATAACAAATCTAAGGTAGTCGGGGGTTAGTCAAAATTTTTAATTTTGTTCTTGTTTTAATAATTTTTATCTCTGCCCTGCAACTTCTCTAGAAACATTTCCATTGAAACCAGAACACAGTAATATTGTCCCATTACTGCTTGGCTTTGGAATAACTAATTGTCAAAAGTGTGGTACTTCCCCATGCATCTGTGAAAGTGTGAAAGAGACTTCCCTGTCTGAAAGAGATACAAAACTAAAGAGGAAGTCTCCATTTTATTTATAAAGATAGGGATGGAATTAAAAGGCTCGTTAGTAAGTTATTAATGCGGCTACATTCGGCTTGATTAAACTGAGCCATTAGAGTTGAGAAAAGCCGACATGGATAAAACATTGCGTTTCGATGCGATGGGACACGAGTTTGGGGAATAATGCTTGGGTTCCGGATAAAATGCTACAAAATTATACTTACGCTTTTACTAACTTTTAACTACTATTATTTTATAAACTATTGACCCTATATTATTTATCTCGTCAGATGTATAGCGACGATGCGGTCTACGATGAAGCGTGGTCATCTAGAAAAAAAAACGATTTACTCTCGATTTGAAAACACCAAGTTTGTAACCATCGTGAAATACCCACATTATTGCATTCCAAAGCATAAACGTTCTTATCACTTCTTCGTTCGAGTTCGTATTGTAGAGTTACTTCTTCGTTCGAGTTTTTGGAATCTCAACCAACGACGTCGCTTTTTCGAGCTACAAGTAGTCCGATAGAATATCTCAAACGCACAAGCAGTCATCTAGAAATGCTGACGCATTTCTGGATGGCCATGCTTAAGGGCACGCCCTCCGGTTTCACGTTACGGTGTCCGTAGTTTTCAAAGTAAGCTGTCAATTAAGTTTTCACTTCCATCGGCAGTTAGTAAAAATATGCCAGCAAGCTGGGTACGCTTCCGATTGGTAGTGGGCTTGAACATCTTGATTATCTGTATACCTACGTATACAGATATGTACGTGTACAGATACGTAAAATGTTCAAGCCCTTGTTGAGTGGTCTATGGATAATGCAGGTGTGCTTAGTGTAAGTAGTTAGTTAGATAGGCTTGTAGTGTAGTGTAGTTCTCATTGTATTTTAGTTTTGTTAATAAAGGCTCTGCCCAGTAAAAAAAAAAGTCAAAATATAGATAACAAACATACAAATATGACACGGATTTATGTATAAACATTTGTAAAGGTTTAATCCCGTACTTATATAACGATATCAAATGGGAACTATTACAAATTCTACCTTTATTGCTCCCTGAGGATATGAAACCGCATTTACTACACAAAAGCAAATGTAAGGCGACGCAGAATAAGTGCACTACTCTGAAAAGCAAAATACTTACGGCTTAGCCGTTATTTATTTTATTTAGCAGTTATTGAGGAAGAATAGACAAAACTGGCCACCTTACCCCCTTTTGTTAACCCCCGACCAAAAAAAGGGGTGTTATAAGTTTGACGTCGATGTCTGTCTGTGTGTCTGTGTGTGCGTCTGTCTGTAGCACCGTAGAGCTCAAACGGATGGGCCGATTTCGATGCGTTTTTATTTGAAGGTTAATATCCGTGCGGATGTTCTTAGCTATGTTTGGTTAATATCGATTCAAGATAGCCGCCTCCACAAAATGGCGGATAAAATATTTCTTCACAACCTACCTCAATATGGATATCAAATGAAAGGGTTTGACTAGTAGAATACTACACACTATAACAAATTTCAAATCCAAGATGGCCGCCACCACAAAATAGCGAATTACATAATTTTTTTCACTACTACCTCAATATGGGTATCAAACGAAAGGTCTTAACTAGTAGTAGTAGTAGTGCAAAGTATTCTACTAAAATTTCAAATCTAAGATGACCGCTACTAGAAAATGACGAAATACATTTCTTTTTTCACAACTACCTCAATATGGGTATCAAATGAAAGGGCTTGACTAGTAGAATGTTGTAAAGATAACAAATCTGAGGTAGTCGGGGGTTAATCAAAATTTTTTATTTTGTTCTTGTCTACCGGAATGCTCGTAAAAGCGACATCGTTTCATGGTTGATGCTCCAAAGGCACGAACGAAGAGATTTGACTCTACTTTTGTAATTAGAACGTCTAGGCTGTGGAATACGTTGCCTGAGTGGGTTTTCCCCGATGGTTACAATCTTTGTGTCTTCAAATCGTGAATCGGTTTCTTCTAGGTAAACACGCTCCATCGTAGACCGCATCGCAGCTTAAAATCAGGCGAGATGGCGGTCAAGTGTAAACCTATAAAAGTTAAAAAAAAAAATTTGTAGAAAGACTGCCCGTTTTTGGGGCTAAATCTTTAGTATGGGTTGTACCCAAAGTTGAGTAGCAGCTTTAATTAAATTTAGACAGTGTTATGTATAAATACAAGTTATTTTACTGTTGTATCAAGATGTTTTACTGTTGTAGGGGTAAGACTCATACGAGTAAGAAAGTCAGCCAGCGGAACCTTTTCCTGTTATTCTACCAGCAAGCAGTAATGTGCAAACATCATAAGTACATATATTCCGGATCGAAAGACAATGTTTCCAGATAAATTACATGGTATAGAGGTAAATAGTCCTATACCTTTGGGTGACGAGCGCAGTGCAGTGCTAGGTAATGTCATGTCCCGCTAAACTAGAAGAAACAAGAACATTAATCTTTCAAATAATAAACTTAGGTACCAATGATCTTCTATATAAACTTGTTAGGTACTATAACAATAGAGATACCGTAGCATATTGTATGAAATGTCCGCCATTATTAAAAAAGTAGCTAAAAATAGAAAAAAATAAAAAAAACCTTTTATTATAGTTATAATTTGTAGTAAGATTAATAATAAGCACTGTTATGTTGATCAAAGAACCTTAATACTTATTAATGTGTTGAGTACTGGTTTTCATATTTATACGAAAAAAAAAATTGGTTGCCTGTAAAGTCGGTATACGGGCGAAAGTTTTACGTGACAACGACTTTGAGTGGTAAAATAATTTTACGGAAGGGACGCGTGCCTTTCACTTTTTATGTCTGTCTCTCTCGCTCTTAGGCGGGCTAACCATGCCCGAGTGGAAGGGACGCGTGCCTCTCACTCGCTCTCGTTGTGAGCGCATAACGTGAGCGGAGCGTAACGCAGTTTCTTGAAGTATCACCCGGCAAACCAATTTATAAGACGTTGTCACGTCAAAAAATGTACGAACGAAAAAAATTGCGATTATGTTTTACACGACTTTCGGTTTTCATGCACTACATCTTGGCAACCCTGAAAATAAACAACATGTTTCTCACTGAGCCTGCCATAATTACACTGCAAGCAAAAAGCATCAGCCGACTTCATTACCCACGCGGATCCCTAAAAAGTAAAAAAAATCAAGGACATACGCTTCCCCGCTCAAACTGGTTGCGGGCGCCATTTCATTGACGAACACAAGTAGTACTAACATATTCAACCGCAGAAAAACGTCGCTGCTATTGCATTCCTTTTGACGTTTCGTTTCAGTGTCGTTACTTCCATACTTGACCACTAAGCCATGTAAGTTTGTTTTGGTAAATGGGTGGTATTGAAGAAAAAAAATAATCAATGGAACTTTTACTTGTCACAGAAAAAGATTCTGTAACTCTACGGCAATTGAGTTGAAAATTTTGTAGCAAATTAACCGTAGTTAGGCCATAATCCAACGAATGAGATCCTTGCATTCGGAAGCTACATGTCAAGAAATGTCTCAGGCCCTCACGCACAGCGTTTTCGCTTTTTTCTGGAACTATCGTCATTAAATTAAGGCTCAAATTGGTTTAAATGCGTAATCGGCGCTTGTTTCGTTTTTTTTTCTTGTTTGTAGGAGTTACCGTTTTAATAAGATTGTATCGAATGCAATTACTTGAGGTATGTGTGGAATATTTAATCAAAATGCTTTGGGATAAAAATAAGTTTGTGTATTTTGTTGTGTTGTTGTCATTTTCTTGTTTACTTATTCATCGCCACATAATATTTATGTCGTGATAGGCAAGAAGATTGGCCGATGTGCCTATATCCATCATTTTTTTTTATTTATGGTGACGAGCGGGACATGTGCCTGATGGTAGCAATATCCCTGCCACATAACAGCACAGTGACACGCAGCTATTGGAACATAAAGAGTCCAAATCATTACCTAGCACTGCACTGCGCTCGTCAGCCAAAGGTGTATGTTATATCTCTAAGCCCTGTAATTTCTCTGGAAACATTGCCCTTCAAATAGGAACACAGTAATGTTTGCACATTTCTGCTTCGCCGTAGAATAACTGGCAAAGGTGTGGTACTTCCCCAGGCGGACTCTGCTAAGAGTCCTACCACTACTAATGGGAACACTACTATGGGTAATAGGCGAGACGACTAGAAAAAACTGTTCGTCAGATAGATTATTAAAAAATTTATAGTCAACGTATTTTATTAAGCCATTGCATAGCTTTTATCGCGGGCCTGGGGACCGAATTTTAGTGATCGTGCATCTCTTTCTTATGTTCACAAGAAAGAGGGATGGAAGACCGTAACGTCGTCCTCCCCACTCGGTCATTCGATTTTGAATCTTATTTGTATTAGCTTTACAGACTAAATGCTCTTACCAGTGTTGCCAACTTAACGGATTTCCCGTGATATTTTTATAGTAAACAAATGTCACTCTTCAAAATAAAAGCAATTCCGAAAAATTGTTAACATCCCTATCCTGTTGATAAAAATGCATGCAACATGCAATAGCTTTACCGCGGCAGTCTCCGAGTGCCACACTTCTTTTTTTTTATTTCACAAACAAAAATTACGACGATACAGTTCTTACAAGTTTCGAGTGACGTCACTATATGATACGATTTTCACTATAAATTGACGTCACTACCCCACACGCCGGAAGTTTGATGATCTATATCAGACTTTCCCAAAGTGGGCGATAACGCTCCCTTGTGGGCGCTGCAGGCCCAAACGGGGGCGCCAAGTGACCCAGAAAAAAAATGGGGCGTGGTATACCTAGAGCAAGGGTCGGCAAGTAGTTTAGCTCGGGGTCTGGGTACTGCGGGGTTTTTTAACGAGGTCCTGAAAATAACAACGAATCATAATGAAGTGCTGCCATTTTATTATTTTGGTTTCAAATAAAATTCTATTCGGTCCGCGGTTCGACCTCTCGCGGTCCGCAAAGGAACCGCGGTCCGCCTGTTGCTGACCGCTGACCTAGAGGAGTCCGTTGTGTACTACCTATTGGGCTCAGGTATCAAGTTAACTCTTGCGGGTTATAGTTAGTTAGTCTCGTTTGGAATTAATGTTTAATCTCCACTAATATAGCTTACAATAATTAATTAATTTAATTTGAAGTTATAGTGGGTTTTAAGTACTTATATAAAATATGGGGGTGATAAAAATAATTTATTTTCTAAGTGGGCAGCATACAAAATAAGTTTGGGAACCTCTGATCATGCTTGTGCTATTTTTTTACTTATCATATCTACCTGAAGGACTATTTAGAATGGTATATTTTTGATCCAGACATCATGCCAAAATCCCACACGCTACTGTATTTTCGAAGTCATGTGCGTAATCCTTAAATCAGTGAAGGAAAACATAGTGAGTAAACTGACGTGAGCTTATAATCTTTCGAGGTCAAGTGTTATCCATCAAACTGCACTGGACTAAATTGGTGGATTTCGGCCTTGACGCTCTCCTTGTGAGAGAAAGCCCCGTGTCCAAACATTGAAAATGTTTAGTGGGCTGTATGCATCCGATTTTCACATGTAAGTACGCAAAATTGCAGGTCGGTTGAATCACTAAAAGTAATTCAAATTTAACTTACAAGATTTTACGATCAGGTAAAATTACGAGTAAAATAAAAATCTGTATAAAAAAATGACCTAAAGGGCTTCATAAAGGGCAAATGTCTTCAATAAATATCTGTTTGCCGTAACGCTCACTTCATTCAGAAATCCGCTTCGCTTAATAAAATGCTTAAGGTGGACAAGGTTACGCAAGCAGGTTGTAATTAATTGAAAGGATGTGTCACCGTAACACCTTTACAAAAATACCTACCTGCTATATGGAGAAGAGTATCATTGGCGTCAAACCCATCGACAAAGTCAATAGTAAAAAAAAAACAGACACAAAACCAAACTGATAAACGCATTACAACACTTTTACACCATCAGATTATAATCTAACGTGTGGGATTATAACCTTCCAGTAGCTTAGGTTAGTTTAGTTTGTAATCTGCCGTCGCTAGATTTTAATCTGGCGGTATTTTCAACTGTACGGTCACAGATAGGTACATTGTTTTCGATATACAATTGGAAGCTACAGACGCCATCATGAAAATATGGAAAATTATTGTTTCAATCTTTCATTTCTGAAGAATAAAGTCACACATAACGCATACACAACATTGGTAAACACATTGTACTCATAAATTTGACCCACAAAAAATACCAAAAAAAGGACGTTGTAGTATAAGTTTGACGTTGATATCTGCCTGTCTGTGCATCTGTCTGTTTGACTCTGTTTGTGTCTGTCTGTGGCACCATAGACCTCAAACGGATGGACCGATTTTGATGCGTTTTTTTTTTTTTGAAGGTTAATTTCCGTGTGACGACTGTGTTAGCTATGATTGATTAATATCGATTAAAGATGGGCGCTTCCACAAAATGGTCGACAAAATAACTTCACAGCCTAAGTCAACATGGGTATCAAATGAAGGTGCTTGACTAAAAAATACTTATACACTATACACTATGTAAGCTATAGTGTATAAGTATTTTTTTTTAAGTGTTACCTTATAAGGTAACAAATTTCAAACCCAAGATGGCCGTCACCACAAAATGGCGAATCACATTTTTTTCCCTACTGCCTCAATATGGGTGTCAAATTAACCGGCTTGACTAAATACTAAACATTGTGACAAATTTCAAATCCAAGATGGCCGCCACCACAAAATGGAGAAATTCATTTCTTTTATAAGTAGTCCCTCAATATGGGTGTCAAATTAACCGGCTTGACTAAATACTAAACATTATGACAAATTTCAAATCCAAGATGGCCGCCACCACAAAATGGAGAAATTCATTTCTTTTATAAGTAGTCCCTCAATATGGGTATCAAATGAAAGGGCTTGACTGGTAAATCATATTTATTAATTTTGCTCTTATTAACGATGCATGCACACCCAACACTATTCTGAATGTTTTTTTACGATACGTCCGCAAACTAGCACTCAAATTCGACATACTGAAGTCAGTTGCACAGGTTTATTTATAGATTTCCTGCCTCTACTTCTTTGCCCAATAATTAGCGCAGATGTGTTAGTTGTATGTTAGAGTTAGTTCATACTTTCTAAAAATTGTTTGACTTGTAAATGCGTCTTACCAATAAATTATCTGTGCATGTAATTAAAAAAGTATCACTACATTTATATGTATTGATGTGCCTCAGGAAAACATACAGCATTATATGAAGAAGCAGTATGTATACTTATCTTAATAATCTGTGGTCGACGTCTATACCATAGACAATTAGCTTCATCTTGACGCCACCAGAGGGCGCCGCAAGCGCGCCACCAGCAAGGGCACCCGGCGCGGTGCGATCTTTGGGATTCATAGCGTTGTATACTTTCGCCACGAGTGGTCGAAATTATAGAAAAAAATATTCAATTATCACTAATTAACAATTAATAACTATCGAAAATATTTTAAATGTGTTTATATATTACACGAAATTTTATTGAAATCTCAACGGATTGAGATTTTCGAAGTACCCGTGAGTGAAGCGGATAATTCATCCATCGAAGAAAATGGTAAATCCTCTGCGTGGTAAAGGTGAGATCGACCGATTCCAGAATCAAGGTCTTATACATGCAGGTCAGTCTTCATTCATTTATATGCATTTTATCAAAGTGAGCAGCTGGCTCACTAGTGCGAGTTTTGCCTAATCTCTAATGTATGGTTTTGACCAATATATCGAAAACATTTCGATCATCTACGCCTGGTCGCGGAGACCTTGCGTTCGAAGGGTCGTGTCAGTCTTTACTGAACGACTTCCTTCTGGTGCAGTTCAAATTACGTTTCTAGGTTGCGGAAACCGTGTGATAGCTGGAACACACTTGTACCAACATAGTATGTGACCGATACTCTTTGGACATGCGGGTAGACACACGTAAAAAGGTTTTGAAGACTATTATGTAAATTATTAGACCAGCTAACGTTAAATTGCTAAGAAAATCTACAGCATGTACCTACCCGCTTGGCAGCGTGTCCGCTAAAAGAAAACTAAGGGTTTCAGGCGCATCTCCCAGTTTTTAACTGGCTTGTTTAAATTATTTATTGTTTGAACCTTGTCTCAACTACCTACTAATACTAATACACTTTGATAAGGTGTGTAACCAATAAGTTACTGCTTAGTAACATCTGGGAAGCTAAACTTATTAAGAGTATCTCAATATTACATATAATTATGGCAACATCTAATCCCACTTTTCAAAAAAGAAGGGAAAAATGGCTATTCAGAATCGGAATCAACATTGAATAATATTCTATGAAATTAATTAAAACATCAAAAACAGGTATAAACGAAATTAAATTTTATACCCTTCGGTGTCCACCGAACTAGTTCAGACGTATACAAATACATAGACGTGCCAATGGGGTTGAAATGAATATATCATAATTATACGCATTATTAACTAAGATTTGACGAAACTTAGTTCAGTTGCACTATTGTAATTACACCATCACTTAATTTAGTTGCACTATCGAATAAAGTAAGCTGCTACAACGTGGACAAATTTGCAAACATACATGCATAACCATTTATTTATGTAAGGAGATTCTAAGTTTGGATCTTTTATACAATACGATCGTGAATGTATTGCATTTTAAAATTCTTACATACCTACAAAAATAAGTATTTCATATGCAATGGCGAGCTCTGGGCGCCAATATAACTATTTGGGAGAATAAAATTTCACATAAACCCATTTCAATAGATTTAAAATTCACAACTACATCCAACTCGTCACATCGATAACTATCGATTCAGGGGAGGAGTCCATGTTATAAAACAAACCTTCTCTGCGGAAGAGAAGCAAGGCATCAATGTCGCCAATTTCAGAGATATTTATAAAAAATATATCATTCAAGTAGATGTTCTATTGTATTATCAAATGTTTTATGGTATGTTTTATTTTAATACGTATACATATTTAAATTTTGATCTCTCCTTGGCACCACATTTTTCATAACATGCTTGGTCGCGGAAACCTTGCGTACGAAGGGTCGCACTTCGCACTAATCTTACAAGACGACCTCTTTCTGGTGCAATAAAAATTTAAATAAGCCTCTAGATTTCGGAAACCGCGAGACATCATTTGGAACAATTGATACCTCACATTTGACCAGGTCCCAGCACCATATCTTACCACTAACACACGCTTGGTCGCGGAGACCTTGCGTTCGAAGGGTCGTGTCAGTCTTTACTGAACGACTTCCTTCTGGTGCAGTACCAAGTTAAGTTTCTTGGCTGCGGAAGCCATGAGACACTTGGAACATACTCATGTCCAATATATTTGACCAATACTTGTTTTGGACCTGGTCCCCGCACCATATCTTACTACTAACACACGCTTGGTCGCGGAGACCTTGCGTTCGAAGGTCGTGTCCGTCTTTACTGAACGACTTCCTTCTGGTGCAGCGTTCAAGTTACGTCTCTAGGTTGCGGAAGCCGCGAGACACTGGAAATGCCTCAAAACTATGATCGAGAAAGCAGGTATCTATGTATATTCACATTATGTATCTGGAAGGTTATTGACAGAAAATAGGAGCAGGTCAACTATGGCGCACATATATCTACATATAACAGCGTTTATAGAAAAGTACATGAATCTACCTACATCTGACGCAAAAGTTAGATTTGATTTGCTTAAATTGGAATTGAAGGGTGGCTTAAATTTTACTGTTTCTGGTACCATACGGCAGACTTTAATATCCGCCATCTCAGATTTAACCAGTAACAGCTTCGTCAAGTATGACTTGTGCTTACATGATTTAACAAAAGGATGTAGTACCTACTGCGATGGTGTGGTGGCGCGGAGCCACTTCTCATTATGTTTCAATACACAAAGCACCATGAGCAATACTAACTACGAATAATTGCTTAACGACTAATACTCTATCACAACAACGAAGGAATCTATGACCACGAATCGTTTGCATTCTTCTGACATTCCCTGATGATGTTTATACTCCTAAAACACATGATAATTTAAAACACGCGTCCTACGCAATTGTGTTTTCAATTCAATGAGCGATAATGTTGATTAATATTTAGTTTGTGAAAGAGTGCCCAGCTTGCCGTATAGTCTCTATTCTGAAGAGAGAAACCGTATGCTCTTCGATTTTATGAAATCTGATAAGTAATAATAAGGTTAAATATTAATGGAAAAAGATTTAAGATTTTATCATTTCGAGATAACACCAAAACCAAATTGAAAGTAGATACGGTGAACAGGAACATGAAATAATTGTAGCAGAACCGTTATGTAAACGGTATCTTAACTTTAAGCTTGAGTATGAGATTTAAAACAGCGACTAAGAACCACCATATTTTATAAATAAACGGATTCAAAAGATCCATTTGCAACAAATAATTGCAAAATGTCGTCAACAAAACCTATAAATGCTTTCGACAACCTCTGATGAACCCAAATTCCAGTATTCTTTCCTGGTTATTATTAGCACATTCGAACTGTTCAACAAGGACGTACAAGGTAGTGGCTCTCGACTAGCCAACAAAAAATTATATTTATACGAAACCAGCCCAGCCTTCTGACTCGTTCCCATCACTGGGAGTCGGCCAAAGCCATGGTCCAACAGGCTGGTGCGGCCTGGTGGATAACGCGTGACCTAGAAAGATTCTAGGTAAATGTCGCTGTAGAGTGTCATCACATTGAAATCTTCATGAGTATTGATAAAACCCTAGATTTTTGGGAAAATGAGGGTAGATTTGAGTGAGAAACTCACAGAAAAAATAGTTTATAAAATAACGCTAGGTCAGTGTGAATCATTGCCAACCCTTACTGTCACTCGGCACCGGACGAAACGATGGTCGAGCGAGGACTTATATGCGTTAAATATGTTATAATATATCTTAAGTCTGATCAAAATAATTATAATTTGATATTAAAATTCAAGAACTGCTGACATAGCTAAAACACGGATAAGTCTAGTTTAAAATAACAGCTTATCACTTAAAACAGAATTAGTACACGTAGTATGTACTTATATTATGTCGCCTATTTGCAGACAACACACTAAAATGGAACTTCATATTTATGTACATTTTAAAATTTTGCGAAAGCGATAATCTTCTGAATTCTACAGCTACCTGAAGTCTTAGAGAGTTACTTTATGTAGATTGGTTGTTTTCCAATTCCTCCAAAAACAGTATGTAAAACATATATGTTTGGAACAGTTCTTTAAATAATAACCCTTTTAAATATTATAGACCGAAATATACATAGGTATTATTGCTATATAGCAGTATGAACATGGAAAATGAGAATAATTTGTGTCTTATCACATTTTTCTAGTTCCTATCTGAGAAAAACAGAATAGCTTTCGAGTCAAATCAAATAAATTTTATCTATAGCAGTTGCTTAACATCTTGTTATTAAAAAATTGGATATGTCCAGTCCAGTGAGACAGTGCCATGAACGTACAACTAGGAGATGTAGACCAGATATAGCAGTAGCCTTTGGATGATCAAATACCCAATCGATTGATGACATTATTAAGCAAAACATGGAAATATCTTAACACATTAAGCATGTTAGGTTAATTTACTGCGAAATTAACATAAATGGTTAATCATGTTCTTAAAAGTTTACATCACACACAAATTAGCTTTGTTAATTTAGCTAATTACAAAATGTTATTGAACACTTTATTTTAATAAGTATTCAAATGTTTCAGTCATCATAGCGTTGTTCTTTTTGGACATACTTACACCAGCAGATAACAAACACGTCTTCATATAATGCTGTATGTTTCCTGAGGCACATCAATATAACGGTTTTACATAAAAATAAAACCGATATTATGTGCCGAGAACGGAAAACATACAGCATTCTAAAAAGGGCTTTCTGGTGAAGACTATGAATCCCAAAGATCGCACCGCGCCGGGTGCCCTTGCTGGTGGCGCGCTTGCGGCGCCCTCTGGTGGCGTCAAGATGAAGCTAATTGTCTATGGTATAGACGTCGACCACAGATTATTAAGATAAGTATACATACTGCTTCTTCATATAATGCTGTATGTTTTCCGTTCTCGGCACATAATATCGGTTTTATTTTTATGTAAAACCGTTATATTAAACTTAAGTACACGTATACAAACACTCTTTTTATATCAAAATTAAGTGATAGGCAGAATTCGACATGCGAGTAACAGTAACAAATATGTGCTCCCATTGCTTCATAATCCAAATTCTAAGTTATAAGCCACTTTTATCAGCAGTCCACATAACTGTCAAGTTTGCTTTTCAGATTTGTGTTACCAATCTACCATTGCCTCTTTTCTGATTAATCTTGTATAATATAATGCCACCTCACAACGCCATTCGTCAAATAAATTGATGGGTTAACTAATAGCTTTTGACAACATAATTCACTTGATCTATGATCGACAAAAAACGCTTCAATTAGCAATTTTAAATGACAAAGCACATGAGAAATACGTTTAACGCACACTTACAACGTTTTTAAGTTTTTAAGAGATTTTACCGGATTTGGTTATTTGAAAAAAACATAGCATAAATATGTATGTATATATAATAGGAGACTTGAAAGTTCCCTTTAATGGAAATAAGAGCCTTCTTTTTAATCGACTCAAAAAAGAGGAGGTTCTCAAATCGTTTGTATGTATTTTTTTGTAATTGTTCTACGCGATAGTTCCACCAATTGTGAATTGATGTAGATGTTTCTTTCTTTGTTTGATAGCCCATAGTTTAGAAATGGTCTCATTTAAATTTTATCGGTGGCGGTTTTCCAAATATGAATTCGGTCCATTAGTTCCTGAGACTAGGGCGTTCTAAAAGAAACCTCTTCAACTTTCTAATATTAGTGTAGATCAATAATGTTGTCGGTTTTTAAAATTCGAATCGTGATTGCCATATTGCAGATGCACACATGCAGATGGCTAAAGCCACTCCAGTGGTGTTGACAAGCTTGTGCAAGCTTGTCGTTAAAGAAAATATCGTCAGGAAATCAGCATCTCTCAGTAATCTTTGGACAGCATGCGTCATCCGCATAAACGCACTGAACCAGCATGGTGGATTTTGACCTTGACTCACAAGGGTGAGAGAAGACCCTGAGCCCTATCAGACACTTTGTTTTGACACAAAAATTTCAAGCGTGCGACGGCCATTATTTCAAAGGTACACTAAAGTTACAATAATTTATTATCATATTATTTTTTTGATTGTTCTTATTGCGAGAAACATGTTTATTACACCTCAAGGGGATTGAAATAATAAGTTTTATACTGTGTTTATAGTTGATATACCGAGTTTTAATTATCGCGAAGCCTGAAGGCGGTCTCGATGTTGTAAATTAAACTGAGGCTGTTATTAGTGTATTATTAGCGTGGTTTTATACATTATTTAACATAGTAAATAATAGTGTATTGTTATTGTGGCTGGCCTGGTGGCTTAGTTGGTAGTAACTCTGCTTGCGACGCCGTGGGTCGTTGGTTCGATCCCCACCAAGTGCAAATAATTGTGTGATATATGCACATGTATTTACTGCCTAGATGTCCGCCCCGGCTGCGCCCGTGGAACATATATAGCACTCATCAAGATCCCGCACATATACAACGGTTAAAAAATATTAGAAATCGGTTCAGTCATTCCTGATAACATCGCTTTCAAACAAAACACCTCTTCAGCTACCTGCTACGCCACCTGTCGGAAATTGGTCATACCAACTCAGAGATTAGCAAAGGTTTTATATTCAAGAGGTATGTAATCTGTGATATTCAATAACGCAATCTTAGACACATGCTGTCATGCGTCATGTCAAAGCACGAAACGTACGAAAACTCTCAAAAAGAAATATTTTTTCCCGATTTTGATACATTCTTGATTCATGCTCCGCTTCTGTAAATAGTAGCGTTATTTTCTATAGCCTATAGCCTTCCTCGATAAATGGACTATCCAACAGAAAAAGAATCGTTCAATTCGGACCAGCACTTCCCGAGATCCTAGCGTTCAAACAAACAAACTCTTCAGCTTTATAATATTAGTATATATATAAGTATTACATCTGAGTTCCATAGTACAAGTTTTGCTTAGTTTGGGGACAGATGGTGCTGTGTGTGAAATGTCCTCCAATATTGATTTGTTATACACTGTAAGACTACTTATACTATAATTGAGATTTCTTTTAGAATAACTTAGTTTCTATGAATAGCAATTTATTAAAACGTGAAACACAGGCTTTGTACCCCTTTTAACGAAGAATACTCAGACGGTGAAGAATAAAATTTCGGAAACTTATAGACTGTACAGCTACAGCTCAGAACGTTAAAAAGAAAATTTGAAAGCTGTTTCATAAATAAATGGTCTAAAATCAAAAGATTTTTGTGTTATCCTATCAGAATTATTTATGTTTTAACCGCGCGTATCTGAAATGAAGAAAAGTTAAAGTTTTTGTCTCAGCAAACATTTTGATATTTATCGTTTGTCAATATCTTAGATAGAGAGATTTTATTGTAGTGGTAGGACTCTTGGCAGAGTCCGCCTGAGGAAGTACCACACCTTTGCCAGTTATTCTACCGCCAAGCAGTAATGTGCAAACATTACTGTGTTCCGGTTTGAAGGGCAATGTTTCCAGAGAAATTACAGGGCTTAGAGATATAAGATCTTAGATCTCTAGGTGACGAGCGCAGTGCAGTGCTAGGTAATGATTTGGACTCTTCATGATCCAATAGCTGCGTGTCACTGTGCTGTTATGTGTCAGGCATGTTGCTTACCATCAGGCACATGTCCTGATCGTCTCGTCACTCTTTATTTAAAAAAAAAAGAGAATAACTAAATAAATCTAATAAATAAAATTCTTCTGTCACGGGGTGCGTAATCGAACTCCTCCGAAACGGCTCGACCGATTCTCATGAAATTTTGTGAGCATATTGAGTAGGTCTGAGAATCGGCCAACATCTATTTTTCACACCCCTACGTGATAAGGGTTGTTCACCCCTAATTTTTTTGTTTTTATTTTTTATAATGTGGCATTAAAAATACATACAACCCTAAACTTTTACCCTTTTATCACAAACCCCTTTTTTTTAATCTATATAATTATATGTATAAAAATCAAAGCCACTTTTCGTTGTAAGTGGCATCCTTCTA
This sequence comes from Ectropis grisescens, assembly GCA_017562165.1. Taxonomy (NCBI): domain Eukaryota; kingdom Metazoa; phylum Arthropoda; class Insecta; order Lepidoptera; family Geometridae; genus Ectropis; species Ectropis grisescens. Next base: position 5,875,660 of record CM029797.1, read on the forward strand.
AACGGCTCGACCGTTTTGAATGATTTTTTTTGTGTACGCTTGGGTGTTGCAGGGCCCTAGAAGGTTTAGATTCACAAATCGGCCCGGTTGATGGCACTGCACTTGATATTTTGGTTACTATCCGAGTGAAGCCGGGAGGGGCCGCTAGTAGATAATAAAAAGATCAGTGTTTTCCGCACGTTTCCTTTGTACCAATAGTAAGCAGATGACATACATACTTGCTATGGCAACAGAGTGTGCCGCGACAAAAGTATGACACTTCCACAAGAGCGACAAGGCAAGAGTGCATTCGGTGTAAAGCGTTTGTTTCAACTCTGTACGTAGTATACGTAAACTCTTTGGTCAATATAGATACACCGCGAGCGTATTTGACAATGACATGTGATATTTATTAGACAATAACTGTAGTATTTGTGGGCGGCCGCTGAGCAAGCCACTGCAGTAATACATTATGGATATTGCAGTTTGTTGGGTCGCAACAAATGCTTTGAATTAGTTACATGTCCTGTTTCATGTTTTATTAGTTTGGTGACTAGAGAGGTCATAGCACATTTACCGGTTTGGTCCGTACGATCTAAATTTTGTGGCCGATACAAAATTTTGATTTTTTATCATTGAACTTTTAAAAACGGCAGAAGCGGCAAACGCGCTTCTACTATGGCGATGCAAAATCAGGTGACGTCTCCTGATTTAGTCTCAGTCGCAACAAGGAGTTGTGTACGTTCGCTGACAATTGTGTACGTTCGCTGACAATTCATTTTCAAATTTTTCAAACAAATTTTCGCCACGTCATGTTTTCTTTAGATTATAGCATACCTCATCTTCGTTTCTTTAATTATATCGATGATTTTTATTGTATAGCATGGTGTGATGAGCGGGAAATGTGCTTAAAAACACGGTTGTCACAACAGCACAGTGACGCTGTCTCGTGTGGGATGAAACGTGTGTAAGCACATTTGCATCCTGCCACCTCCCCGCTACCAAGCAAAGCGCCGGCGCAGGAGCAGAGGCGGCTGCCAGAGCTTGGAGTCGGCATATGATTTCGTCCCGTTTGCCGTCGAGACTGCGGGGCCGTGGTGTGTAGAGGCTCGAAGGTTTGTGCTGGACCTCGGACGGCGTTTTTGTGACAGAGGAGAAGATTTTCGGGCTGGCTGGTATCTGGTTCAGCGGATTTCCATGGCGATCCAGCGGGGGAACGCGGCCAGTATTATGGGGACTTTTAAGCGACGCTCGGCGCTTGGGGAGTTTTAATTTGACAATAAAACATTTTTTTGTTACGTGTTTTTGTATTTAATTTTCTTTTTGATGACTTTGTAATTTTATTTTGATTATATCAGTAATAAATATGACTGGATTTTCTTTACCGTTTCATGTAACAACTATTAGTGAATACTTATATGGTTATAAATAGATACGTATTATATTTACATAGAAACACCCTGACACAGTACAAATATTTGAATTCATCACACAAATATTTGCACTGGGTGGAAATCCCACGAACGACCCTCGGCTTCGCAGGCAGAGTTACTACCCACTAAGCCACAAGGCCAGTAAGCCAGTCAATTAGTGGGCTGCTTAAGCATGATGCAATGGCCATGTCAGTATGTATGAAGGTGTGCAATTATGCCTTACCAATAAAAGTATGAGTATAATGCACGAAGACCAACACAATCAAACATTTGTACGCTGACTCTCTGTTTGCATTTATCAGAATGATGGTAGCTTGTTTATTTGTAGGCTGCGAATATTGTGACTATTCATAGTCTTTCATCAAACACTTCCTATCTATAAATTTAAATAATTTAACTGTGGCCGAAAAAATAAAACCTGATTCATGTTAAAATTATTCTCAAACACTCGATGAAAGATCAAAATGTTCGTTAAATGAACTGACACAACAGACACTATTTCAAAGTTGGCATACTGCTAGAACTCAAAGCCTACTCTTACAAGGAGAGTTTCAAAGCCATACCACGCTGGCTCAGTAAATGTTTGCAGATCAGGCATGTTCTCAAGTGATGTTTTTCTTAAAACAAGTGATTAAATCGATTTGTACGATGTTTTCCTTATCCGTCAAAGCCAGTCGTCATGACAAATATACATCTGCAATCGAAAAAATATCATCATCATCATCATCACGATCAGCCGCAAGACGTCCACTGCTGAACGTAGGCCTGCGTACAAAACCTATAAAATATCCTTTTTAAGTAATATTATTGATCGCTATTACAGAATCAAGGGTAAAATAGTAGAGAAGCCTAAAAAATTGGCAGTCATAGGAACTGCCGATACAAATGAAAACTTACATATAACTCCAAATTCGATAGCTTACTTTGGAAACTACAAGGGTGAAAGAAATGCTGACGCATTTTTAGATGCCCAACGGACATGGTCCCGAGTTTACCCGAAGATTTCTTATTATTCCTGAGCGTAACGCTAAAATCCAATTCACAGCCCACGAAAAATCTGTCTGTGGCACGCTAAAAGAAATTTTCACTTCAAAAATTGGTTGCCTGTAAAGTCGGTATACGGGCCAAAGTTTTACGTGACAACGACTTTGAGTGGTAAAATAATTTTACGGAAGGGACGCGTGCCTTTCACTTTTTATGTCTGTCTCTCTCGCTCTTAGGCGGGCTAACCATGCCCGAGTGGAAGGGACGCGTGCCTCTCACTCGCTCTCGTTGTGAGCGCATAACGTGAGCGGAGCGTAACGCAGTTTCTTGAAGTGTCACCCGGCAAACCAATTTATAAGACGTTGTCACGTCAAAAAGTGAAGTGCTTCCATCGTCGTAGAACAAAGAACATTCTCAAAAATGTATATTTTACTGCCTCTTTATGTTGACAAAGCATGGTAAATTTATTTTATATTGCAAATGTCCACCATTTGCGATCAGGTGGCCTGTCTACTTATTAGTTGCTCTTTTTTATTAACCGATGAAAATCGGAGAAAGCACTCAAGTCAACGTCTATATAAGTACTAGCAGGCTCTCCCGGTTTCACCCGCGTAGTTCTCTTTCCCGTTATTTACAAACACAAATACAAAAATCTTTATTGCTGTTTGCAGATAAGATAAGGTGATACAAAATATTTTAAAAGTTGACCCATACAAACTGGCCTCTATCTAGAGGCATGCAATATATCTTTGGCTCATGCATAACATCATCATAAAAGATCATCACACAATCAAATGTGTAGATTACTTTTCTAAACACATACATGCAGACAAACATTTATTTTGTATAAGTCAATGTATAAATTATTGTATGATTATTTGTAAATGTATAATGTATATGTACGTCCGCACGAATAAACTAACTTAAAAATTTTGCAACAGAATATTCACGTCATCAACTCAAAACTCAACATGTTTACGAGAAGTCACGAACATCACAAAAAAACTTTTAGAAAAAAGAAACGCTTACAGGAAAATCTCTCGAGAAACCGTATTTTCTAGAAAAGCGCATAAAATATGCAATTTCATTTTCTGAATGCACAGGGTTCTGCGTGGGTTTGTTAGTAAAACATGATTTTAGGGAAGTTTCTCAATATTTAAAAGTGGGAAACGGTTTGGAGGACACTGCTTAACTCATTTTTAAGAGCCTTCAAAAAAGAAGAAGGTTATTCGGTTGTAAGTTTTTTTGCATGTATGCTACGCGATAGTACTGCCAATTGTGGATCGGTTTTGATAATTTTTAGGGTTCCGTAGCCAAATGGCAAAATACGGGATCCTTATAGTTTCGTCATGTGTATCTGTCTGTCTGTACGTCACAGCCAAGTAAGCTGTAAGCTTTTCTCCGAAACTATAAGAACTATGCTATTGAAACTTGGTAAGTTGTGAGTTGTATTATGTGAACCGCATTAAGGTTTTCATACAAAAAATAGAAAAAAACAAAATTCTAAACTGAAGAGATTGCGCGAGAGACTCTTCCAAAGTGGTAAAATGTGTAACCCCCCCCCCCGTAACTTCTAAAATTAGAGAATGACAAAACTAAAAAAAATATATATTATATCTCTATATTATGTTTGGTAGATCATAGTTCAGAGGTGGTTTTATATAGTACATAAGTTATCGAAATTAGTTTTTTGAAACATGGACAGACAAAATACTAAAATTTGCTTTCATGTATTTAGACGATATAGTGAAAGATAGATTAAGTTTGGTCGTGTGTCTGAATTTAATTTTAAATTTGATTCGGTTTTGTTTTGGAGAAAAGAGATTATTTGTTTGTTTTTTATTGACTCCACGGAATTCAAGATCTATGTCAGTATAAGTAACTTAAAATTTGAAATATTTGCGTTAGTTTTTGAAGTGAAAATTTCTTCTAGCTAGCCGCGGACAGATATTTCGTGGGCTGTGAAATGAATTCTAGCATCACACTCGGGAATGATCAGAAATCTTCGGGTAACATCGGGACCATGGGTATTGGTCATCTAGAAATGCGCCAGTTTATCCTATTGGCCTAGAAATGCTGATGCATTTCAAGATGCCCATGCACATGGACACGCCCTCCGGTTTCACCCGCGTAGTTTCCAAAATAAGCTATCGATTTCTGAGTTATAAGTTTTCACTTCTATCGGCAGTTCCGTAAACATACTCGTATATTTGTGTACTGTATTAGTGGCATTTGGCTAACAGAAGTAATTACGAACTAAGTTATTTCCTAATTTACCCACTAATGTATCCGACTTTCTAGGTATTAGGTTATTTCTAAATGGGTACACTAATTTCAATTGCCCATTCCGTTTAGTTCTAACGACCAATAGAACAGTTTCACTAAATACTAACGATGTTCTAGATTATAACCCCGATCTAGAATCTCCATTAAACATTGTATCGTGAATCTAGATTGTTCTAGACCAATGTTTCTTAACCTAGTACGTCGCTACACACTATAAATGTCCTCGCGTCTTCCAGATGCCCAAAAAAGACAACGCGGCTGAAAGGAAACTCACAATATTAATCATTACCTACTACAGGTAGTTTCTGTCAGAAATTTTGTTCGCGTAGAATTTAGAAAACACATTTTTTATAAAAAAACCTGTAATTTTGGATGAAAAGTAGCCTGTGCATAAATTCTTGTGTATTATTCGAGACTAATATTACTAATTTTTAGTTGGATGATGGATTTATAGATTCAACAAAAATAATTAATGTTTGTCAAGTACCTAAGTAAAATTAATTTTAAATTGAAGTAAATTTGTTTTTTGAAGGAAAAAGAAGTATTGTTCACCCAAACAGAGCCCAAAAAAATGTTTAAAAAAAAGTTCTTCGAGGTACATAACTTTGACAAACACTGTAACAGACCAATAAAATCAGAATTCTATAGTGTATTGGATTTCAGATAAATGCGAAATACGAGATCGCCATTTTAGACTATACTGTTAAATACGCTTTTAAAGCGAAAGGCCTATAAAATTTAATAATACATACTATAGAATTTTCAGATTACAGCCGTTCCATCAATTTATTTTTTTAAGGAGGAGGCTCTCAATTAGGTTGAATGTTTTTTGTATATATGTAACACAATAGCGCCCCCAATGAAATCGTTTTTTTTTTTCTGTTTCTTTGTAAGGTACATCATACTCGTAGTTCAGAGGTAGTTTATGATAAGAACGTCCAGGTTGTGAAATGCGTTGCCAGAGTGGGTTTTCTTGATAGTTACAGTCTTGGTGTCTTCAAATCGAGAGTGAATCGGTTTCTTCTAGGTAAGCAAGCAGTAATGTGCAAACATTACAGTGTTCCGGATTGAAGGGCAATGTTTCCAGAGAAATGACAGGGCTTAGAGATATAAGAGCTTAGATCTCTGGGTGACGAGCGCAGTGCAGTGCTAGGTAATGATTTGGACTCTCCATGTTCCAATAGCTGCATGTCACTGTGCTGTTATGTGTCAGGCATGTTGCTTACCATCAGGCACATGTCCTGATCGTACGTCACTCTTTATTTAAAAAAAAAAAAAAAAAAAAAAAAAAAAAAAAGCACGCTCCATCGTAGATCGCATCATCACTTAACATCAGGCAAGATGGCGGTCAAGTGCGAACGTATTATAGTAAAAAAGTACCTTAAAAATAATAGGACCTGGTTATAATATCATTTAATTTTTAATTTTATTTTAATATATTAAGAAATCAGGTAATAAAGATTTATAGGCAGGTACGAATTACGTAGTGATAACTTACTTAAACCTACTTAGATACGAATTAAGTATAAGATTTTCTCAGAAAAAAAAATAACAAAATGGAAAATTCCGAGTGAAACCATCAGGCCCCGGTTCGAACCGGGGCCTGTTGACTCCGAGGGCGAGCATATTCCGTCTGCGCCATTTAGACTTAAAGAACAGTGGCGCAATAAGTTATCGTATTCTAATGACATTGTAGGAGTTTTTCATTGTCTAAAAACGCGCATAAAATGATGTTTAAAAAAATAAAACCTAGCTAGATCGATTTATCGTCCCCGAAACCCCCTGTATGCATAATTTCATGAAAATCGTTCGAGATGTTTCCGAGATTCAGATTCTATATATACATATACCTACAAGATTAGCTCGTTTAACGGTATAAGATAAGATTATCCTAATTGGTGTAGTGGCTTTGATATACATAAGAGTATCAACAAAAACTAAAATTTGCTAACTTTAATCTGGCTGACGTAGTTAATGCTTCTAATGAAATTTGGTCGTGTCGAAATTTAATTTAACATTTTTTTTCGGAGATTTTTAACCCCCGACAAAAAAAGGGGTGTTATAAGTTTGACGTCGATGTCTGTCTGTCTGTCTGTCTGTCTGTCGGTATGTCTGTCTGTCTGTCTGTCTGTCTGTCTGTCTGTCTGTCTGTGTGTGTGTCTGTCTGTGGCACCGTAGAGCTCAAACGGATGGGCCGATTTCGATGCGGTTTTTTTTTTATTTGAAAGTTAATATCTGTGCGGGTGTTCTTAGCTATGTTTGGTTAATATCGATTCAAAATGGCCGCCTCCACAAAATGGCGGACAAAATATTTATTCACAACCTACCTCAATATGGGTATCAAATGAAGGGGCTTGACTAGTGGAGTACTAAACGCTATAACAAATTTCAAATCCAAGATGGCCGCCACCACAAAATGGCGAATTATATAATATTTTCACTACTACCTCAATATGGGTATCAAATTAAAGAGCTTGATTAGTAGAATACTTTGCACTATGACAAATTTCAAATCCGAGATGGCCGCTACCACAAAATGGCGAATTACATTTCCTTTTTCACAATTCCCTTAATATGGGTATCAAATGAAAGGGCTTGACTAGTAGAATGTTGTACAGATAAAAAATCTAAGGTAGTCGGGGGTTAATCAAAATTTTTAATTTTGTTCTTGTTTTAGTTTTATTGAAGAAAATTAAATTATTTCAATTTCAATTGTCGTCTGGGTCCGATTACCACATATTCTTTAACAATAGAGACTATAGTTGCGGTAGATGTGCTAAGTGTACTTGAATGAACTTGGCTGGCTACACTGCCGTGTGTCTAGATAGAATAGACCGTGATTAGGCCAACGTAGCGTAGGACGTCTTGAAACCCGATGGAGTGACGATATACTTTAGGTTGCAGGCAGTGGTTGGAGATCAAAAGCCGAAGACAGGGCTAAGTGGCGGATCATGGTAGAGGCCTATATCCAGCAGTAAACTAGAATTTTTTTTTTTTTTTTTTTTAAATAAAGAGTGACGAGACGATCAGGACATGTGCCTGATGGTAAGCAACATGCCTGACACATAACAGCACAGTGACACGCAGCTATTGGAACATGAAGAGTCCAAATCATTACCTAGCACTGCACTGCGCTCGTCACCCAGAGATCTAAGATCTTATATCTCTAAGCCCTGTAATTTCTCTGGAAACATTGCCTTTCAAACCGGAACACAGTAATGTTTGCACATTACTGCTTGGCGGTAGAATAACTGGCAAAGGTGTGGTACTTCCCCAGGCGGACTCTGCCAAGAGTCCTACCACTACTAGAATGGGCTGATGATGATGATTGTGACCATATTACCTCTAGCTTATTCTTCAATTCTCCTTTTCCATCCCGCGGTTGCCTGGAAGAGATCGCTCTTAGCGATAAGGTCGCGAATCACTACTTAATTTTTTTTTGTGTTCTAATTTTGGAATTTAAAGTACATTGGTAAGTTAGTTAATTAAATGGCATAAAGAGTTTATCTATCCATCTGTCTATTACAAATGACACGAAAGTGAAATCAAAACACCCAACTTGTGTTTTATTACCACCATAAAATGTTACCTTATTGATGTAAAGCATCTATTATTCAAGTGAACCAATATCTTTACTCCGTACTTCGGGTTCAACAGAAAGGCTATGCCATACCAAAGGAGACGCTTTTGTTATCATCAATAATATCACTTATATTTGTAGCAAAAGTTACATTGTTAAGAAATTTCAGAAATAAGTTCCAGAGCAGCACAGAAATATCGTCTTATATCTTTGGGTGACGAGCGCAGTGCACTGCTGGACTAAAATTACGACAATAGTAATTTTGGTAGTAGTATGAAATGCAAATTGATCTCAATTCGCAGAGTCCGCCTGGGGTAGTACCACACCTTTGCCAGTTAATCTACCGTAAAGCATTAATGTGCAAACATCACTGCGTCCTGCTTCGAAGGGCAATAATTCCAGAGATATTACAGTACATGGATATACATAGTTTTATATCTCTGGGTGACGAGCGCAGTACAGTGTTCTAGATAATTTCAACTCTTCATGTTCCAATAGCTTCGTCACACTGTGATGTAATGGGCAGGCGTGTTGCTTACCATCAGGGACATGTTCTGCTCGTCCCGTAACTCTATACCATAACAAGAACAAAATTTAAAATTTTGATCAACCCCCGACTACCTCGGATTTGTTATCTGTACAACATTTTACTAATCAAGCGTTTGACACTCATATAAAGGGAGTTTTTAAAAAAGAAATGTATTTCGCCATTTTGTGGTAGCGGCCATCTTGGATTTGAAATTGGTCATAGTGCATAGTATTTTACTAGGTCAAGCCCTTTCGTTTGATACCCATATTGCGGTAAGTTGTGAAGAAATATTTTGTCCGCCATTTTGTGCAAGCGGCCATCTTGAATCGATATTAACCAAACATAGCTAATAACATCCGCACGGATATTAACCTTCAAATGAAAAAAATGCATTGAAACCGGCCAATCCGTTTCAGTTCTACGGGCCCACAGACAGACAGACATCGACGTCATACCTATAACACCCCTTTTTTGTTCGGGGTGAAAAAATATTAAATTATGTTCTTATCATAACTCTACTCGATTTATAGCATTTTTCCACCTTATTAGCCTTTCTTCATAACCCTATCTATCTATCTATATAAATGAAATACGATATACAGAAGCGGGCTCAAGTCTGTACCCTGCGGTACGCCATCTGTTTAAAGATTCATATACCGTTTATTGTGGAACAGATACTTGTAGCTGGCTGTTATGATTGATTTTAGTACGCCTAATACATATCTATATTCTAAGTGTATATTATATATATTAATAATTTCGTCAAGGGGTTCGGTAGACTTAATCAAAACCTTATATGAACAACAAAACACAATAAAATATTGATTTTGTGTTTTGTTCACAAAATTCAGATTATGGAGAATTTCGTTAAATTCTCATGGCTCTGATAAACAAACCGCTGTCGCCATCTTTGGTGTGAAGCACGTTTCGTTCCATCAACCAACACATTGCGTGCGTCCGTCGCGGCAAAAAAGTATCCATCACAAAAAACTGTGACTTATGTGACTACGTAAAACGAAACGTCTTGCCGCCGGACCGGAATTTTATTAGTAGGTACTTATATTTAGTATCAGCACTGAACCCGTGCGAAGTCTGGGCGGGTCGCTAGTACTCTCCATATTCCTGTAGGTACTGATACAAACTCTTAGAAAAAGAACATGTCCTAATTCTAGACATCGGACGACATTCAGACACGGAACAAATACTATCTTACACTCAAGTGACGCCTCTATTTACATAATAACACTATCAAAACTATGAGAAATTATCTTGAACCAATATTTTTGGAGTTTTATTTGTTTGTGCGTTTGTACACTGTGACCTAGGTATGACTGGGTTCGTGGGAACTGAAGTTTAAGTTTTAGATTCGATTCCTACCCAGGGCAATTATATTGGGTGACGACCGCAGTGCAGTGCAGGTAACGAGTTGGACTCTTTATGTTCCAATAACTGTGTTATGTCGTAATGAGTAGGCCTGTTGCTCATCATCAGGCACATGTCCTCGCCTTGTCAATGTAGAGGTACTGTAAGTAAATAAAATTGGCAGTCATAGTAACTACCAATAGATGTGATAACTTATACCTCAGAATATGATGGCTTACTTTGGAAACTACGTGGGTAAAACCGGAGGGTGTGGCCATGACCATGGCCATATAGACCATCCGAGTTTATCCGAAGATTTCTGTCATTTAAGAACGTGACGCTTGAATGCAGTTCAGAGCGCACAGAATATCTGCATATGGTCCGGCAAAAGAAGATTTTACTTCATAAAAAAAGTGATACATATAGATTAAAGGTTATTAAAGAGTACAACTCGCAATTGGCAATTAAATACAGGTGGTAGTAGAAGCGCTGACGAGATCAGACTGATCAATAATAAGAACTATTTTTAAAAATGGAAAACGTGCGTACAACAATATACATACACACATTTTGTTTTACATACGCAGCCCATTGAATGTTCCCACTGCTGGGACTCGGGCCCTTCTCTCTCCTGTACTCTCAGTACAGGATTAAATCCACCACGCTGTCCCAGTGCGGGTTGGTAGATGACACATGACTTCGAAAGGTTCTAGGTACACGTCGGTTTCTTCACGATGTTGTTAAGTCAGCGGCATTACGCATATGACTTCGAAAAGACAGTGGTAAACCTGGGATTCGAATCAGGGGCTCCGGATAGGCAGTCGCCGTTCTCCGCCTAGACCAGCCGTAATTTTCCACTTCATCAACCGTAAAATGACTTTCATGAAAGGTGTTATTTTGGTGTTACTAACAAATTTCCAGAATCAGAATCAGAATATTTTATTGCGTAAACTGTGTACAAAGATGTTATACAAAATAGATAAACTCAGAAACAACAGTCTTACCCTTTGCGGGCATGCAAAAATAAAGCCTCTTTAGTATGAGGTTACAAAAAAAACAATTAAAATTAAGCATTAATTAATCTAATGAATAAAATAATTATACCTATAGTATAAACCAGACACTTCAATTTAATTTCTATTCGTAGAGATACAGATCACATGAAGCCATACGCTGTCGCTAGTATAAAATTATGAAAGGAACCAAATAACAAGCCAGTTTTGTAAATAGGCATGTGTATTGATCTTTCAGTGGTGCTCAACTTTACTAAACTATAGACCGCTAACGTTGCCTGTGATATGAAAACATCACAGGCAAAAAATACTTCTAATGCTGATTTATTATCATCGTTTATTATAATCGTTTATTTGGCCCGACGCGACGCATAAGCAATGGCATTTAGAGAAAGCTGCACGCATACTGGGCACGCTTCCGACTTGTAGTAGATTTGAACGTTTTGATTATCTGTCGACCTTCATTGATCTTTGGATAATTCAGACGAGCTTAGTTGCTAACAACCCGTAGTCCCGTCTTTATTTTCTTGGGCTAAAAAGTAGCTTTTGTGCTATTATCAATTATCATGACCCAAATTACAACCCGATCCTTTTAGTCATTCCGGCATTTTTGAGCAACAATCATCTAAATATCGAAACTCATTAGCAGGAAAATATTTACGTTTTAAAATTACATCAAATATTTGTATTATTAATTTATATCATGCATAGCTAACACAAACATTTACATTTTACTATAAATACTTTACATTATGCAATAAATGTTGAAATTTACTTAGTGGTGTTGGCATCATACGTATAAACACTTCATGTGCGTTAGACTCTGCCAATGAGCAGTTCTGGAGCACCGCTATATTTTAAACGTGTTGAAAAAAATAAGGTTATTATTTTCAGTTGTATGGTTTGTTTTATGTATGTTAAGCAAAAGCTCGGCCAATTGTGAATTTATTTGGATGGTTGATTGATACATCATAGTTCAGAGGCCACAGATAGCCCCTTACAATCTATTTGGAAATCAGTGAAGAGGATATTTTGTTATTTTGAACGGAGAAGAAAGTAGACAGCAGCAGTTATAGAAAGCTAATATTGGGAATTAGTGAACATAGTCCATTGATTTCAAATATACTGTAAATTTTACTCGAGTATCTGAGTTTAATTTCGAAATGAAGTCGGTATTTATTCTTTCGGAGAAAATTAAATAGCATAGTCAAAGTCAAAGTCAAAGTTCTTTATTGATAAATTTATAATATACACGTCAATTTTAGAAAAAAAAGAGCATACCAAGAGTATACTGTTTTAAAGGTTAAATCAAACATTCTATTGCACGATAATTAGTATCGTACATATAAGTGTAAAAATTAAAACATATGTACTTCTTACAATTGTAATTAAAAATTACATTTTTTTTTATAAATTTATTGTGAGTTAGCCATCACTATATAAAAACTCGCTGTAACTATAAAAAGTTTGATCGATAAGCCAGCTTTTTAATCGGTTTTTGAACCTACCCGAACTCGGTGCTGATTTAACCATTTTATGAAGAGTATTATAAACTTCCGGTCCCATAATGTGAGTCAGTTTTTTCAATCTGAGAGTGAGGTATACTGTCCAGCTTGTCAGCGTTACGTATATTGCGCGAATTTCTCTCTCCTCGCGTGTTGTATGAGTCTAACTTATTTCTGCACACAGCTACATGGTAGATCAAGATTGCAGGCAACGTAAGTATGCCAAGCTCTTTGAAATATGGTCTGACGGATGTGCATTGCGACACGCCCACGATGTATATTACGCGCATATATATTATTTGCGTCCATTGATCTATTCCCAGCGGGCCTAACATTGGTCTCCACTGGCCTAGACTAGTAGACAGTTTTGTTCAACAGTCTAGGTCATGTAATCGTCTAGAAACATAAATACCCTCGATTTATCCACAATTTGGTTGGCGATGACAGCTTTCCTCTGAAGAGGTCAATATCTTTATGATTTTATGTCTGTTTCTCGACTTTTACCGAAATGTATTTCGTGTTTTTTCCTGTTTCCTTTCATTTCTTTTAGCATTTCTCAGTGGTTTAAGTTATTGGTATTTTCTAGATCTAATTTTGTTTTTTTTTTTTAACATTTATAAGCTTACAGTATTGGTGGTAGTGGTGGACATTTCACATACAACAATGTGAACAATGTTAAGGTCATAAAAAAACTATGTTATACTTATGATCCATTGAACAATTAGATTGGCTGTAGAATAATAATGGATCCCGACTGTTCAGTTGTTATGTTCTTATATTTGAATATATTTTATATTCTCCAATAGTATTAAATCAATAACATAGTATAAAATTCTAGACCACCAGATATCTAAGTGCTTGTTTTATTCTTTTCAGTTGTTTTTAACCCCCGACCAAAAAAAGGGGTGTGATAAATATGACGTCGATGTCTGTCTGTCTGTCTGTATGTGGCACCGTAGAGCTCAAACGGATAGTCCGATTTCGATGTGTTTTTTTTATTTCAAAGTTAATATTCGTGCGGATGTTTTTAGCTATGTTTGGTTAATATCGATTCAAGATGGCCGCCTCCACAAAATGGCGGACAATATATTTCTTTACAACCTACATCAATATGGATATCAAATGAAAGAACTTGACTAGTAAAATACTATACACTATAAAAAATCTAATCCAAAATGGCCGCCACCACAAAACGACGAATTATATTATTTTCTTCACTACTACTTCAATTGGGTATTAAATGAAAGGGCTTGAATAGTAGAATGTTGCACAGATAACAAATCTAAGGTAGTCGGGGGTTAATCAAAATTTTTAATTTTGTTCTTGTTAGTAGGTATGTAAATACATAGTTTGGTTCACTTTTTATGCAGTCGGGTTTTTGAGTTTTTAATAACATTTACTTTTAATTATATATTGATTCCAGAAAAACTTGGAGATAAATCAATTTATGTATTTCGGGTGACGAGCACAGTGCCATGCTAGGTAATGATTAGGATTCTTCATATTTCAATAGCAGCATGACACTGTACTACTATGGCATCTGCTTGCTTACCATCAAGCACATGTCCTGCATGCCCCGTCACTCTATTATAATAGTCTATAAGGCTAAACTATAAAAATATCTGCGTTCAAAATTCCAGTCTGAACCACACCATTCAGTAGTACCATAGAATAGATAAGTAGTACTAAGACGACGAACTAACATCCAAACTTCTCATACATAATATTAGCTGGGTAACTCGTGTACGATTTCTAAGTTATGTAACAACTTTCCGGGTTATGAACTAAGGGTATGATAACCTTTAAAATGCGTCCCACGTCGTCTGAGTAATTTAATTCAAGAACATATTGCAGCTACTAAATATCGAGTAACACCCACAACAATTTGTATGTGGCAGACCAGTTAAAGACAGAAGGATAACTTGTGCGAAAAACAACTTTAAATTTAATTTTGATGTTATAAATAATTGTTATAATTATTGTTTTATATTTATTTAATTAATCATTATCAGCCGTAAGACGTCCACTGCTGAACATAGGCCTCCCCCCTAGTTTTCCACAACGAACGGTCCTGCGCAACATGCAACCAGCGGTTTCCAGCGACCTTTGTGAGGTCATCTGTCCATCTAGTGGGAGGCCATCCAACACTGCATCTTCCGGTTCGTGGTCGCCACTCGAGAACCTTTCTTCCCCATCGGTTTTCAGTTCTGCGAGCGATGTGGCCTGCCCATTGCCACTTCAGCTTGCTTACTCTTTGAGCTATGTCGGCCACTTTCGTTCATTACGGATTCTGTCGCGCAAAGAGACTCAGAGCATAGCTCTCTCCATAGCTCGCTGTGTAACTTTGAGCTTCGTTATGAGGCCCACAGTGATTTTTATAATATAACTGTTATATTTGTGTTTGAATCCACCTAATTTTATAAATTGCGGAATGTTGTATTGATGTTTTCCTCCCTGAGAAAACATCGTGATTAGGAATTACACGTGTGAAACCGTGATATGATTCTAGTAGATGTTTCGTAATTATTGTAGTTAATGAAATGAAAAATAAAACAATGTTTATTGTGGCAATAACGAAAGACATAAACAAAAAACACAAGGTACAAGTTTGTGACATGAAAGAGATACAAAAAAACGAATTCATATTGTTTTAGTACTAATGTTACGTATAGGTATCATCATACATCATCGACACGAAGAAGAAGAAGAAGAAGACGTATAGGCATATACACTCCTCACCCTCTACTAATTGTAGAATTTTGGCTTCTTCTCATCACTCATTTTAATTATTATCATTATATAAATTATTAAACTAAACTGTTATTGTTTTATGTATTTTGCTGATTTTTCATTGAATGTTTGAATTTATAAGTAACATTTTATATTAGCAAATATGAATGATAATTTGTTAAGTCTTGATATACATTATATCTGGTTGTGAAATAAATTACCATTACTCACTTATCAAAACCTTGCTCTCAAGACGCTGTGATGAAAAGTATACAGGTATACAATATAATTATATATATAAGATGTCTTAGACTTATTTATCTACACTATATTACATATCTTCATATTACCATGATCATCTCTCGCTGCATAAATTTGACACTGTGTGTCACTGTGATGTGGCATTCTGCTTACCATCAGGCACATGTCCAGCTCGTCTTGTCACTCATTTCAAACAAAAAAAAAAAAAATGCGAGTGAATCGGAACTACGTTTGCATATTGGGTATATGTGTATAGTAAGTATTTAGATCGATCCATTAAATAAATATGTATTGGTGGTAATTTTTCTCACACAATACCATCTAACTCCAAAGTAAGCTAAGCTTGTACTATGGAAGCCAGATAGCTGATATAATACTTATATACATATAAATATACATATTTGTAAGCACCCAGACAAAGAACAAGTAGTTGTTTTTATCGCACAATTATTTGCACTGGATGGAAATCGAGCCCATGACCAACGGTTTCGCAGGCAGAGTGACAACCATATACGCTAGGACAAGGGTCAGCAACAGGCGGACCGCGGTCCGTATCCGGACCGCGAAGGGTCGTACCTCGGACCGCCAATAAAAAATATTGTATTGTAAGCCAAGTACCTATAGATTTTAAAATGTAGATAAGGTACACTGTATCTTGATTAATTTAAATAATATTTTTTTGTCACATAGAATCTTAAAGCCTTAGTAAATAAATTATTTTTCTATTAAATATTTTTCGCAAAGCGGCTAAGAGAAACTCCACACTTTCAAATACACGCTCATCTCCGCCACCACGCGCAGCCTCGCTGTCCGTGGACACGAACGTGGAATGCGGTCCCGCCCAAGATAACTCCTCGAAGAGCATCTCCGCCCAGTAACTACTAGAGAACGCAGACCGAAGAGAGGCAGAGATCCGTATCCGCGGAGTGGCGGAGTGCTTCATGGACAGCAACAAAGAAAGATTGGGAATAAGCTTTTGCTTCGTCTGGGAACGGAAACGAGCCCGTTTGTCACCTGGATTGTCTTGCCTCACTTGCCTGCTCAATGGCAGTACCGCAAAAGTCACAATGAAGAGGAAACCTACGAAGTAATGTGTCCGACGTAGACGGCCACCAATTTTGGTGCGAAGGTGCGAGATCGAAAATCAAAACGATTGCTTTAATAGAGTTCTCGAAAGATTGAAGGCCTTGCACTTACGCAAGTGCGCTGCTCGCACATCTGAGCAGAAGTGCTGGTAAACATCATGAGGTTGTCATATATGAAGGTAGGGGGAAAAATCTGAGCTTCCTCAGACCGCTTTGCACGATCAAACAAATGCAACTGACATATTGCATACGTCTGTTCCTAGTTCGACCATAGAAACCGGCTCCAAAAGAGCCCAGCTGAGGACAGCCGCGGCCAATCAACGACGAAGCCACGGAGTCACGCACTTTATGCCTTCTTCGAATTTATAGCCTCACTTACAGCGACAAGACAAGTCAATCTCAAGATCTGCGAAAACATCATGCAGTAAGTAAGGAAGTGAAAACCTCTTAAAGGCGAAACTCGAGGTATAGACATGGTCAAAACGGGCCAAATACTTCTCAGAAAAATATGGAAATCGCAAAAAAACTAGCTATCAATTTGACTACTATGTTTGGTTCGACTTACGTACATATATGTGAGTCATATTTCTCAATTTTCTTAAGCAAATAATTTTCGAGATTAACCGCCTCCCAATTACTTGTAGAAGACACACGTCGAATTTGCTATTCTTCTCGAGGACCAAACTATAAAGAGCTGGCTCAAGAGGATCGGTGTAATTTGTCGCATTGATTTTAGATCTTGTGTTTTTTATAATCACAAGTTTAGTTTGATACCGTACAATAAATTAGTAGCACTTAATTATTACCAAGTTACGACTGGTCTAATCGGGAGAAAGGTGCCTGCCGATCCGGGTTCAAAACCACGCGCACCACTGTCTTTTCGAAATCATGTTCATAATGCCGTTAACTTAAAACCGTGAAGGAAAACATCGTGCGGAAACCGACATGTACCTGGAATCTTTCGAAGTCATGTGTTATTCACCAATCCGCACTGGGCCAGCGTGGTGGATTATGGTCTTGACTCTCTCCTTGCGCGGGAAGGCCCCGACCCCGAGGTTGAGCAGTAGGAACATTTAGTGGGCTGTTTAAGCAATTATTACCACTAGTTTTTTTCTGGACCTCGTCAAAATTTCTGCACTTCATCCGGACCCCGCCTAAAACTACTTGCCGACCCCTGCGCTAGGAGGTAAATCAAGTCATTCATATGGAGATCCATAACATCATCCTGCTGAAGCACAAGACGTTGGCGTAATTGTACTCATCAAACATATCACACTAACATAACACACCGGGATAGAAGCCAGAAATTAATACATGATGAATCAGATGACATACATGATACAACCGATTAAAAGTTAAAAATGAAAAAAGAAGAAGAAGACTATCAGCTGACTATTATTATCATTGTATAAATTCAGACCAATGGAAACTGCGTTGCCAGACATATTGCATGCCTCTAGAAGAAGAGGCCAGTTTGTATGGGTCAATTATTTAAATGTTTTGTATCATCTTATCTTACCTGCAAACAGCAATAAAGATTTTTGTATTTGTATTTTTGTAGATCTGATTGAGTATCTGAGTTGTACTTCTGTTTCTTTCGTAATTTGTGTAGACAAATTCGGTGGAATAAATCTGTAGGCTTTGCATAAGGAGAGTTGAACTCCCTTGTCAGCGGATATCACTCAACTTGATCCTATAGGCGCCGTTTCCACGAACAGTTCTCACGTCGTTGTCTTGAGGGAGAAAATTTTATATTTTTACAAAGTCAAGTCACTAACATACAGTAAAGCTTACTTTGTTTCAAGATTATAATGCTAGCGTGTAATAGTTTATAAGTTTCTTTGTAAGCTTTCTCCTTTGTTGTTTGTGGCGTCTAATAAACAGTTTTCTTATCTTATTTAACGATAACATAAAAGTAAGAGTCTCAATTCAGTTGAATGTATTTTTTAAAGTGAAAACTTCTTTTGATACACAGAGTTTTTCGTAGGCTGCGAGTGAGGCTGGTCCGTCACGCTCTGAAGTGGAAAGCTTGATCGGGTGAACTAGGGACCGCCAAGTTTACCCGAACGAGATAACTATATATTTGTTGAAAATGTAGTTTTGTTGTTTGTCGATTTTCTCCAGTTGCAATTACACTTGTATTTATTAGTATGTATTTATTATGTGGTATTTAATTATTCTATTTTATTTTTATCATAATTCTTATTTTCTTTCCAATATATTATATGTATTATATATTTAATTCTTATTTGCATATCCCGTATACTTGTCCAAATATTTTTTTCCATCCTAAGGTTGCCTGGAAGAGATCGCTTTCAGCAATAAGGTCGCCCCAATGGGCGACAATAAGGTCGCCCATTGTCACACTACTGTAAAATGTATTGTTCTTTTTTCTGTGTTTAATTTTATTTGGTGTGTCAATAAAGAGTATATCTATCTATCTATAGGTAGTATAGTCATCTGCTCTTCATTACTGTGTAGCTGTGTTTACAATATTAAATTTATACGTTATTATTCATTATTAGAATGACATTTCAAATTCTGCTGTGTGACACACACTTTTTTTTTAATTTACTTCCTCGAAACTAGTCTTTCAAAATACAGGCCAGTTTTCTCACTATGTTTTTATTCGCCGTTAAAGCCAGTGTTCACAACAAAGTGGTACATCTTGCTTTTGTAAAAATACTTAAGTGATAGAGTGAATCGAATACAAGACGTCACAATTTTGTAATCGAACTTTCTCGCCATCTCGCCATCAACTCTCACTTGGCCTGCGTGGTGGATTATGACTTTGACTCTTTCATAGTTACAGAAGGCACCGGGTCCAAGAAAGGATCAAAATCTATTATAATGGGAGGACTTTTTGTAGAGTCAGTCTCAAGAAGTACCACATCTTTGCCAGTTATTCTTCCGCCAAGCAGGAATGTACAAACATTACAGTGTTCCTGTTTGAAGGGCAACTTTTCCAGATAAATTACAGGGCATCCAGATAAATAATCTTCTTCGTTGAATGACAAGCGCAATGTAGAGCTAATAATGATTTCGACTCTTCATGTTCCAATACCTGCGTGACACTGTGCTGCTATGGATAGGCTTCTTGCTCCTCGCGTCTATCATCAAAATAAAATAAATCGAAATAAATCATCTTTAGTAGAAAACAAAGTTACTTCCCACGTCTGTCCCGTCCCTAATTATATATACTTAGATCTTTAAAACCACCGAACAGATTTTGATGCAAGTTTTTTTAATATATAGAGTGATTCAAGAGAAAGATTTACATGTATATATAATACGTGCATAAAATAGCAGAGAAACAAAGGTCATTTTAAAAGTTTCTAATGTAATATCTTAAATAAACACATTTTTGCGCTTACACTGCAAAGCTGGCTGAACCCTATGAGCCAGATCAAAATAATGTACTGCAATATTGTACCCCTTCAAAAGTCTACAATTTCAATATATAAAAACGTTATGTCGGTTTGTGTACGCTTCAAAAACTCAGAAAGTTCTGCACCGATTGAGCTGAAATTTTAAAATGATATATAATCCGCATCAAGGATTGTTTTTATCTAATTTTTGCATCACAATGTGCCACAGCGAAACGTATAGCTACATAGTAGTATATAATATGTATATCTCTTAGAAATAACCAACAATAATCACTTTTATAAGTGCTTATATTTAGTATCAGCGTTGTACCCGTGCGAAACCGGGGCAGGTCGCTTGTTTAAACTTAATTTAAAATAAATATATGCTTATGTCTGTATTGACTTCGATACAATCGAAATTTTGTAAGTTGATAAAAATGTTCTTCTAAAAATTGTCCACACAGATAATAACTTAAATGTTTAATATGATCACGAATTAATCAGGATTTACATTCAAGACAATACTTTTACTTGAGGTTTCTCACCGTATATATTTACCCTTGTTTCTTCTTAGTGAAATCATTTACCTACTGTATTCGGTTTATTATTTTCACACATTTAAGTTGTTTGATTTAGAGTATTTTTTATTATTTTGTTTAAATTAGCCACTCCACAGACTCCGGGGTCCGTGATCTTTGTCATTTAAATTCTTATTTTTTTACATATCGATACCTTAATTCGCAAAACGAATAACTCCGTGGTAGCAAATTTCTTACAGGGCCATCAAAAGAAAAAAAAACCTAATAAAAACTAATTATAAAGCATCACAACGCGTGAAAAACCTTAACGCAAATTGTGTTTCTTATTTACTAACTTAAAAATAAATTTTGGTCGACGCGACGCGTGACCAAAATGCTGGCGTTTATTTGGCCCAACGCATAAGCATTGCCATTCAGCGTGGTAATGCCGCCAGCATGCGATGGTACGCTTTCGATTGGTAGTGGGCTTTTGTGAACATCTTTATTATCTATAGAACCTATAGCGGTCTGAGGGATAATTCAGGTGTTGAACTTAGTGTAACCTACAGTAGTTAGTTTTTCAGGTGTTAGTGTAAGTGTTAGTTTCTCATTGTATTTTAGTTTTTGTTAATAAAGGCTCTGCCCAGAAAAAAAAACTTAAAAAAATATGAAACACTTAAAACTATGAAATACCAGTTATCCTATAGATTTTAGTGGTGAAATAGTGGCCCCTGTAAAATTTGCTACAATGGAGTTATTGGTTTTGCGGATTAAGGTATCGATATTTGGTTTAGAGTCTATACAATCGATTGAAGATTCCATGTTAATACACTTTGTTTGGCTTTGAGGTTTTTCTGTCGATTAAATACGAATTCACAACCTTTTTTGTGTTTAAACGAATTTAAATATACTTATAATATACTAGCAGCCCCAACCGCTTTTTTACTAGTACAATTCGCTAGCACACTAGCAATCGCGGGAACAGGAAATCCGAGGGTACAACCACGTGCTACTAGTAATTATTAAAGTGAGAATTTGGATGTTTGGGAGTTTGTTGCTCAATCACGTTCGAACGGCTCAACGGATCGAGTTGATGTTTAAAACAATTTTACATTATATACTTGAATAGTGTATAGACCTTGTATCGTAGGCAAATTAACGGATAATACACGGATAAAACCGTGGAGCGCTTCAAGTTATATCACAACTGCGAGCGTTTGGGTATTTGCATGTTTACTGCTCAATAACATTGGAACGGGTGAACAAATCGGGTTAAAATTTTAAACGTAGTTACATAACATTCGGGAAAATTATAATAGGCAATTTTTTTGACGTGACAAAATTGACAGAACGGGAAGTATAGAAAAAAAATACAAAAAAATACAGAATACAAAAATATTTATTTTTACACCATAAAAAGTTAACAAAATTTTGATATGAATTCATTGGCTCCGAACTAGTCGTAACTGTATTTCGGAAGACAATGGCTTCTCCCATGGCGAATGTGTAAATGTAGTATGTGTAGTATATTTTACCGGGAGTGAGTGTGTGAAGAGTGTGTGTGTGTGTGTGTGTGCGCGCGTGGTGTGAGAACGAGGTAGGTACTGCTAGATCCTATTATCTTAATTCCTACTAATATTTTAAATGTCAATGTTTAGATGTTTGTTGCTCAATCACGTAGGATCGGCTCAACGGAGCAAAAATTTTAAACATAACAAACATTTTGGAACTTCAAAATAGTATATATAGCCGGGAATAGATAGATATACTCTTTATTGGCACACCAACAAAATTTTATTCAGAAAAAAAATCACATAGGCTAATTTTAATCCCAGGAAAATAACGAGAACGATAATTCCGCGGGCAAAATCGTAAATCGCTACTAAAACAATACAACTACTGAAACATTACAATAGCGATTTTTTATATTTAATTGTTGGACGCCTGAACAAACAAGCTTATCTAAAATTTGAAACATCTATCTTCCATCTATATTGATAATGTCGTCAAGGGGTACGGTAGACTTGATCGAAACCTTATAAGAATTGTTATTCTTATAAGGTTTCGTTTATAAACCTTATAAGAATTGTTATTCTTATAAGGTTTCGTTGAAAAATTGTTATTCTTATAAGGTTTTGTTAAACATAAAAGATATATATTTTGAGTCGACAACATATGAACACAAAATTCGAATTATGGAGAAATTCGGTAAATTCTGATGGTACTGACAAACAAACCGCTGTCGCCATTTTTGGTGTAAAGCACGTTTCGTTCCATCAATCAACACATTGCGTGCGTCCGTCGCGCCAAAAAAGTATCCATAACAAAAAAACTGTGACTTATGTGACTACGTAAAACGAAACGTCTTGCCGCCGGACTGGAATTTTATTAGTAGGTCCTTATATTTAGGATTCAGCATTACACCCATGCGAAGCCGGGGCAGGTCGATAGTAGTTATACAACATTTTGGAAATTCAAAATAGGCTACTTTTAACGCGAAAATATTACAGTAACGAAAACTACGCGGAAAAACAGCAAGATACTAGTTATTACATAAATTCTTCCTAAACTAGCTCCAAGGTCAGCGGTCGGATAACCGCTATTTTTCTCTGAGATCGAGAGGCGCAGTAAATCCTAATAGACACATCAATTCTATCGGCTATCGTGGTCCGGGTTCTATACTCGCCACAACGCTGAGCTTGTTTCTTTTTAACTATCGAGCAATGGCGGTCGAGCGGGAACCTATTATTACCTAGGCTCTTAGATAGAGATTAAATAAATAGATCAGGTTTTTCCGCACGGTTCCTTTGTACCAATCGTAAGCAGATGTGGTGTATGTTAGCTATTGCGACATAGTGATGTGCCGTGACAAAAGTATGACACATCCACAAGAGCGACAAGACAAGGTCGATCAGACCCGTGCTTTCGGTGTAAAGCGTTTGTTCTAACTCTATACGTCATCATCATCATCAGCCACAAGACGTCCACTGCTGAACATAGGCCTCCCCCCTAGATTTCCACAACGAACGGTCCTGCGCAACCTGCAACCAGCGGTTTCCAGCGACCTTTGTGAGGTCATCTGTCCATCTAGTGGGAGGCCGTCCAACTCTATGCGTAGTATGTGTAAAGTCTTTGCCTAGGCTACAATACACGTTATGTACCACGGGCGAAGGCGGGGCGGACTACCAATCTAATAATCCAAGTACCTATAATATGCGAATTCAACGTCGTCGCATTAAAAAAAAAAACTATTTTTTGAACTTTAAAAACTTTTTTTTAGAATATCAAATCCCTATATACTACAAACACAAGTTAGGAGTCATTAACGCTATCTCCGCGGTCGTCAAATCGCCGACCAAAAGTGCATATCAGACTGGTGGCATTTCCACGCTGTATGGCCAGAATAGTATTTTGAGGCAGATAGAGATAGAGCGGATAGCACGCCCCATTTTGGAAGTGAAAACTTCCTTTGGCGCGCTATTGACAGATGATGACGTGGGCTATGAATTGAATTTTAGCGTCACGTTCGAGAATGATAAGAAATATTCGGGTAAAATCGGGACCATAGCCATTGGCCATCTAGAAATGCGTCAGGATTTCCCATAGGTCATGGTTACGCCCTCCGGTTTCACTAGCGTAGTTTCCAAAGTAAGCTATCAAATTCTGAGTTATAAGTTTTCACTTATATTGGCAGTTCCTATGACTGCCATTTTTTTATTTGTAACTAGCCCTGTCATGCTTCGGCTGTGGCACATTGTGATGCAAAAATTAGATAAAAACAATCCTTGATGCGGATTACATATCATTGTAAATTTTCAGCTCGATCGGTGCAGAACTTTTTGAGTTTTTGAGTTTAAACCAACATAACATTTTTATATACAGAGATTTAGTGTATGTTTGTGTTTAGTTATATGTTTACCACGGATGTATACCTACTTGGATGTGAGTGTATGTGTGTGTCTCGATGCGGTCACCGGCGTTGGAAGATGACCGTTTCCCAACCAGTGGTGGAGAACTTTTATCATCTGTCAGTGTACACAAACATTTCCACAGTTACCGGTTAAGGGTCACAATCCACAAAGACAAAAAACTACCGTAAACCTGAGTTTATAAATGCAGTATTATACATACATGAATAATAAGTATTATACATTCTTATATTATTCTAAAGTTACGGATGGTCTGGTATGGAGCCACGGGTTCGAATCCCACGCGCACCACTGTATTTTCAAAGCGATGAGCGAGACGCTACTAATTTAGAACGGTGAAGGAAAACATCGTGAGGAAACCGACGTGTACCTAGAATCTTTCGAGGTCATATGTCAGTCACCATTGCGCATTAGGCCAGCATGATTGATTATAGCCTAGACTAGACTCTGTCCTTGTAAGAGAGGGCCCCGAGTCCCAGCAGTGGGAATATTTAGTAGGGTGATTATGCAAAGTCAAAGTCAAAGTCAAAGTCAAAGTACTTTATTCATAAATGTACAATTTACACGTCAATTAATAAAAAACAAAAACAAAAGAAAGAGCATACAAATTGTATACATTTTCAAAGTTTGAAATTACTACTTTGCTGTATTATAATTAATATTGTACAGAAAACTGTCAAGCATTATACGAGTATAATATGGTTTTAATACAATTGAACTGACCCATGTCAAATTTATTTCTTTACATTTTTATGGGAACTTTGCCATCACTCTCTAAAAATTCGCTGTAACTATAAAAAGCTTGATCGATAAGCCAGCACTTTAATTTGTTTTTGAAGCTGCCAAAACTTGGGGCCGATATAACTATATTCGGAAGAGTGTTATAAACTTCCGGTCCCATGATGTGAGTCAACTTCTGTGACCTCGTGAGAGAGTGTGGTATAACATCCAACTTGTCGGCGTTGCGTATGTTACGAGAATGTCTCTCTCCACGCGTGTTGTACGATTCTAGATTATTTCTGACATAGACAGCCACTTGGTATATCAAGATAGCAGGTAACGTAAGTATACCAAGCTCCTTGAAATATGGTCTGACGGATGTACATTGCGATACACCAACAATGGCACGTACGGCACGTTTTTGGGCGCGGAATGCACGCTCCCAGTCGGCAGCGCGCGCGTATAGCTCGGCGCCGTATTGTAACCGAGAATGCACTGTGGCGAAGTAACATGATATTATTCTTGTAGGTAAGCACTCTCTATCATAGACCGCAGAGTAGATTATCATCAGGCGAGATGGCGGTCATGTGTAAATTAACCTATTAATGTCAAAAAAATCAATAAGACGGTAATCTATCTATCTATTTATCATTCGGCAGATTTTTTTTTCTATCAGAAACTACATTTGTTTTGTTACCTAGCACACTATTCTAAACATTTTATTTTACTCTTAAGGTACGAATTCGCCCGGAGACGCTTCGCGCCGAGACAGGAGACCAAGACACGTGTCGCGAGACATGTGTCGCGGTCTCGGCGCGAACTGGCGCCCATACAATTCTATAGCGTCAAGTGCCTATCGCGGTCTCCGGTCGCGGTCTCGTGTCGCGGTCTCTGGGCGAACCGCTACCTTTATGTTTTTTAACTTTGACCTCCATCTGACCTGATGTCAATCTACTATTTAGACTACGATATAACGTGCTTACCTACAATAATCTATACTAATATTATAAAGCTGAAGAGTTTGTTTGTTTGTTTGAAAGCTAGCATCTCGGGAAGTACTGGTCTGGATTGAAAGATTCTTTTTCTATTGGATAGTCCATTTATCGAGGAAGGCTATAGGCTATAGAAAATAACGCTACTATTAATAGAAGCGGAGCATGAATCAAGAATGTAACAAAATCGGGAAAAATATTCCTTTTTGAGAGTTTTCGTACGTTTCGTGCTTTGACATGACACATATGACAGCATGTGTCTAAGATTGCGTCATTGAGTATCACAGATTACATACTTCTTGAAATAAAACCTAGGCTAATCGATTTTTTTTCTAAATCTGAGTTGGTACAACCAATTTCCGACAGGTGGCGTAGCAGGTAGCTGAAGAGGTGTTTTGTTCGAAAGCGATATTCTCAGGAATGACTGAACCGATTTCAGTCATTCTTTCACCGTTGTATATGTACGGGATCCTGATGAGTACTATATACCACGGGCAACGCCGGGGCAGGCATCTAGTAATACATAAGAATAAGCAGCCTATTAATGTTCCCACTGCTGGGACTCGGGGCCTTCTCTCGCAAGGAGAGAGTGGTGGATCATGGTCTGACCTCTAGACCATGATCCACCACGCTGGCCCAGTGCGGTTTGGTGGATGACACATGACTATGAAAGTTTTTAGGTACATGTCGGTTTCCTTACAATGTTTTCTTTCACCGTTTTTAAGTTAGCGGCATAAGACTTCGGACAGAGAGCAGTGCGCATGGGATTTGAACCCGGGGTTCCGGATCGGCAGTCACCGTTCTCCTAACTAGACCAGACGTGACTAATTCTAGTGCGTATAAACCTTAATCCCAAATCGTTGGTTTATTTCTCGTTAACCAGTTGATTTACACATCGTAAAGTACAAAGTACAAAGCAACAGTTAATTATAGTTTGACTTGTGGACTGCGGACGGGTTAAAAATAGCTGGGAGTTAACGATTCTGCTTTTAGGCAGGTATTTAGTGTTTGGTTTTTTTAATACCCTTACTGTGAAATTTGGAGCTTATTCGAAAAATGTAATTTAGCGTGAGCATTACCTGCGGTTTTACTCGCGTAATCCCCGTTCTCGTTTTTTTCGGGATAAAAAGCAGTTCTTCCAGACTATAATCTATCTGTGTGCCAAATTTCAACCAGATCCGTTCAGACGTTACGATGTGATTGAGCAACAAACATCAAAATATTTCAATATTAACATTTATAATATTAGTAGGATTTTCTCCGAAGAAACAAACCATATTTAGGAACTTTCTAGGTCAACGTGCGTTATCTTCAACCGCACCATTGCTTACCATCAGGCGAGTTGGTGGTCAAATGTGGACCTAAACGCTACAAAGAAAATTATAATAAAATTTTGATTACAGATACTTGACTAAGCTGTCAATATAAAAAATGTAACCAGATTTTAGTTCTATGTAGGTAGATATTTCAAAAAACTACACCACCAATTTCTGGGACTTTTATGTGACAATTAATAATAATAATAAACTGAAGTCTTTTACCAACAGAGATATAGTTGAGCTCTCTGCCCGGTAATTGAAGCGTAGTGGCACAAATTAGTTTCACCAGTGTTCGTTAGCCGGTAGTACCTGACTTGCAATTTCTACTGAGGTTAGGAACTCACGGAGGGATTTTCTCCCGCGCCCGCCGCGGTTGCCGAACTACGGTTTTATTGCAAAACTCATGAGACTCATGTTCGCGGTCTCGCCTCAGTCGTTGGGATTGTCGCCCAAAAACGTAAGGGGCGATGATCGCAAAAGGGGCGGTTGATTAAAGAAATAAATAAATATATTGGTGGACAATTCACACACAACACCATCTGACCCCAAACTAAGCAAAACTTGTACTATGGCGGCCAGATAGCTGATATAATACTTAAATAGTTCTAAATACATACTTATTATACGTAGAAACACCCAGACGCAGTGCAAACATTTGAATTCATCACACAAATATTTGCACTGGGTGGGAATCGAACCCACGACCCTCGGCGTCGCAGGCAGAGTTACTACCCACTGAGCCACGAGATTATCACTCGAGTTCCAAACAACGCCAATTAACTGCAGAACGCGCGAGTGCAAATGCAAATACTTAATAATTTTACAATGTATATATGTGTTATATTCGTAATATTTTATATGTATGTTAAACTTAATATTGCACGCCCGAAATGGGTAAACTGTTGTTACTTAATTATGTTTTGTACCTACCATCTTTTTTTGTACACAGTTATGCAATAAATGATTCTGATTCTGATTCTGCTACCTGCCGAGTCTGCGGGCGACCGAGGCCCGCGCGGGAGCCGTAAAACGCGTCGTGAGTTGTGCTTAAATTTTTTAACCCCCGACCAAAAAAGAGGGTGCTATAAGTATGACGTCGATGTCTGTCTGTTGTGTGTGTGCGTGTGTGTGTGTGTGTGGCACCATAGAGCTCAAACTGATGGGTCGATTTCGATGCGGTTTTTTTATTTGAAGGTTAATTTCCGTGCGGATGTTTGTTTAATATCGATTCTAAATGGCCGCCTCCATAAAATGGCGGACTTTGTTATAGTGTGAAGTATTATACTAGTCAAGCCCTTTCATTTGATACCCACATTGAGGTAGGTTGTGAAGAAATATTTTGTCCGCCATTTTGTGGAGGCGGCCATCTTGAATCGATATTAACCAAACATAGCTAAGAACATCTGCACGGATATTAACCTTCAAATAAAAAAACAGCATCGAAATCGACCCATCCGTTTGAGCGCTACGGTGCCACAGACAGACACACACACACACACACAGACAGACTGACAGACAGACAGACATCGACGTCAAACTTATAACACCCCTTTTTTGGTCGGGGGTTAATGAAAGGGCTTGACTAGCAGAATACTATGCATTATTACAAATTTTAAATCCAAGATGGCCGCTACCACAAAATGGGGGAAAACATTTCTTTTCTCGTAACTCCTTTAATATGGGTATCAAATAAAGGGCTTGGCTAGTAGACTGTTGTATTACAAATCCGAGGTAATCGGGGGTAAATCGAAATATTTAATTTGGTTCTTGTTACATAAATATCTGCATTCTACAGAAACTGCGGGCCTGCAACCGCGGCGGTCGCGGGAGTAAATCGCTCCGTAAGATCTTAGCCTTCAGCTAATTGATAAGGTATGGCACCATTGATACTACGCTGCGAAGCGTGGCAGAGGCCGCTACATTTGTTCTAGGTGTACAAACAGACAGCACCACTTTATTGCTTTTGTGAGTAATATCCACCGATATGTATTTATTTACTTGGTATTCTTTTTTATTTTGTTGCTAGGATAACAATAAACAAATCAAAACTCAAATAAACCATTTACGATAAACTTAACAGTATAAATGTGTTCATCTAAATGTCATACACGGCATTGATAACAAGTTACATGTTAACTTTATCCACAAATGGCCTAAGCATTAGCCAGCCATGGCGTAACAAACACAACGGTTGAATATCAGTCAGTCCACCAATTAAACGGCGTTGTTTAGTAAAGACTAGGCTGTGTATTAAACAGCTGATTAAGCTACTTGGCTGCAACATTTACATATGAATGGACTACGGCGCTTTGTAGAACATTGATCGGTCGTGCGTCATTTTGCATGGATAGCTCATTTCAACGCTAATCTACTGTCTACTGATTTAATACATTATAACAATGTGGTATGCACTTTGGGTGGTCTTATGTAATAGTTGAAGTAATTAGATAGATAGATAGATAGATAAACTCTTTATTGCACTTATTTAGAAAACAAAATAACAAAAATATTCAAAACTTTAAAAAAACAAAGTAGCAATTGGCGACCTTATCGCTAAGAGCAATCTCTTCCAGGCAACCGCAGTATGGAAAAGGAGATAAGAAGAATAAGAAGACGGGGAAGTACAAATAATGAGTGGAGGATACTTATACTCGTAATTCTACAATTAGGAAAATTAACTATACTATTTATAATATATAATTAAACTACAATACCAATACCACTAAAACATGCTACATATACTTACATATTAATAACTGTCCACTCTAATACATAAATACGAATATAACATACACTAATAGATACATAAATATCATGTTTTACCGATGGAGATTTATGAAATAGATTTAAATTATATAAAACTAAATAAGAGTAACGATTTCAAGTAATTGATCACGTAGACAAATATAGTTCATTCACCAGTTTCTTGAAGGTGGCTAGCGATGGAGCTTGTCTGGTTGATACTGGCAAAGCGTTCCACAGTTCAGTAGTTAGATGTGATGTGATTATGTATTACCGAAGTATTTTTACGTTTTTTTTCCTCTCACGTAATGTATTAAAAACTAGCTGTACCCTGGCACGCTTTGCTGTGGCACATTGTGATGCAAAAATTAGATAAAAACAATCCTTGATGCGATTTAAATGTCATTGTAAAATTTCAGCTCGATCGGTGCATAACTTTTTGAGTTTTTGAAGCGTACACAAACCAACATAACATTTTTATAAATAGAGAAGATGGATTATTTGTCATTATTATTGCTATTTATAATTAATACATTATCGGATACACTTCGGAGAGTGTGCAACTGATCTGCATGATCTAATACCAGCTTGCCCTTTCTTCTATCTAGTCTTTCTTTTCTTCTTCTATCTGAGTTCTAGTTGCACAAAAGGGCGGCATCGTTTCATGGTTGATGTTCCAAATACGCGAACGAAGAGATTTGACTCCACGTTTGTGATAAGAACGTCTAGGTTGTGGAATGCGTTGCCTGAGTGGGTTTACCCCTGATGGTTACAATCTTGGTGTCTTCAAATCGAGAGTGAATCGGTTTTTTCTAGGTAAGCACGTTCCATCGTAGATCTCATCATCGCTATTGTAGTTAAAAAAAAAAAAATTTTTTGTTTTTCTTGCTTGCTGTGATCACTTCAAATGTTCAAATATTAGATTCAATTTTTTTATATCTCTTACAGGTTAGTTATTTGTCTTATGGTATTAATATATTTATCACCATGTCAGTTAGTATACTGTATGTTTATGTAGGTATATCTATGATTAGTCTTACCTATTAGTGGATTATGTATGATTTTATGTAGGTTAAGTATTTGTGTGTAATGTTATTAGAATGTACGTTTATCTCGTAGCAATAGGCTTTGTTGCGCGCCACGCTTTTAGTTTTCTACGGCGACTGTCGATCCAGAGCCCCAGGTTCAAATTCCTTGAGTCCTATCTTTTCGATTTCATATGCGTAATGCGACTAACTTCAAAACGGCGAAGGAAAATAACCCGAGGAAGTTGCCAAATGAATCCCTTAATTAAGGTCACCTAACAGGTAGAAAGATCTGTCTTTTTCAGAATCCCTTTTATTTGGTCATAAGTAATCATCATCATAAACAGCCCACTAAATGTTCCCACTGCTGGGACTCGGGGCCTTCTCTCGCACGGAGAGGAGAGTTAATGTCATAAACCACCACGCTGGCCAAGTGCGGGTTGGGGTATGGACACATGACTTCGAAAGATTACATGTCGGTTTCCTCATGATATTTTGGTTGTTTTAAGTTAGCGGAATTACGCACATGACTTCGAAAAGACAGTGGTGCGTGTGGGTTTTGAACCCGGGGTCACCGGATCAGCAGGCGCCGTTCTCCCGACAAGACCAGCCGTAACTTAAATAATACTCAATTAAAATTTTATATTCCCTCAGATACATTTATTATAAGTACTTACCAATTTTTTAAAACCATTTTTGCATGTGTCTTTTAATGTTAAAACCCTGACTATATCGTATGCCTTAATGCTAAATTAAGCACGTCTACATTTTTTGGTTCATGGTTTATCTCTGGGTGACGAGCGTGTGCAGTGCTAGGTGCATTTGGACTCTTCACATTCTATATATATTGGTGGTGGTGGACATTTCACACACATCATCTGACTCCAAACTAAGCAAAGCTTGTAATAAGGAATATATTTTTAAATACATACTTTTCATACATAGAAAACACCCAGGCACAGTACAAATATTTGAATTCATCACACAAACATTTGCACTGGGTGGGGATCGAACCCACGACCCACGGCTTCGCAGGCAGACCTACTACCAACTAAGCCACCAGGCCAGCCAATAATCTGTTAATAATAGCCAATAATATAGGTAATAATCTAATAGCTACGTGTATCTGTGCTGTTGTATGGCAGCTATGTTGCTTACCATCAGGCACATGTCCCGCTCTTCTCGTCACTCTATACCAGGGGTCGGCAACCTTGGAGTTACCTTGGGAGTATTAGGCCACATAAGGCCACATGACGTGATTTTTAATAATTTTTTTTTAGATATTTAATAACATCCGCGGGCCGCAAGAAGGTAAAGCGCACCCCCTGCCTACTGAGTTGCCGACCCCTGCACTATATTATAAAAAAGAACAAAATTAAAAATTTTGACTAACCCCCGACTACCTCGGATCTCGGATTATCTGTATAACGTTCTACTAGTCAAGCCCTTTCATTTGATACCCATATTAAGGAAGTTGTGAAAAAAGGAATGTATTCCGCCATTTTGTGGTAGCGGCCATCTTGGATTTGAAATTTGTCTTAGCGCAAAGTATTCTACTAGTCAAGCCCTTTCATTTGATACCCATATTGAGGTAGTAGTGAACAAAATTAATATAATTCTGAATTTTGTGGTGGCGGCCATCTTGGATTTGAAATGTGTTATAGTGTATAGTATTTTACTAGTTAAGCCCTTTCATTTGATACCCATATTGAGGTAGGTTGTAAAGAAATACTTTGTTCGCCATTTTGTGGAAGCGGCCATCTTGAATCGATATTAACCAAACATAGCTAAGAACATCCGCACGGATATTATTCTTCAAATAAAAAAACCGCATCGAAATCGGTTCATCCGTTTGAGCTCTACGGTGCCACAGACAGACACACACACAGACAGACAGATCTCGACGTCAAACTTATAACACCCCTTTTTTTGGTCGGGGGTTAAAAATAAATAAAGGGACAACTCAGGTAAAGCCGCATAGCGTTGCGTTATGATATTAGTACGAATTTACCATTAAACACCTACATTATTGTTCACTATAATCCACAAAAACATAAATAACTCATTGTTACCTCCATTATGGAGGATTTCCATGGAACTCACTAGAATCAGATAGGTCTATTGTGTGCCATGGTATTTGTTGTCAGATGGCATCTAGGGCTGCTAGCCTCCCAGATTAGATCTGTACCGCTCACTACTAAAAATCTTACAATCCGTACTGTACCATGTTCCGGTTTGAAGGGCAATGTTTCCATTGTAAAAGTAGTTTTTGGAACGAAGTTCCTTGTTGTTCCGCGTTGTGAAAGGGGGCTAGACGGAAAAAATCTTACGAAAAGTTGTCACGACACTTTTTGCTATTGTAAGCTGTGCGGCGTCGCATGTTTCTCTGTCTGTCTCTCTCTCTCTTATAGAAAGCAAGCCAGATATTTTCATTTCTATTTCGCATTGAACAGTGTGGCGTCGCGACGATTATTTTTGTTGAGTGTATACAGGTTTTTTGTAAATAATAATAATTCCTTCACTAATTAATCGAAAGGAACTTCGTTCCATCCGGGTGTCCCTTGACACCACTCAAGTTTTTTTTTTTTATCTATAATAAGTTCGCACTTGACCACCATCTCGCCTGATGCTAAGCGATGATGAGATCTATCTACGATGGAACGTGCTTACATGCTTGCCAGTATTCTTTGCAGTGTCCACCTGGAGAAGTATATACCACGCATTTGGCAGTTATTTTATCGCGAAGCAGTAATGTGAAAACATTTCTATGGCAATGCAGTCTCATTCCGTATTCGGTTCAGGTTGCGTTCAGAATCAGCACCCTAGATTTAATTTGATTTATAGAAAATATAGATATTTGATGAAATTGACACAAACGCTACACGCCACATACACATACGCGTATTCAAACTTCTCTCTTTATAATATCGGAGTAGATAAATTATTTATAACATAATACATGTATATTTGTAATAAACTATACCCTACAGACATATTATACTAGCCGTGACCAGCGGTTTACCCGCAAAATTCCCGTTTCCTTGTTTTCCCGGGATAAGCCTGTATAGCCTGTGTTCTTCCAGACTACAATCTAACTGTATTCCAAATTTCAACTTGATCCGTTCATACGTTACGACGTGATCGAGCAACGAACATCCAAACATTCACATCTATAATAAGTAGTACCTGTTTGACCGAGCTTTGCTCGGTTTAAATGCGTTGATGAAGGGCTCTCAGTAAAAGATTTTCTCAGAAAAAAAAGAACAAAAAGAAAAGACCCGAGAGTAACCATCGTCAGGATTTGAACCGGGGCTTGTTGACTCCGAGGGCGAGCATATTCCGTCAGAGCCATTTAGACTTAAAGAACAGTGGCGAAATAAGTTATCGTATTCTAATGACATTGTAGGAGTTTTTCATTGTCTAAAAACGCGCATAAAATGATGTTTTAAAAAAATAAAACCTAGCAAGATCGATTTATCGTCCCCGAAACCCTCTGTATGCATAATTTCATGAAAATCGTTCGAGCTGTTTCCGAGATTCAGATTCTATATATATATACCTATATACCTACAAGATTTACTCGTTTAAAGGTATAAGATTATTAGGAAGGAGGTTAATCAGTTCTTTTTGTATTCAACACTGCCATATTTTCGAATGTATTGTTACAGACAACAATCTATATCAAATTGGAAATATAGATTATTGTGGTAGTGGTAGGACTCCTAGCAGAGTCCGCCCGGAGAAGTAGCCACACCTTTGCCAGTTATTCTACCACCAAACCAGGGTTTGAAGAGCAATGTTTCCAGAGAAATTACTGGACTTAGAGATATAACATTTTAGATCGAGTAGATCTTAGTAATGATTTGGACTCTTCATGTTCCAATAGTTGCGTGTCACTGTGTTGTTATGTGGCAGGCATGCTGCTTACCATCAGGCACATGGCGTGCTCGTCTCGTCACTTCTTATTAAAAAAAATATATAAATTTCATCCTGACCCATTCCTTTCTCACGACGTAACTGAGCAAGAGACATCTTAACATTCAAACATTCATAAAGGTACTAACATTTTAGGCATTCTAGGATATTTGTAAAATCACTTCAGATTCAGCTTTCCTTGAAACCTGACAACCCTAAGGTAAAAATGACACAAAGACCTTGGACCACTTTTGGCCGTAGGTGGAAGTAATGACGTCATCGGTTTTGTTACAGAATAATACATGCTTTTATTAGTTCAGTGAGTGAGGCTGGGACCGTTTGGTTTGAGACTGGGCTAGTCGGGAGAACGGCTACTGCCGATTCTGAGCCCATGGTTTGAATCCCATACGCACCACTGTCTTTTCGAAGTCATGTGTTTTATGCCTTTGTTAGGTGGCTACACTTTGATATAGTGGTAATAGGCATGACGACAGGTCCTGCAATTATATTAAATTAGTTGATATAATAATACTATTTAAATAGAATAAAATGTATATGTACCAATTTTTATTTTGATATTCTTTACTTTGACTTACTTTATGATCACTCAAAGCTGGATGGGCAAGTCCATTTTACTTCAAATCTGATTAGCAAAGGTTATATTCAATGATGCAATCTTGGGCATTAGCGAAATTACGGTGACATTACTGAATGGAAGCCAAAAATATTTGAAGTTGAAGTTGACGTAATCTTAGATACATGCTGTCATGTCAAACAAACAAACAAACTCTTCAGCTTTATAATATTAGTATAGATTTCGTCAAGGGGTACGGCAGACTTGATCGAAACCTTTACTAATATTATAAAGCAATATGAATAGCAAAGCATAAATGAATATTGATTTTGAGTCTACAATGTTTGTCCACAAAATTCGGATTTTTGTTAAATTCTGATGGCACTGATAAACAAACCGCTGTCGCCATCTTTGGTGTGAAGCACGTTTCGTTCCATTAATCAACACATTGCGTGCGTCCGTCGCGCCATAAAAGTATCCATCACAAAAAACTGTGACTTATGTGACTACGTAAAACGAAGCGTCTTGCCGCCGGACCGGAATTTTATTAGTAGGTTTATATTTTGTATCAGCATTGCACCCGTGCGAAGCCGGGGCGGGTCGCTTGTTTTAAATAAACCAGAGTATCTAGAGGGTATCTGTAAATACTGGAGTTTTCGTTGCAACGCGCTGGAATCGGGATCTCAAGGATATCAAACTTAAAGCTTTGACAACGATACCGGCGCCATGTCTTTGTCTTCAATATACCAAACAAAAATAGTGTACCTAAGTTGTGTTCTAACACGCGATAGGATTTTTCAACGATCACTTCGCAGCCGGCATTTTCCTATAGGTATTTATAGGGCTAACCTTGACTTGATTCCCAAGCCTCCCCGTGTCTACGTACCAGTATAGCATTTACTTAGAAATTTTAACACGTTTAAGAAATATTCAGAACGTGTTGTTATAATGGCACCAAAAATATCTGTAACTGTAGTCGCGATTTAACCCGCGCAGCCCGAGATGTTATTTTCCTGTGATAGAAAGTAGCCCATGTATTATCCTAGACTATTAGCAACAAACGTCCAAAGGTCCAATCATTTAAGCATCCAAACTTTTGCATTTGCTCGTCTAGTGCCAGCAGGTCTTTTGCCATAAACCACTCGATTCGAGTATGACTTTTTTTAAATTAATTTTAGCAACTCCACAGACTCCGTGGTCCGTGACCTTTGTCATTACAATCATACCCATATTTTTTTACATATTTCTTGGATTAGGAGAAGAAGCGGGGAAGAATTCGAGTATGACTGGGACTTTGGCGTTGGAGAAAGCCCATTTTGATATCATGTAATTGTCATGCATACTTTATTTTAGATACGTAAGTAATAATTGAAGTTAAGGGTTCAGCTAGTGAATAATGCAATCCGTAATTATACATTTTATTAAGATAGTATAGTAAGTGCACCAAGCAGTAATGTGCAAACATTACTGTGTTCCGGTTTGAAGGGCAGTGTTTCCAGAGAAATTACAGGGCTTAGAGATATAAGATCTTAGATCTCTGGGTGACGAGCGCAGTGCAGTGCTAGGTAATGATTTGGACTCTTCGTGTTCCAATAGCTGCGTGTCACTGTGCTGTTATGTGTCAGGCATGTTGCTTACCATCAGGCACATGTCCTGATCGTCTCGTCACTCCTTATTTAAAAAAAAAAAAAAAAAAGTATGTGTAAAATTACGGCTGGTATAGTCGGGAGAACGGCGACTGCCAATCCGGAGCACCCGGATTCTAATCCCACGTGCACAACTGCCTTTAGAATGCAGCTAACTTAGAACGGTGAAGGATAACATCGTAAAGAAACCGACATGTACCAAGAACACTTCGAGGTCATGTGTCTTCTGCCAACTCGCACTGGTCCAGCGTGTTGCATTATTACCATGACTCTCACCTTAGGAGAGAAAGCCTCAAGCACCAGCAGTGGGAAAATTATTGCTTATGCACAAAAAGACATATAATAACATTTATAAGATTCAGTCTATCCTTGTCTAAAGGTTATTCGAGATAAAATGCAAAACAAGCAGTAGTAAAACTATCGTTGCCTATCTCTTGATGTTGTACCAGCAGACCAGCACTCAATCTAGTTACAGCTACCCGTTACGGCTTGTTACATTACTATATAACCAGTAACTCAACTGCCACGAATATTTTGTGATTTTGGTATGAAAATTAGAAGACAACCATAAATTACGTCACACGTCAAATACAAAAATCTTTATTGCTGTTTGCAGGTAAGATAACATGATACAAAACATTTTTAAAGTTTACTCATACAAACTGGCGCCTGGCAAGACAATTTGTTCTAGTCTTATTTTAAACAATGAAAATAAAAGTGGTCAAGTGCGAGTCGGCTCGCCCATGAAGGCTTCCGTAGCAGCAAGTAACATAATACAAAAGTTCTTGTACTTCGTTGTTACTTTAATCAGTGTTTTAACAATAGTCAATTTATGACGTATTAAAATAAAGCTATTTTACATAAATACACGGGTAACTCACGTTTAATATAGTCAGTCCAGTCCGACTCAAGTTTCGATCTGATTTTTCAAGGATCGCGTCCGGCGATCGTTTTCAAGGAGAGTGCGCGCGCGGGTTCGCAGCTCGTTTAGCACTGCGTTGTGCTAAACGAGCTGAACGAAAATTGGTTTGAATGATATCTAGTAAGTAGCTTTATTTTAGTATGAAAACTAACGTGGTTATTACACATTTTACATAAATACACGGGTAACTCACGTTTAATATAGTCAGTCCAGTCCGACTCAAGTTTCGATCGCGTCCGGCGATCTTTTTCAGAGAGTGCGCGCGCGGGTTTAGCACTGCGTTGTGCTAAACGAGCTGCGAACCCGCGCGCGCACTCTCCTTGTAAAAGATCGCCGGACGCAAACGACAGGTGGGTCTTATGCTAAATTAAATAAATATTGGTAAATATATTGATAAATAAATAAATATAATATAAGAGTATATTGTAAAGAACTGTATTACATTCCAAACTATGTGGGCCTAGAAACAACATTTGTTTAAATACAGTGGTTTGATGATAATAATATTAAATTAGAGATAATACATAAAGAAAACTAGGCCAACAGATCTGAACTTAAAACTAACATTTTAATTACAGAAGGAAGTGCCCACACTGTCAATAAGAGAGCTCGGTAGTAATAGAGGGTAGAGGCACTCGGAGGCAACGGCGCGTCAAACTGCATTGTGACCGTACTACCACTGTACCTATCTACCATTGAACAGTGGCCTGTCTCTTCGATTAAAACAAAATGACGAGACAAGTCACAAGATTGAAAAAAAAACGGCCAAGTGCGCGTCGGATTTGCGCACCGCGGATTCCACACAAACCTGTAGGTATATATATCACGCTTCAAATTATTAAATTATTTTTTTTACTACAAAAAAAGGTTGCCTGTAATATTAACAAAACATTGATAGATGCGGCGAAAGCGTACAATGAGCGTAACGGGACATAACGGGACACTTTTTCGTGCATGCAGCCAGCGTTCATCGATTTATTAGACGATGTCACGTCCAAAAATAACTTGCTGTTTTCGCAGTTTTTCCTTTTTCTGTGCTATAAGACGTTGGTTCGTACCAAATTAAAGATTCTGATTTCACTGAAAATCCTGTAGGTTTTGATTCCCTTGCGAGTGTCGAAAATTTGAGGCATAAACGACTTTTGATTACGTTGGCTTAGAAGTGTGATTTCTTGACAGCTCTAAAGGGCTATAGACTAGACTTGCGTATTTGATATAAATTTCATCTTCATATCTCTATGTGTTTCTGAGCGAAAAGGGTCTTGACAGACAGACATATAGACAACAAAGTGATCCTAAAAGGATTCCGTTTTTGCAAGGTACGGAATAATAAAAAAAAACTAGAAAAAGAAGATGCTTTGGTGAACAATCTGCTAGAAAGTACTATTCATAATCGTTAGGTTCGAAGCCTGTCTGCGCCTATTTTATTCCAACAGATTTATAGACTTCCCTTCCCCACTGTATTTTAAAGGTGAATGAAAACATCGTGAGAAAACCAACATGTTGCAAGATTTTTTGCCCGATTCAGATTTAGATGTTCCAACATGATTGAGCAGCAAACATTCAATCATCCAAACTTTCGCACTACAATACAGTGAAAGCTTGAATTTATGTTTTTTTTTAACTTTAATAGGTTTACACTTGACCGCCATCTCGCCTGATGTTAAACACGTTGGCACGTCTCTCGATCGATTCCACAGATATGGGAGCATGTTACTCTTCTATTCATACATCACAGAAGGTATTTGGATGAAATACCTTCTTTCTTCTTTGATATATATAAGTATAGATAATCATCTGGAATAACACTTAAGTTTCTTTATATCCCGAAAATAAATTGGCTGTCTGTAAAGTCTCTTTACGACATATAGACGTATAGTTTAACGTGACAACGTAATAACAAAACATTGATGAAATGATAGCATGCAATCCAATCGAGTGAAAGAGATATATATATATATATGCGACGCAAGTGTACAATGAGCGTAATAGGACAATGAGCGTAATGGGGCAATGACCGTAACGAGACACTTTTTTGTGCGTGCAACCGGCGTTTATCGATATAACACGTTATCACGTCCATAACAGGAAACCCTCGGATGCTAGTGCGAAAACGCTTCTTGTGTTAAATATAATGCATATGCAAAGAGTTTACATATACTACGTTAGAGTTAGATTTTCCGCACGGTTCCTTTGTGTCAATCGTAAGCCGATGACGTGCATACTTTCTATGGCAACAGTGTGATGTGGCGCGACAAAAGTATGACACTTCCACAAGAGCGACAAGGCAAGAAAGATGCTCGTGCTTTCGGTGTGAAGCGTTTGTGCCAACTCTATACGTAGAATATGTAAACTCTTTATGCATATGCAATAGGTATACTGCAAATGCGAGGTATTCTGTATGTTAAACGAATAGTGGGCGTTATAGATTTTACATTCTATGATGTTACTGGGTCAGTTGATTAATAAAATATCAAACTCGGAGCATCAATACCAATATTTACACAGAGAGAAAATGTGTATGTGTGTTTGTGATCAATACACTTCTGGACCATTTTAAAAAACTTTTCTTTTATAAAGTAAGTATATAATGACAATGATGTGATAGACCTAAAAAAGATGAAACATCTGACTTAAGGAAACTTTTATTTTATACATTAAAATGTAGCAAGATTAAGTTAAGGTTAATATATAATGTTTCGTGTATGATAACTAGCCAAGTCAGACCTAATTAGTCTTCAATATATTAACCTAAGTTATAAGAAATTAATTATTCAAGTTCTTACAAAGTATTTCGAGTTGTTTATATTCTTTTCAGGATTGATCATTTAACTTGGCACCCTCTTAGATTTCACTTCTTTTTTTGAAGTCATCAAGTAGACTGTTTTACATTATATTCAATTCAATTCATTTATTCATACCATAAATTCATAAGAACACTTGGTAACGTCATTTACAAAAAGGCAAAGAATCTGTGTACATAATATGATAAAATAACAACGTCAAAAAGAATAAAGCAGCTGTAAAGGGGCCTAGTCAATTACATGCAGCTGTAAAAAGGCTTTGTCTTTGCTTTGTATTCATTGAACTTGGCTCTTATTTTATCTTTTTAATAGACTTCCAAAAAGGAGGTAGTTATCAATTCGACCACCATGTTTTTTTATGTATATAACCTGATTTCTCAAGAACCTCGTACCGATTTTAAAATTTATTTTGTGTTCGGATGCTTCCCGAATGACCCCATATAAATCTTATGGAAATAGGTTTGGAGGTTTTTGAAATATGAACCAAAAACTAAAATTTCCGTACAATTTTCTGGATGATACGTCATTGTAGATTTCACAAAAGTTATAAAACTCGATCCTGTCAATACAAAATTGTGTAAATGCATTAATAAAAACTTGTTTTACACTAAAAAAAGGGTAAAACAAAATATTTTCTTACAAAAAACAAAACCGACTTCAAAACCACAAATAGTCACTCAAACAAACATATCTACACATAGACATATTTTGTAGTGGTAGGACTCTTGGCAGAGTCCGCCTGGGGAAGTACCACACCTTTGCCAGTTATCCTACCGCCAAGCAGCAATGTGCAAACATTACTGTGTTCCGGTTTGAAGGGCAATGTTTCCAGAGAAATTACAGGGCTTAGAGATATAACATCTTAGATCTGTGGGTGGCGAGCGCAGTGCAGTGCTAGGTAATGATTTGGACTCTTCTTCTTCCAATAGCTGCGTGTCACTGTGCTGTTATGTGGCAGGCATGTTGCTTACCATCAGGCACATGTCCTGCTCGTCTCGTCATTTTTATTAAAAAAAAAATAACATATCCGGCAGTGAAAGCATTTTTGTTCAGTAATTTCTGAGAATATCACGTTCAAACAAAAAACTACCTGCAACGCCATCTGTCGAAAATTGGT
This sequence comes from Ectropis grisescens, assembly GCA_017562165.1. NCBI lineage: Eukaryota > Metazoa > Arthropoda > Insecta > Lepidoptera > Geometridae > Ectropis > Ectropis grisescens. The sequence goes on from CM029797.1 coordinate 5,917,998, forward strand.
CGTACCAACTCAGATTTAGAAAAAAAGTGGTCAAGTGCGAGTCGGACTCGGCCATGAAGGCTACCGTAGCAGCAAGTACCATAATATAAAAGTTCCTGTAGTTCGTTGTTACTTCAATCAGTGTTTTAACAATAGTCAATTTATGACGTATTAAAATAAAACTACTTAATAGATCTCATTCAAACTAATTTTCGTTGATAGGTTCCGTGGTAATGTGGACAACATACATTTTATTTTATTTTTGTCATTATCTTATTTTAGAAGTTACAGGGGGGAGACACATACATTTTACCACTTTGGAAGAGTCTCTCGCTCAAACTATTCAGTTGAGAGAAAAAATATGTTAGGAACCTCAATTTCTTTTTTGAAGTTCTATCCATAGTTTTGATAGAACATTTTGTTATGAGATTCAGTTCTGAGTATGGGCGCACTCCCCTAATATTTATGTTTTTTTTCTATTTTTTGTGTTAATATCTTAATGCGATTCACAGAATACAATACAATCAAGTTTCACAGTTTAAGTTTAGCTCTTATAGTTTCGGAGAAAAGTGGCTGTGACATACGGACGGACAGACAGACGGACAGACATGACGAATTTATAAGGGTATATTTTGCCATTTAGCTACGGAACCCTAAAATGTTTAACAAAGGTTTATAATGACGCGTAGTAATGACGCTATCTTAGACAAATATGCTGTCACGGTACGAAAGCTCTCAAAAAAGGAATATTTTTCCCCATTTTCGTAACAATCTTCGTTCATGCTCCGCTCCTATTGATTACTATTTTTTACTATCGCGTAATGTTATATAGCCTAGGCTTCCTCGATAAATGGACTATTTAACAGAAAAATATTTTTTCATTTCAGTTCAGTAGTTCCGAGATCCTAGCGTTCAAACAAACAAACTCTTCAGCTTTATAATATTAGTATAGATAATGGTCTGGTCAATAGAAAACAGAAGAGGGAAGATGTTGGGACCTTTGATACGACACGCCAACTTCATTAGAACAATAATGGAAGGTAAATTAGAAAGGAGGAGGAAGAGAGGTAGACCTAGGAGAAGTTACATGTGCCAAGCGAAGGAGAAGATAAATGTAGTGTCGTATCAGGAAGTCAAGGAGAAGGCGGAGTGTAGAAGTACATGGCAAGAACTCAACCGACAAGAGCGTCGCTCTTGAATTATGAATGAATGGTCTGGAATAAAACATAGGGAATATAATGAACATAGGGAAACCTTATATCCCGAAAAAAATAATACGAATAGTAACTAAGCGGGTGAAAATGCGGAACGCTGCTAGTATCCCTGTATACAGGATTTCGCACGACATTTTCCTATAGCCGTTGAATTAAGTGGTTATAAATATTTTAATACGTGCTCTTGTCAGGCAGCGAGCGTGAGAATTGAGCCCAGGACCCCAGTTTTGCAATCCGACAGGTTTAGTACGACGTAATTATAGTTGAACTAGTGACCCGTCTCAGGTTCGCTTACACAAACAATTATCATAAATAAAGGCAGAGATTTTGTAATCCTTATCCTTATGTGTGGCTAAATTTAGACGACTGAATTTAGTTGCGTCTAAATTCAGTGAAGTGTAATAATAATAATCTAGCATACTGAATTCAGATGTGAAGATTGCTTGCTTCTAACTTGATTCTGATTTCAGTCGACTAACCTTGCTTTGACATTTGTTTCTAAGTTCAGTCTCTAAATTTGGCCAAGTGTAATCAGCTTTTTAATCCTACTAATATTATAAATGCAATAGTTTGGGTGCTTCGATATTGGATATGTTTGGATATTTGTTACTCAATCACGTCGGAACGTGTGTAGGTGGGCACAAAGATGTGGCACTTCCCCAGACGGCTCTGCAAAGACTCCTACCACTACAATACTAGTACTACTAGTGCTCGTTTTGAGTGGCGTGTCACGTTGCGAAAGTTTTACCTACTGAGGCGGTAAGGACATGTTATTTCGCTACAGTACACTCCCTTCTTTAATACGGCACCGCACTTTACGCAGAGCTGGTGAATGGGAACGGCGAGCGATTCGAGCTATCACGAAAGTTCCAATGGATGGATCTGCGCGTCCATGCTTTAAAGTGCTTAGGATTCTGACATTGCCGAGCCTGCTCAACTTCTCATATTACAGGCCGCGGTTTATGTGAGACTAAAGTTGACTTCATACGAAACACTGACATAAAGGTAGACGTGCCAGACATAAAGATATACTTTCTGAAGTGCGTGGGACGCTGGACAAGTCGGGCAAATCAACGCATATTATGGGTCCGACAGTGTAAGCAAACTGTCGAATTTGATAACCACTGCGCCTTCTCTTGGTAGCTTTCAACTTAGGCTCAAACGCTGGCATACCGAGCAGACGTTCTATAATGAATTTATTAATTTCAAATATTGTATTTGACAACGATGTAAGTTGACATTACCAATTGAAGATTGTAAATAAATTGACATTTTGATTATTTATACCAACATACAATGATGATATTTTACAACTATTAAGTACATACAATTATTTATTAGGAATTATTATGTACACACAAACTAATGACGTGTAAATAAAATATGATTATGTTTGCTTCTCCTTGGGAAATACTGCTTTTCTGAAATATACACAGCCGAAGCATAAAATAATAACGCCTAGAAACCGGGTCCGCGCAGGAAAAGTGAGGCAAATTAGTGAGCCATATTGGCTCAGTTCATTCGAAACTACCATCAATAGGCGTGTCGACAGTTCCTGCAATTATATTAAATTATTTGATATAATGACAGTATTTAAATAGAATAAAATTCTTTCTCTATTATTCTACCGCCAAGCAGTAATGTGCAAACATTAATGTGTTCCGGTTTGAAGGGCAATGTTTCCAGAGAAATTGCAGGGCTTGGAGATATAACATCTTAGATCTCTGGGTGACAAACGCAGTGCCAGTTAATGATTTGGACTCTTCATGTTCCATGCGTGCCGCTGTGCAGTTATGTACCAGGCATGTTGCTGACCATCAGGCACATTATTTAAAAAAAATGATTTGTTTGTATAGCTTTGACTGGGAGTGCTGTATGGAAGAAAGCCCCGAGTCCCAGCAGTGGGAACATTGGGCTCTTTATGGCTTTCTCTAGCTAGCCGACTCAGCGTCGCCACATAACCGATAGCCCGGCTGGATCATCCGGATTACGATTGTTTACCGACGGCCAACACCGGCTCGGAAGCCGAGAAAAATGTACGATTAGGCTGGGAGCTAATGTCTAATCTTATTACCTTAAAAGTGATGAATTCATATATTTGTACTGTGCCTGGGTGTTTTCTATGTATAATAAGTATGTATTTAAAAATATATAAGTATTATATCAGCTATCCGGCCGCCATAGTACAAACTTTGCTTAGTTTGAGGTCAGATGGCGTTGTGTGTGAAATGTCTACCAATATTTATTTATTTATTACTTCGTGGGTTTACAGCAAAAAATTACAGGACACGCATGTGCTGTCATTTTGTTCAATAATGGAAGCCTTGTAAGTGTTATTTATACTTACTTACGAATTTATTCAATACTAGTATAGCTCCGAGGTTTCGATCGCATAGTAACCGATCCCGTTATTTTCATAAAAAGTAGCCGTATGTTACTTCTTATACTTTGTACACAAACATATTCATGGGAATATGTGTACAAAGTTTCAGGATGATCGGTTTCGCGTAACAAATTAACTTACTTTCGCATTTATAATAGATATTAGTAAGATACCTTATCAACTCATATTTTACCACTACAAGACGTAGGCCTTTCCCAATGCATGCTACTGAGCTCGATCACCGACAAGAGTGTGCAAAAGATTCGTTAAATTTGTGCCCGCTTCTTAACGCAGATCGTCACTCTAACTGGATGTAGGTAGATTATCCTACATTACATTTGCCTAAACGCAGGCATGTTATGTGGCAGGCATGTTGTTTACTATCAGGCACATATCCTGCTCGTCTTGTCACTCACTGTACGCTATAAAAAAAGCGATAGTATTGCTAGTTCATAACGTGTATAACAAAATACTACATGTACTCACTTTTGAAATCAAAATGGATTATCCAATGCAAAAAGTATTTTTCAGTTTTATATACCTAGTAATTCAGATATTATCACGAAAAAAAGTTACTGTGAAGAAAACCTCATAATATTATTTTGTAATAGATCTAAGTAGTTATTTTTATTTTGGTGTTAAAGTTTTTGTTACTGGCTCTTATACTATTTCCAAGTTAGTTCAGCCACCAAATTCCCGTGTCTGATTCGAGCAGCAATCCAAAACCGTGAATTTACCAATATAATTTGACCCTTAGAAGCGCTGCGGTTCTTGACAATCACGTGTTACGTTAAACTGGAACAGTTTGTGTTTTGCGTACTGGGTCATCTTGAATAATACCACAGTTAGAATAGGGTTGTGTCCATTTGACATCTGTCAGGATGTATTACAATTTATTTTTCTTTCGTTAGTTTGCATAAGATAGAGTTGCTATCTTGCAGTGACCCAAATCTTATATTTGTACCTTTAAACGACCAATTCTTGTAGGTATAGAATCTGAATCTCGGAAACGGCTCGAACGATTTTCATGAAATTATGTGGACGAGGGGTTTCGGGGACGATAAATCGATCTAACTAGGTTTTATTTTTTAAAACATCATTTTATGCGCGATATTAAACAATGAAAAACTCCTACAATGTCATTAGAATACGATAACTTATTTCGCCACTGTTCGCTAAGTCTAAATGGCTCAGACGGAATATGCTCGCCCTCGGAGTCAACAGGCCCCGGTTCGAATCCTGATGGTTACACTCGGGTCTTTTCTTTTTTTTCTGAGAAAATCTTTTACTTAGAGCCCTTTATAAACCAGGCACTTAAGTACAAATAAAAGTTTTTACGAAAATATCCTACATGGAACTCTATCACAGTAGGTAAAGGCGAAAATTTGTGAGTTTGTAGGTATGTTATTTTTCCCACTTATATATACTGTACTAGAAGTGTTCCGCGGTTCCACTTGCTTATTATCCGATCCTGCGATTTGCCCGGTATAAAAAGTAGCCTTTGTTCTAATACTAAGAATGTACAAAGTTTTATGATCGGTCATGCAGTTTTCGCGTGAAAGCGAAACATACTTTGGCGTATGTAATATTAGTGGGATAAAAAAATATATTATTGTTGTTTGTCTAGCTAAAACTCGATAATGGCTGGACCGATTTGGCTAATTTAAATCTTGAAATATTTGAGAACGTTCACAGAAGCTCCGCTGAAAATATTAATGAAATAAGCAAAGATGTCGAAATAAATTCGATTTAATTTTCGAATTGGTACAAAATGCTCAAAGTTGTCAAACACTTGATGTCCATAAATTGTCACTGGGTTGTCAAATATTTATAGGTGCATTCGAAAATTGTCCTTTTAACAGCTCTTTGGTCTGGTTGGTTTGGTCTCTTTAGTTGTATTAAAATGTATTGTGCGACTTACCTTGAGACGTGTCAACTACTACAATAAACATGACGACTCATTTTTGATTTAATGTGCATCGATATAATCAAAGAAACGAAGATGAGGTATGCCATAATCTAAAGACAACATAACGTGGCGAAAATTTGTTTGATAAATTTGAAAATTGAATTGTCAGCGAACGTACACAATTGTCAGCGAACGTACACAACTCCTTGTTGCGACTGAGACTAAATCAGGAGACGTCACCTGATTTTGCATCGCCATAGTAGAAGCGCGTTTGCCGCTTCTGCGTTTTTAAGAGTTCGATGTTAATGTGCCATCAAAAGGCTACTCAATAACTGAAACATAGGTTAAAGAATTACTTTGTTATCTTAAAAACTCCGCGTGATATTGCGATTTTAAAATCACAATTTTGGGCTTTCACAAAAACGCTTCATACAAAAATACTACTGAAGCGTGCTGCCGGGTATTTTCTATGCGACGCGGGCAAAGTTTGTATGTTAGCAATGTTAATTAAATATTGCGTTTAATAAACTGGTTTCATAACAAAAGTCTGAATTAAAACTGAAGTTGAATGGGTTTTCAAAAGTAAATCAATTTACTTACTAATAATTTCGTACTTCTAAAATGGACTTGCCCATCCAACTTTGAATGATCATAAAGTAAGATATCATAATTAAAGTTGGTACATATTTTATTGTATTTAAATACTGTCATTTTAATTATCATATTATTTAATATAATTGCAGGACCTGTCGTCACGCCTATTGCTCAAAAACGATTCACATTGTGTTGTTATGGCTCATGAACATGCCTATTGGAACATGAGAAGTCCAAATCATTACCTAGCACTGCACTGCGCACGTCACCCAGTTATCTAAGATATTGTATCTCTAAGCCCTTTAATTTCTCTGGAAACATTGCCCTTCAAACTAGAACACAGTAATGTTTGCAAATTACTGCTTGGTGGTAGAATAACTGACAAAAGTGTGGTACTTCCCCAGACGGACTCTGCCAAGAGTCCTACCACTACAAGTAGATTAGTAGTAGTCATTTAAAAAGCATTAGCGCTTTCAACCAAAAACCTCTTTAACTTTATAATCCAGAAAAATTAGTAAGCTAAGAGATAAAACACCTTATAATATATCTCCGTGTACCACCCAGCCAGCCAGTAGTGCAGTGCTAGGTAATGATTTGGACTCTTCATGTTCAAATAGCTGCGTGTCACTGTGCTGTTATGAGCAAGCATGTTGCTTACCATCAGGCACATGTCCTGCTCGTCTTAACACTCTATAATATAAAGAAATAATAGTAAGTAAGAATATAGATGATGATAATGATTAAACACATAAATTACCTACTAACGTAGTGAGTTTGCCAAAGATCCTATACAAATCTATCTCCTTCAGGGATTCCGATGAAGTTTGTGAATAATGAAAATCAATTATACGATATCTTCGCAGTTTATTCATGAGAATAAATATTTGATGGATCGTGATGTTGGGAATGAAAATTTAAGTCTGATCGGGGCTCGTTCGAACTTAGCTCTCTGTTTCATTTGTGACTAAATCAGGGTTCTCCAGAATGAATAATATATAGACCTAATAGTTACACTTAAATATGAGTTACTGCTTTTGAGGATTTAACCAAACAGTGCCGGATTAAGCCAGCGCGGGGCCTGTAGCAATTTCTGTCAAGGGGCCCTTGGTTTGCTTAGGTTTAGGAAGAGAAGGGTCAAGTTATGCCAGATATTTTCGCTACATATTTACAGTCAGACAGACGTCGGACCGCGGGGCCCCTAGCTTGCGCGGGGCCCGTAGCATTTGCTACTCTTGCTATATGGCTAATCCGCCACTGGAACCAAAGGAGGACGCACTGGCGTAGCGTGGCTTTTCGCCTAGGAGGATGCAAGACATTTGGCTTGCTAACAAACCTTTTCACTTTTTTTTGCGGGGGGTGGAGTAACGTTTCTTTCACATATATGTAAACTTTAACTTACACAAGAGCAACAAAATCTCTGTTTGTATAAACACAAACTAAGACAAATGCTACACACCTAAACAAAACATGCACACGTCTACGAAACGCTTTATAAAACGCGGTTGACCATTTTTGACAATAAAGCTCATTTGACACTCATATGAGTACGAGAGTATGTCAGAACTAGGCTCGTCCTCTAAGAGCAGTTGGTGTAGTCGGGAGAACGGTGACAGCCGATTCTGAACTGTTTCAAATCCCACGCGCTCCACTGTCTTTTCGTAGTCATCTGCGTAATATCTATACTTTATAAAGCTGAAGAGATTGTTTGTTTGTTTGAACGCTGGGATCTCGCGAAGTACTGGTCCGGATTGAAAGATTTTTTTTCTATTGGATAGTCCATTTATCGAGGAAGGCTTTAGGCTATAGAAAATAACGCTACTATTAATAGAAGCGGAGCATGAATCAAGAATGTAACAAAATCGGGAAAAATATTCCTTTTTGTGAGTCTTCGTACGTTTCGTGCTTTGACATGACACATGACAGCATGTGTCTAAGATTGCGTCATTGAATATCACAGATTACGTACCTCTTGAATATAAAACCTTAGCTAATCTTTTTTTTTTTTCTAAATCTGAGTTGGTACAACCAATTTCCGACAAGTGGCGTAGCAGGTAGCTGAAGAGGTGTTTTGTTTGAAAGCGATATTCTCAGGAATGATTGAACCGATTTCAGTCATTCTTTCACCGTTGTATATGTACGGGATCCTGATGAGTACTATATAATGTACCACGGGCAACGCCGGGGCGGACATCTAGTCTAACATAAAATGGTGAAAGAAAAAATCGTGACGAAACGACATGCATCTAGAAATCTTTCGAAGTCATATGTCATCCAACCAGCACTGGGCCAGATTGATTATGCCCTTGACGCTTTCCTAGTGAGAGAAGGCCCTGCGGCTCAGCAGTGGAAACATTTAATGAGCTGCTTTGTTATACACCTAAACCTAAAACCTACTGTTTTTTTAACTTATAGATTATAGTTGATCGCATACTCATCTGTTGCTAAGCGACGACGCGGTCTACGATGGGGCGTGTTTACCTAGAAGAAACCGATTCACTCTCGATTTTATGACACTAAGATTGTAATTGTCGGAAAAACCAACGCTTACCAAAGCCTAGATGTTCTTAACGCAAAAGCATTTCAAACTTCTTCGTTCGTTAACCACGAAACGACGTCCCTTTTTCGAGCTTCGAACGGCCCGATAGCAACAAGGGAAAAGAGTTATTAGATCACGCAGATATAATAATTGGAATACTTACTTACATTGTAAATAGAACTGTACAAAACTAGATGTCCAGGATCGCTAGTACAGATTTTGCAACTGATAACTGTCAATCAAATTTTGGGTAAATAACTTAATTTTTATGAGACGCCTAACAATTTCCTATACTCGTAAGAAATGTTCGATTTTGGTAGCTAACAGTAATAGCTGGTATAAAATATTTCTGAGCGTAGGACCGGGATAATGTACCACGCAATTTGTAGGACAGTATGACTGTTAAATTATATTAACAGGTATTAGCTAAGTAAAAAAATAAGCCAGTTACTCGTAGTAATCATGTATGACCTCGTGATCGACACATTTTGAATCGATTTTAATGATAAATGTTAGAAGCTTTTTTTTACCTAACTCCCCCCTATTTTCCTCTTCTTCTCCTTATCCAAGAAATGTGTAAAAAAGGTAATTGTAGTGACAAAGATCACGGACCCCGGAGTCTGCGGAGTGGTTAATTAAAACAAAAGCTTTATTTTTTAAATGAGCGGGATAAGAAGCCTATGTATCCTTCCAGACTATAACCTACCTGTATTCCAAATTTCCGCCCGATCTGCTCATATGTTACGACGTTTTTGAGCAACAAACATCCATATAATGATATTTACAATATAGGATTGCTTTGTGGATATTATTTGACACGTAAATCATCGTTTCGTCCATTAAATACTCTAATTAGAGTTATTAGAGCCTACTCTAATAACTCTAATTAGAGTATTTAAGACCATTTAGAACATCTAAACGTCAAACAATGTTCGATCGGATAAAAAATTGGTTGCCTGTAAAGTCGGTATACGGGCGAAAGTTTTACGTGACAACGACTTTGAGTGGTAAAATAATTTTACGGAAGGGACGCGTGCCTTTAACTTTTTATGTCTGTCTCTCTCGCTCTTAGGCGGGCTAACCATGCCCGAGTGGAAGGGACGCGTGCCTCTCACTCGCTCTCGTTGTGAGCGCGGGCGCGGGCGCGGGCGCGTGAGCGGAGCGTAACGCAGTTTCTTGAAGTGTCACCCGGCAAACCAATTTAAAAGTCACGTCAAAACGAAGTAGGAGTAGGAAAGTCGCGAGTTTATTTCGAAATTACGTTTTTCGTAGAAAGAGAGTAGTCGTCTTGACCCATGATAAAATATCGTTTGTGCGAAACCTAGTAAAGTTTAGTTGCTTTGGAGCCTGGTTTCAAAACTCTACTGAAGTTGTTTTAGTATCAAAAGGACTCTTGGTCTGGAATACTGATTCATTCAACGATATACTTGTATTTATTATCTATATTAATAATTTCGTCAAGAGGTACGATAGACTTGATCGAAACCTTATATGAATAACAAAACATAAAAAAAATACGGATTTTGAGTCGACAACATATGTCCACAAAATTCGGATTATGGAGATTTTTGTTAAATTCTGATGGCACTGACCAACAAACCGCTGTCGCCATCTTTGGTGTGAAGCACGTTTCGTTCCATCAATCAACAGATCGCGTGCGTCCGTCGCGCCAAAAAAGTATCCATCACAAAAAACTGTGACTTATGTGACCACGTAAAACGAAACGTCTTGCCGCCGGACCGGAATTTTATTAGTAGGTAGGTACTTATATTTAGTCTAAGTTTTTAACAGACTTCAAAAAAGGCCCAGGGGTCTCAGTTAGGTTATATATGTTTTTTTTTATGTTTTATGTATGTTACGTGATAGCTAGATGAAGTTACAGCTGGTTTAGTTGGGAGAACGGCGACTGCCGTTATGGAGACCCTGGGTTCAAAACCACGTGCACCGCTGTCATTTCAAAGATCATATGATCAAATGCATAGTTTCCGATTCGAATATTTAGAAGTCAAAGTTTGTGAAAAGAGATAGACTCAAGTATGTATTATATATTTTTTAAATATGTTCACATAAAATATTTACAAAAGTGAAGTTATTTACATGATATGAATATCTGTTGCTCTTTCACGAAAAATCTACAGAAGCGATCTGACTTCAAATTTGTTACATAGATAGAACAGTCTGTCATAACACATAGGCTATTTTTTAACCCCCGACCAAAAAAAAGGGGTGTTATAAGTTTGACGTCGATGTCTGTCTGTCTGTGTCTGTCTGTGGCACCGTGGAGCTCAAACGGATGGGCCGATTTCGATGCGGTTTTTTTTATTTGCAGGTATCCGTGCGGGTGTTCTTAGCTATGTTTGATTAATATCGATTCAAAATGGCCGCATCGACAAAATGGCGGACTAAATATTTCTTCATAACCTACCTCAATATGGGTATCAAATAAATGGGCTTGACTAGTAAAATACTATGCACTATAACAAATTTCAAATCCAAGATGGCCGCTACCACAAAATGCCGAAATACATTTCTGTTTTCATAACTCCCTCAATATGGGTATTAAATGAAAGAGTTTGACTAGTAGAATGTTGTACAAATTACAAATCCGAGCTAGTCGGGGGTAAATCAAAATTTTTAATTTTGTTCTTTATAGATCTGAGAACTACGCGAATGAAACCGTAGGGAGCCGCTATACGTTGGTAAATGCAAAATAAATTCTCCGCCATAATTACCAAAATACCTCAGTTGTTTTCAATTGATTATTGAATTTATTTAAATTGCATCAATTTTGAGGAATTGCTATTAATCGTATCATAAGCCTGACTTCACTCATCGCGTTTGTACGAAATGCTACGAATTTATTTTATCGATACGTAACAAAACACTATAAGTGAAATTATTTCTTCCATCATTCCATTATTGGCAAACCTTTATCCCATTGGGTTTTTTGAAGTGAAAACTTCTTTTGGCGCGCCACATACAAGTTTATCGTGGGCTGTGAATTAAATTCTAGCGTTACGCTCGGGAGTAATAATAAATCTTCGGATAAACTCGGGACGATGGCCATTGGCCACCTAGAAATGCGTCAGCATTTCCCATTGGACATGCCATGACATGATACGGCCAAGGTTACGGCCGCGCCCTTCGGCGCAAGCGGAGCTTTTTTTGCAAGCGTTAAATGACACAGATCAGATAACCTGGATGGGTTCATTGTCTTTGGGTGATCATGACGCCAGTTCCATATTTAAAAAGTGCTCTATGCGACCTATAAGGAAGGTTTCACTTAAAAAGTAAAATAATACATACATCGATGATTACATTAGATTATTATTAATTCTATTAAAATGTGTGAACTCACACGGTTTAATTATTAAATTGAACTCGGTTTTTTGGTTTTTCAGAACAAAAAAATAAGATAAATTGATGGACGCATAATTTTTTTTTATTACCTTGTAGACTTCCTGGGATAAAATCGGTTTTAAACTTTCGCGATTTGAACACATAATATTAACGAATTATATCATGATTAAGCCCCGTACATTATTAATAAATATGCCCTTGGATAAATTTAACTAAATTTAATATTGTTGCCACTGTTAGCGAAATTAAAAACTATCGCCGATAGTTATCCAGGTAAGTATATTTCATTTATTTGCACACCTAAAACGCGTTAAAGTCGTAAGATTTCTGCCATATTTTAATGTGTCACTGTCATATCATCAAGATGTCTCTCTCATTATCCCACGACACAGGTTGCCCTAGTGTAAGTACCAGTCTACTTGTGTCTCAATATATTTGTTTTTAGATTTAAGTATATTAACTTGTTTTTTAAGTAATTGTGTTCTTGAACCAAATAAATTTCATTTCATTATATTGTAGTATTTGTATTTGTTACTCGAAAAAGTTAGTTTGAGCGAGGCTACTTAATTTTGGTGAATAATGTCGACCATAAGATTAGTAGTAAAGTAGACAAATCGATTTTAAATTAAATCGACTTCGTTACCCCAAATATTATCGATACTTAATTCGCGATTCTTAAGTTTTCGAATATTCGACACAGTTTTGCAGTGCTTGGATAGCGACGTATTCTTGTCGTTCGTAGATTAATAATATTTTATCGTCATATTGATTTGTCGCAAGATGCGTTTTTATTATAAATTATTCGAATAATTTGGGGTATTGCTTTTAGGGAGGGGCAATGGGTGTCCTAAAAACAAACTGATTGGGACTGGGAATGACTTGTCATTCGCTGTTCACGTCGTATGTTTTTGAGACGCCAATTCCTGATTCACACCTCCTCGCGGGCCCCTCTGGTAACTGTGGAGAGTGATGCGACAGACAACTTATAATTAGTTGTATGTGGCAACACTTTCCCAGGCTAACGTGACAGGAAGAAAAAAAAAACTCGCCAAGACGCACTGGCCAGCGTGGCGTTTTAAGGCTAAACTCCTCTTTTATGAACGTGCCAATAGAACCTCGGCCCTCAGTCCCCAGCGGCCCCGCTAGTCCAGACTCCGGCAGCGGTCCTGGTAACGGCGGGGGCAGAGGGTGCTAAGAATCCCTGGAAGAGATCCGGCTGCCACAACACCACGACCTTGACCCTGGCGTGTTACAACGCCAGGACGTTGCGAACGAATGACCGATTACAAGCTCTGCGTTACAATTGGAATCTGTTAAATGGGGTATAATAGGATTATCAGAAGTAAAACGACGGGGCGAAGATCTGATCCGGTTGGACTCTGGTGACTTATTTTATTACAAAGGTCGAGAGACATCACTTATGGAGCGTAGGATTTCTTATAAAAACGAACTAGTACGAAGCTTACAAACTATTAAAAAGTATTTCCGCCCGGGTTTGTTTCATCACATTAAAACTAAACAGACGGTATTCACTCAAAATTATTCAAATCTATGCCCCACATCTTCTAAATCAAACGCCGCAGAGGTTGATGAACTTTACGACGACATAGAAAGAGCTCTAGATGAAACTCCTTGCCATTACAACATCATCATTGGCGATTTCAATGCAAAAATCGGACCACAACTATCAAATGAAAAAGTATAGGTAAATTTGGCTTAGGTACACGAAATGAACGTGGACAAACCTTAGTCAACTTCCTAGAAATGAAACATCTTTTCGCAATGAACACGTTCTTTCAAAAGCGACCAGCTAGGAAGTGGACATGGGTGAGTCCCGACGGACGAACTAAAAACGAAATAAATTTATAATTAGTTCTCATAAGCACATAGTTCAAGATGTCACTGTTCTCCGTCGTTTCAATACAGGTAGCGACCATAGGATGGTCAGAGCTGTACTCAAATTTGATCTAAAGAACGAAAGAATAAAAATGATAGCTGGTGGGCAGAAAAGATGCGAATCAGAACAACTAGCTTCACTCGGGAGAAGTATCAAATAGAATTAAAAACCAATTTGATGGTCTAATGACTTCAGATTTAGATACTGACCAGATTCACCAGCAACTTTGCGATACGATACAAAACACTACAAAAAGACATTTAGGCCATATTAATAGAAAAACTAACAAACTTTCAACAGAAACGCTTAAAATGATAGAAGATAGAAGAAGTATGAAACAACATACAATTTTGGATCATAAATTAATTCTGGCTGCTAATAAGAAAATTAATAAAGCTATTAAATCAGATTTAAGGAAATACAACACAAATGTAATAGTAACAACTATTGAAAGGTTCAGAGGTCCAAAAATATTCCGAAGAAAGCTAATTACAGGCTCAAACAAATTTTAAAATTAAAGAATAATGCTGGCGATATAATAACGGATCGACAAAGTATTTTAGCAGTAGTTGAAGAGTTTTATGGGAATCTTTATGATACATTCGTCAAACAATAGCTTGACAGTAAGTGATCCTAGAGCCTCAGCTGTAGAACATCGCAGCAATGAGGATTTGCCCCGAATACTATTTTATGAAGTACAAAATGCCCTTATTCAAATGAAAAGAAAAATCTCCTGGGCAGGATGGTATTTCGGTTGAAATGCTCAGTGCAGGTGGTCAACCTGTTATGGAAGTTCTTGTAAAACTGTTTAACGAAGTCCTTGTCAAAGCTCACACTCCCAAATCTTGGAAACACTCTCTGGTTACCATATTACACAAGAAAGGAGATGTTACTAAGCTGAGTAATTATAGACCCATAAGCCTCCTTTCCCAAATTTACAAACTTTTGCAAAGTCCTATGCAATAGACTCACGCGACAGTTAGACGAGTGCCAGCCAATCGAACAAGCCGGCTTTAGGGTGGATATTCTACTATCGACCACATCCATACGGTAAAGCAGCTGATGGAGAAGAGCCAAGAGTTTAACCAGCCTTTGTGTATGGCATTCGTAGACTACGAAAAAGCCTTCGATTGTGTCGAGCATTGGGCTGTGTTTGACTCTTTGAATCGGTGCTCTATAGATGTTCGCTATGTTGATATACTCCGTGAGCTATATACTTCGGCAACTATGCAAGTGAAACTCCATGACTTGACCAACCCTATTTCCATCAAAAGAGGGTGCGTCAGGGAGACACTATTTCACCCAAGCTGTTTACGGCTGTCTTAGAAGATGTCTTGAAAATGGTTGAATGGGACACAAGTGGCATTAATATTAACGGCGTTTACCTGTCGCATCTAAGGTTTGCAGATGATCTTGTGCTGTTTGCCGAAAACCTAGACAATCTCCAAATTATGATACAGCAACTTTCAGATGCTTCTTTGAGAGTAGGTCTTAAGATGAATATGGCTAAGACCAAAGTGTTGTCCAGCACCTCTGGATCCTCAAGCCCAATAATTATTGGGAGTGAGAGGCTAGAGACGGTTGACAGCTACGTGTATCTTGGTCATACTCTCTCTTTTGGCATAGAGCATCAAAAAAAGGAGATTGCTAGGCGAATCCAGCTTGGATGGGCAGCTTTCAAAAAACTAGATGACATTCTTAAGTCACGCTCTATTCCACAATGTTTGAAAACTCGACTTTTTAACCAATGTGTTTTGCCCACTCTAACATACGGTGCTGAGACATGGACGCTTACACAGGAGGCTATACACGACATCAGAGTAGCACAGAGAGCGATGGAAAGGTCTATGCTTGGCATCAAGCTCCAGGACCGTATCCGAAATACCGAGATCCGACGAAGAACGAACGTTAGGGATGTCGAAACTACGGTAATGCAGCTAAAATGGAGCTGGGCTGGCCACGTTGCTAGACGCGGTGATAACAGGTGGAGTAGAGTAGTGACCGAGTGGTGGCCGAGGCAAGGTAAGCGGAGTGTGGGACGTCCAGCTGCAAGATGGGTCGACGATATCGTTTCTATCGCGGGTCGAACCTGGACTCGATTGGCACAGGACCGAGGAAGATGGCATGGGAAAGAGAGGCCTATACCCAGCAGTGGGATAGAGAAGGCTGTGGATGATGATGATGATGATGATTGCTTTTAGCCCGAACGTTCGACAATCCTAAGAGTCATTGAAAATATAATCATTTTGACACGTGATTAAAGTATATTTCTAATTAATCATTGTTTTCTTTTCTTTTCGCTTAATTTTATCCGCATAATATATTTGTAGCAAGAAATGGGGTTAAAAAATTAAGTTTTACTGCATTCCAATTGCTATCAAAAACAATGTAAATTAAAATCGGCACTTTTAATTTACATTTTATAATTAATTTTAATTAATTAATTTTAATTTGCCGATTTTAATTTACATTGTTTTTGATTGCAATTGGAATGCAGTAAAACTTAAAAACTAATTCTATTTAATACTAAGTTGTAGACCACGAGCATACGGGCTTTCTGCAAGCAGCACCGGATCACGAATTTGACACGCACAACAAATAACGCCATAGCTACATGGCACCGTCGCTAGAAGGAGACTATGTTGTTGAGCATGATTGCTCGATGTAAAAACCTCTGTCTCCTCGCCTCACGTCGAAGTTTCTATCACTCATCGATCAATAAATAAAGTTTAGTTTGTCCATAATTATAACGTGATAGTGACACGTTCATCAAATTATTTATATCTCATTATCATCGAAGTACTTATACAAATTTTATAATTGATGCATCTTTTACTCCAAGTTCCTTATTTTCGAAGTCCATTATCAGACTTATGATCCATCTCAAGCCCATTGTCAACTTTTATAAGCGATACATTTCGATTTTATAGATATTACTTGATATAACTTTTCATCATTATTTCATAGGCCGTAAATATAATACTTTGCGTCGCATAACATGAAGTAACCTTCTCTTTTACGATGCAATAAACACCAAAGTTAAAATCAACAAAGTAGCGCCATCTTTGAGCTAAAATCTTAGATGTAATTTAAATTCAAAGCATAGTAGTAAACATTTGTGTTTAATTTTATGAGTCATAAAATTATTTTAATAGCTGTGGAAGTTAATTATAAGGTATATTCATTAGTGTTCGGTTGGTTGACAGAGAGTGTGAATATTAATTAGGTGGAGACCGTCGATTGCAATAACGAAACGCATAAAAACTCTGCAGGTAATGGGCAGGTGTTTAAATGCCGTCGAGGTTTTGGTTTAATTTAAAATTTTCATATTTTAAAACACATACCTATCCAACTCTAACTGGTGCCTTCTACTTCGAAACCTTTGACGTTTCTACTCGTAGTGCCCCGATCTTGTTGTTTTGTGGTACTACATACATTGTTTTATTAGTATTTTTTAAGTTTATTTATTTTATGCCTACAGTCGCATCGTAAAGTGTAGATAAGTAAAATGTAGTTATTAAGTTACAAATATTACCTTTATAATGCTATAAATAATACTAGTTTGCAATTGAGCGCCACCTCCTCCGATGTATGTTAAGCGGTCATGCGGTCTACTCCACGATGGAACCCTTTATCCAGAAAAAACATTTCAACTGGACTTAAGTTTCAGCTGTTTTCAGTAACTTTCTTTCAAACCGTGTTTCGTTTGGCAGTTACAATATCACACGTGTATGTATACAATACATATGGAGTACTTACAATACTTAAAATATTACATGCTAGTTCTCATTTCCTTCAAAAACTTTGTTCTTTTTAATTTTCTGGGATGTAGTTACATGTTTTCAATCTAGCTGTAGCAGATCATTTTTTACAAAAGCAGTCTATTTTATATTCCCACTTCTAGGATTCAAGGCCTTCACTCAAGGTCAAGTCAGTTCCTAATCCACAATGCTGGCAAAGGTGTTACATATAACACAGATAAAAGGACAAATCAAAATAGGTGTGATAAAAAACTCGTTGAAAAAGTAACTTCAAACAATACCAGTCCTAAATAAAACTCAACATAATAAACACACAACACCTAAATTTTTTCGTGATGTTGGGCTTACTAAAATTTATTCAAATGAATAAATAATTTATGAAAATGTTAGATTGAAATTCACTTGTTCTATAAAAAAAACAAACAAATTGTACTTGTACATTTTTAAATAAACATTTCACAAATTTTTTTTATTTAGTAAGGGGCCTTTCCTAGACTAACCAAAATAGAAACAGACGCGCACAACACTTCTCTAGGGGTATCTGAGGTCTCAAGGCGTGCATGAACCAGGTCCGTAGGCTGAGAGGCAGAGTAACCTTTCGAGAACTGAGTGCAATACGAACCCTTTCAGTTAAGATCGTTCTGTCTGTGTAACCCGGATAGAAGCATCAAATTCAAGGCGTTACAAAGAGAGAAAGATTTTCAAAGCTTAAAGCTTTCATACTAGACGAGTCTGTCAATATATCCTATTTTCTACCAATACCATTGTTACCATGTTAAGCTGTTTCTTGCTCAATTACGTTGGAACGTTCAAGCGAATTTAATTAAATTTGAAACACAGTTAGATTTTAGTGTGGACTGCACATAGGTTACTTTTTATCATAGGAAAATTACAGGAAAGGGGAAAACCAGGAGGCGCAGCCATAAATCTAAAACTGACAACGATTAACATTTCTTTTTTAAATTCTTTATAATGAGTTTCTTTTATTTAACTATCGGATGTAACGTTTTTTTTTATCAACGAAAAGCAAACATCTGTGTTTGACTCGAAATAACTAGAAACGAACCTGGTTTCAATCAACGCCTCGTTTCGACTTCATTTATAATGACACACGTTTATTTACTCACAAATCGTGACTTTAACTACGCCATAACTGACTAACAATAAAAATAACCAAACGCAATACGAAAAAAAAACAGACGTTACTTTATTTCTCGACGCCCGAGTGAAAATATCCCGAAACGAGGCGTTTTAATTACAATAATAATTCTCTTAAATCTTTTGATTATAAAACAGGAAAGTTCAAACGTAACGAAACAATTCGACGCTTTTATTTCTATTCGATTAAAATCGTTATTTTAAAGTACTCTCTAAATCATAAAGCAAAGGTGAATAAAAACGCAAATCGAAA
The DNA here is from genome assembly GCA_017562165.1 of Ectropis grisescens. Classification (NCBI taxonomy): domain Eukaryota; kingdom Metazoa; phylum Arthropoda; class Insecta; order Lepidoptera; family Geometridae; genus Ectropis; species Ectropis grisescens. The sequence goes on from CM029797.1 coordinate 5,937,042, forward strand.
TTCGATAATGAAAAAAATCGAATTTGAAATGTCGATAATGATGGGCCGCTCTAGTTTTTGTGACGATTCGACCGTTGCCTTGCGTCCTCTTTCTTCCCTACTCTACTTCTCTGGTTCGTCCGTCAGTCGCGCGTTGCCGCTCTTACGGAGTGGTCGTGTTACTGCCGATTTTTTTCCGATTCCCGTTTCGTAAATCGTAATTTCGACTAGTGATGAAGTGATAGCCGAAATTCGGATTTCAGTGAAACGTTATCTGTGTCTAAATTATTACTACGTTTGAATTAGTTATTGTGGTGTTGAATTTAGTGAGGTTTTAGTGTTTGTGTAAAGAATATTGTGGATGGTACATAATCCTGTTCTGGGAACGACCGGGTTATCTTCAATAAACAGGTTAATTTTCTTTTCATAATTATTACGTTAAAGATAGACTTAACATTTTTATAGATGTAGAATATCAGAGTTTTTATTGTCTTCCCGTTGGTAATAATTGCCTACGGCAAAACTTCAATAGTGGATACCTACTCCTACATAAGTTCGGATAATTGTTTTTTATTCAATCTAATTATTACCTGAAATTTATTATTAGAAAACCTCGGTTTTGTTGGAATGACAACGAAATCTAACCAAATTTAATGTTTTCCCGCAACACATAGAAATAACAAGTTAGGTATAAAATTCAATAAGAAAAGGTAGCCTATGGTAGGTATGTTAACGGACAAATTTTAAAACATGACAAATGAAAATTTTGGGGTTGCAAATCAGGAAACTTTTCTCAAGAATTATTAAAAATAGGTACGAAAAATCCATGGATTTACGATTATAATAACTCCAACTCTTGTCGTGTGCAAAAATAGGGGTTCCCACAATTAGACACGAACTATTTTTCGAAATTCGAATTTTGACTAGGTTTACTCTATAGATATTTCTAGCAATATTATCGCTTTGTACATACGGATAATACATTCTAGAATGTCTTTGAAAACTAATTTTAACGCCTCTACGCTTAAAATAAAATCGTATGCCTATTTTAATTCCTTAGCACTTTGAGTCTCGCTACACAAACTAAACATAGGTCCATGGCCTAATACGTCTATGAGCATACCATTCTAGACGATGTGGGAACTTTAAGGATACTGTATACACAAGCCCATTGAGTACCTATACCCCTATCCTATGAGGTTTGAAACTCTATGCACAAGGCTCACAGGCAACGACCTCCTTGTTTGTAAAAGACTACAAAGTATTTACTCAACCACCGCCGCATAAGTATTTGCAAATGGCGGACCCGAAAATAAATCTGTCGATTTTTTTTAAATAAAGAGTGACGAGACGAACATAATATGTGCCTGATGGTAAGCACAATACCTGCCACATAACAGCATACCTAGTGACACGCAGCAATTGGAACATGAAAAGTCCATATCATAACCTAGCATTGCGCTGCGCTCGTCATCCAGATATCTAAGATGTTATATCTCTAAGCTCTGTCATTTCTCTGGAAACATTCAAACCGGAACACAGTAATGTTTGCACATTACTGCTCTTGGCGGTAGTATAACTGGCAAAGGTGTGGTACTTCCATAGGCGGACTCTGCTAGGAGTCCTGCCACTAGAAACCTAGGTAGGTAGGTAGGTAGATACTTAGACTATTGTTGTCAATGGAGTGAAAGTGATTTTAGTGGTGCGACTCTTCAAATCAAATCGAAAATTCCTATTCCAATAGGTATAACAATCCAGTGTTATGATTGGTACCTATTCCTATACCTTCCCAGTGCAACAAATCAAATGATTTTTTATGATGAATAAAATGAGTGATTTGGTCAAACTTCATATTGAAGGGTCAGGTCCTTATCTCAGAAAATGAAAAGCCTTTACTCTGATTTATAATGGCTTTAATTGGATTTTAGTTGTTATACAGTTGTTATACGTTCAGTGTGCAATTAAAAAAGTAGGTGATGTTCATTTGCATAGATAATATAACAGTCTGATACGATGTTGCCATTGCTAAATATCAAGACGCATAGACGCACTCAAATGAACATCACACAGATTAAATATACTATAAAGTTATATTAAAATACAGTAATTAGCTCATGAACCTTACAGTTCGGCCATCCTCTTAAGGTGAGTCCTCTCACAATTTGAATGATTCAAAACTTAAAAGTTATAACAACATAAATAACAAATGAAAACTCAAAAAAAAGAAGGTAATTTACATACAAAACTGTTTTATGTGAACTTAAGTAATTACTATACAATAATAGTTAAACTGCATACAATCATCAGAAAAAGGCAAGAGCAAACAAGGTATTCAACAAACATTAATCAGATCTCTTGCCTAGTTGTTCAAATTCATATCTCTAATCTAATTAAAATATCTAAAATCTAATCATATTCGTAATCTCAATCCTGCATAGTCTGCTATGATCTGCGATCATCTGTGCGGCATTAGTTACCCAATACCTTTCGATTTCTGCACTGATCGCTCATAGCCTATGCTCGCATCAATTATAATCTAAGAATCTGAAACCAACTTGATTAATAAGAATTAACCGTATCATTCACATCTATTATCTAGTTCATATTATCTTGCATAGTCTGCTATGATCTGCGATCATCTGTGCGGCATTAGTTACCCAATACCTTTCAATTTCTGCACTGATCGCTCATAGCCTATGCTCGCATCAAAATTATAATCTAAGAATCTGAAATAGAACTTGATTAATAATAATTAACCGTATCATTCACATCTCTTATCTAGTTCATATTATCTTGCATAGTCTGCTATGATCTGCGACCATCTGTGCGGCATTAGTTACCCAATACCTTTCAATTTCTGCACTGATCGCTCATAGCCTATGCTCGCATCAAAATTATAATCTAAGAATCTGAAATTAAACTTGATTAATAATAATTAACCGTATCATTCACATCTCTTATCTAGTTCATATTATCTTGCATAGTCTGCTATGATCTGCGACCATCTGTGCGGCATTAGTTACCCAATACCTTTCGCTTTCTGCACTGATCGCTCATAGCCTATGCTTGATTCTATCAAAATCCACGAACCTCAAACAAGCTTTATTAGTAAAACAATTATCTTTGTCATCGTCTTTATCACGTTTCGAACCTGGACTCGACAGAGAAACGAGGAATATGGTATGATAAAGGGAGGTCTTTATCCATCAGATAGTTAAAGAAGATTGTGGATGATGATGATGAATCTTTTCATAATGTTACCAACCAGAGTCTGATAAGGTGCCCAGGTCACGGGCCCAGAGCCTAGTGTGGGATCATTTTACAAATGCATTCAATGTAATCTGTTCAAGTCAATGACCTATTAATAATACTTCGTTGGTTAAAGTACAAATAAAGTGTGTTAAGCATAACCATCATTATCGTGTTCATGTTCTCGATCAATTAACATAATAAATATTGTAGTTTTGTCACAAATAAATCCAATTCAATCGTAACTAAGTAATGTTACTAAGCTTCCATATTATTGTCATAATAAGCTAACTAACGTTTAATTGTGTCAGAACTTTCGTCATTTGTATCGCTTTCACTGTCTTTACCATTACATTGTTTAAAATTAAGTCAAGGGTAGATTTATCCAATGCAAAGACATCTTCATACCGTTTGTTGCCTTTTCTACGAAAACTATCTTCAACAAGAAATCTATGATTCAGTAAGGTGATCTCTGATCCTATTAATACTGTAAGGATCGTATTTGGCAAATACTTGTAAGCTCAGTCTGCGTGATATTTGTCACCAATGGTCCGTTCCATTCGTACTAGATCACCTTCACTGTTATTATCGTGACCACTAATACAGATGTTCCAGTAACTGTGTCACCAATCACGTTATCGGTAGGGCTAACTAACCTGCATCTTAATAATAATACGGATAGACTTTTACCTGCCAATATTATTCGACTCAATGTGAATATCTCGAGTTTACCTAGTGCCAAGTTTTTTTATTTTAATACGGCACTTTGTTGACATCGCTTCTGAAATGGTCTAATCAAATCACTCTACCTGCCATTCTGCCTGCCAGCTACGACGTTCATTACGTGTTTAATTAATTAATTTAATAAATAATATGCGATCAGCATTAGTTGATATGCCTACCTATATCTCAGTGATGAAATAACAAAATTATAGGTAATTGTTAAAACGATATTGTCTTACGTTATCCATTTATCCAGATTATTTTAGAAGAGTTTTATGATTTAGTTAATATTTAGTTAGTTAGTTTAGAAGCCCTTAACTTTGTACTCGTACTAAGAAAACATGAGCCGCGATCTGTAATCAATCGTGATGATACCCCGAAATAGGTGCATTATTATTTAGGAATCTTAACAACATTTATGATTTTTGTACCACGCACTGAATGAATGTTGATGTAAGTACTTTGTAAACGTAGCTAAATATTTCTTCCTAACGTGGTGTATTTTAGGAAAATAAGTAGATTGTAAACTGTTTAAGATTTTTTCAAATCCGGAATGATGGACGTTTTCATGATTCACTTTTACAAATGGCACCTTACATTTCCATTTACTGGAAAACATATAAAGCCTTAAGTTGGTAATTATTCTTAATATCACTACATGATTAGTTAATTTCATCATTCATGTTCATTTTCATCAATTTCTTGTACAGACGCGATCCAATCCTTCACGTTCATAATATTCAGTAAGTCAATAATACTTATTTTGTCAAGTAGGTTCAATATAAGGCATTAACGTGTGTCATACGTGTATTCAATGGTGCAGTTGTACTCCCGAAAAGTTGTACCCACCATGGTTATATTCGTGGAACGAGATCTCATTTCGTTATTGTGGACAGTAAGTAGTTCATTACAGTTGGTTGCTGGATTTTAAATTTTAAACCCAGTAAATAATCTTAAAAACAACTCAAGGAAACTATTACAGCTAAAGCCTCTAATTTGACAAAAATTTAACTACTGTTCATCATTCAAATCAGCAAACCATCAACATCATGTTGCATCAAAATACCAGCTATACCTAGCTTTGTACCATCAGCGTTCTTTGTCCTTTGTTGGCTCAGGTTCAAACAAAACTAATACAGATTATTGGGTAAGCAGTTATTGTAAATTATCAAACATTTGACTATCTTTGTTAGCCATTTAAATGTAGTACTCAATATATCAGGAGTCTTGCTATAGGAGCAAAATATTAACAAACTTTTAAAAAATCTTGCAAGACCAATGAATCGCCTAACATCGTGAACATTTTTGAAAATTAAGTATAACAGTCGTTTTCCTGTTACCTATTCCGTTACCACTGACATAGAATCCCAGAAAATCTATTTCTTTTAAACCATTTAAAAACAACATACGTACCTCACACGGTTTTTGTAGTGCTTTCAATTGTGTCTGATCGTGTTTGTTTGTTAACTCTGATCTAACATTTAAATCTGATTCTTTACAATCTTTATGAAAATCACGTAAATCAAAGTCAACCTTTTACTTATTGCTATTGGGTGCGTTACAAAATTGGGCGTTTGTACTAAATTTTGTAATAATATTCCGCTTTAATCATTTTCAAAGTAGTCAGCTGTCAATAAATAAAATTCATTGCCTATGTTTGTATTCCTCTCAGAGAGACTCTAGTGGAAAGAATCAGAGTAGCTGCTACTACAAGCAAAGAGCATTACAGTTAGTGGTCGCGTAAAGACTAAAATAGCATATTTAAAAACTAGTTCAAGTCTCACAAAAAAGTTTTTGTGAATTTATACTTACCTATTTATTTTAAATTATATATTTATTTTTTATTACAACAATGTCATGGCTTTCTTTAAAACTGTGTTATACCAACCAATACAGTGTATATCTTCAACACTAAAGATTTCTATATCCTCAACTACGTATATCTTGCATTGTTGTATCTACCTTTGCCTTTACCCAGAAGCATAATTACCTACCATGTATTTTTTTGTACTGGTAATTTATTATTATTACTGGGCCAAATTTAACGTAATCTTTTCGCTTCATTGACTTAATCAACTATTAATCACTGAACCGTATAAATCGTCTTATTTGCAATGTCACTTTGTTTATAATATTTTAGGTGTCGTGTAATACAAATTACATACAAATTTTCTTAAAATGGTATTTATGTTATTTTTATAATCAATAAGTAATCTTGCACAATGAATACTCGTGTGACCTAGTTTGCATACGTTGCATTTGAATATATATATATATTTGTAAAAGCTGTGATGTCCAACCTCCTTGCAATAATAACATTTCCCCGACACAACAGTAGTTTACTTATTAACTGGTAAAGTTTTCCACATTATGAATCAGTTTGGAAAATGCGGGATTGTTAGTGTTTGTTAGTTTGTCCAGACTTGCCTTCATAAACTTAATCAGTATAGGTAGTTGTCGTTTTATTATTTGAATGCATTATTGTAGACAGCTTAAGTTTCAACACGTTCCAAAATAAAAATAAAGGATAGAAATAAACGCTAATGCCTGTTAACATGCTCTGAACAAACCCTGTTAATTTTGACAGTGCGTAGGTAAGTATGATATAAGTATCACTCCAATTATATAGTTTCCACATTCGCCTACTTTACTCAACTAAATTTGTATGGCTAGACTTTTGACCATATGTCGCAATCCGAAACAACATCGTAAATTTATTTCCTTCAGGCTACTACTAAGGTTTCAACTAACTCAGTGAAAAATATGTACTGTACTGTTTGTTAAGATTACCTGTATCTTCCTGATGTCCTGTACCTGCACGGCACCTTGCGTCCTGACGCTCCTCACTCCGGCGCCGCAGGCTCCGTCTTACTCCACCGCCACTCCGCTCACAGCTGGAACTCGATCACGCGGCAGCTCCTTTTCTGGCTTCTAATCCGGTCCTGGCTGCGTCGCCGGTCCTGGCTGCATCTCCGGTCCTAGCAGCATCTCCGGTCCTCGCTGCGTCGCCAGTCCTGGCTGCGTCTCCGGTCCTCGCTGCGTCGCCAGTCCTGGCTGCATCTCCGGTCCTGGCTGCATCCCCGGTCCTGGCTGCATCTCCGGTCCTGGCTGCATCTCCGGTCCTGGCTGGCATCTCCGGTCATGACTGCATCTCCGGTCCTGGCTGGCATCTCAGATCATGACTGCATCTCCGGTCCTGGCTGCATCTCAAAAATAAATAAATAAAAAATTAGTAAATTTAAATTAGTATCTCCGGTCTCAGCTGAGCCTCCGCTTGGACTAAGACTGCGCTCGTGACTATGTCTGCTCCGGTATGGGTGCCTTTAGCGGTGATGTCTGATCTTTTCATTCGAAATACTCTTGGTTTTATGCCGTGCGCGTTTATGACGTTGAAGTCGATGTTTTTCTCCAGAAATACTCTTTGTCCGTTGTCCATGATAATGTCGGGCACTCTTGTTACAGTGTACAAATCCAACAAATAGTGGGCTTGGAAGCTCTATCCCACTTCTGAGATGAAGGGTCAGGTCCTTATCTCAGAAAATGAAAAGCCTTTACTCTGATTTATAATGGCTTTAATTGGATTTTATATAATCAGTTGTTATACGTTCAGTGTGCAATTAAAAAAGTAGGTGATGTTCATTTGCATAGATAATATAACAGTCTGATACGATGTTGCCATTGCTAAATATCAAGACGCATAGACGCACTCAAATGAACATCACACAGATTAAATATACTATAAAGTTATATTAAAATACAGTAATTAGCTCATGAACCTTACAATATGAAATATAGTCCAGTTGGGGTAGACATAAAATTAGCCTGAAATAGAAAAAAATCGGGGAGCGATTTTTTTATACGTCGGGGTATGGTTGGATATGAATCTCGAAAGAACCTCGATTTTCTAACTAATCCCGGTAAAGGATTCGCCGCCGTCTTGTTTTGAAAGTAAAATTTTTTCGTGTTTCGGAAATAACTCGTTAATTTGTGTAGTCATAGTGTTATGACTCTGCAAATATTGATTCTAGCGTAAAATCATTAATGGCCAAACTTGTGAGAAATTAAATTTCCAACAACTTTGGATACCACGTGATTGAGTAACAAACATCCAAACATTGACATCTATACTTAATCTTATAAAGCTGAAGAGGTTTTTATGTTTGAGCGCGCTAATGTCAATAAGTACCTACTGGACCGATCTCGAACATTATTTCACTGTTGGATGTGTACGTGATCGCCGAATATTACAGGCTACATTATTACGTTATGTACCACGAACGAAGCCGGGGTGGACCGCTAGTAGTACACCGCAGTAGGATTGGTCTTCTATTTTCTCGATGTACTACTAAATGTATCAAACCTCAAAATAAAACGTATGTAATGGAACCAATTAGTTGGTAGGTATTACTTATGTGGTAAAAACGTGTTAAGTAAGGGATGAGGCAAATTACCTTGTTATATAGGTACTTAACGATAGTCTAAGCTAATTTACATCTTGTGTTATTTGTTAATTTTGGAAAAAACAGTTTTAATTTATATTTTTACTTTTTTACTTGACCGCCATTTCGCCTGATGTTAAGCGACGATGCGGTCTACGAGGAAGATTACACAAACTTCCACATTCTACTAATATTATAACTGTGAAATGTTTGTTGCTCAATCACGCTGGAATGCTTGAATTAGTATATTGGCAGTAACTGCCGATAGACGTGAAAATGAATAATTCAGAATTTGATAGCTTACTTTGGAAACTACGCGGGTGAAACCGGGAGGGCGTGGCCATGAGCATAACCATCTACCTTAGATGCTGCTAGTTAATAATGTTTTAATTTGACGTTACGAAAAAAAAACACCAAAATTATTTGCAAAAAATTACAAAAAAGGAATTTATATGACGGTGACGAAAAAATTGCTAAATCTAGCTACAAAATTCCTAACATGGCAACTGTGTTTGTAGATTTGCGGTTAAAACGCACCCCATTTCACCCCTGCACTTCAGTTACAATTTATCCTAATAACGATGAAAAAAGGTCTCACTGACCACAAATCAACCGACTCACCCCCTAAAAGTCACCCCTAAAACAAAAGGTGTCGACAAGGCCTTCTGTCCTGTGAAAACATGGACCCTCGACAGAGGAAACAGTGGCAGAAGGGTAACTTCTAAGGCCAAGACATTATAACTTTCGAATAGCTCATGCCTAGATGTCTACTCTGTTTCTACGAAAAACGTAATTTCGTCTGTACCACAGCTCTCTTTCTACGAAAAACGTAATTTCGTCTGTATAACAGCTCTCTTTCTACGAAAAACGTAATTTCGTCTGTAGAACAGCTATCTTTCTACGAAAAACGTAATTTCATCTGTACAACAGCTCTCTTTCTACGAAAAATCGTAATTTCGTCTGTTTAAATGTTCTAAGCATACTCTAATTAGAGAAAGCTTAGAACATTTAAACATACCATAACAGCTCTCTTTCTACGAAAAACGTAATTTCGTCTGTATAACAGCTCTCTTTCTACGAAAAACGTAATTTCGTCTGTACAACAGCTCTCTTTCTACGAAAAACGTAATTTCGTCTGTATAACAGACTGACAACAGATGTCTAATTAGAGTATGCTTAGAACATTTAAACAGACGAAATTACGATTTTTCGTAGAAAGAGAGCAGACATCCTGTATCGGTTTTTATGCTAGACATTTCGGAGTGTTACCACTTTGGCGAATAGAACTCTTATAGGTGCGTGACTCTGCTGATATATTATGTGCGTTGCGCTTACCATCAAGCTCATGCCCCGCTCATCTCGTTACGCTGTACCATAAAAAATAAATATACTTCATGTACCTAATCGCGATCTAAATTATTTATATCGGACGGTATGACGATATTTTTACTTTTTAATTTATTCGTAAGTACGAGGGTCAAACTGAAAGTTCTTAGAACTGGCCACTTATAAACAATATAATAAAAATATAATTCTATAATTTGAAAATATAACTCTTTGCCAATATTACTGAGTATATACTTCACTCATTTGTCATTTGTTTTGACGATTTGGCGGCAAATTGAAAATTGTCTGTGTCACGTCAACATGAATTTAACACGAGAAAATTTTCGTGCAATGATTTTTTATGACTTCGATGTCATTTAAGTCAACAAGAAAGTTATGATAGACTACGATTGGCCTTTCACGATGAAGCCCCATCTCGTGCAACTGTTTACAACTGGTTTAAACGTGGTCGCACTAATCTCACTGATGATTTACGTGAGGGACGGCCTTCTACGGCGACGACTGAAGATAACATCTGTGTTGTGCGGCGTATGATAGAGACTGACAAAAGAGTGACCTATCAGCAGATTCGGACAAGCTTAGGCATCGGTATGAGTCAAGTGCACAAAATCCTACACGAACATTTAGCGGTCAGGAAGCTTTGCGCCCGGTGGATACCTCATAATTTGACTGAGGCTCAAAAACTCCATCGTGTGGATTGGTGCCGTAAAATGATTGAAAGATTTAACGGAGGTGACTCAAATGCTGTGTTCGACATACTAACAGGTGACGAAAGCTGGATTTACTGTTATGATCCTGAAACCAAAAGACAATCTGCTCAGTGGGTGTTTCCTTTCGAGGAGTTGCCAACTAAAGTGAAGAGAGATCGAAGTGCGGGGAAAAAAATGGTGGCCTCGTTCTTTGGAAGGATAGGTCATTTCGCAACAATTGTGTTAGAGGGTCAAAAAACAGTTTCTGCAGAATGGTACACTACCAATTGTTTGCCACTTGTCTTGGAAAAAGTTCGAGAGAAACGACCTCGCAGTAGGATCCTCCTTCACCACGACAACGCCTCATCGCACACCGCCAAGCGAACGATCGACTATTTGGCGACATCAAACGTTGAATTACTGGGTCACCCGTCGTACAGCCCCGACCTCGCGCCTTGTGATTTTTATTTATTTTCAAAAATTAAAGAAAAACTTAAAGGAAAGCGGTTTATGAATGCTGAAGAAGCGGTGGCTGCATATCGCGATGCCATTGAAGAGACCCCTAAGGACGAGTGGGAAAAGTGCTTTTCCCAGTGGTTCCATCGCATGCAGCGGTGTATTAACGTGAATAGACAATATTTTGAAAAGATATAATAAAACTAATAACTGGCTAATGTAATCAGTTTTTGATTTTCTAAGAACTTTCAGTTTGACCCTCGTATTACTTATAGGTTTACACTTGACTGCCAATTCGCCTGATGGTAAACGACGATGCGGTCTACGATGGAGCGAGCTTATCTAGAAAAACCGACTCCTGATTTAAAGACATCACCATTGTAATCATAGGTGAAATACCACTCGGGCAATGCATTTCACATCATTTTCTTTCCTATCACAAAAATAGAGTCAAACCTCTTCGTTCGAGCCTTTGGAACATTAACCATAAAACGACGTCGCCTTTTCAGACTGCGAGCAATCCAATAAAAAAATGGCAAGATGGTACCTATTAGACCGTGCAGCTCGGCACACTCTACTTGAAGTGTCCTAGTGCATAAAATAATGATTGATGAATAATTTGCTTTAGAAAAGCTAAAGTATTTATTTCTAAACTTATATTTTGTGTTGAAGATAGTGATGATGAATATGTTTCATTCTATCTTTGTTATCTGCCCTTCCCTGATCCCACAAACCCTCAGGGGTTATTTTTTATCCCTTACGACGTGTGATGCCCGATACAAGAAGTGATGAAACTTTGCCTTAGAACGGATTAAGTGAGGTACATTTTTCCTCATTTTCTTTTCGGTTTCCGCACTTTTTGGGAATCAAATTCTATAAAATAAAAAATCTTATTTTAACTGGACTGAAAGGAGGGTTATGATTTCGCGCGTATCTTGTATGATTGTAAATTTCTTTATTCCTACCTATCTTCCAAACGGCTGAATGGATTTTGACAATTAATTAAGATATCGTTTAATTCGTTTCAATCACCCCTTAGATAGAATCCAGTGGCCTTAGATAGAATTTTGTATTACATAATGTTTTTTATCTGTTAATTTTTGCAGTGGGGTTTTTTAAATGAAAGTTATTATATAATACTAATAGCACGCCGCTGTTTTACTCTTATAATTGCCGTAACTGTTTAACCGACTTCAAAAAAGGAGGTTTCTCAATTCGACCGCATGTATGTTTTTTTTATGTGTTCGCGGATAACTTCGTCGTTTATGAACCGATTTTGATGATTCTTTTTTTGTTGTAAAGAAGATATTCCAAGGGTGGTACCAAGATAAGGAAACCAGGATCTGATGATGACATCCTAGAGAAATCAAGGAAATTTTTTTTTACTTTATAAGTTTTCCTTTGAAAGTCGGTTCTTTTTTGTTAAAATTATCCGCCGTGGAAATTAGGTATCCTATATCGATACCTTAATTCGCAAAACGAATAACTCTGTTTTACATAATTATTGCAAACTTTACAGGGGAGCCACTAAACCACCATTAAATTTTATTGCGTATATTCATTTTTTAAAGTGGTTATTAATTAAGAGAAAACTTCTAGAATGATTTTTGTTTTTCTTTTGAAACTTAATTTTTTTAATTAATTTTTAGTGGCCCTTGTGAAATTTGCTATAAAGGAGTTACTCGTTCTGCGAACTAAGGTATCGATGTGCTAATCTAGACTATAATTTAATTGTGTTCTAAATTTCAACCTAATCCGTTCAACCGTTCCGACGTGATTGAACAACAAACATCCAAGCATCTAAATATCCTGTCATCTAAAAGTAATTGTCGCATTGTCGGATTTATGATATTAGCAGTATTGATAAATAATTGGTAGGACTGATCTATTTATTGTGCTTTACGTCTCTGTTGTCAGACATGGTCGTTAAGAAAGGAGGATGAGGAAAGAAATGCGATCTGCCAACGCAAAATGGAGAATAGTATGCTGGGATTGAAGTGATCAGATAACATTTGTATTCAAAATATCAGGAATAAAACAAAAATAGTAGATGTACGAAAAAGAATAAGTTTATTAAAATGGCTATGGGTGGGATATTTGTAGAATTAACAACAATAGATGGACCAAACGTTTAGTATACCAAGGAACAGTAAGAGAAGGAAAGGCAGATCACACAAAAGATGGAGCGACATTTTCAACCAGAGGGGGGTGGTTCTCACTGGATGCGAAAGACTCGCGAGAGACACGAGTGGAAAGGATTAGGAGAGGTCTATGTTGCAGAGGCAACTTCTACTCATACTCTATAAAAGAAAATAAAAAATATATTTATTTTATAGTACAACTACATGTCCGCCCCGGCTTCGCCCGTGGAACATATAGCACTCATCGAGATCCCGCCAATATCGAACGGTGAAAAAATTTTAGAAATCGGTTCAGTAATTCCTGAGAATATTTCGAGCTTTCAAACAAAACACCTCTTCAGCTACCTGCTACGCCACTTGTCGGAAATTGGTCGTACCAACTCATAGATTAGACAAGGTTTTATGTTCAAGAAGTATGTAATCTGTGATATTCAATGACGCAATCTTGACACATGTCATGTGTCATGTCAAAGCACGAAACGTACGAAAATTCTCAAAAAGGAATATTTTTTTCCCGATTTTGTTACATTCTTGATTCATGCTCCGCTTCTGTTAATAGTAGCGTTATTTTCTATAACCTTATAGCCTTCCTCGATAAATGGACTATCTGATAGAAAAATAATCTTTCAATTCAGACCAGCACTTCCCGAGATCCTAGCGTTCAAACAAACAAACCAACTCTTCAGCTTTATTATATTAGTATAGGTAGAAAAAAATAGAAACTATTTATCTTAAATATAGGTTTAAGTAATTTATTTGTCATATTTATAGTAGTATTTTATATAATATCTCTGAAAAAGACTACCTTTAAAAGTAGAACTCATAAATATTTGCACGGTACTGCTTGGTGGTAGAAAAACTGGCACAGGTATGATACTCCCCCAGGCAGACTCAAATTTATACTTCTGAAATGCGAACATTGTAGTTAAATGCTTTATGATGTCTCGAAAATGCATTTAATAATTATAACACATAAATATTTGCACGGTACTGCTTGATGGTAGAATAACTGGCAAAGATATGATACTTCCTCAGGCGGACTAATCTATACTTCTAAAATGCGAGCGTCATAGTTAAATTATTAAACTGGCAAAACAGAAAATCCCAAGCGTAATCAAAACATTTTCGAACCTTCAAACAACCCTCATAAATATTGAAGACCTGTCCCAGATTTTAGGTATTTCTGAGCTAGGCCTTATTGGACTTTGAGCATGTGTTACATCTGTGATTGAGAGGTGTGTGAGGAGACAGCTACGTAGGTAAATATCATATACTCTTACCACAGTATATATAAAGCAAAACTACCAATGACGTTTCTGAACTTGCGGTAAACGACGTTGCAGGAATAGATACTTACTATATAAACAATTGCTAATTATTAACTGTACTTAATTATAAACGATATAAAATCAAAAAGTGCTTCAAAGAGCCCCGGGCCACGCTCCCGAGCTGCTAACATTGTCGTGTTCGCAGTCTGGGAGCGTGCTTGCCGCGTCTTATCCCGCATGCCCCGTCTAGACGGTTTTGTCGAACGACTGTGTGATTTTTTAGACTGTGCTATTAAACTAATATCGTGAAAACAGTGCCACCAACTTTTATCTGCTCCACGGCGAAATCGATACTTCTGTGGGCACAGACAAAGAAGTTGTCTAATTTTGTAATAGGTTAACACTTTTCGATCGTGGCTCCTTCGCAACATTCTACAGATAAGTTGGTCGTACTGTATGTATCCGGCTGATATGTCAGTCACTCGACAATTCATTTTGACGTGACAACGTCTTATAAATTGGTTTGCCGGGTGACACTTCAAGAAACTGCGTTACGCTCCGCTCACGTTATGCGCTCACAACGAGAGCGAGTGAGACGCACGCGTCCCTTCCACTCGGGCATGGTTAGCCCGCCTAAGAGCGAGAGAGACAGACATAAAAAGTGAAAGGCACGCGTCCCTTCCGTAAAATTATTTTACCACTCAAAGTCGTTGTCACGTAAAACTTTCGCCCGTATACCGACTTTACAGGCAACCAATTTTTTTAACTATACTCGTATATTATGTGTTTGCACCTGACTGTCGTCTCGATCATCAGTGCATCTTCAGTATTGAAGACCTGCCCCAGACTAGGTGTTTCTGAGCTAGACCTTATTGGACTTCGAGCATGTGTTACATCTGTGATTTAGAGGTGTGTGAGGAGACTGATCTGCCTATATTATCTGTCTAATACCTTTAAACGAGAATTTTTGTACAGTATTATGTAACATATTTATAATCTGAATCTCTGTAATGGCTTTCGAAGTGAAAACTAAAAAAAAACGACACATCTTATTTATCATATCTCTGTGTGACGACCGCTATCCTGTGCTAGGTAATAATTTGGACTCTTCATGTTCTAATAGCTGCGTGTTACTTTGCTGTTCTGAGTAGGCATCATCAGGCACATGTCCTAATACTACAAAAAAAACGTCGTCAGTCGTAATTATCTACGACGAAGATTAAATTAGAAAGAATGTTGAAATTTATAAATTCATTCCTCATTAAGACGTTCCATCTTCCTTATAAAGAGAGAAACTTGGTTAGCCGCTAGATTGCGGTAAGGCTAGTTTTCTAGGCGTCTAGAAATTATATATTTTTTACAGCTGAATTGAGCGCTAAGAATTCTGGACTATTGAGATCGAGTTCGGTAGTAAATTGGCCAGTGAAATACCTACCATGGAAAAACCCTACTTAGTAATCGATATTTTATGTAAAAATGTCTAGACAATATGTTCATTTGTTTAACTTTTACCGGCTCACTGTCACTGTTTTAAAGTGTTTTCACCCTTTTAAGATATTGCATAGCTTTTATCGCGGGCCTGGGGACCAAATTTTAGTGATCGTGCATCTCTTTCTTATGTTCACAAGAAAGAGGGATGGAAGACCGTAACGCCGTCCTCCCCACTCGGTCATTCGACTTAGAATCTTATTTGTTTTAGCTTTACAGACTAAATGCACTTACCAGTGTTGCCAACTTAACGGATTTCCCGTGATATTTTTTATGGTAAATGTCACTCTTCAAAATAAAATCGATTCCGAAAAATTGTTAACATCCCTATAGCTTATGTTGATAAAAATGCATGCAACATGCAATAGCTTTACCGCGGCAGTCTCCGAGTGCCACACTTCTTTTTTTTTATAATGTAAAAGAGACGAGCCTGATGGTAAGCAATATGCCTGCCACATAACAGTACAATGACACGCAGCAATTGGAGCATGAAGAGTAAATCATTACCTACCACTGCACTGCGCACGTCACCCAGAGATATAAATTGTTTTATCTCTATATGGCGTTCCCACATACAAATTTTTCGTGAGCTGTAAATGAAGATCTTCGTTCGATCATAACTGAAGGAAATGTTAGAGTGATCTAGGGAACAAAGGTATTTCGAGATGGCCATGCTTAGAAGACTAATCTAGACGGCCATGCTTATAGGACTAATCTAGATGGCCATGCGTATAGGACTAATCTAGATGGCCATGCTTATAGGACTAATCTAGATGGCCATGCGTATAGGACTAATCTAGATGACCATGCTTATAGGACTAATCTGGATGGCCATGCGTATAGGACTAATCTAGATGACCATGCTTATAGGACTAATCTAGATGGCCATGCGTATAGGACTAATCTAGATGGCCATGCTTATAGAACTAATCTAGATGGCCATGCTTATAGGACTAATCTAGATGGTCATGCTTATAAGACTAATCTAGATGGCCATGCTAATAGGTCTAATCTAGATGGCCATGCTAATAGGACTAATCTAGATGGCCATGCTTATAGGACTAATCTAGATTTATTTTTTAATAAATTGTGACGAGACGAGTAGGACTGATGTTAAGCATCATGCCTGCCACATAACAACACAGTGACACGCAGATATTGGAACATGAAGAGTCCAAATCATTACCTAGCACTGCACTGCGCTCGTCACCCAGAGATCTAAGATGTTAAACCTCTAAGCCCTGTAATTTCTCTGGAAATATTGCCCTTCAAACCGGAACACAGTAATGTTAGCACATTACTGCTTGGCGGTAAAATAACTGGTAAATGTGTGGTACTAGTTCATAAGTGTTTATTTGTAATATTTTAAATTGTTTGTGTTGCAATAAAGAGTTTCTATCTATCTATCTACTTCCCCAGGTGGACTCTGCCAAGAGTCCTAACACTACAGATGGCTATGCTTAGAAAAGTTGTCTAGACGATCATGCTTTGAAGATTTATTGCAGACCAGCAGCTCTCTCCGATTTCACCCGCGTAGTTTCCAAAGAAAACTATCAAATTCTGAGTTCTAAGTTTAAACTTCTTTCAGCAGTACCTAGGACTGCTATTTTTTTAATCATACGCCACATTGTAGGCCAACATAATAAGTTCTCGAAATAAAGTACAATCTAAATGAGAACATCTGAAATAGAAGCACTAATAACCTCAATACAATTGAGGAAGCCATTGAAACGAAAGCAACAGGTAACCCACATATATTTGCTTTATTGACTTGGATTTCATTTCGAACGGTCCTATACAAATAGTACTTAAATAAAATAGTCTTAGGTACCAATATTGTATGCGGTGGACTTCGTGGTGTAATGTAATGTAAGTTTCATTTTAATACTAGATTAAGTTTTTGTCTCAATAAAAAGTTTTGTCAGTTTTTTGTCAGTAATGGTTTCCAATATGCCAACTTTTTTTGTAAGAGGACCTATGGTAGCTAGCTTCAGTTGCCACTACTCAACGGACTTAGCGCAGACGACCCAGTATCCGAAACTATAACTTTAAGTCCTTACAAACTATCATAATTATGCTAATTATTATGTCGCTATTAAAAATATCAAAAGCCATGTCCACCCAAAGGTTGCCTGAAAGAAATCGCTTTCAGCGATAAGGCCGCCTGTTGTAGCACTAGCTGTTATTATTTTTCTTTGTCTGTAAATCTGTTTTTCTTTTGTTGTGAACAATATACCTATCTATCTAATTAGCATTCAGCTCATACCTGAATTAATATAATATCGAGGTAAACCCTAGCAAATTGACCTCCCTCATACGTATCACACCGCATTCTGTGCACTCTGTCTAGTGCTATCGGAGACTAGATTAGCTCTAGGATAGTCTAGTCCAGCCTTTCCCAAAGTGGGGGATAACGCCCCTTTGTGGGCGCTGCAGAACTAGGGCTGTAAGAGACCCACAAAAACCTGGGAGCGTTGTGTAAAGGCTGAAATCCGTTGGTTTACTACCTACTGGGCTCAGGTCTCAAGTTAACTTTTGCGTATTAAAGGAAGTCTCGTTTAAAATGATTGTTTAATCTCCGCTAATTTAGCTCACAATAATTAAATAATTTGTAATTGTAATGGTTTTAAGTATGTGTTAAAATGGGGCGCAAAACATAATTTATTCTCAAAGTGGGCTCCAGATAAAATAAGTTTGGGAACTCCTGATTTAGTCTAAGTCATCCAAATGAGGGTCCTCCACGAGCATTCTGGCTAGCACTGTTTTTTTTTTGTAACTTTAATAGGTTTACACTTGACCGCCATCTCGCCTTGTAAGCGACGATGCGGTCTACGATGGAGCGTGTTTACCTAGAAGAACTTGGCTTTACTTTTGGCAGAGTCCGCCTGGGGAAGTACCACACCTTTGCCAGTTATTATACTGGCAAGCAGTAATGTGCAAACATTACTGTGTTCCGGTTCCGGAAGGGCAATGTTTCCAGAGAAATTACAGGGCTTAGAGATATAAGATCTTAGATCTCTGGGTGACGACCGCAGTGCAGTGCTAGGTAATGATTTGGACTCTTCATGTTCCAATAGCTGCGTGTCACTGTGCTGTTATGTGTCAGGCATGTTGCTTACCATCAGGCACATGTCCTGATCGTCTCGTCACTCTTTATTTAAAAAAAAAGAAACCGATTCACTCTCGATTTGAAGACACCAAGATTATAACTATAACTATATAGCCATAGTGGCGGGACCGCAGCTATCCCTAGCCGGTTTCGTTACCAATCATGCCTCTAGGTGACGAGCGCAGTGCAGTGGGAAGTAATGATTTCGACTCATCGCATTCCAATAGCTGCGTGTCACTGTGCTCTATTGGGTAGGTATGTTACTTACCATCAGGCATGTGTCCTCACTTTAAAGTATAAAAAAAAAACATCTTAGCGAAGATGCTCGACAGTAAGGTCTTGTGAGGTGGTACTCCGGCTGGCACCCCGTCTCCACTGGAGGGCCTGAGGCTTCGGACGTTGAGGGTCGCCCCACCTAGAAATAGGCTTTACCTAGGAGGTGACGCGCCTCTAATTTGTCACTGGAGCTAAATGCGGGAGTCATTCGCCCGCAAGAGTTGTGGCTATCGAGGTCGGACACGTGGCGATATAATGTGTTGTATTGATTTATTTTTAACCCCCGACCAAAAAAAGGGGTGTTATAAGTTTGACGTCGATGTCTGTCTGTCTGTCTATCTATCTATCTGTCTGTCTGTCTGTCTGTCTGTCTGTCTGTCTGTCTGTCTGTCTGTCTGTCTGTCTGTGTGTGTGTCTATCTGTGGCACCGTAGAGCTCAAACGGATGGGCCGATTTCGATGCGGTTTTTTTTTATTTGAAAGTTAATATCCGTGCGGATGTTCTTAGCTATGTTTGGTTAACACGGTCACTGCGAGGCCATTTTTCGTAGGCTTTCAGCTAGTGCGTATGAGGTCTTTTCGAGGCAAAGTCGCCCAACTTTCCAGTGCGTCTGGGATCTTTTAAGCCTCACAAAATTGTTTCCTAAAACACCTTTAATATTTACACATAATTGTGAAAATAATTGCTTGAAACTTTACCATTAATAACTTAAAGATGAATCAAAATTGAATCCTGCTTCGCCCACAGTTATGACATTTAGATATTGAATAAATTAAAAAAATATAAATGACATCTATTCTGCCTCACATCGCACTGAAAGACAGTTCTATGAGCGCCTCAACTAGAGTTGGGAATAAAAGAGAATTGCAGTTACGATATTAAACCAATTTATTTACTCAAAATGTTTTTGATTAAAACAGGGCAGGCAGAAGGATTTATTACATCGGACACAAAAGTAGCAATTTTTTAGTTTCTTTACAGCCTGTGAGCTATTTAACGTCAGTTATTAAAAAATAAATTTTTACAGTCTTAAATTCTCGCAGCAACCTATGCACCGCTTTCGTTTAACAGCTTTATTAAACCCTAACAAAAAAATGGGTGTTATAAGTTTGACGTCGATGTCGTCTGTCTGTCTGTCTGTCCGTCTGTCTGTGTGTGTATCTGTCTGTGGCACCGTAGAGCGCAAACGGATGGGCTGATTTCGATAGGGTTTTTATTTGAAGGTTAATATTCGTGCGGATGTTCTTAGCTATGTTTCGTTAATATCGATTCAAGATGGCCGCCTCCACAAAATATTTCTTCACAACCATTCTCAATATGGGTATCAAATGAAAGGGAAATAATAAAATACTATACAGTATAACAAATTCAAATCCAAGATGGCCACCACCACAAAATGGCGAATTGCATTTCTTTTTCACTACTCCCTCAACATGGGTATCAAATGTGATACCCATATTGAGGTATGGGTGTGTCATTCCTCAATATGGGTATACGATATACTTATATTCAATACCTAAACATTCCACAATAGTCAATAAAAGAGCTTGACTAGTAGAATGTTGTACAAATTACAAATCCGAGATAGTCGAGGGTAAGCAGCGTGCTTCCGTATCGATACTTATCACGTCACTAAGCTAGATGCGCGAGCGCCCGCCGCCCGCGTCTCACTTCGTGCGGCTATGAGGCCTACAATTTTTGAGACAGATATACCTCACTTCGCACTGTACGTAACTAATTAATACTCAGTGCGGTTGAGGCTTCTTTGACCTCATGTTACTTTAACATAGCTATTAAGCTAGGCTTTGTAAGAGAAGCAAATTTATATATTTATCTCTTTTATACTCATAGAAATGTTAAAATGATCGCCTCCCGCATAGAGTGAGAGAACGCAATTTTGACTGCCGCACCTGCGAGAAGCCACGCATGTGGTTTGTTCGACCTCATAACGCAATGAACGTGTTAATACTGATTCAAGATGGCCGCCGCCACAAAATGGCGGACAAAATATTTCTTCACAACCTACCTCAATATAGGTATCAAATGAAAGGGTTTGACTAGTAGAATACTATACACTATAAAAAAATTCAAATCCAAGATGGCTGCCACCACAAAATGGCGAATTATTTTATTCTTTTCACTACTACCTCAATATGGGTATCAAACGAAAGGGCTTGATTAGCCTAATACATTGTACTATGACAAATTTCAAATCCAAGATGGCCGCTTCCACAAAATGGCGAAATACATTTTGTTATTTCACAACTCCCTTAATACGGGTATCAAATGAAAGGGCTTGACTAGTAGAATGTTGTACAGATAACAAATCTGGGGTATTCGGGGGTTAATCAAAATTTTTAATTTTGTTCTTGTGTGTTGTTTTAAAAGTCTAAAATAACTGTAGGATTACTATTCATCGCAAGATAATTACAGCAACGGAAACTCTGTCTGTAAAACCACAGGGTGCTAGATTATAAAAAATGCTGTATAACATTTTCAACTTGTATAATCATACTTGTGCCTCAGGACTGTTTGCCGTGTCTACAGGTTCTCTTATCACACATCTGCTTGGATTTCCTGTCTTATCTCCAGATAACGGGCAGGGGGAATATCCTGGACTATCTATAAATTATAACTTCAATCTGTGTGGTAAGTCGGTTTGAGTTTTGTGGGAATGGGAGATTACGAAGTAGGGAATAGCTTAAGAAATTTTGCTATGGTTATCTCTATCTATTGAGGATATCTGAGAAGAGACAAAACATTATCCATATTTGATAATAGATGGCGTTTATCTGAAGGAACGTGTTTTAATCGCAACCCGCGCTCTTTCCTTCTTTTTGCATGATTTTTGTACAGCGTTGGGGAATAATGGATTAAAAGTGGTATTAAAACTGTATGGAACCAATGCCGTACATAATCTAATGATCAAATTTACCCTGTAAATCGTCTGAAAATCATGAGTTTTTAACGACAAAAAACAATTAAAATTAAAATTTACAATTTCTATAGTTTCAATACATACCTCTTCTAATCCATTATTCCGCAACGCAGTACAAAAATCATGCGACAAGGAGAAAAGGGTTCCGCCCCTCCTCCTTCACCTTGTACTCAGTTGGACAGCTTACAAATGCTGAATCTTAGTACTTTATACCCTTCTGTCATCCTTCATAGGTCTCCTGGTGTATCATAAGACCCATAAATTTTGTTCACGGGCTAGTAGTCTATTAAAAAGCCATCTGAGGTCAACTGCCCTAGATCCTTTAGATCCTATATTATTAATGTCATTGTTTGGATGTTTGCTCAATCACGTCGAAACTTTTAAACGGATCTGGTTGAAATTCGGAATACAGTTAGATTATAGCTTGGAAGAATACATAGGCTATTTTTATCCCGAGGAAAAAACGAATACAGAAACTACGCGGGTAAAACAGCAGGGCATTTGTAGTAAAAAATATTTGTGAAAACGCACTGATGTAATACGAGATAATATCATTAGAATATCTCCTCAACAATAGGGATTTCCTCAACAATAGGGTTTTCTTCTAATCCAAAAAATTTGTAAAAAAGATAATTGTAATGACAAAGGTCACGGACCCCAGAGTCTATGTTGCGGCAAAATATTAACAAAAAAAAAACATTAGGGATGGTAACACTAATCACAAATTCATTTTCAATGTTCATTTTATGATAGTTTGCATTAATACAATATCGAAAATCACATTATTACAATTTAATATTACGTGGTAAATTCATTATAAATGCTATATTTTTAATCTGTTATCACGTGACTGGAAACTCCAATATGCCTTATTACGTCACTAGTCGCAAAACAAGTTTTCGTAACTAAGTAAGCTGTTTACTTTTCTGCATTTTTATTATAGTTTGCGATCTTAGCGACGACGATTTTGATTGTTTGTATTCAAGTAATGATAAGAAAACACATAAACTGGATAGTCCTGAATCGCGATTAATGTTTTGCGACTAGTGACGTCATGTCAGTCGTTAGTGTTTTAGCGGCAAAATTCATAATTAGTCATAATATTTTGAAATAAAATGTTGTTTTTTTACGATAACAAAGGTCACTCTTCAAAATAAAAGCAGTTCCGAAAAATTGTTAACATCCATATTCTTTTCCCTCGACGTCACACAGTCCGTGTCCTCAACGATTGGAATGTAATTTGAGTGTTTGGAAACCCTTAATTAATTTAAGGGCAGGTAAATTAGGGGGTTGTATTTAGAGGTTTATTTGTACCCCTAACTGAGCGGAATAAGGGTGTTAATGGATTGATTTTCGGACGTTAAGTTAATAGCTCTCCATTTTTCTTTTGACAATGGCCGGTGGACATGCAAACACTTTGTGATTGTTGACTGTTGTAAACAGTTTATTAACCGACCGATGTTAAATAAGAAGGAAGTTCTCAAATAGGTCCGTATGTTTTAGGAGTGAACATCTTTTGGCATACCACATACAGATTTCCGTGTTAATTGATCTCAAGCGTCATGCTTGTATTTTTTTTAAAGCATGTAGTGACGAGACGAGCATGACATGTGCCTGACTGTAAGCAACATACCTGCTACATAACAGCACAGTGACACGCAGCTATTGGAACATGGAAAGTCCAAATCATTACCTAGCACTGCACTGCGCTCGTCACCCAGATGTCTAAGATATTATATCTCTAAGAACTGTAATTTCTCTGGAAACATTGCCCTTAAAACCGGAACACAGTAATGTTTGCACATTACTGCTTGGCTGTAGAATTACTGGTAAAGATGTGGTACTTACCAATGCAGACTTAGCAAAAAGTCCTACCACTACAACTACAATACTAACAATATAGACAAAGCTGCTATAGTCGGGTCTATGGTTATATGGTCTATGGTTGTATGTCTAGGGTCTAGTCGGAAGTCGGGAGAACGGAGACTGCCGATCAGGAGCCCCCCCCGGATTCAAGACCCACACACACCACTGTCTTTTCGAAGTCTTGTGCGGCGTAATACCTCTAACTTAAAAACGATGAAGGAAAAACAAAAATCGTGAGGAAACCGACATGTACCTAGAATCTTTCGAAGTGTCATCCACCAACCCGCACTGGGCCAGCGTGGTGGATTATGGCCTTCACTCTCTCCTTGCAAGAGAAGGCCCCGAGTCCCAGCTGTGGGAACATTAATATAATTAATTAATATTGGTGGACAATTCACACAACACCATCTGACCCCAAACTAAGCAAAGCTATGGCAGCCAGATAGCTAATACTATTATACTTATATATTTGTAAATATATACTTACTAGCTGTTCCCTGCCACGCTTCGCTGTGGCGCATTGCAATATTTAAAAAAGATAAAACAATCCTTGATGTGGATCATATATCATTCTAAAATATCATTTCGATCGGTGCTGAACTTTTTGAATTTTTGAAGCGTACACAAACCAACATAACATTTTTATATATAGAGATTATAAATACACATAAATACTCAGACACTTAGTGAGCTGCTTAATATAAATAGAAAAATCAGAAACTAACACACAAGCAATAGTTCTCCTAAAATCTAGAATTACCAACCTAGAAAGCTCTGGCACCCAAATATCATCAAAAACATCAAATATTCATATATCTAACATATCCACTTAGGAATTCAATACTGGGGCTAGTGACAAAGGGAATTACATGCCAAACAATTTGAAGAATATCTATCATATTTCGTGCTGGATTGCGCAGAAAGTGTAGAAAGTTATTTGAAGTGTTTTTTTAGTTAATTTTGTAGTGGTAGGACTCTACCAAGAGTGGTAGAGTCCGCCTGGGGAAGTACCACACCTTTGCCAGTTATTCTACCGCCAAGCAATAATGTGCAAACACTACTGTGTTCAGGTTTGAAGGGCCATGTTTCCAGAGAAATTACATTACATTACAGGCTTAGAGATATAATATCTTAGATCTTAGGTGGCGAGCGCAGTACAGTGCTAGGTAATGATTTGGACTCTTCAAGTTCCAATAGCTGTGTCACTGTACTATTATGTGGCAGGCATGTTGCTTACTATCAGGTACGTTACTCTTTATTAAAAAAAAAACTATAGATTTTGACGTGACAACGTCTTATAAATTGGTTTGCCGGGTGACACTTCAAGAAACTGCCTTACGCTCCGCTCACGTTATGCGCTCACAACGAGAGCGAGTGAGAGGCACGCGTCCCTTCCACTCGGGCATGGTTAGCCCGCCTAAGAGCGAGAGAGACAGACATAAAAAGTGAAAGGCACGCGTCCCTTCCGTAAAATATTTTACCACTCAAAGTCGTTGTCACGTAAAACTTTCGCCCGTATACCGACTTTACAGGCAACCAATTTTTTTTCACACATTTTGATATTTTTTTTACCTAGCACTGCACTGCACTGTGCTCGTCACCAGAGATATTAAAGATGTTTGATCTCGATGTAATTCACGTCACTACAATTCTAAGCAATGAATCTTCATCATATGTTGTTTGTGGAACGAAAGAAAAAATATGTGTAAGTATAAGTATGCTTACAATATTCTTTTATAATCTAAATGACGTGACGGTGTAATTTGTTTTTTTGGTAATAAGTAATATTAATGCTATAAAATCATTTTGAAAGCCGGCAAATTCTACTTAGAAATATTACAAATGAGAAAGTTTGGATGTTCATTGCTTAGTCACGACGGAACGTCTGAACTGATTGGGTTCAAATTTGGAACACTTTTACAGTCTGGAATAGAACCTATTAAATAGTAAAAAAGTTAAATGTGATCAAGTCGGACTCGCCCATGAAGGCTTCCTTAGTAGCAAGTAACATAATATAAAAGTTCTTGTAGTTCGTTGTTACGGACAGACAGAGAGACATGACGAATCTATAATGACTGCAAAATCACCCTTACTGATTGGCTCATAAAACAGGACTATGACGCTACTGAATGTATCCTAATTGAACATGCTTGACAGGAAGATTGACATTACATAAACGCCATTTGCACAAACACTCAAACGCACACACCCTATTTCGCACGCACACACATATTTTCGCACACATGCACCCCCCTTACGCTCTCTCACACACCCACACAAACATACAAACATTCATCATGCTCACTCATCTCTTTTATTTATAATAATCATATTTGTTTTTTTTCCTAATTCAATTACTTATATTTTAGTTTTTTTTTCTTATTATTTTTATTTGTAAAATTATAGATATAATGTAAGATGAAATTTAGATTTGATAAAAGTGTATACGCATTTACCATGTCCGGAGGAGGGTATTGTTACGCCATAACACAGGTGTGATCCTAGCTTGGGTAACAATGCTTCTCAACCTGAATTACTAATCAAGGATAGATAATCTGTATTAATCTGTGAACTTGAAACGTTTGTAAATGCTTAATAAATTTCATTTCATTTCATTTCATAAGTATCTAAAGGAATCCTTATTTTGCCATTTGGCTACGGAACCCTAAAAACGGGAACTACGTGGCTAAAACTGCGGGGTCCTGGTGTTAGGACCTATTTGCGTAACCCTGCTTTATATATTTGGCAGCGTCGCAAAACCCATAAAACACAGCAATGGAATAAGACTTTGCCTACGCTACGTTTTTCATGTTTTTCTAACCCCATGAGATTTTTGCTCCAGTACATTGAGTGAATGCCTTTTTCTAAGTTCAACAGTAACCGTTTTGCCGTGAATGAATAGTGTATTGGACATGAATTGATCATAGGAGAATTTTTTGATCGAGCTTTTTAGTGGAACGAACAGGGTACAGGATAACAAGAACAAAATTAAAATTTTGATTCACCCCCCGACTACCTCCGATTTGTTAACTGTACAACATTCTACTACTAATCAAGGAAAGGGTTCATTTGATACCCATATTAAGGGAGTTTTGAAAAAAGAAATGTATTTCGCCATTTTGTGGAAGCGGCCATCTTGGATTTGAAATTTGTCATAGTCCAATGTATTTTACTAGTCAAGCCCTTTCGTTTGATACCCATATTGAGGTAGTAGTGAAAAAATAATATAATTCACCATTTTATGGTGGTGGCCATCTTGGATTTGTTTTTTTGTAATATTCTACTAGTCAAGCATTTTCATTTGATACCCTTATTGAGGTAGGTTGTGAAGAAATATTTTGTCCGCCATTTTGTGGAGGCGGCCCTCTTGAATCGATATTAACCAAACATAGCTAAGAACATCGCACGGATATTAACCTTCAAATAAAAAAAAAACCGCAGCGAAATCGGCCCATCCGTTTAAGCTCTACGGTGCCACAGAGAGACGGACCGACATCGACGGCAAACTTATAACACCCCTATTTTGGTCGGGGGTTAAAAAATAGAAAACTTTTATTTCCACGTTAACATACTCCTGAATATATTTATGACATAAGTCTAAAACTACCTCTTGTAATCCATTATTTCGCAATACCACGCCGGTCAAATATGAAGCGACAAGGAGAAATGATCGAGATTGCAACTCCCTATCTTCACCTGCACTCAGTTGGACGGTTCTTTCAAGTTACGGCATAGTGCTGAATCATATTATTTTCTACCCTGCTATCATCCTACATAGGTCCCCTAGTAGTTCATATGACCCATACATTTTGTTCACGGGCTTGTAGAAGTAAGTAAGTAGTACGAACATTTGAAGTCAAAAATCAAAGTCAGACTGAACTTTGTAATACAGATCCCGAACGATATTCGTCTTAGTTCGCTGGTCGAAATACCTTTTTGCGTGATGAATTTCTGTCACGAGACTCAGCAGTTGGACGAAAGTATTGGCGCCATTACTTATTCTATACGCCTTTGTCCGAGTGCCCTTTTTGTTTGACAAATGTCATGTCCATAGTAAAACTTGGCTGTTGGTTGGCTTAGTCCCGTATTACAAATATACTTATGGTAGGAGAGCCCACGGTGCTAGCCGGGGGATTTACTCGAGCGTCATAGAGGCCTATCGGGCTGCAAAGCTTAGGTGAGAAGAAGAAAGAAGAAAAAAATGTTAAATATAACGTTACCTTTTCATCGGTGGGGGAATCGGCTTTAAAATTTCGAATATGTAAAATCAGCTTTATAGACATATTTTTTGTTATTTGGGCTTGTGGGGGGAATCTTTAAATTAAGTATATATTTTTCGTTAACCTTGAACTATTTTCTTCACAATAAAAAATAAATAGCCGAGAGTGCAGAGATGACTTTTTTACAATTTTATTGCCCTCCTTTTCACAACACTCAAAATGTCAGTTTAGAGGAATAAACGTTTTTAGGGTTCCGTAGCAAAATACGGGACCCTTACAGATTCGTCATGTCTGTCTGTCCGTCCGTATGTCACAGCTACTTTTCTCCGAAACCATAATGGCTAAATAGGTAAGTAGATGTAATCTGTGAACCGCCGCATTAAGATTTTGATACAAAAAATAGAAAAAAAACAAAAAAATTTAGGGGTGTCCCGTACTTAGAACTGAAACTCAATTTTTTTTTTATCAAAACCCTACGTGTGGAGTATCTATAAACTATCAACGAAAATTGGTTTGAATGATATCTAGTAAGTAGTTTTATTTTAATACGTCATACATTGACTATTGTTAAAACACTGATTTAAGTAACAACGAACTACAAGAACTTTTATATTATGTTACTTGCTGCTACGGAAGCCATCATGAGCGAGTCCGACTCGCACTTGACCACTTTTATTTAACATTGTAAATTGTAATTAACTCACCCAACCTTAATCTGACGAACTCGAGAATTTCTGATGATATGTTTTTTTATTCTTTATCGGCCTTATATCGGGCTCGTTTTTGGTTTAGGTACTTAACCTGGTACAATGTACCCACTTGTATATATTAATCAGTCGCGCTGCAGTAAATCCCGAAATCCCCTGTTGGGCTCCCCTACTATTATTACATATTTTTATCTCAATTATATCGCTTTCCTCTGGTATAATTAAATACATTGTGCATAATTAAATAAATTATTTGAAGGGTAGTAGAGGATTAAAATCGTAAAATATATCAAGCTTATTTTTATTTAAAAAAAAAACATAAAATTAAACACTAAATCTTTTGACTTTTGAATCTTTTGAAATTTGACCGCTTTGAGCATTTTTTTACACATCATCTCACACGTTTAGTAGGCAAGCTCAGTGGAGTGATGGACGATTTGTGATTCGTCCGGTTGTTTAGTCAAATGTAACTTATCAGTATTTTAGTGTAAGTATAGTGGCCGGCAAACAAGTTGACCCAAAAGTGACGTGGAAGGGAAAGTTCGCGCATGTGCACTTCCACCAAAGAGACCTTAAAAACGTTTCTGCGCAGCCATGCGCAGCTAACTTCATTGGGTCAACTTGTTTGCCGGCAACTACATAATAGTAGGAAGCTCAGTGCAGTGTTAGGTATTGATTTGGACTTTTTATGCCCTAATAGCTGCGTGACGCTGTGATGTTAGTAGTAGGCGCGTTACTTACCATCAGGCACATGTCCTGCTTATAGATGGATAGATCTTATCTTATACCTTTAAACGAGCAATTCTTGTTTGTGTAAATATATATAGAATCTGAATCTCGGAAACGGCTCGAACGATTTTTATGAAATTATGTACACAGAGGGTTTCGGGGACTATAAATCGATCTAGGCAGGTTTTATTAAAAAAAACGCCGGTTTATGCACATTTTTAGACAATGAAAACTGTTACATAAACATTAGAATGCGACGGTAAATTTCGCGACGTCGCGCGACAGCATATTAGCTCAGTCGGGAAGTTGGGTGGTCATAATAAATATGGTAGATCCGGGTTCGAATACAGCCGGCCACCTTTCTTTTTTTAAAGTTCCTTATTTTTGATAAAATCTGTATATAAGTACTTATTTATCCAAGTAACCGAGCAAAGCTACTAGATACCTACTCTTTATTAAACACCAAATAAAAATAATGTAAGAGTACATTACATTTTATACTATTAAAACTAGTGCGACAATCGGCAGCCTTATTCTTAGAGCTATTTCTTCCAGGTAACCTTAAGATGGAAAAAAAGATATGTGGAATGAAGACCAAGAGAAGCTCATCCCGACTACTATAAAAAGAAAAAATCTATGAGTGACAGAGAGGCTACTTTTTGTGACAAGAAAATTATGGGAACTGGGATTTTTAAACCGGGGCACTGGTATTATCCACTTAATAGTAAGTAGGTGCAAGCTATTCTCTACTTAATAGTAAGTAGGTACAAGCTATTTTCCCATCAGCCCTTCTACCGCCTAACTAAATCGGCAATGGCATGCCTATTGCTGTCTCTATCATTTGAAGCAAAAAAAGAAAAGAGACAGGAATTTCAAAGCTAAGACAGTTTCGTTCGGCGGTATACCCTCGGGCTTTGATCTAAGCAGCAAGCATTTCGTGACCGCTGAAGCTTAGCAAGAATATTCTGAAAATATTAAGATTTAATATTAACGTTATAATTTAATTAAAATTCAGCCAGCGTGAGCTACTGTCATAAATAACTTAATAAATACTCGCTGGTTCATGTCATTACGTTATGTAAAATTAAATTATGGTAATTAGTTTTAAAATAATTTATTTTTACAGCGGTGAAGGAATAAATTGGCATGACTTTTTGTTCTGTTAAGGCGATGCAAAACTGGATTTTTTACCGACTTCAAAGAATAAGGAGGTTCCCAATTCGGTATTTTTCTTGTTTTATAGATCATACTTCAGAGGATCACTTCTATACATATACATTTTATCGAAATCGGTACTATTTTGTGATATGAAAAAAACAAACTAAAAAAATAATTCATGTATAGGTATAATAAGTATGTATTTACAAATATATTAGTATTATATCAGCTATCTGGCTTCCATATATAGCACAAGCTTTGCTTAGTTTGTGGTCAGATGGTGTTGTGTGTGAAATGTCCACCAATATTTATTTATTTATTTATGTACTATTTAGACGACGCGCGACGTGTTGATAGATTCTTATGCAAATTGTTTGAGTGTCTGATTTCATTTTAAATTGAAGTTGATTATTGTTTTTTTTTTCGGAGAAAATAAATAACTATTTTCTAATAATGTTAAAAGCTACAAACGCACCTGATGGTGAGAAACTTGAAAGTCTTGAACGTCGCCACAAAGAGACGATCTTCTTAGCATTCCATGGATTCACCGTGCGGGTGCCGGGTCCATCGTGTGGCAGAGAGAGAAAACTCGAGTAGTTCCCGAGACTTGTGACTCAGGCGTAGGTTTAAGGGGCCCCTTTCTGACGTACATCAACACTCACCTTCACCACTCGTTTTTCTCTCCTGCCCATCTAAATCTGATATGAGCCTACTAGTGCAGCTTTAGATACTCGTTTTAGTATAGAACTTACTGCACTTCTGGATAAGCCAAGGTCTTTCAGTAGGTTATAGAGAGATTTTGCTGGTATACCTCTCGCTCCCACTTCTACAGCATACAAACTAACTACATAGCCGTTTTTGTTAATTCGTTTAGGAGGTCGTAATACTTATTTTGTTTCATCGCGTGGTCTTTAGGTATATTAGTTTCCCACGGTACGGTAAGTTCTACAAGGACTATGCGTTTCGCAGCTCTAGAAAAAGGAAAATGTCCGGTCTGGATGACGAAACACCCACATCCTCTGGGATTTTGTAGTGCTTTTCATACGTGTCCATTAAAATAGTCCAATCAGGTGCTGTACCCAGGATTGAGTAAGGCTTGTTCCTGGAGTTTGAAGTTGAGCCTGCTTTTACAAAGTTGATTTGTCTTTTGTTTGTCGTCAATCCCTTTTGGGCTCTAGCCACTGAAAGGCTCATGGCTTCACGTATGATTTCAAGTACTCTGTCATGACGCCGTGAATAATGACCCCATTAAGGAGCACCTTGCATCCCACCAATATGTGCCTTGCTGTACATATCGCCTCTCTACAAGTATAGCAACATTTTTCAGAGGCTTTTCCCCACCTTACCAAGTTACTCTGATCAGGAGGGTCATTTGGAATGCATTTAGATAAAATTTGAATAAGGCAGGGGACCAGTCATAGATCAAGGTGCGCCACTTTAGAGCTAATGGGATACAGAACTCACCTATGGTTAACCACTCACTTTGCATTTCTAAATTCATAGCGTGCACTTTGTAACCGTTATTTTCGTCTTGTTGTAGAAAGGTTTTACCATGTCTCGGTCTTCCTTTTCCTTCTCGCACCCAACCCAGCAGTATTTACTTGTGCACCTGCCATAAATTGTTTATGGAATAAGATATATCAGATATCTTTAGGTATTATAGCACATAGTTTAAAATTTACAAAAGTTAATTAAAATAAAACAAAATTAAGTGGCAATGGCGAACTTATCACTAAAAGCAATCTCCTCCAGGCAACCGTAGCGTGGAATAAGAGATTTGAGAATAAGGAGACGGAGAAGTACAAAAAAAAGTCTTATTATAAAATATCGTTTATTTATATCTTCTTCCACTTACTTACTTACTCTACTTCCACTATACACCAGAATAAACGCCTCTTCCACTATACACCATTCTGATTCTCGATCTTATGTTTTCAATACCCAGCACCAGCTGCTTTTCGTATATCGTCACTCCATCCGGTCTCAGAGCTGTTACACTACGTTTGTCTCAGAATTTCGAACATTTTATCTCACAAAATAGAATGATGGCGCCAGAAATCATAGGCGCTAAGAGTGAAAACTTAATCAAATATTTAAAAAAACCTTATCGGCACCTGTCATTTCGAAAATAGATAAGATAACGCATTCAACGTTTCCCTTCAAACTCGACGACCGTAATATTTGAACTGTTAGACAAACTGTTATACAGGGATAGGAGGAAATGAATTAATAATATTATTGTAAATCTAAATATTTTCTACCGCCAAGCAGTAATGGGCGAACATCACTGAGTTGCGATTTGAAGAGCATTGCTTACAGAGAAATTACAAGGCAAAGAGATACATATGATCTTATATCTCGGCGTGAAAAGTGTAGTGCAGTGCTATGCTAGGTAATGATTTGGACTTTACATGTTCCAATAACCGCGTGACAATGCTGTTATGGAAAGGCCAGCTGCTTACCATCAGGCACATGTCTTGTTCGTTGCTCTAAATAATAAAAAAACTATAGTCTATTTCAACTAGAGAGCGAAAACGGACATTTACCTTTTAGTGTTGCGCAGGAAGACCAACCTTCTTTGCATCAAAAATATTTTAATACCTACTTAACAACTATTTTGTCACTATCCAAAATCAGCTTTTCAGTTTTTACCTAACAATTATCATTATATTACTATTATCACTATTTAACTCAAAACTGTGAACAAGTTTTACATGTAACTATCTACCTACAAATTAGTAAATTAATTATCTGACATTGACAGGTGTAATTAGTTTAAGCTTTAAGTGTGTGCCAAATTAACTATTTATTATTATTACCTATTTAAAGGAAGCGATCCGAATCCAAGCGCATTCCAGAGCGGAATGTGGAGCCAGGACTACGTAATAATATCTTACCGAAACATGTCAAAATAGGTTTGCAATATCTGGTTGACCTTGTCGCTCGCATCGCCCTGTACCACGAAACACGGTAAATGCGTAAGCGATAGGGAAACGATACATAAATGTATGGATAACGATACGCATCGTTTGTTTTCGGTGCTCTCGTGGTACCGTGGCGTGAACGTACATTTTTCGCTCTCTAGTTGAAATAGACTATAGTACAGGTTTTTGTTTTAAAAAGTCTTAATTATGGACGCATGCATGAAATTATACTTGTAAAATTTTTAAGAAGTAGTATTACTAATCTTCCGAGAGTTTCTACCAATCTTGGGGTGGGTACTCTTATTTACGGCAAGCTTGCAAAACTTGTCACTCCTATAATTCCCCAACACGGAGGACTGCGACGAGACTCGAGACTCTTTAGGGTTAATGCTTTTGTGTTTGTTTTTTGAATTAAAAATGGTGTAATGATTTTTTTCTAAATATTATAGATTTCGAAATTATGATAAATTAATCTATGTATTCCCGGTCCCAGAACCAAAACTCAATTTCCACTATACCTTGGCCCCACAATTCTTAGAAATTCTACACAGCAGCAGCTCAAGTTATACCGGCAGTTTATTTGAAAGTGCTAAAATTCTGAATGTTTTTTCTAATAAACTAGCGTTTATTCTAAAACGAGTTAAGGCAACGTTTGCTAAATCTCATAAATTGAGCTTACAGCCTTATCCAGCCTATACACAATTCTGCTCAAATTTTCCATGCATCAGTGGAGAGGGCTAATTACGAAAATCGTTGGCTATCGCTTTAGTTTGCTTTCATGTCGTCACACTGTGATAGAAACTACAGCATTACTACAACGACAAATTATTGAATTGAAAACTTCTTTTGACGCACCGCACAGATTTTTTTGTGGGCTCTAAGTGCAGCGTCCTGTCACGTTCTGAAGTGAATGGGTCGTTCGGTCGAACTCGGGACCGCCGAGTGTCCCCAAGCGACATAAAGTCATAGATTCTTTCTAGCTATGGTCGTTATATATCGTAAAGCGTTGTATAACTATTTATTATGTGACTTCATAACGAAAACACGGTATATTAAAATCTTACCACTATTTATATTTCAAGTATCGTTATGTGCTTTTAAAATTCTGTAACCACCTTCTGTAGCTCTTTGCGTGCAACGCAATCAGTAGTGATTTTGAAGTTATGACCATAACATCGTTATGCACTTTAAAAATTCCATGACAACCATTGCTTGCTTTATCGCGCAACATAGTCTACAGTTCTTTGCGTGCTACGCAATCGGTAGTGATTTTGAAGTTATGACCATAACTGTATCGCAACGGTTAGAGTGAGTGAGATATATACGTAGTAGTATAAGTGTGAGGAAGAAAGACGCACAGATACATTTAACGCGTTCGGTTATTGA
Source organism: Ectropis grisescens (assembly GCA_017562165.1). Taxonomy (NCBI): domain Eukaryota; kingdom Metazoa; phylum Arthropoda; class Insecta; order Lepidoptera; family Geometridae; genus Ectropis; species Ectropis grisescens. Next base: position 5,972,134 of record CM029797.1, read on the forward strand.
AAACTGAATCATATTTCGTTACGATGAAATACGAAAATAAATGGTTATGAAAATTAAATAGTTTTGATACCGTCTATTTGGATATGCGTAACGTTTACGTTCCGTTATCTGAAAAAACATTCCGTCCATTATTTAGCATTGCACTGTACTGGGCACTCGGAGATATTAAAATGATTTATCTGTGTGCCCCGTGATTTCTTCGAAACTTTGCCCTTCCAACCGGTACACAATAACGTTTGCATATTACTGTTTGGCGGTAGAAGAACTGGAAAATGTGTGGTACTTGCCGAGGTAGACGCTGCAAAGTCCTACTACTACTTTGAATAAGTATTTTAAAATATAGTTTTAACGTCAAAACGGACTTATTATTTCAAGACTATTATTTATTTATCTATCAAATATTTATTTATATGGTCAAATACCACATCATAACTTCCTTTCTTGTACCGAAATTTAACTTACATTTTAGTGTGGTGTCGGTGTTAAGTTTTCTATGACATGACGAAATAGCGATAGCGAGTCATTTCCGTAATAAGATCTCACATCCCGTTTAGGAGGGATTACGGGCTTAGCCTCTCAGGTACAGGCTTTGATGATAAATTCAGGAAGTGAGTTTTTAATACTGGGTTTTTGGAGCCGGAAATGTTTCTTTGATTTTGTAAGAACTTGAAAATTAATTCTACTGATATTATAAATGCGATAGTTTAGATGTATGTTTGATGCTCATTTATGTCGGAAGGCATAACCGAATCTGGATGAAATTTGGAACTTAGTAAAATTATTATCAGGAATAGGCTACCTTTATCTCAAGAAAGTAACGGTTACGGATATCACGGGGATGATATCAATAAATGTGCCCAGACTGAGAACACAAACAGCCAACTCTGACTAACTGTTTCCATTGCAATCTATGTTTCAAAATTCAACTCGATTCGTTCACCCGTTGCGTCGTGATCGAGCAACAAACATATACACTTTCGCATTTATCTAGTACAATTTTAGTAGTATGAAAACGGGTTAGGCTGACCTTTAATTAAAAATACAACAGAAACAAGAAAAATAAAAATAAATTATTTTCCTCGACCTCGGTTTTTTTGTAATCTGTATCTGCAACAATCTACTAGTCAAGCCATATTTTTTTTATTTGATACCCATATTGAAGTAATAGTGAAAAAAAATGTAATTCGCCATTTTGTGGTGACGGCCATCTTGGATTTGAAATTTGTCATAGTGTATAGTATTACACCAGTCGAGCACTTCCATTTGATACCCTTATTAAGGTAAGTTGTAAAGAAATATTTTGTCCGCCATTTTGATTCGATATTAACCAAACATAGCTAAGAACATCCAACTGACAATTTTTTTTGGTAGCGGCCATCTTGGATTTGAAATTTGTCATAGTGCAAAGTATTCTACTAGTCAAGCCCTTTCGCTTGATACCCATATTGAGGTAGTAGTGAAAAAAATAATATAAATCGCCATTTTGTGGTGGCAGCCATCTTGTATTTGAAATTTTGTATAGTGTACGGTGTTGTACTAGTCAGTACCTTTCATTTGATACCCATATTGAGGTAAGTTGTGAAGAAATATTTTGCCCGCCATTTTGTGGAGGCGGCCATCTTGAATCGATATTAATGAAACATAGCTAACACCCGCACGGATATTAATTTTCAAATAAAAAAACTGCATCGAAATCGGCCCATCCGTTTGAGCTCTACGGTGCCACAAACAGACACACACACACACAGACAGACAGACAGACATCGACGTCAAACTTAAAACTCCCCTTTTTTGGTCGGGGGTTAAAAAAGCCGAAGTCATTGTCCACCAACTTTGCCTAGTGCGGGTTGTTGGATAACAGACAATATAGGTCTAGCTTTTCTAAAAACAAAACTGGTCTAAGAGTGTAAAACCCCTAAATCTCCCAAACGATCTTTACCTGCCTCTAATTAACTAAAAGCCCAAAAGAGGCCTAGAATCTGCAAACGTTCTATTTGCTTTCCTTTAGTGCCCCAACTGTAAATTATTACAGCCTATTTGTTTTCTAATTTGCGAGCACTTTTATTACTGAACGAAAAACAAACTATATTCACGTACCTATAATAATGATAGGTATAAATGTGCGTACATTCTAATCTGTTGATCCATACAAATTAATTCGAAGTATCCATGGATCCATGGACCGGTGGATCAAGAGAAAAAAAGTGACCGTTCATCTACATTTGGAGCCTAGCTGTGGATCCAAATGGAGGGAGCATAAATTCAAGTGTTTATTTGAATTTTAAATTCAAATTTCAAATGAATAAGCCTTGAACGGTGCCGAAAAGTTTTTCGGAGAGTGTGCAACTGATCTGTATGATCTAGTACCACCTTGCCCTTTTTTCTATCGGCAGTCCGATAGAAAAAAAGCCCGAAACAGCTCGTAGCGCGAAAAAGCGACAATGTTTCATGGTTGACGTTCCAAAGCCCGTACGTAGATTTGACTTTCTTAATTTTGGAATTAACTAAGTCTAGGCTGTGTAACACGTTGCCTGAATGGAGTTATCCCGATGGCTGCAATTCTTAAGTGTCTTCAAATCCAGAATGAAGCGGTTTTGTCTAGGTAAGCACGTTCTATCGAGAACCCCAACGTAGCTAAAAATCAGAAAAATGTTAGAAAAAAATTCTTACTCTAAACTATATTCCAAACGGAAACGGTAAACAAATCAATCAAAGAATAACCAGCGCGTAAAGAAGAGAAATCCCTAATTAAAAACGAAATCTTCAAAGATTCCCTTACGCGGCGACATTTCCATGCAATTTCTAGAGGAATTCCGCCGTGAAATGCAAATTTTCGAGGGTAGAATAGGTAAGTATATGAGCTTTACCTCGTGTCACCTCTGCGCGATTTCACGGTCCCTTGATTACTAAGATGAAGAACGGTGCAAGACATAGAGTAAGTTTTAAATAGATGCGTCATAAGTTTTGGCGAAGACATTAAAAGTACTTGTTTATTTTTTAACCGTCGGAACAGGTGGAAGTTCTTAATCTTAATTACGTTGTATGTTCTTTTGTACTTATGTATGTTCTTGTTTGCTACATCTTGTCGTTTAGAGGTGGCCACATTTAAAGTTTATCGAAATTGGTGTGGTGGTTTTTGAAATGTGTACAAAAAACTATTTTGTTGATTTTTTTTTTTAAATAAAGAGTGACGAGACGTTCAGGACATGTGCCTGATGGCAAGCATCATGCCTGACACATAACAGCACAGTGACACGCAGCTGTTGGAACATGAAGAGTCCAAATCATTACCTAGCACTGCACTGCGCTCGTCACCCAGAGATCTAAGTTGGTTACTTATTAATTTTAATGAAATCTTTGAAGAGATTTTTTATATATCAACGTCACACTAATATTTTCTAAAATTATATGGGCGACTTAATCATAACTTATGAAACTCAGTGTCAGATTTTTTAAATTGAATTCGGTTTTGTTTTTCATGATCACATACTAATTAAATAAATGAAACGTTCAACGACGTAATGCCTTTAATTGAAATATTTCTTAAAATCTTATTATAATTATAGAATGCGGGACGAGCCGGACATGTGCCTGATGGTAAGCAATATGCCTGCCCATAACAGCATAGTGACATGCATCAGATACTGGAATATGAGTATTCATTCGAAACAAAAAGATGACAAGGAAATTATTATAGTTGAGTATTAAGATAAGTCCAAAATAATAATTACCTTTAAATTAAATTAGATATAAGATGCCTTCGATCTATGCCATGTAATTTCACTGTAAATATTGCCCTTCAACCCGGAACAGTGATGTTATTATATTACTGCTTGGTGGTAAAATAACTGGCAAAGATGTACTTCCCAGGCTGACTCTGGAAAGAGTCAAATGTGAAAATGGATCATAATTAAACTTCACAATTTACTTTGACCTAAACCTCTCTAGATATATTTTATAACTCTATGACACAAACGGATGACAGATTGAGAAACTGTGGTTCAGCGGATAAAAAGCAGGATTTGGTACCGGAAGTCACAGGATCGAATGGTGATGAAACCCCTAAAAGGCAGAGATTTCGTGAATCCCGATTTTGATTATTTTGTAACCGGGATTCAAGAGATTTGCGCCGTAAAGAAAATCCACTTCATATTGTTCGATTAGTTTATTCGATCTGTTATTATTTAAATCACTTAGTAATCCTATTAATATTATAAATGTCAATGTTTGGATGTTTGTTGCTCTCACCTCGTAACGTATGAGGAATCGGGCTGCAATTTGGGAAAGAGATTATAATCTGGAAGAACATATAGGCTACTTTTTTTTAACTATAATAGGTTCGCACTTGACCACCATCTCACCTGATGTTAAGCGACGATGCGGTCTACGATGGAGCGTGTCTACGTATAAGTAACCGATTCACTCTCGATTCGAAGACACCAAGATTGTAACCATCGGGGAAAATCCACTCAGGCAACGCATTCCACAACCTAGGCGTTATTATCACAAACGTGGAGTCAAAACTCGTTTTTCCAAAAACGCGTTTTGGAACATCAACCATGAAACGATGTCGCCCTTTTGTGGAACGAGAAGTCCGAGTATCTCGAGTAAATAACGGGAACTACTAGTAAAACCGCGGGCCCTGCTATTATATTATACAAATTTACTTGGTGACGTCACATTGGACAAAACTAGAAAAATCCATTTAGTAGTTGTTCTTGTAGTTCACACGGATCAGTTACATACTCCTCGGAAGTATCTGATCTGCAAACTTTGCAGGGATATTGAAGACTTTGAAGTCCTTTTAACTTATCACAGTCTATAACAACATCCTGCTGAAGCACAAGACGTTGGCGTAATTGTACTCACCCAACATATCACACTAACTTAGCACAACTGGATAGAAGCCAGAAATTAATAGACGATGAATCAGGTGACATATAATATGATACATCCGATTAAAACCTAAAAATGAAATAAGAAGAAGACTTAATCAGCTGACTTATTATTATCATTGTAAAATTCAGACCAATAGCAACTGTGTTGCCAGACATATTGCATGCCTCTAGAAGAAGAGGCCAGTTTGTATGTGTTAAGTTTTGAAATGTTTTGTATCACCTTAACTTACCTGCAAACAGCAATATAGATATTTGTATTTTTTATTAAAATTCAAAATCTCCAGATAGTACTTAACCGAACCTCAAAGATACGAATCCTCTTTTTACAAATCCTACTTTAGTAGCAAATCTGGGGAAATTAGTGGCCAATACCACAACTTGGCCAGTCATCGCCAATCAGTAGCTTGAAAACGTCATTGTGTTCCGGTTTGAAGTGCAATATTTCCACTGAAATTACACGGTATACAAATAAAACATCTATCTCTGGGTGACGAGCGCAGTGCAGTGATAGGTATTGATTTAGACTCTTCTTCAATAGCTGCGTGTCACTGTGATGGTATGACGGGCATGTTGCTTACCATCAGGTACATGACCTGCTCGCCTTGTCACTCTCCTAAGGGTCAGCGCAGACAGATCGGAGCGCAGCGGAGAGGATTTTAATAAATCACTTGACAATAAACTTTAAAATGATTACCTTAAGTTAATAAATGCCGCGCGGGGATTCCGCGCGTATCGTCGAGGACGCGCGAGAATCTTTAGTCAGGTTCAAGCATTTATGCACTTTATTGGAATATTATTAAATTTTATTTTCAAGTGATTTATTAAAATCCTCTCCGATGCGCTCCGTTCTGTCTGCGCTGATCCTAATATTGTAAACGTTAATGTTTGGATTTTCCAATGTTTTTTGCTCAAACACGTCGTAACTGTTGCGGATCGAAACAACATATAAGATAATTTTTCTTTTCCTTTTTATAAATATTGGTGGACAAATCACACTCAATTTGGTTACTCTGAAATTCGGAACACATTTTACTCGTAAAAACACATTTGACTTTTATCGTGACAAAACAACAGTTAAGTACGGAAAAACCCACAGGGCTAATTTTAAGTTAAAATAACAAAATCCTTTCTTTACCAGATCCTAGTTTAGTAAGCAATCTTCCATCGACACCTAGACAGAACTACCCACACGTGTTAGAATCATGGAATGTTGAAACAGGTCTAATTAAAGTACATGAGTTCACAGAATACTATTTGCTGTTCGAGGGATCCGTATAAAATTCGTAAACAGTAACTCAATTTCTAAACTTTATATTATTACTAGCAGCTCCTTCCAGCTTCGCTCGGATATTGTCATATAAATGCCATTAATTGAAATAAATATACATATAAATAAATATAAACTATTAAATCTTTCAAGTTGGATCAAACTACGCACGGTGTGCAAATTTGATTGAAATCGGTTTTTTTTTTTTTTTTAAAAAGAGTGACGAGACGATCAGGACATGTGCCTGATGGTAAGCAACATGCCTGACACATAACAGCACAGTGACACGCAGCTATTGGAACATGAAGAGTCCAAATCATTACCTAGCACTGCACTGCGCTCGTCACCCAGAGATCTAAGATCTTATATCTCTAAGCTCTGTAATTTCTCTGGAAACATTGCCCTTCAAACCGGAACACAGTAATATAAGTAGTATAAGAGTCCATCGCGGACAAACAATGTAACGCGTAATGTATACGTTAAGATATTTTAAAGAGATACCTCTTTTTATATCGGAATACTCGTAGCTCGAAAAAGCGTAATGTTTGCACAATACTGCTTGGCGGTAGATTAACTGGCAAAGGTGTGATACTTTCCCAGGTAGACTCAGCCAATAGTCCTACCAGTACAAAACTTTTCTGGACTAGTCCTTACTGTGTGTAAGTTCAGCCACTAATTCGAGGCCAGTGTGTAATTACTAGCAAACTACCGACAATAGGCTTTGTTTTAGGCGTGAACGTCGTTATTTACTTGACTGGTCTTTAGGGTCGCGTTCACATTTTATTACCTAGCCTAGGCGTTGGCTTCGATAGTTCAATAGGCCTTTTGCCACTATTCGAAACGCAAGGACTAATGAGAGCACAGAACACATTGATATCTGTTCTGTGAATGAGACAATAGGACAGAAATGCGGCCCTGGTGGAGGCTCTGGGCCGGGAGGAGGCGGCTTAGGCAAAAGACGATGTCGAGTCGATTACTATCGGGATCCCAACCGGTAATGATCGGCTCAACAGACGAAATCCGACTGACTTGTACTAGGCTTAGGTTCAAAATGTTTACAACACCTATTTTCCCTTCTCCTAATTCAAGAAATATGTAAAAAGAAGTGTGGCACTCGGGAACTGCCGCGGTAAAGCTATTGCATGTTGCATGCATTTTTATCAACATAAGCAATAGGGATATTAACAATTTTTCGGAATTGTTTTTATTTTGAAGAGTGACATTTGTTTACCATAATAAATATCACGGGAAATCCGTTAAGCTGGCAACACTGCTAAGACCATTTAGTCTGTAAAGCTAATACAAATAAGATTCAAAGTCGAATGACCGAGTGGGGAGGACGGCGTTACGGTCTTCCATCTCTCTTTCTTGTGAACATAAGAAAGAGATGCACGATCCCTAAAATTCGGTCCCCAGGCCCGCGATAAAAGCTATGCAATAGCTTAAAAAATAATGTAATTGTAATGACTAATGACAAAGGTCACGGACCCCGGACGGAGTCTGTGGAGTGGCTAAAATTAATAAAAATAAGACAATAGACGGGGTAGAGGTTTTTAAAAACAATATCCTAATACTGTTTTAAATGCGAAATTTTTGACTTTTGGTTTTTTAGATGTTTGTTGCTCGATCACGTCGGATCGCCTGAACGGATCGGGTCGAAACTTGAATCATAGATTGTAGTCTGGAAGAATACATAGGCTACTTATCAATGCTGGAAAATTACGGGAATAGGGACTACACAGGTGAATTCGCGGAATGCTGCTAGTTATTAACCCCCGACCATAAAAAGGGGGTGTTATAAGTTTGACGTCGACGTCTGTCTGTCTGTCTGTGTGTGTGTCTGTCTGTGGCACCGAAGAGCTCAAACGGATGGGCCGATTTCGATGCGGCTTTTTATTTGAAGGTTAATATTCGTGCGGATATTCTTAGCTATGTTTGGTTAATATCGATTCAAGATGGCCGCCTCCACAAAATGGACAAAATATTGCGTCACAACCTACATCAATATGGGTATCAAATGAAAGGGCTTACTTAACTAGCAGAATACTATAAACTATAACAAATTTCAAATGCAAGATGGCTGCCAGCACAAAATACCGAATTAATATATTATTTTTTCACTACTACCTCAATATGGGTATCAAACGAAAGAGCTTACTAGTAGAATACTTATATATATTGCGGTAGGTTGAGAAGAAATATTTTATCCGCCATTTTGTAGAGGCGGCCATCTTGAATCGATATTAACCAAACATAGCTAAGAATATCCGCACGGATATTAAACTTCAAATAAAAAAACCGCATTGAAATCGGCCCTTCCCTTTTGAGTTCTACGGTGCCACAGACAGACAGGCAGACATCGACGTCAAACTTATAACACCCCTTTTTTGGTCGGGGATTAAAAATAGAAAAAAAAAACAAAAAAAATTGGGGGTGTCCCAAACTTAGAACTGAAGCTCAAAATGTTTTTTCCATCAAAACCATACGTGTGGGTTATCAATGGATAGGTTTTCAAAAATGATATTGAGGTTACTAACATTTTTTTTCTAAACTGAATTGTTTGTTTGAGAGACTAAATTGGTAAAATGTGTGTCGTCATCTCCCATCAGGCACACGATGAAGCCACATGCCTGCCACATAACAGCACAGTGACACGCAGCTATTGGAACGTGAAGAGTCCAAATCATTACCTAACACTGCACTACGCTCGTCACCCAGACATATAAGATGTTTTTCTCTATACCCTATAATTTCACTGGAAACATTGCCCTTCAAACCGGACCACAGTGATGTTTTCACATTACTGCTTGGTGGTAGAATAACTGGCAAAGGTGTGGTGCTTCCCAGGCGGCCTCTGCAAAGAGCCAGTCCTGCCACTACGAAAATGTATGGCCTTGACTTTCGTTTTGAGAAAGAAGGCCCCAAGTCTTAGCAGTGGGAACATTTGATGGGCTGCTTAATTATGGTGATTCAATGATATTACAAATAAATGTGAAAAATTGGCAACACCCCGTACTTAGCGTTCAAAGGGCCACTTCCTTTATTTACTATTCCATGGACATCCACAAAACCAAAATATCAAAGTGTCTCATTCCGTATTGCTTCGATTTATTACATCAAAGAGAATTGCAAAGTGTATAATAAAATTTAAATACACAAATAAAACGCTTACAAAGACTTTGTAACTTGACTTAACTTGGCCCAGGTAACTAATAAATATAGTACAAGTAGCCCACTAAACGTTCCCACTGCTGGGACTCGGATCCTTCTGTAGCTTGAAGAGATTCAAGGCTATTGTACAACGTTATTTTCTAATTAAAAAGGAAAAAAAATCCGTAAAACAACTCAAAGCAAAATCCTAACATTTAGCTTTGCACATTCTTCCTGCAATCCAAAAGCAAGCAAATAAAGTGAGTCAGAAATTTATGCTCCTTTTTATGTAGTCTTCATTGAAACTGTACCATAAATTTCGAACGACAAAGGCGACCATTTCGCGGGGGTAGTGGCCAGTTCGTTTGAATGAAGCCTCTTCGTTATTGGGAAGTATTTTATGTGTTTGTGTCCTTCTGACTGTACATTGAGTAAGACCAGTGTTGCCGCTTAGGCAAAAGTTAGTCACCAAATCATTATTAAAATATCACTGGATGTGTAGAAAACCTATATCAAAAGTTAGTTACTAGAAGTTGTTTAACTTGATCGATCTTTGTATTAATCAAAATCATGTATGATAGTAGTAGAAATACAAACTATCCATTGTGTTAATTTTTGTAGTTCCTGCTAGGCATTCAGGAGGTAAAGCATAAGTTTTGTATGTTTGAGTAAGATATTACTTAAATGATGCGTTAGTCATGATAAAGTCAATAAAAATTAGCAGATTTTGTCTCTAAATCACAAAAAAAAAAACACCAAAGACATGAAAAACTCACTAGATCTAGTGAACAAGTCACTAAAACGGCAACACTGAGTAAGACTTTTATTTTGGTATTCTAACATAGGAGGTGAAGAGAGGGGTGTGTGCTATCGCAGACTATATATGATCTGTGTCCCAAACTTCAAACTGCAGGTCTACTACGAAGTCCGATAAACGATATATCGGCCGAAGTTATGGACGTTTTATACCACGAAACACAAGCGGTCGGTTGATGACACAAAAACTGTCAAATCAGTGTCGGTCGGGATGAACGAAACGCCCGATTAGATCAACCGACCGATTCTGTTTCGTGGTATAAAACGTCCATAACTACGGCCGATATATCGTTTATCGGACTTCGTAGTAGACCTGCTGGTCCGTTTAGAAGTTCCAACAAGATCGATCAACAAACATAGATACAGAATAAGTAAATAGATCCGGTTTTCCCGCAATGTTCATTTGTACCAAACATAAGCAGATGACGTGCATACTTGTTATGGCAACAGAGTGATTTTTTTTAAACTTTTATAGGTTTACACTTGACCGCCATCTCGCCTGATGTTACGCGACGATGCGGTCTACGATGGAGCGTGTTTACCTAGAAGAAATCGATTCACTCTCGATTTGAAGACACAAAGATTGTAACTATCGGGGGAAAACCCTCTCAGGCAACGTATTCCACAGCCTAGACGTTCTTATCACAAAAATAGAGTCAAATCTCTTCGTGCCGCGACAAAAGTAAGACACTTCCACAAGAGCGACAAGACCAGAGTGATCAGACCCGTGCTTTCGGTGTTTGCGTTTGTTCTGCGTTTGTTCCAACTCTATACGTAAAATATGTAAACTCTTTGTCAACAAACTTCCAAGCTTCTAAATATCATATTTAAATCACAGAAGTAAAACTATGAATGTACTCATTAATCGTACTAATATTTATAAATTGATTCAATTGCTTTAGAACACAGATTGGCTGAAATAGCACATAAGCTAATTTTTTGACCCGGAAAAATTGAGGACAGGGTAGCTACACAGGTAAAATACAAGACCTCTTTATTAAAAATCCACGAAGCACAAATAAACATAAAAAATACAAAACAAAGATTAATACCGTAGCGTTTTAATTGGCAGTCTTATCGCTTAGAGCTATCTCTTTACCAGGCAACCGTGCAAGGATAGGAGGACATGAAGAAAAACCCACAGGACGACCCACAGTTTTTTTCAGTCTACGTCTTCACGAAGTCGAAACGTCAGAAGTAATAAAATTAAATAATGTATTAAAATTAACGTGGTTGTTACATATTTAATTGGATAACGGGACACTCACGTATATACGGTCGGTCAATCCGACTCGAGTTTCAGCCGCGTCCTTTTCCTTTTTCAACTCCGCGGCCGAAACTCGAGTCGGATTGACCGACCGTATATACGTGAGTGTCCCGTTATCCAATTAAATAAATTAAATAATGCTTTGAAGTTCAATTAATTACCTTTTTGTTTCTCCAAAATACTTCAAAAGAACACTTATTGATTAAAAAGTTCCCTTATACGCAGCGCTGTATGATTTATTCGCCATTTAAATATGAATGCCAAAAGCTAAAGAGAAAAGCGATGAGATTTGCCTCTTTTACCTTGTAAATGTCAAAGGTTTTGAATATTATTTACATTGGAAATTATTGGCTGTGTTTTTGTCCATTTGGCAATCCTAGTAACATTTTAATTGCAAATTTTTGAAATGGCTCCTAATGCTTAAGCATTAGGAGCCATTTCAAAAATTTGCAAAAAAAATTTGCTGAAGTCTTTAATAGAACATCATCATCGTCACCCTACCTTAGTCTACTGCGGGCCCTATACTGTGTTAGACAATAGGCATGTCGACTTGTCGACTCATTTTTTATTTAATGTGCCATCAAAAGGCTACTTAGTAACTGAAACATAGGTGAAAGAATTACTTGGTTATCTTAAAACTTCCCGTGATATCACGATTTTAAAATCACTATTGGACTATCCCAAAACGCTTCATACAAAACACTACAGAAGCGTGACGTCACTGTGCCATGTTTTCTATGCGTCGCGCGTAAAGTTTGTATGGTAGCTACTTAAAATATTAAATATTGCGTTTAGAAAACTGTTTCATAACAAAAATCACTTCAAATTGAATGGGTTATTTTTCTAATAATTTCGTATTTTTTAAATGGACTTGCCTATCTAGCTTTTAATGATCATAAAATAAGTTAAACTACAAAAAATCAAAATTAAAATTGGTACACATTTTATTCTACATACTACATATCTAAATATTCTCATTATATCAAATAATTTAATGTAATTGCAGGACCTGTCGTCACGCCTATTTATTTAGAGTATCCTCAAATAGCGAATAATCACCGCACCACTCTCCACATGCCCGAATATGGTTCGAGACGACATGGTCCGCACAAACGATATTCGAACGTCCATGGATCCTTTAAGAAAAGTTCTTGCATAAACGAAAGTAAGTAAAATGCAAACAAAAAATCACAAAACATAAAACTAACTCTGCCATTGTTATACTTATGTGAAAATATTATATTACAGATATATTTTCCTTAGCTTAATGAATTAGAATACAAAATGGCGGAAGTACTCGATTTCTGCGATGGGCAGAATAAATTCTTGCAAGTAAACAACACTCCTATTCTTTTACACTCGACATGTATCTTCTTCTCGCTCCAACGCGCAACATTTTCAATGAGAGTGAAAGAGATGAAAATGTATGCGAGTGGTCGAGAATGGGGTCCGATTAAACCAACCGACATAATGCGAGGGATGGTTCATTTGCGTAAGTAGGGGATGCAGTACATCTTCAAGGAAAAACCTTTTGTTCGAAAAGGCTTCGAGAGTCCATATCCATTGGAAGTGCCTACTACACCAATCATATCTATCGTGAAATAGTAGGACTATTTGAAGAGCCCTGTGAAAGTACGTTTCGCTTTACAAAGACCAGTTAGTCCAAAAATACTATGTAGGTAGGTAGGTATGTATATGTAGGCGTATCCACTACCTGTTAGACGTAATAATGATAATACTTTATTTTTCGCTTTTAAGTGCCTATTTGTGGATTTGGAGTTGGTTTATTTTTTTTACGAAAATAGTTTTTATGCAAAACAAGTTTTTATTAACGCATTTACCCAATTACGTAGTAACTTTTGTGAAATCTACAATTACGTCATCCAGAAAATTGTATTCAAATTTGTTTATGATTTATCTGTCAAAAACCACTTTACCGATATCGGTAAGATTTATATGGGACCATTCGGGAAGCATACCCATCCGAACAAAAAAAGAAATTTTAAAATCGGTACGGGGGTTCTCGAGAAATCAGGTAACATACATTAAAAAAAAACATAGGGGTCGAATTGATAACCTCCTCCTTTTTGGATGTCGGTTAAGAACTTGGTAACGTCAATTACAAAATAATAATAAAACAAGTTACAATAAAGAAAATTAAACGCCAAGCAGTAATGTGTAACATTACTGTGTTCCGGTTTGAAGGGTTATGTTTCCAGAAAATTACAGGGAATAGAGATAAGACATCTTATATATCTGGGTGACGAGCGCAGTGCAGTGCTAGGTAATGATTTGGACTCATATTCCAATAACACTGTGTGATTATAGGCTGGACTGTTGCTTGCAACACCATGCAAATGTCCTGGTTGTTTCGCCACTTTATTAAAAAACTATTTGCAGAAGGAAAAAAAATTCCCCACGGCACTACCAGTAGTGCGGCTTGGTAGTGCCGTGGGGAATAAGCCATTTTTTACATTCTATTTTTATCGTAAGTATAGGATGACGAGACGAGCAGGACATTTGCCTGAATGTAAGCAATATGCTTGCCCACAACATCAGTGACACGCAACTATTGCAGCAAATCATTGCCTAGCACTACACTAGTGCACTACGCTCGTCCCCGTAGATACAAGATGTTTTATCTCTATGCTCTGAAATTTCACTGAAACATTGCTCTTCAAACCGGAACACAGTAATGTTTGCACATAACTGTTTATGGTAGAATAACAGGCAAAAAGGTGTGGTACTTACCCAGGCGGAATCTGCTAGGAGTCCTACCACTACAAAACATGTTCCTATGTATAATCTTTTGTGGTTATGCGTCATCCAACAACCCGCACTGGGCTGTGGTGGGTTATGACCTTAACTCACTCACTCTTTGCTAGAGAAGGTCCCGAGTCTCAGCAGTGGGCAAATGTATTGAGCTGCTTGTGCTTTTAGTAAACCCTTTAGCGTAACCCTGTATTTTACTGCTCTTCAAACGTAACCTTCTCGGTCAGTCAAATTAGAATTTAAAATGAAACCCAAAATTCTTACCAACAAATGGCATCCGGCGAAAAACACGAACTACGGTACTTCTTCGCGATTTTTTTTTGTAGTCGTAGGACCATGGACGTATAAAAAAAAGTAGGACGTAGTCTCGCTAAAACAAAAACTGTGGCCATCGAGTCGGCCACATAATATGCACGTGCGCTGTCACATATAGGCTGACACGCACACACCAGTGGGTAATTTACACGCGCTACTTGTGTATAGGTGTGCGTGTCAGCCTATCAGTGACAACCTAACATCGCACACGTGCAAATGTGGCCGACTCTAGTGACACAATTTTTGTTTTAGCGAGACTACGTCCGACTTTTTTATACGTCCATAGGTAGGACTCTTGGCAGAGTCTGCCTGGGGAAGTACCACGACTTTGCCAGTTATTCTACCGCGAAGCAGTAACGTGCAAACAATTACTGTGTTCCGGTTTAAACGGCAAGGTTTCTAGAGAAATTACAGGGCAACATCTGAGATAACTGTGTGACGACCGCAGTGCAGTGCTAGGTAATAATTTGGATTCTTCATGTTCCAATAGCTGCGTGTCACTGTGCTGTTATGTGGCAGGCATGTTGTTTACTATCAGGCACATGTCTTGGACGTATCGTCACTTTAAATATTTTTTTTAAACTTTTGAATGTTAAAACGATAGTGGCGCCACCCAATGTTGGACAAGAGTGATTTGCAGTCGCATTGACGGTCCTGACGTATATTTTTTCATTTTCAACAAAAAAACTAGAATAAAAGTAGATTTTTATTGAACTTGGCTTTGAGCTAAGTCTTGTTTGATTGAAATGGGTCTTTTGCTTTATTTAAAAGGCCTTTGGTTAGCCTTTATTCTTAAAATCTATAAGGATTGCGTGGATATTCCGTCGAAAAGTGACGGCTGGTCTAGTCGGTAGAACGAGGAGTGCCGATCTGAAAACCCCTAGTTCGAATCCCATGCTAACCGACCACTGTCTTTTCGAAGCCGTGTGCGTAATACCGATAACTTAAAACGGTAAAGGAAAACATCGCGAGGAAACCAAATATACGATTAGAATATTTCGAGGTCATGCGTCATCAACCCGCATTGGGCCAGCGCGGTGGATTAAGGCCTTGACTCTGCCAGCCAGTAAGACTATTTGGCGTGGACGAATGGCCTAAGCATTAGCCAGCTATATTGTTAAATGTAGTAGTAACAAACGATACGGCTGAATATGACTCAGGCTACTAGTAAAACAGCGGCCCAATAACTTTCTTCTACTCATCATGCCAATTAGAGAGTATGGAAGAGATAGCTTTTATCGATAAGGCCGCCGATAGTAACAGTAGTTTTCATTGTTTTTTTCTTCTCCTGTGTTTTGTTTTTAGTGAGTACAATAAAGAGTATATATGGATAAATATACCCATCTATATATCTATCTATTAGTCGTTGCACTACCTCTACACTATTCATATCATTCCCGAGTACCCCGTTATTTAATAATTGCAATATTTTCGTCATCAACCAGCCGGCTAGCATTAATTTCCCCAAAACAATCAAGAATACAAATTAGCATTATTACACGAGTGAGACAAAACATGAGTAATGCCACAACTAATGTCCAAGCATGGTCAGGATGAGAATATTTGCAGAGAAACAACTCTTACGAACCTTGAAACTTAAGTAGCGCCATCTAGTGAGAATAAGCATTGTGGGTCATTTTTTTTTTTGTTGCTCTATCACGTTGGAACGGCTGAATGAATCGAGTGGAAATTTGGAACATACCGAGATTATAGTTGGGTATATATATATATACATAGGTTTGTTGCCTATGTATTATACCCAACTCGTTATTATATGTAACGAGATATATAAAATAGCGGGCGCTGCTTACAATATTTTATACCAGGTTCCGCGGCCTTAAGGTTTATGCCCACAGTTACGATTCTGATCCTGCACCGCTCCCACCCAACACGGAGCTAAACTAAGGCGACAGCTCGCAGTCCACGCCCAGCTGCCTAAGCGCCTACAGCTGTCTAAGCGCCGAGCTGTCAGCGCGCGCTTCTTCTGCTATCTACTGCGACTAATCGGCACCGCTTGCTTACAGCGGCATCGGCAGTGGGTGGCCGGCAACGCGTCAACTACCGTGCAGTCTGACGGCAGTAAAGGCTTGTTCGCGTTAGGCTAGCAAATTAGTCTAGTAGAGTAATTTAGTGGCTAAAATACTCGCTACTATTCAAAAATCGTTCGCACCGTGCTTTAGTACAGTTCACAAGTGAGTAGCGTTTCGCAACATGAAGAATATAATATAATAATAATACAACGCAATAAAATAAATGAATGCATAAGCTAATCTTATCGAATCGTAATGGCTATTTTAGCAGAGGTGTATGAGGAAATTTATGTGATCAATAAAATAAGTTATTCCACAGACAATTTCGTATTTGGAAAATTGTTTGAAGTTATTTTTCTCTCAGACTAATTCAACAAGTTCGAACCTGTTTAATCGGCCAATGAGCCAATGAGCGCACCGCTCGCAACGAACGCGTGGTGGGGGATGCTACTCGCCCGTTGAAAATAGAACAAAATGGATTGACTCGACTAAATCACTTCCTAAACTACTCGACTAAATTTTCACTGTTCATACACGTTCAGTTGCTAAATTACTCGCCACTAGGCTAAATTGCCACTGCGTGGCAACTGAGGCCGCAGTTGATGCGGTGCAATCCGTCCAAGTTATCACTGACGTATTGTGGTCTGATCACCTGCCGTTACTTATTAAATGTAACATCGATACCGTGTGTGAAAGCCTAATTTCCCACAGAATAATGTAAATAATATTTTGAATAGAGTGAAATGGGGTCAAAGAGACGTTATGCAAATAAATGTTTATGGAGAATTTTGTTATAAGAATTTAGATAGTGTAAATGACGTTTTACTTGTACAGACTGTAGCTATGAATTTCCGTGTACTCGATCGAATGAACACTTTTTATTTATTGATAATTTATACAATGGTATTATTAATATTTTACAACAGGCCGCTATTGTTAGTAACGGTTCGCACTCTGATCGCGTGGAGAAAAAGGTACGAAACAGAATTGTCGGATGGAATTATCATGTCAAGGAGTTCCATGAAGCCGCTAGAATCAACTTTACGCACTGGTTGTTCGCCGGCCGTCCGTCATCTGGTGAGATTTATGATAAAATGCGCTCAAGTAGAAGTAAATTTAAAAATAAAGTAAAATGGTGTCAAAAAAATCAAGATATGATTAAAATGAATATTTTAGCGGAACACAGGCAAAACAAGAATTTTATAAAATTTTGGAATAGTACAAAATCTCTTAATCATAAAAAAACTCTCCCGGTGACGGTTGGTGGCGAGCAAGAACACAGCAAAATTGCTGAAATATTTGCGAAACGTTTTAAGATTGAACCTGAAAAGCTGGATGTGTTGGATGCTCCGGGGCGCCGGGCCGGCGCGCGCGCCGCCTGCGGAGCCTTCTGCTCACCCAGTGACGTCATGCGCGCGGTCAAAGATATGAAGCGGGGCAAGTCTCCGGGCCACGACGGCCTGAGCATCGAACACATCCAATGGGCTAGTCCCTTAATTTATAGTAAGCTAAGTCAGTTATTCAACCTGTGCTGTCGGTACTCATACTTGCCCGATAATCTCATGAAAACCATAGTAGTCCCTATTATCAAAAATAAAACTGGAGATCTGAGTAATGCCGCGAACTATCGCCCTATTTCATTAGGAACCGTGATTGGTAAAGTGCTTGAGCGTCTGTTGAGGCCTTCGCTGGTGAACAACTTCAAAATTGACGACGCACAGTTTGGTTTCCGTGCCGGTCTCTCAACGGATTCCGCGATATTTAGCCTCAAACAAGCGGTACATTATTATGTAGGTAAAGAGACCTCTGTATACGCTTGTTTCCTCGATTTGAGTCGTGCTTTTGACCTAGTGAATTATAATATTCTCTGGGATAAATTGCTCGACTCAAAAATACCGAGAAACACAGTGAATCTCTTGAGGTACTGGTACGGCAACCAAACCAATGCAGTGAGATGGGGCGACGCGACTTCCAGCGAATATAAATTGGACTGCGGAGTACGTCAAGGCGGGTTGACCTCTCCGGACCTTTTCAATATTTACATGAACAAGCACAAATAGAGGAGCTAAGGAGCACCAGAATTGATGCCATATCGGCAACGTCTGCGTTAATAATCTGAGTTACGCGGACGATATGGTGCTCTTAGTCCCTCGATCAATGGGTTGAGACAGCTATTAACAATATGTGAAAAATACGCAGCTGAGCACGGTCTTACATATAATGTCGAGAAAACTGAGATGATGGTGTTTAGATATGGGAAAGGCCCGGAGAGAATACCGGATGTATATTTGAGGTGTTCACCGGTAAAGGTCGTTAGGCAGTTTAAGTACTTGGGCCACATTTTGACGGAGGATCTGAGGGACGACGTAGACATGGAACGGGAGATGGAGCCTGTCCATTAGGTGCAACATGCTTGCGCGCCGGTTTTCCAGCTGCAGCATAGAGGTCAAAACCACTTTATTTAAAGCCTACTGTCTATGCCTGTACACGTGACAAAATACACTCGCAGAACGCATCACACCATTAGGGTGCAATACAATGATGCTTTTCGCATTCTAATGCGAAAACCGCGCTTTACAACGCATCAGGCATGTTCGCCGATGAGCGGGTTCCGGATTTCTTCGCCGTCATCAGGTCCCGAATCGCTTCTTTCTGGGATGGGTTGAGAAGATCGCAAAACGGCCTTTTAAAGTGTTTAGTGGACTGCTATGGTAGCCCAATTTTTAAATCGTGGAGGACAACACATCAGAGTGCGAATCGAAAATAAATAGATAAATGTAAATGTATGACGATATATTATGACGGAAGTTGTACGATTTGAATACTTAGTATGTTTTTAATAGTATTTTTATTTTAATTTTGTGTCTTGATCTATGGGTTGTAATGTTATTTTACTTTACCTGAAATAAACATATTTTTATTTATTTATTTAAATTACTAGCCTAAGGCGAACAAGCCTTAAGCTGGCTGTCGGCAAGGCGTCTGCTAATTTATGTTGTCAATGTAATTTATATCGTAACGGTCATGTCATAGAGCCCATATTTGAGTGATGTTTTATTTGTCGGGTGGTAGCGGAGTCGTTTAGGTGGGCGCAGACCTTTTGTCCCGTAAAATAAAAAATCCTATGTGCTATTCCAGGCTATATTATAACTGTAGTCCAAATTTTAACCCGATCCGTTCAGCCGTTCCGATGTGATTGTGAAACATACATCCAAACGTTCACACTAAAGTATGATGACAGTCTGCGGCTTTCTATTGGTAAAATAATTTTCAGTATCGGTTCAGTAAATCCAGAGATTACGTCATATATTTCATTATAGTGCTTTATTTCAAAATACTTTTTTTTCATAATATTGAGTGACGAGACGAGCAGGTCACGTTCCTGATGGTAAACACCATGCCTATCCATAATAAGACAGTGACACGCAGCTATTGGAACATGAAGAGTCGGAATCGTTACCTAGTACTACACTGCGCTCGTCTCCCACGGATATATGACGTTTTATCTCTGTCCTGTAATTTCGCTGGAAACATTGCCCTTTAAACCGGAATACAGTAAAATAAATTTATAATTTAATAAAACTACAAAACGTTTAAAAAACAGTAAGTAATCTCTGTTCATGATCTACTCTGCGTGTTAGTATAAGGATTACACTACCCCACATATATCATACAAATGTGTTTAGAAACAACAGTTTAAAACTAACACCACGTTATGGGTTTGCTTGGGCCATTATTGTTCAATTTCAGTTAAACTGGGTCAGAAATGTAAATTTGTTGTACTTTAAATATTAATAGAAATATTAGCTTTATTGCTACTGCTCACTAGCTACATATAGCTATACCATAATAGATGGATAGATAAACTCTTTTATAAACAATGAAAACAAAATACAGGAGAAGAAAACAAAACACAGGAGAAGAAAAAAAAACAATGAAAACTACTGTTACTATCGGCGGCCTTATCGATAAAAACTATCTCTTCCATACTCTCTAATTGGCATGATATCAGAGAGTAGGGTAAGTAGCAATTAGCGACCTTATCGCTAAGAGAGATTTCTTCCAGACAACCGTAGGATAGTGATGAAGATATAATTACTAATTATGTAATTAATTAACAATTAATTAAATATGTAGAGAAGAAGGCAGTAGAGATAAGAATATAGATACATTAACTCTTGATTGCAACGCTTAATTTAAAAAACAAACAAGAGTTACTTTTAACAAAATAAAGTAGCAATTGGCGACCTTATCACTAAAAGCTTATCACTTTTACAATTTTTAAATGAATATTAAACATTGTGATTTTAACTAGAATATCAGCTTCAATTATTAGAATACAGCTGCGTGATACTGTCTATGGGCTTACCGTCAGGCACTTTGAACACCAAGAGTCCTAATCATTACCTAGCACCGCACCGCACTGCGCTCGTCACCCGGAGGTATAAGGTGTTTCATCTCTTAGCCCAGTAATTAATAAGTACCGCTGGAAACATGCCCTTCAAACCGGAACACAGTAATGTTTGCACACTACTAATTGCCAGCAGAATAACTGGCTTAAGGTGTGGTACTTCCCCAGGCGGATTCTGCAAAGCGCCCTACTACACATTCTACTCATCTAGTCATTCTTTACCAAAGATCTCAAGACACAGATGTGCCCTCCCAAACTTCAGGGCGCGGAATCATGTCATTGTTGGGAAGAGTGAGCTCACTCATTCCATTCCAGTCGATCGCAGAAAGCGGTGAACGCTGGACGTTTTACTTGTCACTATTGTGTGAATTGTCCACCAATTTATATTTATATTATTCGTTGTCAACAACCAAAATAAGTAGAACTACAGTATATCGCGCCGCTAGCGATTCTAGGGAAAGATTGGATATGTGTAAACTACTTACGACACATGTAGAGACGCAGTTTATTACCAATTTCAAGTTATTCAGGGCACATCCATTGGTTTAAATCGATGTTCTTTACTACAAAAAATCGTGGAGCTCAATTAATTAGTTATGAATATACTTGTTTTCTTCATCTGACATTGAACATGAAAGTGGCTGGAACATGGAAAAGTACTGTGATGTTCTAGATCTGAAGATCTACAGCTTAACTATAATTGCAATGGCTTTGCTTTTCCTCTCCTTTCTTTTCACTAGAATGGAGAGAGAGAATAATAGTAAGCCATAGTCGTTTTCGCAAGGCAATAGAAGGCCAGGGTCGACCTTTGTAAGGCAATTCCACAACTTCATAAATAAAGGGAAGTCCTAATGGAGAACTTACAAAGACAAAGCGAATAACCACAGATATAGATATGTTATGAATAGACAACGCAAGTTGGTAGAACTAGTTACAAGCTCTCTTTTGTAATCAGAAAACTATTCCAGTTTATAATTGGAAATCCTACTATAACTGTACTGCGAATGATAAATAAATAAATATTACTCGACACTTTTTTACCAGATAGCTGATATGTATAATTTTAATGCGCTTTATGATACAGAGAAGCACCCAGATAAAGATAAAAAAAAACGTCAGTCCGATCTTGCTTTTACCATTTATGAGCAGTTATTAGAAATATACTTCCTATAGAACATAATTACATAATGTGTGACAAGTAATTTCCGCGAAAGGTCACTTAAAAAAGCGACCATGTTACTTTATTTGTTTTAAAGGATCACTCGGACATCAGCAGAAGTCGTAAAAACACGTTATCTGCTTACTACGTCTGTGATAATATAAAACACACAAGCAAAAACGTCACAGAAATAAAAAATTCATTGGAACAAATTGAAAATGACGTAAAATGATTTATTATACTTTTACGGAAGAACTTTGCTTCAAGGCCTCGCAAGTTTCGGATATGTTTGGGAAAAGCTTCACGTAAATGCTCTAAGATTGAGTGTATAGCGATTTTTTTTGCCATGCAAGTGTTGGCTGACTGACTTTAAATTTCTTACTAATGTCTACTGAATTTAGATAATTAGGGTAAAACCCTCTCTACACACGAGCCCTAAAATCAGAGAATTACGTAAAAAGTAGTGGGAAGAGCCTACATCGCACATTATGATTGGTGATTTATGGTGCGATGTGGGTCCTCCCCACTACTTAAATATTTCCTCTGATTTTAGGGCTCGTTTGTAGAGGGTTTTAATCTTAATGTTGGCTGACTGGTTTTTAGTTTCTATTTAGTGTCGACTTATTTATTATTGTTACGTCAAATCTTATGTTGGCTGACTTATTATTAGTTTCTTACTGATATCAACTGGTTTATTACCTATAAGGTAAATCTTGTGGCGGCTGACTGATTATTAATTTGTTACTGATGTCAACTAGCTTTTTATTCGAAGAAATCTTGTGTTGGCTGATTGGTTATTTTATTACTTTTACTGATATCCACAGGCTTGTTGTTAGGACAAATTTAGTGGCGGCTGACAGATTATTATTAGCTTCTTATTTACGTCAACTGGCTTATTAATCGGACAAATCTTGAGGTGGCTGACAGATTATTATTTGGTTCTTATTGATGTCGACTGACTTATTATAAGAACGAAACTTGTATCGGTTCTGAAGTTCTGCTTTGTTATGCCTGTCTGTGTGAATCCTTATGGAGTTGTGGTACAGATAACATTACCGTGGTTCTGGGGTGTTGTGACGTCATTTGTTCGTAAAAGTCGTACCGTAAACGTCACTCGAAGTTTTTGAGCACTGGTATTTCGTCGTCATATGTTTGTGGAATAAAATAAAAATTACGTGTTAATTAGTTTTTAATAATCTGACGGGCTTATTCGTTTTATTACTCATCTCGCCTACAAGTTTATAATTACAAATTTTCTGATTACACAACCAAAGTGTCCCATCAAGATTTCTCCATCAATTTTATCCTTCATTTATTCCCCCGCATCAGCATTTCCCATTGATTGACGAACGCTGGACCAGGAAGATGTAATTAAAACTCTACAGAAGAGGGTAGATAAATTGAAAAAGTTTCGTCGCGTGTTGTGTGCGTGCGACAGAGATGAGGCACTTTTAAACTTGTGATGGTGGGTCTACACGTGGCTATCCGAGTTTGCGTTTGTAAGGGAATATTGCAGTTGGCCGGACATGTCCTCTTTTTTTTCTCAAATACTAACTGTAATAACATCATACAACTATAATCGTGGTATCGAGAGTGTATCGGTTTACTCTATATAGATTTACTTCATTGTAACATGAGGCGAGATGGCTCTCAAGACAAGCCTCTCATTGTTAAAAAAATATCTAATACCAATTCGATCATAAAATGTTCTTTGTCCTGTTTGTTAAATCAGCAAATATTTCTTAAAATATACCTACATACTGAAAACCACTTGTAGCATTGTGAGATCAGGTCATTACCCGCTACGTTGGCTAAGTGCGGCTTATTGGATAACACGTTAAAATACATTTTTCTTGTCACACGTCGGTTTTCTCACGTTATTTTCCATTACTGTAAATACCAGTTGTACTCGTAACACACTATTCTATGTACGAGTTGGAAAAATGTTTAAAGGTGCAGGCGGGATTCGATCCGACTTCACGTTTGTGAAATCAGACGTAGCGGTTTGCACCACGCTTTTTATACTGCAATAAATAATTAATAAATTTACTAGTGATAATGGGTACAAAATGATCTTTGAAATATGTTAGCTTAAACTCCATATACAATCCTTTTGTTTTGGAAATTTGACATCTAAAATTTTCAAATGCGGGACATATTCGAAAATCAGAAAGTATGTACAATCAATCACGCTAATCTCAAGATCAACTGATACAATTAAAAAAATCTTTTACTGTTAGATATATCCGTGATTCCTGAGTGCTATAGGAATATATTATGTACAACGGGCGAAGCCGGGAGGAAGCGCTAGTCAGTTTATAAAACACCGCAGTTATTTATCAAATATCACAAACACGAATAACCATGTGAAGAGCCAGCATGAGAAGAGTGTCCTCGATCAATGGTCCATATTTGGGAGTTTTGAGTGTCTTATGGTAAAGTTGGTTTCTTTGCATTGCTGGGGATGAAAAAGTTATAAGGTACCTCACTAACAAACCACTTGAAGTACACCGTCTTTCCTTCGTTCGCGATTTCGTACTCTTGTTATACAGAAAAAGAATAATCTCCTAGAAATATTGCATTGTTCGTGACGAAAAGTTGTTTATAGGTTGCTTTATAGCATGTAAAAGTAAGAAGTAGCTTTAAATCATCGTATGAATGTGTCAGAAAAAACCATAACCTTGCTGAAATTTGAGACTCAGATATAAACTACAATCGTAAGCACCACGCAAATTATCATAGATTAAACACCCTGTTGAAACACCCGGGCATGAAATGAATCTGCTTAATTTCATAAGTCACAAGCGGGGCGCAAGACGAGGTAAACAAGAACAAAATTAAAAAATTTGATTAACCCCCGACTACCTCAGATTTGTTATCTGTGCATCATTTTACTTGTCAAGCCCTTTCATTTGATACCTATATTAAGGGAGTTGTGAAAAAAGAAATGTATTTCGCCATTTTGTGGAAGCAGCCATCTTGGATATGAAATTTGTCATAGTGCAATGTATTCTACTAGTTTGATACCTATGTTGTGGTAGGTTCTGAAGAAATATTTTGTCCGACATTTTGTGGCGGCGGCCATCTTGAATTGATATTAACCAAACATAGCTAAGAACATCCGCACGGATATTAACTTTTAAATTAAAAAACCGCATCGAAATCGGCCCATCCGTTTGAGCTCTACGGTGCCACAGACAGACACACACACAGACAGACAGACATCGACGTCAAACTTATAACACCCCTTTTTTTGGTCGGGGGTTAAAAACCGCGTTGTGATAAGCCGAATATCCATGTCACGTGGCACTATTTTCCACCAATGATTGGAGAAAACGAGATAGAGTTATGCAAACTTATAAGGACAGAGCAGGATGCAAAGAAAGACATCAACGGGTTCAGATTTCGTTTTTTTTGTGTTCGTTTTAATATTGTAGATTGATGATTAGATGTTTTGATTTTCTAATTATTGCATTAAATTACTCACTTGTGAAATGATAAATGTCCTTTGTAAAGCTGGATGCTGCTATTCTTTGCGCACCATTTCACTGAGCAGAAACCCAAGTTTTATATTTTTTTATTTGGCCAGATCTTTTGCGGTCGGAATCAAAAGCCTGACTAACCGAACTCGCAGCAGGTGTAGTGCAATTATGCTTATAAAACGCTAAGGAGGAGCAGTCGTACGATCAGTCAAATGGATATATTGTCTTTGCAAATTAAGTATAGTCTGAGTTCCAAATTTAAAATTAACATAAAATTAGAAACTCATGTTATAAAATGTGTGGTGCTACAGATAATCTAAGTGAGTTTTAAATTTCTGCTAATTTCGATCAGTTCTGACACAAGCATAAGATATTCTAAAGCTAAATTGTAGATGGTAGCGTATCCGATCTGCTGATTGAAGCTGTAATCCGCTGATTACATTATTGATTTATTGTTCATCATGTCCGCACTTTTGTTGGTAAGTGTTTATTATGTTTGGTATTTATCAGTTAAATTTTAGTCTCAAGTTTATAGGTTAATATTTATTATTTTATATAGTTATAGATATGTGTATTATTAAATTAATGTCGCTTCCCCCGCCTACGAGTATATGTGGGCTATTTTCCTTTTTGCTGGTTGCCTGGAAGAGATTGCTCTTAGCAATAAGGCCGCAACTTGTGGCACTAGTTCATAAGTGTTTATTTGTAATATTTTAAATTGTTTGTGTCGCCATAAAGAGTTTCTATCTATCTATCTATCTAATGTTTAGAAACTTTAAAGCTACCGTTTTCAATACACTAACATTAAATGCACTAGCGCCCTCTTTAACGTCTCATCTCCTGATTGCAAGTATTAAAAGATTTAAGCAACGTTAAACATAATATTCTAAAAAATATTTGGGATGGGCCGAAATTCGTTTTACATTCGGTTTAACCGAACTTCGGCAGCTTGAACCGAACTTCGTCATTCGACCGAATTTGGGTTAAAATGCCGAACATTCTGCACTAAATATACTTGCACTATCATAATAGAAATTATTGAAAAACATAATATCTGTAGTAACAGTGAAATAAAATAAGTCTGATATACCTACTCATAGTCATTTATTTGAATAAGAAAAAGTAATCATACGTGACAAACAAAAACTTAAATTGGTCTTTTAACTAACAACTTTTTAAAACCAACAAAATCACGTAAAATCAATTAATTTAATTTGCACAATGTAAACAATAGTACGTGACAAGCTGGTGACGTCTTTACAAATGACTAGCTGGCTAACGGCACCGCGGGGGAGCGCGGAGTGCGGGCGGGGCACATCTAGCAATATTTGCAGCAAGTGCGTAAACAAGTCATAGCACGAAAAAGCGCGGTGAAATTAAACCGAACATCGGCCGAATTTTTCATTTTTACCGAATGTTCGGCCGAAGTTCCTATTCGGTTCAAACCACATTCGGCCCATCCTTAAAAAATATTCATCATGTTGCACTAATCCATTTTCTTGACGACGGAGCTTTGTTCTAAGCTCTTTATAACGCAGGCTCAGTGCATCCTCATTCAAAGTTAATCCATACTTACAGATGCGCTCAATCTCGGGTCGCATTGATTTTTAACTTTTGTTCCTAGACCTACCTACACTTAACTGACAATCGCCTGATGATAATTGCGCTTGCTTCCTTAAAAAGAAGTATTTATTATCTATTTCAATTATAATCATATTTAGAAACATTAGCATAGGCAGCCCACTAAATATCTCCACTGTTGGGAACATAATATAATGGAATTAAGCAAAATTAAGTGAAACATCACTCGTCTCATAACATTAAACAGGTGAGATTTTTTTACAATCTCACGTACATATTCATCATCATCATCAGCCGCAAGACGTCCACTGCTGAACATAGGCCTCCCCCCTAGATTTCCACAACGAACGGTCCTGCGCAACCTGCAACCAGCGATTTCCACATACGTACATATTACTTAAGTAAAAAATTGTAAATGTACCTGCCAAAATCAAAAATATTAAGTTAGGATCCCTTAAGTAATATTTTTGAAATAGTACATTTAGGTATAAATTCGCAATGATAGTAATGAACAAGATCACAAAAAAAAACGAATAAGTCCGTTAGTTTGATTTGATTGATGTATACGTATTATTTCTTATGTTTCACAAATAAAAAATAACGAAGCTACAGTGCTCAAAAGTTTCGAGTGATGTCGTTACAAAAGATTGTTATATTAGGTATTTATAAACAACGTAGCAGCTCTTCATATCGTAACACATTACTGCTTTGGTATAATATAATAACTGGCAAACTTGTGGAACTTCCCCAGGCAGCGTCTGCTATGAGCCCTACCACTAGGAACAATTCTCGACCGTTTTAAAATAAATACACGGGCTTTTATTATACACTTGTCTAGATAGACAGTTGGAGCGTAGAAACACAAAAAAAAAAAATCAGCCAACTGTTGGCTGATAAGTTCGATCTGTCAGTTTAGTTGCAAAACTGACGTGCGGTCAGTTAAACACGTCTTTTGTGACTCTTGAATATGACGATTTGCGCTATAAAAGTCTGCAAAAATTACAAAGGATGATTTAAAATAACTAAAAACGTTAGCCATCATTGGTAAGTAACCTTTACATTATCATTTTAGTTAAAGAACCAATATTGATTTCAAAACATTAATTTTGTCATATGGAGAGCGTCATTTGACGCCATGTTTAAAACATGTCACGAACACAAGTGTCTGTGTTTCAACACTTGTGTGCGTGACACTCACACAAGGGTTTGAAAGCTGGCCTGTTAATTTTGTCGCAATTACAGCGTAACGCTATATCTGTACAAGTATTTAATCAAAGTGCACGGGTAACTCACGTTTAATATAGTCAGTCCAGTTAGTTTTCATACTAAAATTCTAGACCAATCCATATTACTGTTAAACTATTCACTACGCGCCAATTATAACAATTCTATCCTCACAAATACCATGAACAAATGACGACCAACCAATCAGGGTTCGAATAGACAAATTATTGTCAACCAATCAGGGGTTTTGATTGTCTTCTCAGACTTAATTGTCAACTTCAAGCTTCCCTTGTAGAATTGATGGGCCAATTTAACTGGTGTTATTAGGCTGACTAATCAATGGGTTTCATTCTGTGCGTTATTCATTAGACAAATTAAATTAATTAAGACTGGGAGAATAACGTACTCATGGTACAAGTTACGGCTGGTCTAGTCGAGAGAATGGCGACTGCCGATCCGGAGCCCCGGGTTCAAATCCCACGCCCACCACTGTCGTTTCGAAGTCCTGTGCGTAATGCCGCTTATAATTAATATTAATAAAAAAAAACGATGAAGAAAACATCATGAGGTGTAAACATGTGTAAGTTCTTGTAGTTCGTTGTAAGGTACTTTAATCAGTGTTTTAACAATAGTAAATTTATGACGTATTAAGTAAAATAAAACTACTCACTAGATCTCATTCAAACCAATTTTCGTTGATAGTTTACATGGTACATCATAATTTTTTTTTAATTTTTGTCAACCTCTTATTTTAGAAGTTACAGGGGCGGGGGACACTTTTACCACTTCGGAAGAGTCCCTCGCGCAAACTATTACTTTAGAAAAAAAAATGTTAGAAACCTCTATACCATTTTTGACGACCTATCCATAGATAACCCACACGTATGGTTTTGATAAAAAAAAATTGGTTGCCTGTAAAGTCGGTATACGGGCGAAAGTTTTACGTGACAACGACTTTGAGTGGTAAAATAATTTTACGGAAGGGACGCGTGCCTTTCACTTTTTATGTCTGTCTCTCTCGCTCTTAGGCGGGCTAACCATGCCCGAGTGGAAGGGACGCGTGCCTCTCACTCGCTCTCGTTGTGAGCGCATAACGTGTGCGGAGCGTAACGCAGTTTCTTGAAGTGTCACCCGTCAAACCAATTTATAAGACGTTGTCACGTCAAAAATATTGGAAGTTTTGAGTTCAAAGTATGGGACACCCCTAAAAATGTTTGTTTTTTTTTTAATTTTTTTATATCAAAATCTAAATGCGGTTTACAGGTAACATCTACTTACCAAGTTTCAATAGTATAGCTCTTCTAGATTCGGAGAAAAGTGGCTGTGACATAAGGACGGACAGAGACAGACAGACATGACGAATCTATAAGGGTCCCGTATTTTGCCATTTGGCTACGGAACCCTAAAAATGTACAATACGTGTACAATATTTTGTAATTATCTAACCGACGCGACGGTCTAAATGGTTTTTTTTCAGTCGTTTCGTCTATTAGATAGTAATCCCAGTAGATGACGAACACAAACGAGAGAGACCAATAGCGGGACATCTATGTAGAAGTGTAGCACACGACAGAAAACAGTGTAACATGAATAATCGAAATCCTTACCTCCTAGTACAACACTGCGCTCGTCACCCAGAGATATAAGATGTTTTATATCTGTGCCTTGCCATTTCACTGGAAAAACATTGTCTTTCAAACCGTAACACAGTGAGAGGTGTGGTACTTCCCCAGGTGGACTCTGCAGAGTCCTACTACCACATTTATTTTTAAATACAACCTGATTTTTCATCAAAAACTCGTATATTTTGTTTCCACTCTCCTCACGATGCAATCCTCATTGAAGTGCCCTCCTTCCATTTTCTCCTTCACCTTTTATTAAGGTGCTAATGATCATTTAAAAAGGCCCCTTGGCCCCGATCACTCCTATAAAAGCAATATAATATCCAAAGTCCGCCATTCTTTATCGAATTATCCCTGTCTTTAATTCCATTTCTTTTCCTGCACAAATTACATTCAGACGCCATTACTTTCATTTACTTTCTTTAATTAATCATTAACAAGAAAAGGTCAAGTGGATGGGGAATATTGCATTATTTATTAATTTGTTACTAAATCCCGGACCAAATTAATTACGTTATGTAATCATGCGCCTTTAATAAACATTAGGACACAATGGACTCATAACAGAAAAAAAACATGAATAGAAAATATATGTCTAATAGCTTTTGACGTGACAACGTCTTATAAATTGGTTTGCCGGGTGACACTTCAAGAAACTGCGTTACGCTCCGCTCACGTTATGCGCTCACAACGAGAGCGAGTGAGAGGCACGCGTCCCTTCCACTCGGGCATGGTTAGCCCGCCTAAGAGCGAGAGAGACAGACATAAAAGTGAAAGGCACGTCCCTTCCGTAAAATTATTTTACCACTCAAAGTCGTTGTCACGTAAAACTTTCGCCCGTATACCGACTTTACAGGCAACCAATTTTTTTAATTGACTTTTTTTTACTGGGCAGAGCCTTTATTAACAAAACTAAAATACAATGAGAACTACACTACAAGCCTACCTAACTACTTACACTAAGCACACCTGAATTATCCATAAACCACTGTAGGTCTACAGATAATCAAGCTTAATATAATAATCTAATAGCTTAGAACCAAATAGTACCATCATTGGGTATTTTAACCGACTTGCAAAAGAGAGGAGGTTATCAATTCCACCACTATGTTTTTATGTAGGTATGTTATCTGATTTCTCGAGAACGCCTGGACCGATTTTAAAATTTCTTTTTTTTACGGATGGATATGCTTCCCGAATGATCCCATATAAGTAAATATGTTTGAAACCGGTGTGGTGGTTTTTGAAATATGAACAAAAAACTAAAATTTGCCTTAAATTTTGTCTAGATGACATGGTTCACTAAAGTTATGAATTCGATCCTATGAAAACGAAATTGTGTAAATGCATGAATGAAAACTGGTTTTCCACTAGAAAGGGTAAAATAAACTATTTTTATACAAGAAAATTAAACAGACCTCAAAACCACAAATAGGCACTCAAAATTGAAAAATAAATAAATATAATTATTATAAGCGTTACATAAATCATAAATCGTTTATTGGCCATAAGTAACTATACATTACAGGCAAGTCATCAAGTCAGCAAGTCATAATTTAAGTTTAATTTTACTAGATTTACTCACTCATCTACATGAAATCCGAAATAGATAAGGGATAGCAACACAAAGTTTTTCTTTAAAAGAACCTAGAAGGCGGAATCGATTCAGTAAGGCGCAAAAATCCAATACATTTACGACTGAGGTATCCTCGCTCTCAAAATCGAAATACCGGGAAATCTATTTTCGGTCTCTACAATGCGTTGAAGTGTATAAAATAAGTAATACTTATGTTAAAGGCTTTGCGTGAGAATTAAAATAATTAAGTCAAAGCATCAGGCAGTTATTCCGAGTCGGGAATGCAAAATATTGTGATAAACAATGTAATTTAGGACCGATGGTAGCCTTTTCGCAATATAACGACGATTTAATTATGTGAGGCAGCTCGTCACAATACATATTACTTGCAGTATGAGCAAGAGACAATCAGTGAAACAGTATTAAAAATTGAAGTGTCTTAAAAAAACTGGTTGTCTGTAAAGTCGGTTGGTTTACGGACGATCGATTAACGTGATAACGTCATGACAAAACATTGATATATGCGGCGCAAGCGTACAAAGAGCGTAACGGGACATGACGGGACACTTTTTCGTGCATGCAGCTGACGTTCATCGATTTATTAGACGTTGTCACATCAAAATCATTGATTTAATGGTAACTCAAAATATGTATTAAAACAATTGTATTTTTTTAATTTTGTTCTTTATAATGCAATGTATATGCAAAGTTACTTTCATGCTTAACATGATAAGGGATACACACTTACAAAACACACACAATGTTACACGGATTGATTAATGCACGCAGTGCTCGTATTATTGTTGTTTCTATGTGGTTTGTTGTTTTTATTTTATTTTCATTCATATTATCGTTAAAATCTATTTTTTGAAAACTACACAGTAATCTTGTATCAGTATATTCACATAATGTAAATCCGTTATTGGCCGTAAGATTGTAAGTTAATGAATACCAGTTTTTTAAGGGCTGTGGATTTTGTATAAATAAATAAAAATAAACTTAAAGGAATTATTAATTAAATGGATTAATTCGACTTTGTGACTGTATAGCTCAGTATCCCACGTAAAGGTAAATATGTAGGTACATAATATCAGCGCCCCGCGGCTTTACCCGCATAGTTCCCGTGTGATAAAAAGTATTAGCCATTGTGCTTGTCAGCCTATACTCTGTCTTCCAAATTTCAAATCAATTTTTTCAGACATTCCGACGTAATTAAGCAAGAAACAACCAAACTTTCGCATTTCTAACATTAGTAGGATATAATAATGAAGAACCTATGTATTATTATTTTGTTATTACACTGCCACACTGTTATTACACTGTTGCTTGGAAGATATTTCTCTAGAAAACAAGGCCGCCAATTAAGAAGTCAAGTCAATTTTCTCTTTTTTGGGACTTTTAATACAGTGTGAAGTAAAAGTCCCAATAAAAAGAAAATTGACTTGACTTCTTTTCACCACGATCCGTTTAGCTGCTACTAAGTGATTGAGAAACAATCACCCAAAACTTTGACGACTAAAATATTAGCAGGAATAAGTAACGGTAAGTAAGTAATAACTATGGCGGCAACAAGTTGCATCCAAAGAGTTTGCATATACTACGTATAGAGTGGGAACAAACGCTTTACACAGAAATCACGAGTCTGATCGCTCTTTCCTTGACGCTCTTGTGGAAGTGTCATACTTTTGTCGCGGCCAAGTCTCGGCAAATCACTCTGTTGCCGTACAAGTATGCACGTCATCTGCTTACAATTGGTACAAAGGAACCCGTGAAAGGAATCGTGCGGAAAACCCTGTTCTATTTACTTATTCTCTATCTTCTAAGGTTGCATCTTTTGCCCATACTGTTACAAAGTTGTACGTTGAAGTATCGAACAGCCCATAAATGCGCAGGTATCAAAAAGAGCGAGTGTATTCGACGATAACCAAACTGACAGCGTAATTCGAAATCAAGCGATATAAACCTGGAATTTTATGGATTAAATGTAATAAATACCCCATTAAAAGGAATAGCCGCGTTAATAAAGTTAGCG
Organism: Ectropis grisescens; assembly: GCA_017562165.1. Classification (NCBI taxonomy): domain Eukaryota; kingdom Metazoa; phylum Arthropoda; class Insecta; order Lepidoptera; family Geometridae; genus Ectropis; species Ectropis grisescens. The sequence continues at coordinate 6,005,736 of CM029797.1, forward strand.
TTGAACACGCGTACAACCGAAAAACGTAAAAAAAAAAAACTTTAACGCGTAGTAGCTAGATTGTTCCACTACACATTTGTGAGGTTGCAGGTTCGAATCTCTGAGCATTTCGACAAGTATAAAAGTACATGTTTGTCATCACTACTGTACTTTAGCAGTGAAGAAAAACATCGGGAGAAAACTGGTATGTTCCAAGAGAGGACTTGTGTCATCTGCTAATATACAAAATCAGCGTGGTATACGAGGGTCAAACTGAAAGTTCTTAGAACTGACCACTTATAAACAATATAATAAAAAAATAATTCTATAATTTGAAAATAGAACTCTTTGCCAATATTACTGAGTACATACTTCATTCATTTGTCATTTGTTTTACGATTTGGCGGCAAATTGAAAATTGTCTGGGTCACGTCAACATGAATTTAACACGAGAAAAATTTTCGTGCAATGATTTTTTATGACTTTCGATGTCATTTAAGTCAACAAGAAAGTTATGATAGACTACGATTGGCCTTTCACGATGAAGCCCCATCTCGTGCGACTGTTTACAACTGGTTTAATGAGTTTAAACGTGGTCGCACTAATCTCACTGATGATTTACGTGAGGGACGGCCTTCTACGGCGACGACTGAAGATAACATCTGTGTTGTGCGGCGTATGATAGAGACTGCCAAAGAGTGACCTATCAGCAGATTCGGACAAGCTTAGGCATCGGTATGAGTCAAGTGCACAAAATCCTACACGAACATTTAGCGGTCAGGAAGCTTTGCGCCCGGTGGATACCTCATAATTTGACTGAGGCTCAAAACTCCATCGTGTGGATTGGTGCCGTAAAATGATTGAAAGATTTAACGGAGGTGACTCAAATGCTGAGTTCGACATACTAACAGGTGACGAAAGCTGGATTTACTGTTATGATCCTGAAACCAAAAGACAATCTGCTCAGTGGGTGTTTCCTTTCGAGGAGTTGCCAACTAAAGTGAAGAGAGATCGAAGTGCGTGGAAAAAATGGTGGCCTCGTTCTTTGGAAGGATAGGTCATTTCGCAACAATTGTGTTAGAGGATCAAAAACAGTTTCTGCAGAATGGTACACTACCAATTGTTTGCCACTTGTCTTGGAAAAAGTTCGAGAGAAACGACCTCGCAGTAGGATCCTCCTTCACCACGACAACGCCTCATCGCACACCGCCAAGCGAACGATCGACTATTTGGCGACATCAAACGTTGAATTACTGGGTCACCCGCCGTATAGCCCCGACCTCGCGCCTTGTGATTTTTATTTATTTTCAAAAATTAAAGAAAAACTTAAAGGAAAGCGGTTTATGAATGCTGAAGAAGCGGTGGCTGCGTATCGCGATGCCATTGAAGAGACCCCTAAGGACGAGTGGGCAAAGTGCTTTTCCCAGTGGTTCCATCGCATGCAGCGGTGTATTGACGTGAATGGACAATATTTTGAAAAGATATAATAAAACTAATAACTGGCTAATGTAATCAGTTTTTGATTTTCTAAGAACTTTCAGTTTGACCCTCGTATTACTCGTATATTACAAAGATCTTACTTTGTGGGAGAAGGCCCAAAATCGCATCGCTCGCAATATAACCTCGCCTGCTAATGATAAATTGGAGACGTTTTATATTTGATTAGATTAACTGTATTTTGTTCAGGTCTGTATAGATGTAACCTCATGCCTTTTGTTAGGATAACTTTTCTCAGTTATTCTACCAATAAGTATGCAAAGATTACGAAGTTCTGGTTTGGAGGGCAATGTTTCCAGAGAAATGACTAAGCCAAGATATAAATCAACTTGTATCTCTGGTTGACGATCACGGCGCGTGACTATGTAATGATATCGACTCTTTGTATTCAAATAGTTGCGTGGTACCATACTGTTATGGGCTGACGTATTGCTTACTATCAGACACTTGTATTGCTCGTCGTTTACTCCACCTTAAAAATGTTTTTAAATCTTAACAGGTCAATTTTCGTAGCGTATTGTTGACAAAAGCTGGGCAGTAACGAAAAATTATGTTGAAAGTGGGTCTAAATAGCAGTCATCAAACAAATTAGGGGTCGCGTCGCTGTTTGTGCGACCCCTAAATGCGGGGAGTTGGCTACCACTGAAATATTTAAAGATATGTATAAATTTAATATCTTTTATTTTAAAACCCCTACTGTAAAAAATCAACCGATAAAAAAACATGAATGTAACAAAATTTACCTAACTAAGGCCACTTGAGCGGATAAGACGAATCTAACGATATCTTAATTGTCAAAATCCATCCAGCTCTTTGAAAGATATGTTGAAATAAAGAAATTTACAAACATACAAGATACGCGCGAAAAATATAACCCTGCTTTTAGTCGGTTAAAAATAGGTCTGCGTTTTGATGGAATGTATGGTGCGGTTTGAGCTGAATTTTGTAATACTATAAGCTTAAAACAAATAGAGACCATAAGCGTGCCTGTAACAGCACAGTGCCAAGTGGCCATTTAAACATGTACAGTTGAAACCTAGCATAGAACTGCTCTTGTTAACCAGAAACGTAAGATGATTTGTTTCTATGCTCGGTAATGTCTCTGGAAACATCGCCTTTAAAAGAAAAACAAATTTAAGGCAAGATTCAAAAGAGGATTGAAAGAAAATTATATGTGGCAAATTTCAACACAAATTTCCATGGTAAAATTAATCTAACGTTTATCATGAAAACGTTTCTTTGTAATGTTCCTTATAAAAATTCTAAGCCTGTTTAAGTCATACATGAAAAAGTTTCAAAAGTAAGACAATTTTGAATTTTTTAAGGTTGTTTGTAAAAGACAGCCCTCGTGTTTGTGAAATCGGGTAAAAATAATCTCAAAGTCCCAAATCACAGCAAACCATTTCTTTTTTATGTCAGTGTCAAAAAAAGTGGGAGACTGCGAAACAATATGTCGAAAGTGCCCGCCGGCGGGAGCTAATAGCTGTAATCAAACAAACAAGGGGTCGCATCTGAGTTGGTGCGACCGCTGAGTGCTGGGAGTTGGCCACCACTGACATTATTTCTTAGTAAATAACACAAGTTTAAACTGACTTCAAATTACAAAATAGGATTTAAAATCTCAAAAAACCTGACTGCATAAAAGCCAAGCTACGTACTTACAAACTATAAAAACTGAAAATATAATAATGCAATAACATTATTGCAGAAAATAAAATGTATTCTAGTAAATGAACATATCAACTGAACAGTCGGGATCCATTGAACAATTAGATTGGCTGTAGAATAACAATGTCATGTATTTAGTGTCACTCGCGAGACTAGGAGGAATCGATTGACGTGTGAATCATAAAAATCGAACCAGGGGTTTGGCCTGTATAGTGCTTCAAAGAATCATACATACATATGTACATACATAGACTGATAAACACATTACCACTCCTTTGCGTCGCGCAGTCGGGTAAAAAGAAAGAGGTTCTCAATTCGATTTTTTTTACGTTTGTTACCTTTTGACGTGGTGAAAAAAGATTTTGACAATTATTTTTTGTTCAAAAAGGTAGACTTCCCGAATGGTCCGTTAAAAAATGTAACCAAAATCAGTGGAGCTGTTTTAGTTTAATATCAAAAATAAATTAGTCATATTTGTACCGACGCGACCACCAATTTTGGAGAGTTGACTATCTCTGATATTTTGTTAATTATTACCAATTAACGTCATCGCTTAAGATCATGCAAGATGGCGGTCAAATGCAAACCTATTATCGATAAAAATATCCTTAACGAGGCTATATAGGAGCTCGAAAATGTATTCAAATTACCTGTTAAGCGGCCATTTAATACCCTTGTAGTTACTTTAATCGAGTACTTACGGTCATCTAAATCTGGCTTATCATTGACATATTTACCGTATCTTACCTGTTATTGGTTTACACTTGACCGCCATGTCGCCTGATGTTAAACAACGAAGCAGTCAACGATGGACCTATCCTATCCAACGACTATACGATCATTGCATCTATTGTTTAAATTAACGAGGGTATAAGCTGTCGCTTTTATTTATTTATTACTAGATGTCCGCCCCGGCTTCGCCCATGGTACATTATATACCACTCATCAGGATCCCGTGCATATCCAACGGTGAAAGAATGACTGAAATCGATTCATTAATTCCTGAGAATATTGCTTTCAAACAAAACACCTCTTCAGCTACCTGCTACGCCACCTGTCGGAAATTGGTCATACCAACTCAGATTTAGAAAAAAATTGATTAGCAAAGGGAGGTGTTTAATCTGTGAGCAAGGGTGAGGTATGTAATCTGTGGCAAAGGTTATATTCAATGACGCAATCTTAGACACATGCTGTCATGTGTCATGACACGTCAAAGCACGAAACGTACGAAAACTCTTAAAAAGGAATATTTTTTCCCGATTTTGATACATTCTTGATTCATGCTCTGCTTCTATAAATAGTAGCGTTATGTTCTATAGCCTTCCTCGATAAATGGACTATCCAATAGAAAAATAACCTTTCAATTCGGACCAGTACTTCCCGAGATCCGAGCGTTCAAACAAACAAACTCTTCAGCTTTATAATATTAGTAGAGATTTCTATAGGCAACTTTAACAATTTTAAGTTTACACAGCCCTTTTACAGCTGAAGTTATTAAGTATGTTTTTCTTTTAATTCAAATCAATTATATTAAATATCAATGTAATGCCTAATAAGTTTGTCGTTGACGGGTCTGCGTGGAAATAAATACTCATGATGTTTAATATTTTTATTTATTTGGATATTTTTGAGTTTTACTAGCATTGACAATAAATGTTTTCTATTCTTATATTCTAATCTATTCTAGATAACTACTACAAGTAATCTTATAATATAAAAAATGTGAATATGAGTTTGTTTGTTAAGCTTTAACGCGAAAACTACTCAACCGATCATCATGATACTTTGTACATGTTTTTGGAGATATTGAAAGTAACATAGGATACTTTTTATCCCGGGAAAATAACGGTATTAATAATTACAATAATTCATTTACTTTTTTTACATCAAACAGGATAAAATAATCCTTTAGGAACTAACAGAAATTTAGACAAAATCCCATTTCATCTATTTTTTACACGTGGGTGAAACCGTGGGACACAGCTAGTATTATTATAAATGCGAGAGTTATATGGATGGATGGAAAGTAAATATGGATGGATGTTTGGTACTCTTTCATGTCGTACCGTATGAACGGATCGGGTTGAAATATTGAACATAGATAGTCTGGAAGAACAAATAGGTTTTTTCAAAAACGGAAACGACGGAAACGGCTTTACGCGGGTAAAACCGAGGGGGATTGTTTGTGTTTACGCTCAAAAAACCGGCTCTCTCTCAAATTGTACGATTATTATTATCATACATCGAAATAGTAATTTTATTCTGTGTAAATGTATTCTTTTTTGTTGTTTTTAAATGAACTGACGTATAAATTGTACATTTATGAATAAAAAACTTTGATTTGAAAACACCAAGTTTGTTACTGTTGTATAGTGATTTCTTGAGGTGTAATTAATTAATCTGGATAAATAAATGTTAAAAATGTCAATGCCATTTTTCGTTGTAAGTAAACTCCTCCTAAAAGGCTGGACCGATTTGAATGTTTTTTGTTTGTATACTTTTGGGTAGCGCCCTGGAAGATTTATATACACAAATCAGCTCGGCAGATGGCGCTCCAGTTGGTATCTAGGTTATTATCGAAGCGAAGCTGGAAGGGGACGTCAGTACACCATAATTTCCAGAACACGTTTTTATTTTTCACCAAACCGCTGACAAAGAGAACCATAGACCTGATATTTCTACCTTACCATAACTATGACTATAAGTATAGAGGACAGTGTTACCATCTATTTATTACATCCAACAGTAACCATCGGGAAATCCCACTCAGATTGTTTTAATTTTTAGCTTATTTCCGTTTATCCTTGTTGGCAGGCCTTTTAAACTGTTCCTTTACAGCCTAACCATAATAAAGGGGTACTCCCAGGCCTTCTTAAGTACGGAACTTAATATTAATACAGCAAACAGTAAGTATCTGTTTACCACGTTGTGTAAATAATTACTGGCAATATTAGCGCTCCATTGTCGCTTCTGGAGTGTTTGCCCTGTGTGTCGAGGGCTATAGGGATGAAATTGTTACGAGTGAAACTAAACGAGTCAAATTACTAATAAATGTATGCAGAACATTTTCATATTTTTTTCAGTAAGTAATTGACTACTATGTAAATGTATACATAAATAAAATACAAAGCTATTCAACATAAGTAGTATTAGTTTTTAATAATTACAAATAACAACATGTCTGATAAAATACGCAATTTTGGATTCATTAACGGACCTGTCGTACCTTGAAAAAGCAACACCATTTCATGGTTGACATTCCAAAGACTAGATATGAAAGGTATAGCTCCCCCTTCATAATGGAAACGCAGGCTAGGCTGCTGCTAGGAACTGCTAGGAACGCTAGGCAGTGCGATGTGTGCAATCTGAGTGGGGTTTTCTCGATAGATAGATATAATCTTTGAAATCTTCAAGTCGGAAGTAAATCGATTTCTTCTACGTAAGCACGTTCCATGATTCAGCCTTACTGTTGCCGTTTGTGATGGGTAACATCTGTCATTCCTTTTTTTTAAGTAAACTCAATTCATTTTGCATTTCACATACAGGTACGTACTCGTAGTACTCCGTGGTATCAACGTCAAGCAAACTTGGTTGGCTCCACCTCTAAGCTCCGTCACCGCGCACGCTTATTGTTCAGATCAAATAGCGCGCTTTCCCGATTTCCTGTAACATAAATATATGTAACAGGAAATCAGGAACATAAATATGTTACAGGAAATCAGGAACCGTGCTTTCTCACGACATTACCCAAAAAAAACTATATTTAAGGGAAAAGATAAAAAATTTCACACATCAAAATCTTATTAGAACGTGACTAAAACAAGCATGTGCTCCCGAACTAAGGGGGTGTCGAAATTGTTTGCCTAAATATGTCCTTAAAGCAATAGGCTCAGTCTGCTTATATTGGGTTCACGAAATTAACGATTTTGATTTGTTGACTACTGTTATTGTGGAATATGAAACTGCCGCTTATTGGCGGTTTTAGTGATCTTAGTTTATCGTATTACTATTGGGACCCATTTTCACTAATTAGGTATTCTCGTAATTCTTATAAGTTTCTTTTTAACAGATAGAGCATAGATAAAGAATAAGTAAATAGATCAAGTTTCTCCGCAAGGTTCTTTCGTAACAATCGTAAGGAGATGGAGTGTATGTTAGCTATGGCAATAAAGTGATGTGCCGCGACAAAAGTATGACACTTCCACAAGAGTGACAATACAAGAGCGATCAGACCCGTGCTTTCGGCGTAAACCGTTTGTTCTAATTATATACGTTTTATATGTAAAGTCTTTGAGATAGTGTGACAAGGCGAGAAAACCTGGCACTTGATGGTAAGCAACTCTCAAGCGCATAGAAACAGAGGTCGTTATACCTGACTGAGATCGGCGTGGCAATTGTAGTAACTCCTACTACTCACATCCCACCCTCACCCAATGGCTTTTCGAAGTCATGCGCGTAATGCCGCTAACTTAAAAACGGCGAAGGAAAACTTTGTGACGAAACCTGTACCTAGAAACCTTCGAGTTCATGTGTCATCCACCAACCCGCACTGGGTCAGCATGGTGAGTTATGGCCTTGAATCTCTCCTTGCGAGAGAAGTCCCCGGATCCCAGGAGTAGAGCATTTTTAAAGTATGCTGCGTATGCATTATGCCTGCTCTGGACCATTACTGATTGAACAACTAGCAAAGATGTATCTTCCAAATTTCTAAAATCTGTTAAAAGTCATATAACTACCACTGGTTTACATATTAATAGACATGGACTTCATTAATAACACATTATTCATATTATAACGTCAATATTAACACACGTAATATTGAATTTCAATACGCACGGGTGCATAATTGACGAACTAAACTTTAATTAAAATTATACATTTGAATACTGAAATAGCGACTCATATTTATTGATGACTAACAGTGCCCCGCGGTTTGACCCGCGCAATTCCTTTCGTTATTTTCCCGAGACAAAAAGCAGCCTATATGTGTCAGGCATGTTGCTTACCATCAGGCACATGTCCTGATCGTCTCGTCACTCTTTATTTAAAAAAAAATTCTTCCAGGCTATTAAAAAATTGAGCTTAATTTGTGAAATACAGCGCGGTGGTTAGTTTAAAAAACATGGAATCATTTTATATTGAAATCTTCATTAGACGCGTTGACCAATTTTTGGGTGAACAAAAATCATTGATCTCGCGTCATCGTTACCGAACGCAATTCGCGAGTTAAATGTATACAGTGTATTCTTTATATTTAATTTGATAACGGGACACTCACGTATACATGGTTGGTCAATCCGACTCGAGTTTCGGCCGCGTTCGGCTGACCAAGCGGGCAGCCATAGCGCGCATGCACTCTCCTTGAAAAAGGCCGCCGGACGCGGCCGAAACTCGAGTCGGATTGACCGACCGTATATACGTGAGTGTCCCGTTATCCAATTAAATATGTGTAACAACCATGTTTTCTGTTTACTATTATGTATATATTATGTTTACTTTTCCGAACAAAAAGCGTTAAATTCGCGTCGTCGTCATCACACGCTGCCTATGAGCGTGTATATAACTAGTAAAAAAAAGTATACATATACATATACGTATACTTTTTTTTTTGTATGAACACACGTAAATTAATTTAAAATATATGGATATTTTTATATAGGTATACTCCGCGAGGTATAAGCTGAGCTTTGCATTAGTGTGAGTGATCACCAATCAGGCAGGAGCTTGAAATTTTGTCCGCGAGGTATAGGCTGAGCTTTGCATTAGTGTGAGTGGTCACCAATCAGGCAGGAGCGCGGCGAGACAGAATGGCGCCGCGCCTAAGGCCGGTTGTCACACCTACACTATCCATGTACACTCACACAAATGCAAAGCTCAGCTTATGCCTCGCGGAGTGTAATACTTTTTATAAGTATACAAGTAATAGGTTCGCACTGGACCACCATCTCGCCTGATTGTATGCGACGATGCGGTTACCGATAGAGCGTGCTTACCTAGAAGAAACCCATTCACTCTCGATTTGAAGACACCAAGGTTACAAACATCGGGACAAACACACTCAGGCAACCCATTCTACAACCTAGACGTTCTAATCAAACGTGAAACTAAACTTTAAATACTGTAATAAGTAAAAATCATAAGTTACCATTTCTATCGCCAGCCAACTGCCAAGTTTTTGGCAGCGTCTTTAGTTGTAGATACGACAAAGAAAACTAACTTTTTAGATTAACAACTCCATTCCATTTCTGTTACTTAGCAAAGAATCGAGGAGTCGGCACTTAGCGCGTTATACTCGTCTTCAGGACCCTCTATTAAATGGAGATTCCTTAGAAATGGACTGGATTATAGGCGGAGAGCTAGATTATCACTTTATTTAATGTTACTTTGTCAATTGGTTAGAATCAGTGCTAAACGAGCTGCTAACCCGCGCGCGCACTCTCCTTGAAAAAGATCGCCGGACGCGATCGAAACTTGAGTCGGGTTGGACTGACTATGTGTATATTAAACGTGAGTTACCAGTGTATTTGTGTAAAATGGTTAGAATTACTTTAATCTATTATTTATAGTCAGCTATATATTATAATATAAATCAGAAACGACACGATCGACATCAAATTCTTTCTCCGTTGGATGTGACCCCTGATTGCTATAGGCGTATAGGCTATATTTCATATGTACCACGCGAGCGAAGCCGGGGTGGACTGCTAGTTTTTCATATTTAGTAACGTTTTATTTTAATCCTACTTATTTTATAAATTTCGATGTCTGGATGTTTAGATATTTAGATACGATATTATGGATTATCAAAAAACGTTGCTTAATCACATCGTAAAGTCTGCACAGATTTGGGTTAAATTTGGAACACAGACTATAGTCTGGAAAAAAATGATAGATAGATAGATAGATACTCTTTATTGTACACACCAAAAACAAAACAAAAAACACTTATACAGGAGAGAAGAACAATAAATACTAGTGTTACAAAAGCGATCTCTTCCAGGCAACCTTAGGATGGAAATGGTTAGCAAGAATATATTAAAATGCGGGGTGTGTCTCTAAACATATTTCAGCAATTACTGTTACATACACTAAAAATAAAAATACATACGAATACAGATACATACTAATACTTACGATACTTGTAAAATATACTAATATATAATATGAATACGACAAATAAATTGAGAAACACATAGGTTGCTCTTTATCCCGGGAAAATAACGGGTATGGGAACTAAGCGGGTAAAACCGGCTAGTAGTACATATTGTCTCACAGAATGTGCGTGACATACGGGTAAAAATTATGTTAAAAAAAAAGTATAATTGATTATCAATATCAAGTTTCCTGAACAACTTGAAACATAAACGGCACTTATGGTCTCCGAGCTTGTCTTCCCATCGCGTTAAAAGACGACCCTAGGTGACTGGCAGGTGGCGAAGCTACCTCTCAGCAAAAGGCCCTTGTCTCTCCGCCTATAAAAAACGACCAAAGTCTAAAGAAGTTCTAAGAAATTGCCCTTCTAACAGCTCTTTTATCTATGAAATTAAAGGTAGAGGTGATGATTGCTCACGTCGAAACGTGAGTTGTTGTCTCACTTATTAGACCAGGCATAAAAAAACAAGAGCAGGTTCTCAATCCCACTAAGTATAATTTTTATAGATAGATAGAGACACTTTATTGAACACACCAAATAAAAATAATTTACAAGAACATAACATTTTATACTATTAAAACTAGTGCGACAATCGGCGGCCTTACCGCTAAAAGCGATCTCTTCCAGGCAACCTTAGGGTGGAAAAAAAGATAAGAGGAATATTAAAAGACGACGAAGACGAAGAGTATTGTTCAAATCCCACGCGCATTACTGTCATTTTGACGTCATGTTATTTATGCCCCGCTAACTTAGAACGGCGAAGGAAAAATCGTGAGGAAACCGACTTTTACCTTAAATCTTTTTAGATCATGTGCCATCCATCACACTGGGTCAGGGTGGTCTGTCTCATTGTAAGAGATGGCCCGAGTCCCAGCTGTGGGAACATTTAGTGGACAGCTTATGCTTAGTAATCATAAGTTAGCTGTTAGTGACACGCGTGAAATTCGAACTCAAAGGTCTCCGGATCAGCAGTTACCGTTCTCCCGACTAGACCAGCCGTAACTTACTAGACCAACTGAAAGTTCTTAAATTTACTCCACAACCTAAATATCTAATACAGCAATACCCCGACTTACGCTACCCCGTTTTACACGAATTCAGAGATGCACAGTGTTTAATTTGCCCACTTCGCACTGTCAGTGTTCGTTTTACGACAAGATCTGGTGTACTCATCGTGGCATTGTTTTACGTATGCAGCGCATATCGATGTTTGTTTAATTAAGTCGTCCAAAAACCAAAAAATAAGCCCCGACTACACAAACCGTCTACTTATGTGTTTATAATATATAAAAAAACTACCCCGATTTACGCGAATTCGATTTTCACGACTGTCGCTGGGTCTCACCTATCGCGTAACTGTTACTGTATTCTTGACTGTATACAATTGTCAATTTATCCGCCAAGTGTAATAAACATGGTTGTAAAGCAATAGGGCTAAACATAACGGAGAGTCTACCGCCTAACCTAACCTAACCGCCTAACCGCCTAAAGGCTGGCCTGGTGGCTTAGCTGCTAGTAAGTCTGCCTGCGAAGCCGTGGGTCGTGGGTTCGATCCCCACCCAGTGCAAATGTTTGTGTGATGAATTCAAATATTTGTACTGTGTCTGGGTGTTTTCTATGTATAATAAGTATATATATATATAAATATATAAGTGTTAAATCAGCTATCTGGCTTCCATAGTACAAACTTTGCTTTTAAGCTATTGCATAGCTTTTATCGCGGGCCTGGAGACCGAATTTTAGTGATCGTGCATCTCTGATGTTCACAAGAAAGAGGGATGGAAGACCGTAACGCCGTCCTCCCCACTCGGCCATTCGACTTTGAATCTTATTTGTATTAGCTTTAAAGACTAAATGCTCTTAGCAGTGTTGCCAACTTAACGGATTTCCCGTGATATTTTTTATGGTAAACAATGTCACTCTTTAAAATAAAAGCAATTACGAAAAATTGTTAACATACCTATTGCTTTATGTTGATAAAAATGCATGCAACATGCAATAGCTTTACCGCGGCAGTCCCCGAGTGCCACACTTCTTTTTTTTTGCGGTCAGAGGGTGCTGTGTGTGATTTGTCCACCAATATTTATTTACTATTTATTTATTTAACTAAAACTGTCCTAGCTTTCATACTGCTCTCTCTTTCCTTTTCACTTGAAATTATAGAGACAGAAAGCAAAGCCAAGGCGGTAGACCCGCTGATAATAACCCTTAACACCGTTAATGAATAATCGTAAATACTTCATGTCCAGTGGCAAGTTACAGGAGAACAACAGTAGATCAACTACTGACAAAATTGTCAGTCTTAAAGACTGACGATCGAAGTGACAACTTATTTTTTTTTTAAATAAAGAGTGACGAGACGATCAGGTCATGTGCCTGATGGTAAGCAATATGCCTGACACATAACAGCACAGTGACACGCAGCTATTGGAACATGAAGAGTCCAAATCATTACCTAGCACTGCACTGCGCTCATCACCCAGAGATCTAAGATCTTATATCTCTAAGCCCTGTAATTTCTCTGGAAACATTGCCTTTCAAGTTACAGGAGAACAACAGTAGATCAACTACTGACAAAATTGTCAGTCATAAAGACTGACGATAGGAGTGACAACGTATAATTTAGGATTTGAGTGTAAAAAAGCACTAAAAACACGCTCCATCGTAGACCGCAAGACAGTAGACCGTAGTAAGAGATGGCGGTCAATTGTAAACCTATAAAAGCAAAAAAAAACAAATTTTAGTTTTCGTTGATACGTATTTCACAATCCACCACACTGATTTTAATTAAATTTATATGGTACTACCTCTGAAGCATTTTCTACCAAATAAAAGAAGAATCATAGACCTCCTTCTTCCCCGACTGAAAGAAAGGGTTATGTAGTTCGTGCGGATCTTGTATACTGTTTGCAAATTTCTTTATTTATTTCCAAACTGATGGATGGATTTTGACAATTAAGGTACCGTTAGCATAAACATAAACAACCCAATAAATGTTCCCACATGTGGGAATCGGGGCCTTCTCCCGCAAGGAGAGAGTTTAAGGCCATAATCCACCACGCTGGCCCAGTGCGGGTTGGTGGATGACACATGACTTCGAAAGATTCTAGGTACATATCGGTTTCCTCGCGATGTTTTCCTTCGCCGTTTTAAGTTAGCGGCATTACGCACATGACTTCGAAAAGACAGTGATGCGCGTGGTTTTGAACCTGGGGTCTCTGGATCGGCAGTCGCCGTTCTCCTGACCAGCCGTGACTTTTAAGGTATCTTTAGATGCGTCTCAATCAACCAAGTGTCCTCAGTTAGTAAGTATATTGTATTATACATAAAAATATCTGTTGATTCTTGCAGTCGGATTTTTTTAATTAAAGCTATTTGAAGTCCATTAACCCGACCCATTTGAAACATGTTCGTAATATTATGAGTTGCTTTACTGCTATAGTAAACATTTGTAAACGTTAACACGATAAATAAAAGTTTATTTGCCATTACTACAGTCGCTGACATGGCCTACGTAAATAATATACAGCCACATGTACAGACGTAATACACGATGTTTAATTTAGTTTATTATACGAACATGACGGCTTATCGCTGTGTTACTGGCGAATACATTTGATTTCACCAACGTGAGGTCTTAGGGTTGAACCCCGTCTACACCTGTAAGTATTTTTAAACCTCGACGCAAAAAGAACGGGGCGCTATATGTCTTATCTGTATGGTCTTTGCTGAGTCCGTCTGGGGAAGTCCCACACCTTTGCTAGTTATTCTGCCGCCGTACGGTAGCGTACAGACATTACTGTGTTCCGGTTTGAAGGGCAATGTTTCCAGAGAAATTACAGGGTATAGAGATAAAACATCTTATGTCTGGGTTACGAGCGCAGTGCAGTGCTAGGTAATAATTTGGAATCTTCATGTTCCAATAGCTGCGTGTCACTGTGCTGTTATGGGCAGGTATGTTGCTTACCATCAGGCACATGTCCTGCTCGTCTTGTCACTCTGTACTATAAAAATATTAAGTTCGACGTGTCTCTCTCTGTCTGTGTGTGTGTGTGCCTGTGGCATCGTAGCCAATAGAGGATCCAACTTTGGTGCCAGGGGGTTATATAGTCGCGAGATCAACTTTGATTTTTTGTTTAAAGGGGTATTAATCAAGAATGTTCTTAGCTATGTTTGATGGAATCTGGCCCAAGATGGCCGCCTCTACAAAATCGTTGATTACTTATTTTATCATAACTCCCCTTCAATGTAGGTATCAAATGAAAGGGCTTGATTAGTAGAATAATGCACACTATGATACATTTCAAATCCAAGATTGCCGCCACCGCAAAATGGAGACGGATTGAGTGTATATATTAAGAGCTTTCATTTCGTTGAAATTAAAATGTAAATATGCTACTTATAGCAACGTGCCAATATTTCACGATTATTTCCTTGACCATTAACTGTATCTAGTTGACAAAATACGTTAAACAAGTCCATTATAACGTAAGTAACTTGGCCTTGAGGTCCAATAATGATACAAGACCAAAGATTTTTTATTGTAGTTTAACCTGTTTAATTTTCAATATTCAAAATCAACCTTTAGAAGAAAACGTAATGTATTTTCTGATTTAAACCAGTCAATTAATGTAATTGTTTCGTTGTAAGTGATTTTATTTGTGAAAATAAATAAATTTCACTCGTGCAAGTCAAACGCGGACCTAGTGAAGCTTATTATATTCTATACATCTTCCCTCCTCTGTTACAACCGACACCTATAATCGGACAGTCAACCGTAGCGTTTACTTTTGCTTCTCGGTACCCAAATCGCCTCTGGGCATTGTTCTGCTCGCAAGGACGAATAACGTGGCGGACCAGTAATGGGCTAAAGTTAAGATTTTCACAGTCGTAAAACACGATGAGGCATTTTTACAGGCCTAGCCTAGTTTGGGACCCACCGGACAAACTGCCGAGCTACAATTGGGTTCAAAATGTATAGAATGTGCTTTAATTTAAGGATAACAATAATGTAATTTTGTTTTTGGTAATAAATGACTTATCTTATCTTATCTTATTTTAAGAGAATGGATGGGTGAAAAACATTTTAAAGTATTATAGTATTGATGTTTGTTTACCAAATTCCTGTAACAAAACGAAACATTGCCACAATTTGTGACCCAATTGGGAACATATATTTGACATAAATAATTTTTTCCTGATGGTTGTAAATCTTCATGTCTTCAAATCTAAACTTATATCTTCTAGGTAAGAACGTTCGGTTAACATCAGTCAAGATGAGAAACAAGTGCAACTCTATCATTGTTAAAAAGATTTGAACCTTCGTCTTAAAGATTGTACTTATGAAAGTTTGGATGTTAATTGCTCAATCACGTCGAAATGGCTGTATATATGGGGTTAAAATTAAAAACAAGTCTTAGTAGAGTCTGGAATCTGGAATAGCAAATGTACTGCTTTTTATCGTTCGTTATATGCATGAGGACTTTAAAGCATAGTCTAGCACTGCACTGCGCTCGTCACCTGTATATATAAAAATATTAATCTCTTTGCCTCTTTTTGAAAATAAACGTGAACTCACCGCATCGCAATGTGTATTCAAAGTCCCAAATTGTTGATAATTTTCGATATGTCTATCAAAGCTTCCAAGTAACATATCCATAGATATATTCGTTGCAGCAAACAGGCGTACTCCAGTGCTCGTCGCTTCCTTGTCATTTCGCTGACACGTTAACGAGCCAGCAGATTATAGAGGCTGATTTTGGTGTTAATTATCGTAATATGCTACTTTTGTTGAAGTGGGTCAGAATATTTAAAATAAATACAATTTTTTATTGTAAGAACTAAGCGGAAAGGAAATTTAAACATTGATTATAGCATGGAATAACACAAAAGTAACCAATGTCATTTATCACGCTATAGACTACCTGTACTTTATTTTGGCATAATAGCGTAACTCTTACTTTATTTCGTCGTATAGAGTTACTGCCGCTTTCATAATGTTAGAAGAGTAGAGAGAAATACAACCAGTAATTATCGTCTTTGATCCTGAAAAAACGCCTATAATGTCTAGACACGGGTAGATGAATCGAAAATCACGCTCACGAAATGCTAACATTATAATGTTGGCAATGGCGGGAGCGAGCTTCCCGCGTCTCACCCCGCACGATTGCCCCGTCTAGTCTAGATGGCTTCGTTGACCGACTGTATGATTTAATAGACTGTAATGTTAGTATAGATTATAAGTCTGTGATTGTTTAAAGTGCTCCGTGTTCGACAACTCTTTCTGTATTATGCTGCCTTGAATACTCACAGAAGTTTGAGGTCTCGTCCGGACTACAGCGTAATAAAGGACAAGCGTGCTCTCTCTTGTAGGATCCCAGTGCCTCGGGTTGGCTCTCTTATTGCAAAACGTTGCCCACTGTACTCTTTCCCATGTGTTTACAGTAGTATCTGTAGAAAACTAAAGAAAGACCAACACGACCTTCCTCTGTACTCATTTAAAACTAACGTTAGGGACTTGCTCCTAAAATTGTCTTACCATGAAACTGAAGGTTTGTTCCACGGTATTTACAGCGACAAGTGGATACGGTACTGAGTGAAGCGGTAATAACTTTTTTTACGTTTTGGTCCTTCAGACAAAAACGATAATTCTTAGCTTTTTTGTTAGATTTTTAAATTATTTTATTACAAGTACCTAGTGATATAACTATTTAAGTTGGTGTTACGGTTTTATATGTTGTATGTAATAAGTTAATGGTATTTAATAGTTTAATAACTTTTCCAATCGTACACAGAAAAATATTTGTTTTTATGCACTCGGGTCTCAAGATACAAGCTATGTGCTTAGTTTGCGGCCCACTGATCATACTAAAAACTACTTATGTATGTGTTTTGTTAGTCTGTGTGTTAATAAAAAATTTCTTTCTTTTTCTTTCTTATTGTGCATTCTAAAGTAAATAAATAAATAAATATTGGTGGACAATTCACACAACACCATCTGACCCCAAACTAAGCAAAGCTTGTACTCATAATATGGCGGCCAGATAGCTGATATAATACATATATAGTTGTAAATACATACTTATTATACATAGAAACACCCAGACACAGTGCAAATATTTGAATTCATCACACAAATATTTGCACTGGGTGAGAATCGAACCCACGGCTCTCGGCTTCGCAGGCAGAGTTATTACCCACTAAGCCACGAGGCCAGTCGACGAAAGGTACGAGTATATCTCTGAAGCTAAATAAACTTTATTCTAGTATAAGAAATAGCACAATGAACTGAACGTGCGCTTCAAACGCATATCTCGGTTCTCAAAAGGGTTAACTTTCGGAAAACATTCAACGGAATCGCGATTCTTCCACCAAATCTATCCCAACCCTTTCACACACCTTTTCGCCACAAGATATTATAAATCTGACTTTTATTTTTGTGTTTCAGGTACATTAAACCAGCAGTCTGTCTTCGGCCGGGTAAGCCGGGGTAAAATGGGCCCGAGTGCGTAAACCCTTTCGATACCGACCGGTGGTGTCGAGACTTGCCGGATGGTTTGATTTAGGCAAGTCTACCCTCATATTTTTCTGATGCGTCAACGGTGGGAATCCCAAAGTATATTTTCAAAAAACAGACAGACTTCAATTTAACATTAAATTCAGACATTCGACCATAGAGTTTACAGATACTGCGTATAGAGTTGGCACAAACGCTTTACATCGAAAGCACGGGTAGCATCTTTCTTGCCTTGTCGCTCTTGTGGAAGTGTCATACTTTTGTCGCGGCTCGGCATCGTGTTGCCATAGAAAGTATGCACGTCATCTGCTTACGATTGACACAAAGGAACCGTGCTATATAATAAGTATAAGTGTATGTAAACTCTTTCCATTAGACCAAATTTCAAAATAAGCTATTTACGTCGTTGCGATAATTGTTAGTATTTTTAACCGACTTCAAAAAAGGAGGTTTCGCAATTCGACCGTATGTATGTTCTTTTTTTTTTTATGTGTGTTCGCGTTTATGAACCGATTTTGATGATTCTTTTTTTGTTGTAAAGGAGATATTCCAAGGGTGGTACCATGATAAGGAAACCAGGATCTGATGATGGTATCCTAGAGAAATCGAGGATAACTTTCGAAAATTGTAAAGATGACTAGTGCGTTAGTTAAGTTTTTGCTTGAGCATTTTAAAGCAGTATAGTTTAAAGATGGTCTGGAGTCGATCTGATGAGGGAACGGGAAGACGGTCGAGGGAACTCCTCGACGGTACATAGTAGTTACCTTGTGTTTGGGCTCGATGAATTTGTATTGATGAGAACTTTTTACATAGATGGGTTGTGACTGTCACCTTGTGTTTGGGCTCGATGAATTTGTATTGATGAGAACTTTTTACATAGTGGTCTGATGATGAAGATAAAGGACAGTCAAGGGAATTTCTTAACGGTTTACAGGAACTACCCAGTGTTTGTGTTTAATTCATGTATTGAGATCTCAACACGAAATCGTGTAAATGCGTTAGTGAAAACTTGTTTAGCACTAAAAAGGGTAAAATAAACTATTTTTTTACAAAAATTAAACCGACTTCAACACCACAAATAGGCACTCAAAAGCGAAAATAATTTAATATAGGTAATTATTATAACCTTCACTCACTCATCTATATGAAGTCGGTGCCAGCCAAATCTAACAGGTAGTAGATAGACACTACTTACCTATGCCTACTTACTTACTACCTCGTACATAGTATATCTACTAACTTTTTAACTAGCCTGGCACCGACTTCATATGGATGAGTGAGTAGAGGTTATAATAATTACCTATATTAAATTATTTTTCGCTTTTGAGTGCCTATTTGTGGTGTTGAAGTCGGTTAAATTTTTTGTAAAAAATAGTTTATTTTGTGTTTTGGTCATACATCAAAAACCGCCACATAAAATGCAGGTATATTGGACGATCTTTGTACTATGATCTACGAAACAAAAAAGAACCAACAAAATCAATTTACAATTGGCGGAGCTATCGCGTAATTAACTTACATAACAAGAACAAAATAAAAAAAATCGACTAACCCCCGACTACTTCGGATTTGTTATCTGTACAACATTCTACTAGTAAAGCCCTTTCATTTGATGCCCATATTAAGGGAGTTGTGAAAAAGAAATGTATTTCGCCATTTTTTGGTAGCGGTTATCTTTGATTTGAAATTTGTCATAGTGCAAAGTATTCTACTAGTCAAGCCCTTTCGTTTGATACCCATATTGAGGAAGTAGTGAGAAAAATAATATAATTCGCCATTTTGTGGTGGCGGCCACCTTGGATTTGATTTTTTTAAATTGTATAGTATTCTACTAGTCAAGCCCTTTCATTTGAGGTAAGTTGTGAAGAAATATTTTGTCCGCCATTTTGTGGAGGCGGCCATTTTGAATCGATATTAACCAAACATAGCTAAAAACACCCGCACGGACAGACATCGACGTCAAACTTATAACACCCCTTTTTTTGGTCGGGGGTTAAAAAAAGACATGCAACAAAATTGAGAACGTTTAATGTTTGTAATCTACAGGACTTAATCACGATTTAATTCATTGTTTAAATACCTCGACGTTTCGGCAGCGTTGCAACCGCCGGTGACCACGTGAGACGTGAGAGTTTTCTCGTGACCACGGCGGTTGCAACGCTATGATGCAAACTCGTGGCGTGACGCTAGAATTCAATTCACTGCCTACGATAAATCTGTGTAGGCGCGTCAAAAGAAGTTTTCACTTAAAAAGGTTTACGTGACTGAGTGAGCGTCGGAAGTGGGAATCTTAGCAGCCGTAACACAGGTCTCCAGCCTAGCAGGGCTGCTAATGAACTACTGACTTATGTTGAGTACTTGTTCCAAGTAGGTAATTAAGAATTTTGATGTTTTTTAAGCCAAATCAATGAATTGATCAACAAATTTGATTTGATTTAAAATATAATTTACTCGAATTAAAATTTAATTTAATTACCTCGACGTTTCGGCAGTGTTGCAATCGCCATTTTGAAGACCAAATGAGAGTTAGATGGAGATCACCTCATTTCCTAATGACACGACCTTTATTCTTCAGTCTTCTCGTGTCCACAGCGGTTTTAACGCTACCGAAACGTCGAGGTAATCAAATAATACGAGTAATGTTGATCGTGATTAAGTCCTGATCTTTCAAATCGCGTCAAGTCAAAATCAAGTTTAAAAACAATATCTACGAGACTAACTTTCTCTAGTCATTCGTTTCAAGTTTAATGTCCTTAACTCAGGCTAGTACGCCCACTGTCCCCGTCCAAACGCAGCTCAGATCTAAGGACCCCTTTGTTTGTCGCCACGGCCGGATCTCGGTCATTGTATTTCGGAAGGCGAGTGTAAATAAAGAGGAAAAAGGAAGGCTTTGAAGCGCTTTCAAGCGGGGTTTTAATGTGCCGGGAAAGAACACAAATTGGGCTGTAGTTGAGGTCTAAATACACATAAATGTGCTGTAAACCGGTATAAGCAGGGTTTTTTTTTCATTTCTCATAAGGAGATAGTCAAAACCGTAATCCATTAGGCTGGCCCAACGCGTTGGTGGATTGAAGCGCTTTCTAGCGGTATTTGTATGAGTCGGAAAAGAACACAATTTGGGATGTAAGAAGTTTTTGTAGTGGTAGGGCTCTTGCCAGAGTCCCCCTGGAGAAGTACCACACCTTTACCGATCCGTTCATACGTTACGACGTGATTGAGTAACAAACATCCAAACTTTTGCATTAATGATATTAGTAGGATTGCGACCATTAATTAAGTGGTAGCTAAATTTGCGGCATCATAAAACACATCGCGAGATTATAGCTAAATGTAAGCTAATAACAACAAAATCACAATTAAAGATTTTGGTGTACCCTCCTTGGATTTGAAATTTGTTTGTAGTGTTCTACTAGTCAAGCCCTTTAATTTGATTACCATATTACTAAGTAGTGAAAATAAAATGTAAGTCGCTATTTTGTGGTGGCGTCTATTCTGGATTTGAAATTTGGCATACTGCACGGTATTCTACTAGTCAAAATACTATAATGAAATATGGAAAAAAATATTTCATTTATTCATTATTTAATTCCCCATTTTGTGGCCATCTTGAATTACCAAACACAGCTAAGAACCATCGCAAGGAAACTGGCTTTCATATAAAAAAACCGTATCGAAATCGGTCCATCCATTTAAGAGCTACAGTACCACACACAGACACACATAGATAGACAGACAGACACCGACGTCTAAACTTATAACACCCGGGTGTTTTGATCGGGGGTTAAAAAGGCTCAACCGTGACAAGAAAACACATTTATGAAACTCCCAAAAATATCTCCATTGAAATGATAACCTCTTTTATAGCCCCAGCTCACCTGGGCCTAATTAAGCTCTCTAATTGTTACATCTCACGGTAATTACAGCACTTTATCAAAACAGGAGGACAATAGGCAGAGGAAGTTCTAGACATAATTATTGTGACAGAGAACCTAAAGAATATTTACGACCTATGAGGGAAATTTATTGTTCCTCTACGCATAATTTTTGCGATCTAGTGAGGGTGTTTTACACCGAGTTGTATCCGAGCAGTGATACATATGCGGCAAATTTGCAACTTAGCGTGAGATAGATTTGCTTATGACACCTCCAAGTATTTAAAAAAAAAACAAATAAAAACATCTTTAGAGTGAAATCAGACTTTTTACACTAGACCAACGTCTTTGATTAGTGAGTAAAAATCGTAAAAGATGTCATTTAAGCCAAAAGGATGACATATCATAGAGAGAAAGAGAAGGAATTGAGGGAAGGAGCGTATACACTAAGGTTATGTACAAATGTGTATTTAGCTATATTACATTCCATTCATTGCTAAAACAAGATATTTCAGATTATAATTTATTTGTGTCACTTTCAACCCGATCCGTACCATTCCGACATGATTGAGCAATATACATCCAAACTTCTATATATTTGTATTTTTACTAGGAAGAATGCGCGTTTCATTAATATTTGTTAATGTCATCATTGTATATGAATCCACCAGTATTATTAATTTATTGTCCAAGATAAATTGAGCTTCGACTATTGACGAGTGAGTCGTCACAAATTCCAGATCAAGTTATAATAGACATCGGCTCCTCATAGATCTCGGCGCCGAGTTTACTGATTCAGCTTTCACGTACAGGCTCGGACACGGCCCGGTCTAAAGATACCCTTGATTTATATATTCCTGGCAGCATAATTTTTCTTCTGCGAGTAACTGCTTGGAAGCACGGCGATATTAATTACGTATGAGGAACAGATTTCTATCAGGCGAATAAAGATTATCCACAAATAAGTTAAGGTTGTATTTGTTCACTTTGTCGGAAGTTTTATCGTTTTCTGATAGTCTTATGAAGTTTTTATTGGGACTGGGAGGTTTTTCTAGTATTTCGTAGACAAACAAGGCAAGACAGGGTAAAACCACAAGTTGTGACTTGTGGTTTTACCCTGTCGTCCCACAGGATTGATCAATATATTCGGGATTACAGTATCTACCCTATTAATATCATTAGCAAAATATCCAGACATAATTTCACTGTATACAACAGTTTCGGCTTACTATAATCGATTTATTACAATACCACACCTTTGCCGGTTATTTTACCACCTAGTAATTACCTCCGAAAATTACTGCGCTCAGATAGATATACATGTTTAAAACTTTTAAACTTCGCGATTCGCGAACTAAGCACATTGGTCCAGTCAAAAAGCGAGGTAAACTTTAGATTTTTGTTGTTATTTAAAAACTGCCACCACAAGTCGGTAAAAAATATAGAAATTGATAAATCTTAAAGTATGTTAAAATTCGTAGCCAACACCACAAATTTTATTTAATTAATTTTGTGATGTACATTATTTTAACATTTTATTAATTTTGTGATGTACATTATTTTATATTTTCAATGACATTATATTTTTGCAAATGACGAGATATATTAATACTATGTTCAGCAATTAGTTTCTAATGAAATTTGTTACTAATTCTAATATATGTTTTTAATATGTCAATAAATGCTATCTTATCTTATCTTATCAAACCCCCTAAGAGGAAAAACTAAAAAATGCAAATCTGACCGACCAAACAGCCACTTCTTTCATCCTGCACTTCGCCTCACACGTCCGAAAATAGCCAACTCAGGGTTACCATACTCAAAACCCCTGAAAAATCTCTATCACCTTTATCTGGTAAGACACCACTGAATAAAAATGCCTACACAAAAAACCACTCCTAAAGTCAAAAGTCGGCAACAAATCGGCCTTCGTGAAAAGGGAAACTTGTTATTTCGCCCTGGTAACCCCAAGCTTAGGGATGGGACAAAGAAGTTGATGCGCTAATATTCGGTAACACAGTTTTTTATCGAACTCACTTCTATTTATGTATAAAAGAATGTTCACCTAAAACGCTGTCAGTACCTTATTTATTCACTAAAGTATATTTTGCTTTTATATTTTATTTGGAAACCTGAACGTTTGCTCGTTTGGTTTAAATGTAAATAATAATTTGTAAATGCTTTTGATCTAATAGTTATAGTAGTCTTTTATGTAATCGATGTGTAAGATACATTATGTAAATATATCAATAAATTGAATATAAATGGTTGCTGTTTCAAAACATGTCTTTGTTTCGGCCGGTATAGTCGGTAGAACGACGACTGCCGATTCGGAGCCCCGAGTTCAAATCCCACACGCACGACTTTTCGAAGCCAACTGCGTATTCCCGCTAACATAAAACGGCGAAGGAAAACATCGCGAAGAAACCGAAATGTACCTAGAAGTCGATCTTTCGAAGTCATGTGTCATCCACCAATCTGCACTGGGCCATCATGATGACTGGCCTTAACTGACTTCTTACAAGAGGGAACATTGAGTGGGCTGTTTGTGCTTGTGTTGATATGTGAAGGCGAACTTTTACATATTTCTGTACATCTACACTTGTAAAAATACCTACAAACAAAAACAACGGCACAAACGGATCTGCGAATTAACGAACATGAAATCTAAAATTTGACATGACTGTTTTTGCCATTATAGGTTTACACTTGATCGTTATTTCGTCTGATGTTAAGCGACGCGATGATACGTTCTACGATGAAACGTGTTCACCTAAAAAAAAAAGATTCAATCCCGATTTGAAGACACTAAGATTATATAATTATGGTCATTGGAAAAGTCCAACTCAGGCAAAGCATTCCACAGCCTCGACATTCTTATCACAAAAGTAGAATCAAACATATTCCTACGAGTCTTTGGAGCATCAACCGTGAAATGATGTCGCTATTTTGATATACGGGCAATCTTCTAAAAAATATACACCTTACCTAACAAACGAATAATCCATAAGTCATAATTTCTTCTGGATTGGGTTAAACTCGATATCAATCGATCATGGCTCGACCCCATCACTACGTTCTTTCCTTGGGAGTTATAAGTCCCTTGTGGCTCTTATACCAACTTCATATTATATATTCTTTATGAGTTAGTGTAGGTTACATGCTTGGAGGGCCGAAAGGGGTTCTTTGGATAGTTAGTTTTAACTATAATGGGCTTGCGTGAGTAACGCGCGAATTTTGTTAGCGGAATCTCTTCTTTTGTGCGAGATAAGTGTGTTTTAGGACGTTCTGTTGTTAAAATTTTGGGACATGTCCAAGAGCCATGGAAAACTGGTTTAATATGGGATCTTATACAAATGAGATGTATTTAGGACAGCGAGCAACACGGAAGCGAGTAGGCATACACAGCGTTTCCCCTCTGTCAAAGTACAAGTCCGCGTGGACCACGGAGTTTGATAATATACTGTGGCTGAGGGCGGGCTAGATTTGTGAATGGTGCTTTATTTTTTATGTGTTAGTGATTTGGCTGTGTGAGTATGATCGGCAATGGATGAGTATAGGTATGTTTTGTATGTAATAAATAGTGCGGCTTTGCGCTAGTGTGCAACTTTCCCTTCCGCAAGAAATGACAGAAAGATTTTAATAATATTTTTTAGCTAAGGCCGTATTTAAAGCAATATTTTTCCGTGCTTGCGAGGAAGATCGAATTGCTCGATGATTTAGGATGATAGATATAGGCCAATGACGGGTGAAAAATCTCTCATGTCTTATTAAATTATGTACGTTACGTAACGGTTAGTTAAGATAAAGGTCATCAAATGTGATCGTAGTTAATTGATCCCATTTAAATGGTATCGAAATCGGTTATCCAGTTTTTTAAACCAGAACAAAATTAATAATTTTGATTTACCCTCGACTACCTTGGATTTAAAATTTGTATAGTATTCTATTTAGTCAAGCCCTTTCATGTGATACTCATACTGAGGAAAGCTGTGAAAAACCATTTTAGCCGCCATTTTGTGGAGGCGGCCGTCTTGAATCGATATAAACCAAACAGCTAAGAAAGCAAGAAAACCAGCTTTCAAATGAAAATACCGCATCGAAATCGGTCGATCCGTTTGAGACCTACGGTGTCACAGACCGAAACACACATACACACTTACAGACATCGATTTAAAACCCCTCTTTTTAGCTGGGGTTTAAAAAACAACAAAAATCTTAAATTTACATCAAATAAAACAATCGTATATTATCCAATACGTCGTATTAATGGAAGGAACACTGTATTTTTTGGTTTTACAAATTAGATTGTCTGATTTTTTTTTATATAGAGTGACGAGACGAGCAGGACATGTGCCTGATGGTAAGCAACACGCCTGCACATAACACTACAGTGACACGCAGCTATTGGAACATCAAGAATCCAAATAGTTACCTAGCACCCAGATTTACAAGATATTTTATCATTATTCCCCTGTAACTTCACTGGAAACATTGCCCTTCAAACCGGAACACAGTAGTGCTGAATCATCATCATCGCAAGACGTCCACTGCTTGCTGAACATAATAGACCTCCCCTTTAGATTTCCACAAGGAACGGTCCCGCGCAACCTGCAACCAGCGGTTTCCAGCGACCGTAATAGCTTAATTAATGTTCAATTTAACTGCTTTGCTTAACTGACAGCCTTGTAGTAAATACTTAGAATACGCGGCTAAGATGAGCATGAAACAGGCTGAATAAAAAGAAATTAGCTTTCAGTGGATTTAGTGATATTGTTCATTTCTGAAACTAGTCTAGGTTCTGTAATAACAAAACTCATAACAAAATATATGCTTAGACACAATTCAGCCCCAAGTTCTCTTTTATATCCAAGGTCTTACAAATGAAATAGAATAGAAATAAGTTTATTTGAATTTATATCGATAACAGAAAGATATAAGAAATCTGTTTGAGACTCAGCAAATGCTTATTTTTGACCGACTTCCAAAAATAAAGAGGTTATGAATTCGACTACTACCTATATGTATAGTTAACCCCCGAACAAAAAAAGGGTGTTTATAAGTTTGACGTCGACGTCTGTCTGTCTGTCTGTGTGTGTGCCTGTCAGTGGCACCGTAGAGCTCAAACGGATGGGCCGATTTGGATGCGGTTTTTTTATTTGAACGTTGATTTCCGTGCGGAACATCCGCTTAACAATATTTGGTTAAAATCTATTCAAAATGACCGCCTCCACAAAATGGCGGACAAAATATTTCTAACAATCTACCTCAACATGGGTATCAAATGAAAGGGGTTGGACTAGTAGAATAAGAACTCTATATAATAAAATTTAAAACACAAGATGGCCATCTTGTGCAACCACAAAATGGCGAACTACATTCAATTTTTTTCACTACTACCTTAATATGGGTATCAAATGAAAGGGCTTGACTAGTAGATTGTTGTACAGATTACAAATCCGAGGTAGTCGGGGTGTTAGTGAATTTTTTTATTTTTGTTCTTGTGTGGTTTTGAAGTTGGTTTAATTTTTGTGTAAAAATAATTAGTCTATTGGCTATTTTATTTCTATGCCCTACTAATATCATAAAAGCGAAAGTTGATGTTTGTAGCTCTATCATGAGACAAACAAAACAAAATCCATACAAATAAATAAAATTGTACTTTATGTCTATGTTATTTTAAATAAACAGCTTTGTATGATATTCAAATGAAAGTATGTATAATGATATCTGTATCTATACATATTATATATCTGTACCTAAAACATCTTTTTTGTCTGTCTGTCTGTCATTTTCTTCCCGCTAATCTCCGAAACGGCTGGGCCGATTATGATGGGATTACCAGATCTTCTAAGGTATAACATAGACTACTCTTATTTGAGGAAAATAATTGTGGTTCCGTGGAAAAAAAAAACCCTTAAAACGCGGGTGAAACCGCGGGCACATCTTCATAAATATCTTTGAATCGATTTTGTCATTTGTTAATTAGTTCTAGACGGTTCCTTCCTGTCTTTGGTTCCATCACAAAAGTAGCGTTCCATCTCTTCGATCGTGTCATTGGAGTGTCAACCATGAAACGATGTCGCTCTTTCGAGCTACGAAAACTCCAATAGAAACAGGGCAAAGTGGTGTTAGATCGTGCAGATCAGTTGCACACTATCCGAAATGTATCCCACTCAGAATGTATACTCAGAAGTGCAAGCGGGATTATAATCTACAGCCTTAGGATTGCCAATCACGCGTTCTAGCTACTAAACCAACCACGGCGATTACAAACTCTTTATGCACAGTTTGGTAAATAAATTAAGAAATTCAGCAAAGTAGTATAAGGTTTAATTAACAATTTAAAAACGAAACCCTTTCTTTCGCAGCAAAACTAAACGCAATCCTATTTATTAAAACCGGTTGCGGTTTTCGCCATTTTAAAACGATTTTCTGTGAACTAAACCGTGCAATTCCAGTTTAAGTCTGCGTGAAGCATTTTGATTTATAGATACAACAGGATTAAGAGATAGCTATAATTAAAAGTAGATTTTAAATTCTAGTGCAGTCGTTTGGTTAAAAAAAAGCGTACATGTACCTTGTACCCACGCAAAATGGTAATATTTATCTATATTCCACGTGCTTAATACTCGTTTTCCGAGACCTGGCACCTTAAATAAATGATAAGTAAATACATCAGAGTTTTCCGCACGGTTCCTTTGTACCAATCGTAAGCAGATGAGGTGTATTTTAGCTATGGCAACAGAGTAATGTGCCGCGACAAAAATATGACACTTCCATATGAGCGACAAGGCAAGAGTGATCAGACCCGGTGTAAAGGGTTTGTTCTAACTTACAACACGTAGTATTTAAAAACTCTTTAGCTGGCACCAAGTTTCGGGAAGGTATTTTAGGCAAGGAAAACTTGTCACTTACCCTTGATTTTGTACGTAGAGGAATTGCATTTACGCATACTCTTCCGCCTGGGGAAATGGTTGGGCTAAGTCGGACTCGACACCATGGAAAAACATTTAAAATAAATATCGATTAACTCAAGTTTCGACTGCGTCCGGCGATCTTTTTGTAGTGCTGAACGAGCTGCGATCACGATACTCTTCTTGTAAAAGATCGTCGGACGCGATCGAAACTTGAGTCGGATTGGACTGACTATATGAAACGTCAGTCAGCCGTGTATTTTTTATTCATGCTGAAAATGAATGAACATGGTTTTCATACCGGCTAAAACGGGGTTTCCGTCTGAGTAGAGAGTAACGCTAATATTTTACGAGTACATTTTTCTCAAAAGTCAAAAAGCATCATTTCAAATGCATATCGTTTCATGATTGATGTTCCAAAGACTGAAACGAAGTGGTATGATTCTACTTTTGTGATAAGGACGTCTAGCCTGTGGAATGCGTTGCCTGAGTAGAGGTTTCTTGATAATTACAATCTTGGTGTCTTCAAATCGAGAGTGAATCAGTTTCTTCTAAGAAAGCACGCTCCATCGTAGATCGCATCGTCGCGATCCGGCGAGATGACTGTCAAGTACCTGCAATAGTTAAAAAACAAATATTTTTGAAGAATACAGTATAGTATAATGGGACAGAAATGCGTTCGTGGCGCTCTGAGCCGGGAAGGGGCGACTTAGGACTAGAATCATTACTAGAATTAGATTCAAAATATTTCCCTATTTTCCTTCCCTTAACCCTATGCAAGTTATTTGTAAAAAAAATAACCTATGACAAAGGTTACAAATATTACAAAGATTACGGACCATGGAGTCTGTAAAGTTTGCTAGGCTGAATAAAAAAAAGATCGGATAATGGGATGAAGATTGAAATAAGGTATTTGTTGTTGATATTCGTGGCATGGTATTCGATCGGCCAACACCTGAAGTTGGTACTTGGCCGAGTTTGTTTTAGAATTATATTTACGTTAGAGTGTAAATAAACTGATGGTTTAAAACTAAAATAGATTAACTAGTCCACTGTAACGAATCCACTTTCGACCGATAAAGCTACCAGGTCGAACGGTTTGGATATAAAGGCGTGTCTACATGAGAAAGCGAAAGAATTTTCGATAACGATTATGGCGAAAAAACGAAAAAAAAGGATATTTACGTATTATGGAGGATTATGTTCGGCGGTGGATGAATGCGAGCTGATGATGATAATGTCGATAAAAAAACTCCGTTTAAAAAACTCAGTTTACTATAATTTAATTTTCTTCGAAAAAACAAAGACTGGCGTAAATTTAAAATTGTATAGACGCTCTAAAAAATATATGTTTTTTGTTAAATCTACGAATGCGTCGTTCGGGTACTACGGATACTGATACTGCGGTTTACTACGGTGGTTTGTAATTACCTAGAAGAAATCCGTTCACTCTCGTCTTGAAGACACTAAAATCGCAACCGTCGCAAAACACTCAGTCAGACAGCGCGTTCCGCAGCCTAGACGCTGATACTACGGCAGTAGAACTCCTCGCTGGACTCTTTGGTACGCCAACTATGAATCGATGTCGCTCTTTCGTGCTACGAGCAGCCCGATTGAAATAATTACAAGTTAGTATTCTGATCATGGTAAGTTGATCATGCAGATTAACCGCACTGGCCCAGGCTGATTCTAAAGGTAAAAGAATCCAAAAAACTGCAAAATTTACGCATATAATTATGCCTCGAAAGATTTGAAAAACATTCAAGTATATTTGTGGTTCGTCAAAAGGTTAAATATAAAACTTAATTTAACTTTTGCGAGCTTCGACAGCCGTCAAATCTGTTTAACCGACTTCTAAAATGGAGAAGGTTCTTAACTCGTGTGTATTTTTATGTATATTCATATGTTTCGCGAAATATTCATATGTTCAGCCAAGTATTTTAAAGGTTCCATTTAAATTTTATCGAAAGGAGTGGTCCGGTTATTGAAATATTGTGAATTTTTTTTTGTACATGCTAGATGTACAAAAAAAAATTTTTCATACATCTAGACGATTTAGTGATGGATTCTTATAAAATTTGTTCGAATGTCTAAATTTTATTTTAAATTGAATTGTATGAAAAAACGTGGTTATTACACGTTTTAAATAAATACACGGGTAACTCACGTTTGATATAGTCAGTCTAGTCAGACTCAAGTTTCGATCGCGTCCGGCGATCTTTTTCAAGGAGAGTGCGCGCGCGTGTTCGCAGCTCGTTTGGCACAACCAACTTGAGTTGACTTTTAGTTTAACTTGAGTCGGACTGGACTGACTATATCAAACATGAGTTACTCGTGTATTTATTTAAAATTGAATTGTGTTTTATTTTTTCGGAGCAAATAAATTATAATGCATTAGCTGTTCGTTCCATAGTGTGCTCTGACCCTAAATATGCTAGGTTGAATGGATTCTACATAAATCAACGCACGCATCGAGAATAATCGACAATAAATGGAGGTCTATCAATCATTCACGAACCGATGTACAGTTCGTCACTATTACGATAATGCGGCATGTTGACTGAAGGGCTAGTGATGGGACTATATGATTTTTTTATCGATAAACTTCGTATTAACCAAATATTCGTTGAATGTGTAAACAGATCAACACTATTACCGTAATGCGTCATTTTGAGTACTAGTGATGGGACGATAAGAATTTTATATCGATTAATGTTGTATTA
Source organism: Ectropis grisescens (assembly GCA_017562165.1). Taxonomy (NCBI): domain Eukaryota; kingdom Metazoa; phylum Arthropoda; class Insecta; order Lepidoptera; family Geometridae; genus Ectropis; species Ectropis grisescens. The sequence continues at coordinate 6,037,061 of CM029797.1, forward strand.
ATCGAATATTTATTAAACGTGTACATACAACTCGTCACTATGACCGTAATGCGGCATTTTGAGAGCACTAGTGGCTGTTCAATTTTTAATTTTAACAGAAGAACGTTATATCAACCAAATTATGTGTTTCTATAGGTACGAGTATGATTGTTATGATAAATCAACTGTAACTAAATAACTATAGATAGAACGATTAAATAGTTTTGTCGATAACTAAAAAGGTAACTAAATCTGGAATACTCTTTTTAATGATCCTAACTCACAATGAAAAATATTAGGATAGATGAACGTATTTCTACAGATAATCAAGATACTCAAACGTACTACTGGTCGGAAGCGAGACTGTATTCTGGCGGCATTACCACGCAGAATGGCCATGCTTATGATAATTATGTTAAGTCCAATAAACGCTAGGCTTTGGTTACGTGTCGCATCGACGAAGTGCTCAGAAATGATAAGCTCCCGACACCTAAAACCCCAATATCCCAACTCCAAACTGATCAGACATTTAATTCAAATACTCAATGTATTTGAAATAAAGATTTAGTGATGGGAACATCGATACATTTTATCGATAAACTTTATAAATAAGATGTAAAAAAATAGATACATAGTCATCTAAAGGTTTAGGCTTATACGTTTTTTTCTGATTTTCTTTTCTTGTTATTGATAGATATCATTTTCAATTTCGAATAAAAAAAATCTAAAACCTTTCTATTTCGAGAAGGCATGTCTGTCTAGGCAATTATACAAATTTGTTGCTTCAATAACCAGTGCTGTGATTTTTTTTATGAAAACCAAAAATACTTAAAAAAACATATTGAAAAAAAAACCTATGTACAATATTTTATTTGACTTATATTGACATTGACAGATGTAAAAAATACATTATAATAATAAAAAAACTAATTCAGAATTAGGGCGCAGGCTAATACGAATACGAATGACTCCCGCTCCGGCGCGTTCCTAAAGTAAAGGTTGGCCATTCCCATTCAGCGTGGGAACGCGGCGAGCATCATGGGCACTTTTGCGCTGGGAGCAGTTGAGAGGTGGGTTATTCGGAAATAAATTTTGAATTATTATATTGTAAATTTGAATTGAATGGTTGCAGGTTGCGCAGGACCGTTCGTTGTGAAAACCTAGGGGGGAGGCCTATGTTCAGCAGTGGACGTCTTGCAGCTGATGATGATGAAATTTGAATTAATCTAAATATAATTTATTATTGTCCAAATTAGAATTTACATCACAAATTAATTTATATCTGTTTGTCTCAATAAAGAATTTTCTATACCTACGAATAGAATATAATATGCTTTATTCTACGAAACCTACACATAAGCTCGTATTTGGTGTTTGATCATCGCATTACCCCGAAAGGGGATGACAGGGGATATAAAGCATCCCTGTTACTTGGGGCAGTAGAGGCAATTTGCCGTAATTTAGTGTAATGTACTGCTAATATTGTCTAGCTGGTTTGCTCAAATGCTAGGCTACGTGTTTGTATTCGTTCTTGTACACCAGAGATTGTCAAACTTTTGTCTTTTTCGCCTCCTTTGAAAATAAATAATTATTCAGCGCCCTCAATTTTTAAACACTCCAAAATATTAACTGCCAGGTATTCTACCGCCAAGCAGTAATGTGCAAACATTACTGTGTTCCGGTTGGAAGGGCAATGTTTCCAGAGAAAATACAGGGCTTAGAGATATAACATCTTAGATCTCTGGGTGACGAGTGCAGTGCAGTGCTAGGTAATGATTTGCACTCTTCATGTTCCAATAGCTGCGTGTCACTGTGCTGTTATGTGGCAGGCATTCCACAGCCTAGACGTACTTATAACAAAAAGAGTAAAACCTCGTAGATACTGTTTCTGAGTACAACTAAGAGCTATATTGAGAGATCTCCAACTCAAGTGCTAAGTAAGACTCTTATTGCCAAGTAGTCACTTAGATTGATTCAATTGAGTGGCCATTTGATTCTAATATCTGTAAGACGAAACTAGGTACTGAATTCGAAAGCGTTGTTGAGAAAGCCGTTTTGACTCAGTAGTGAAAACGCCAATCCCACAATTGCGTGTTCGTTGCCATACATGAATATATATGCCATAGATGAATACACGCCACCTGAGTGGTTTTCCAAGTGCAGATGTAAAAGTGTGTCATCTTCACTGGTTTTAGTTATGAAGAAAAACATGGTGAGGAACAACTTTAAAAGACGTCATCCATTTATTCGTAGTTGATTTGATTGAGATTTTGACAGATTCAGCGTGGTGATAAGGCCTTGACTTCTGTCCTTACAGTAAAAGGTTCAGAACCCTTTGCACCTTACAATTTTTTTTTATATTTGCGCACAATTCACACACAACACCATCTGACCCCAAAACTATGTAAGCAAGGCTTGTACTATGGCGGCTGACATAATACCTATACAGGTTTAAAAACATACTTATTACACAGTACAAATATTTGAATTCATCAGACAAATATTGGCATTGTGTGGGAATCGAACCCACGACCCTCGGCTTCGCAGCCAGAGTTAATACCCACTAAGCCACGAGACCAGGCCATTGGCGGTAGAATAACAAGCAAAGGTGTGGAACTCCCCCAGGCGGACACCGCAAAGAGTCCTTTTAGTCAGAGTCCCTTTTACAAGTCATTTTAAAAAACTAAAACTATGTAAATGCACAAATTCACCTACAATTTGTAGCACTGAGTAAATCACTCCGTTATGCCTGTACGGGGTATCCATTACATTTGCTTAATGAATTAGTGTAATTAAGAACATTCCTCTGTGGCTATAAATTAACATTTTCCTCAGGGAAGGTTGTGTCGTGGAGCTATGAACAATTTGAGAAGGTATATTTAAGAAACCACGACAGGGCGTGTGCGTGCGTGCGAAAGTGTGTGTGTATGTGTGTGTGTGTGTGTATGTATGTGTATTGCATCGTAGCTCCCGAGTGGAAGTACCGTTTGATTTTGATTTATTTTTCGTTAGAACAGAGAGTTAGGCGGGAATGTTATCAGCTATGTTTACGTACATTGTTTATGTTATCACAAAATGGCGGATGATACATTTTTTCACAACTCTCTCAATATGGAAATCAAATCTAAGGGCTAGACTTGTAGAATACTATACACAATGAAAAGTTTCAAGTATGGAAAAAAAATGTATACTTATTTAAAATATTGGTACCTAAGTAGGTAAATACTATCCTTTCTAAGTAGAAAGGATAGTATTTTGTTACACTTTGTATATTTTGTAATAATGAGAATCTATAAATGTATATATAAATCAATGCCACTTTTCGTTGTAAGTAAACTCCTCCTAAACGGGACTACCGATTTGAATGTTTTTTTTAGACGTTTGCGTAGGGCCCTGGATAGTTTAGATTCACAAATCACCCCGGCAGATGGCGCTGCAGTTGGTAACTAGGTTATTATCCGAGCGATGCCGGAATGGGGCGCAGGTCATTTATAAGATTTTTACTCTAAAAATAACATGTAGGTTAATTGGCGAAGATTCTAGGATAAGCAGCCTACTAATATTTTCCCACTGTTTGGCCTCTGACCTTCCCTGGCCAGGCGAGAGTCAAGACCATCATAATCCACCACGCTGGCCCAGTGCGGGTTGGTGAGTAACACATGACCTCGAAAGATTTTAGGTACTGAGGTGTTCCCGTAAACAATTGTCGCAACAATACTAACAGTGCTATGTTCTATATCTAGGTTACTCGCGCTCCCTAAATTACGTAGTGCTGAGCTAGCATAAGTTAGCTTTAGAATACGTTTAGTTATAATGTGCAATGAATAAACGGAGCTGAACCCGTAAACATGTTTTATTCTTTCACTATCAACATCAAACATTACAGTACATTGTAGGTTTCTTCACGATGGTTTCCTTCACTGTTAGTAAGTTAAGGGCATTACGCACGGGACTTCGAAAAGACAGTGCGCGTGTGGATAAAGCCCGGGGCTCTGGATCGGCCTTCGCCATTCTCCCGACTAGACCAGCCGTAGCTTAGTAAGTTTTTATGCCTTCTTCACTATTTATAACATCCACGTGATATGAAGGAACAAAGGAAGTTTTGAAATGGTTCGGTATGCTCGGAATTATTGCGATGTCTAGGAATGGTTTGAGAGTTAATTTTTTAGCCTTAGTCCTGTTTTTAGATCTAGATGTCATTGTTCGTATTTGATACATTTCGGAGAGTGTACACCTGATTTGCATGGTCCAATACCAACTTTAGTTTTTTCTATCGGAATCGCAGCACGAAAAAGTTACATCGTTTCATGGTTGCAAAGACTCAAACAAAAAGGTTTTGACTCCCATTTTTGTGATAAACACGTCTAGAAATGCGTAGCCTGACTGCGATTTTCCCATTAGTTACATTATTGGTATCTTCAAGACGAGAGTGAATAGATTTATTATAGCACGGATCTTCTTCTATCTTCTATATTAATAGTTTTGTCAAGGGGTACGGTAGACTTGGTCGAAACCTTAAATGAATAACAAAACATAAAAAAATATTGATTTTGCGTCGACAACATATTTATGTCCACAAATTTCGGATTATGGACAATTTCGTTAAATTTTGATGGCACTGACAAACAAACCGCTGTCGCCATCTTTGGTCTGAACCACGTTTCGTTCCATCAATAAACACATTGCGTGCGTCCGTCGCGCCAAAAAAGTATCCATCACAAAAAACTGTGACTTATGTGACTACGTAAAACGAAACGTCTTGTCGCCGGACCGGAATTTTATTAGCAGGTACTTATATTTAGTATCAGCATTGCACCCGTGCGAAGCCGGGGCGGGTCGCTAGTATTATTAAGACAGTATATATATATATATATATATATATATTAGGACTATATATATATATATATATAGTCCTCCTTGACGTATTCGTCAACGGCGGATCCAGCTAAGAACGATTATGCGCGCGAACATGGCTCGCAAAACCAAGTTTTGTTTTAAACGCCCTATCGCATGACGCACAATGCAATAGGCCATTCGGATTGTATGTATAGGTGTAGGAAGGCTTCGGGCGGGTCTTATTAATGAGCCGTTTTGCGTCTAGATCTTGTAAACGCTTCGTTTCAAAATTTTTGATAGCTTGATGGACAGAGCTGCACCATACCGATCTCTGTTTTGCCAGCTCTTCCCAACCATTGCTTGTGATGTTACATATATTAAGATGTCGCTTTAAAACATCCTTGTAGCGAAGATATTGACCTCCAGAAGTGCGCTTTCCCTCCTTCAGCTGTGTGTCAATAAAACACAGCTTTATGCAACCTGGAGTCATCCATACGTACAAGGTGTCCACACCATCTCAGTTGGCTTTTTGTGAGTAAAGATTCTATGCCATACAGTCCAATCTTTTGCAACACTTCAGAGTTTGGGACTCTTTTTTTGAAGACACTAAGATTGTACCCATCGGGAACAACGTGCTCAGAAAACACATTCCACAGCCTAGATATTCTTAACACAGACGTACAGTCAAATCTCTTTGCTCGAATCTTTGGAGCATCAACCATGAAACGATGTCGCTGTTTCGAGCTACGAGCATTCCGTCAACGTCAACTTCCGTCTCATATACGTCATCCCCTCTCGTATCGCGATTTAAGCTACTCTTTAATATAAATTATTCCAGTCACGGCTCGGAATGCGCGGATTTATATGACTACGTGTTTTAGGGGCTTGCCCTTGTAGGTACTATGAAACCCTGCTGCGATGATTTTGTCAGACAATTGACGCTCAATATTTCGTATACCGCAACCGCAAATCTTATTTCTAAAGGATACGGTTCAGAATCGCAATGAACGAAACAGAACATCAATTAGATCGAACTATTGCAGCGAATGGGGTCTCATAGTACTGTTTTTGGGCTTAGTGGTTACATATCTGACGCCAGATTACGGAAGAGCCGCCATTTTGCCGTCATCTTTAAGGCCAAAATGGATTTGTTTACTGGCTTTTGCTTATCACTATACAGTTTGCGATAATTTTCACTTATATTTAGGGTTCCGTAGCTGAAAAGGAACAAAACGTAACTCTTATGGAATAACTTTATTGGTTTGTTGTTCGTCTGACAAGCCCCCTTTTTAACCCCCGACCAGAAAAAGGGGTGTTATAAGTTTGACGTCGATCTGTCTGTCTGTCTGTTTGTCTGTCTGTCTGTCTGTGTGTCTGTCTGTGGCACCGTAGAGCTCAAACGGATGGACCGATTTCAATGCAGTTTTTTTTATTTGAAAGTTAATATCCGTGCAGATGTTCTTAGCTATGTTTGGTTAATATCGATTCAAGATGGCCGCCTCCACAAAATGGCGGACAAAATATTTATTCACAACCTACCTCAATATGGGTATCAAATGAAAGGGCTTGACTAGTAGAATGCTTTGCACTATAATAAATTTCAAATCCAAGATGGCCGCCACCACAAAATGGCGAATTATCTATTTTTTTCACTACTACCTTAATATGGGTATCAAACGAAAAGGCTTGACTAGTAGAATACTTTACACTATGATAAATTTCAAATCCAAAATGGCCGCTACCACAAAATGGCGAAATACATGCCTTTTTTCACAACTCTAGTAGTACTCTAGTGACTAGTAGAATGTAGTACAGATAACAAAGCCAAGGTAGTCGGGGTTAGTAAATTTTTTTAATTTTGTTCTTGTCTCAAGAACGCTTGTAGGTCACTCTGAAATTCATATTAAATACTCAGGCCTACTTTCTAGCTGTGAATAAATCAAATGTTTAAGGTAACGCAACTGAAAGATACCGCCGATTATGCTTGCTAATTGTAGACACTCGCAAGGGAATATAACCCTACAGGGTGTACTTCCCGTGAACCCAATCTTGAAATTTGGTACGAAGCAATGTCTTACGACGCAGTCAAAGAATTAATTGCGAAAACCATTTTTAGTTACATCATAAAATAATATCTTTCTACTAATCATCTACAGGTTTGGACGGAGCCTTCGGTGCGGGAGTCCGACTTGCATTTATACCGTATTTTTTTCGTATATATCACAACTTAAGATTTGACGTAGTGTACATAAATAAAGTATCTTCCCGTATTAACAAAAAATGAATTTATTTTAAGAAAAACGTAGGTAGTTCTGTTTGTCATTATCTAAATCCTATGTAGAAGGACAAGCACTGTATCCCACGACATACCACCACCCTAGGCACGCATTAACTGTGCATTTGTTAATTTTGCTGAGATAATTAGTCCTACCTACCCACTTATATTTTTACTGTACAATGATACTAAAAAAACCTGTTGCTAGCGTATTTTCTGTATTTTATCTTAAGCATTTGCTCAAACAAATGGTATTTATTGAACTAAACCGGAATAATAATAATAGATCTAATACCCAAAATACATTTATAATATTAGTAAGGTTAGTAAGATTTTATTTAGTACTAGCGATTTTTTCCGGCTTCGCTTGTGGTACATAATATATATAGCCAATAGGACTCAGGAGTCCCGAAAGTATCCAACGGGGAAAGAATTTTTGAAATCGATATAGTAGTTCCTGAGATTAGCGGGTTCAAACAAAACCTCTTTAGCTGTATAATATAATATATAATATGTCATAGTGCAAAGTATTCTACTAGTCAAGGCCTTTTATTTGATACCCATATTGAGGCAGGTTGTGAAGAAATATTTGGTCCGCCATTTTGTTGAGGCGGCCATCTTGAATCGATATTAACCGAACATAGCTAAGAACATCCGCACAAATATTAACCTTCAAATAAAAAATCCACATCGAAATGGGCCCATCCGTTTGAGTTCTACGGTGCCACAGACAGACACGCCCACAGACAGACAGACAGACATCGACGTCAAACTTATAACACTCCATTTTTTGGTCGGGGGTTAAAATGCGTTTAACCATAATAAAAGTTCTTATTCCGTATTTTTTCGTACAAAAACTCATCGCACGATTCGCCCTTAACTCTCCGATCGCAGGGTGAAGAGCACCTCCGCGAAATTGGGTCGATTTGCGCACAATATCCAAACGTAAGCCTATAAAAGTTCGTTAAGCCGCTGTAAACCGCGATTCTTATTGTCGGAAATGTAAAGAAGACGATATGACAGAGGTTTTATTGAACGTTGTTTGGAACGAGTTGTGGCGGGAATTCGAAAGACAAGCGTTATTACCTGAACCGTATTTCAAACTTTATGTATGAATACGGATAGTCTATTGAAAATTTTAATTTAAAGTTGCGTTTTTGGAGGACTTTTAGACATTACATAAAGGAAAACTTCTTTTCTTTTCACTACACACAGATTAGTATGAAAACTAACGTGGTTACTACACATTTTACATAAATACACGGGTAACTCACGTTTAATATAGTCAGTCCAGTCCGACTCAAGTTTCGATCGCGTCCGGCGATCTTTTTCAAGGAGAGTGCGCGCGCGGGTTCGCAGCTCGTTTAGCACTGAGCGATCGAAACTTGAGTAGGACTGGACTGACTATATTAAACGTGAGTTACCCGTGTATTTCTGTATACACACAGATTTTTCACAGGAGTTGAGCTCAACCGACTCACGTTTGTAAATGAAAGAAATCTTTGGATAAACTCGGGCCTGTGTCGGGTGTTACAATGTTTACCATTACACATCTAACCATAGCCATCAAGTCTCAATACTCAATCGTTTATTGCTTCATTATGTTACAGATATAATTAATTAGGTATACAGATAGAATTTAGTACAAAATTAAGTGGCAACACAATGCACCCAATTTAATTATCGTTTTTGGAGCGAAGTGTTATGTTTCACAGTCAATTACCAAGTTTTCATCCTCGAAGGTTCTAAGGTCGTCAGTTAAAAACTCGGATATACTATTTTTTTTTATTTAAATTAGCCACTCCACAGACTCCGGGGTCCGTGATCTTTGTCATTACAATTATCGTTTTTTACACATATCTTGGATAAGGAGAAGAAGAGGAAAATAGGAGGGAGTTGGGTACATTTAAAATCTAATTCTAGTGTTCGTTCAGAGCCGATCACTACCGGTTGGGATTCCGCTAGTAATCGACTCGACATCGAGTGTTTGCCTTGTCATTTGCCTAAGCTGCCTCCTCCCGGCCCAGAGCCTCCACAACGGCCGCATTTCTGTCCCTGATGGCCATCTGTAGGTTAAAATCGCGGATGGTCTTCGGTGATGCAGCCCACGCTCGCCGCACGAACCGACCGATGGCGTCGTCGGTGTCGTCAGCGTAATATGTGAAGGTCCCCGTGTGCCGTGAGATTGCCACTACTGCATGGGGCACGCTCGTGCAGCTTCATGTTTGCCTTGGTTTTGATTATGATTACCGACTCGTATGTTAGTCCTTGAGCTTCATGGATAGTAAGGATGCGTGACCCGGTGCCTGATCCATAACCCTGGTTTGTCAGGGTCTCCTTCTCCTCTTGAGTGTGAACTAAGAAGAGGGTATTTGGTAGGGTGTTGGGTATTTGCGCTCCCTTATATCTTCTCTGTTCTAGGGACTTTATACGGGACGCTGAAGAGTACATACCGGAGTATATTTCCCTCAGTGCATATGGATATACTATAATAGGCTTTGGACAGCAGCAGATTTCTCAAAGTCCTAATAAATCTACGCTCATCTTCAATTTCCTTTAATTTGATGGGAGCCTATGGCCATGCTTATAAGACTTATTTAAGACGACAATTCTTTAAAGATTTATTCCAGACTAGCTGCGTTCTCCGGTTTCACCCGCGTTTTTTACTTTTCCAAATGTGCTATCAGATTCTGAGTTATAAGTTTTCATTTCTATCGACAGTCCCTATTACTCCCATTTTTTTTTGTTATATGATTAGGATAATCATCATATTATTACATATGTCAAAGTTTAGATGTTTGGCCGTTTGTTGCTCAATCCCTGGGAACAGCAGAAAGAAACGGTTTAAAATTGTAGACAAAGATTTTCGTCTTGAATAGCAGATGGGCAGATAGGAAAAATAAAAGGAACGGAAACTATTATAGAAAACCATAGGGTTTTGCTAGTACTTGTAACTGTAAATACATAAGTACTAGCAGAAGTCTCGTGAAGGGTCGTGGGTTCGATTCCCATCCAGTCCAAAGTTGATGTGAAATTTCTCTTAGTAATCAAGCCTTTTCTTTCATTTAATACCCATATTGAGGAGTGAATAATAAATATTATGTCCGTCATGTTGTGGAGGCGGCCATCTCGACACGATATTAACCAAGGAAAGAAATCCCGCGTGGAAATTACCCTTCAACCTTCAACTTCAAAAAAACGCATCGAAATCGGCTATCCGCTTGAGCTCTACGGTGCCACAGACAGACAGACATCGACATCAAACTCAACGGGGGCTAAAAACAGGCAGACTTAAAAAATAAATTCTTATTCTCCAGAAGCACGAACACTTCAAATTCATATATCAGATTATCTATATTCCAATTACGTTAGTTTGAGCATTGAAAACTTGCAGGTTTGCTCGGCGCGGCTTATACTAACGGGCCTATCTAGTATCTTGGCGAGCATCCAAGCCACCTGGGCTTTCGTTTCGTGTGCTACAAGGGGCCTCATTTGTGAAATCTTTCGATTCAACGAGTATGCTATGCGATATCGATGAAAAAGGAATTCATTCTACGAGATTGGTTAATATGAATAATATAATTTTGTCTTAATAAACGTTTTTTGTATAACAAAATAAATAATCGACTTCAAAACCTCAAACAGGCACTCAAGCGAAAAATAAATTAATAAATTAAAAATTGTATAAAAATAGTTTATTTTACCCCTTTTAGTGCAAAACAAGTTTTCATTGTTGGTAGGTCGAATGCTATTTGGTGAAATCTATAACTTCGCCATCCAGATAAATTGTACGCAAATTTTAGTTGTTTGTTCATTTAGCAAAAACTACGAATCAACGAATTCGATAAAATTTATATGGGACCATTCGGGAAGCATATCCATCTGTACAAAAAATAATAATTGTAAAATCGGTTCGTGCAAAAAATGGTTTGTTTGCTAGTTATTCTACCGCCAAGCAGTAATGTGCAAACATTACTGTGTTCCGGTTGTTTGTTATAGTTTCACGCGAAAACTACTGAAGGAATTTCGATGAAATTTGGTACTAGTAGTAGTAGTGGTAGGTAGGGAACTATTTGGAATACATAACACAAAGGCTATTTTATTTATTATCTTGGGTAATAGGATAGGGAAAAACGCGGATGAAATGTGTCTCCGCTTGACATTACAAGCGAATGATATTTAAAATGAGGCTTATAAAGATTTACGTTTAATTTTTGTTTAAAAGACACATCGCTTCGTGTTTAAATGCAGCCCTAAAGAGGTCAGAAGCTAAAGCAACCGCTTGACGCCAAAATGGCGGCAATGCGCAAACCTGTGGTTTATTTTTCACGAATTTTGGCGTCGCATTTCGTGGCTTTACCATTTGTTAGATAATTTTATTTTTACTTACTGCTACGGTTTTCCCGCGTAGTTCTCATTCCCGTTATTTATCTTTGATAAAAAGTAGCCTATCTGCTAATTCAGACCATTATCCAAATCTTTAAAATTTCAATTCGATCCGTTTTGACGTGATTGAGTAACAAACATCGAAACTTTCTCATTTATACTTTTGTTTTTGGATTGTTTGGGTTCTTGTCATATTTGATATCAATTTTGTGAGATTTGATATTTGCCCTTACTGTGTTACGGTTTGAAGGGCAATCTTTTTAGAGAAATTATAAGGAATAAAGATAAATAATAATATATCGATGGGCGACGACCGCAGTGCAGTGATAGGTAATGATTTGTACTCTTCATGTTCTAATTATAGCGTAGGTATGAGATCTGAGGGGCAAACATGGGCTTGACTAATGATCTAAACTTCTAAACCAATTGTTTTGTGTTAAAGTTTTCAGGGAGGCGCCACTTTCGGAAAGTCGTACGAATTTTCCTTAAACCTTAAAGTTCAAGGTGCCCGATGATAAATTGCTTTGTTTTCTATCAGTCGATCTAAGAGCTCGCATCATTCTCGCAGAGGTCTAAATTTAAACTAAATTCAAACAAATATCTCGCACGTCATGGCAAATCTTCCGTATTTATCGTTATAAATAGCGGTTTCAGTCTGTCTGTCATTATGTTTATAACACTGGAACATCTCAGCGTTTAATGCTTGTGGGTGGGAGATAGATGAAGTGTTAAGTTGATATGATATAAAAAGCCAGTGATAGAAAGATTAGAAGAAAATAACGGACCCTGTTAAGGTATAGTATTTACAAAATGACGATGGAATTACGATATTATAATTTATATATAACTAGATGCACTGCACAACCTGCAACCAGCGGTTTCCAGCGATCTTTATGAGGTCATCTGTCCATCTAGTGGGAGGCCGTCCAACACTGCGTCTTCCGGTTCGTGGTCGCCACTCGAGAACCTTTCTTCCCCATCGGTTGTCAGTTCTGCGAGCGACGTGGCCTGCCCATTGCCACTTCAGCTTGCTTACTCTTTTGAGCTATGTCGGCCACTTTCGTTCTTTTGCGAATATCCTCATTACAGATTCTGTCGCGCTAAGAGACTCCGAGCATAGCTCTCTCCATAGCTCCATAGCCTTTACTTTGATATAAAACTACAAATCCAGAAAATCAAAACTATTTATTTGTTTTCTAAGATTTGTATCAGAAAAGTGATTCATCCGTAGAAGCACCAAATTCACTTAGGTCGGATAAGGACTGTACGTCTAGATTTCTTTATACACATGGGCCCTTAAATCTCTGTTACTAAAGGAAAATCTATTTAGATTCAGATACTACAGTGAAAACAGTAAGGGTCTTTCTTAGATTTACGTTTCGCAAAGAAGTTGTATCTTATTAATGACTAGATGTACGCCCCGGCTTCGCCCGTGGCACATTATATAGCACTCATGAGGATCCCGTACATATAAAACGGTGAAAGAATGACTGAAATCGGTTCAGTAATTCCTGAGAATATCGCTCAAACATTTTCAAACCAAACACCTCTTCAGCTACCTGCTACGCCACCTATCGGAAATTGGTCGTACCAACTCAGATTAATAAACAGATTAGCAAAGGTTTTATGTTCAAGAGGTAAAATCTGTGATATTCAATGACGCAATCTTAGACACATGCTGTCATGTGTCATGTCAAAGCACGAAACGTACGAAAACTATACTAATATTATAAAGCTGAAGAGTTGGTTTGTTTGAACGCTAGGATCTCGGGAAGTGCTGGTCCGAATTGAAAGATTATTTTTCTATTGGATAGTCCATTTATAGAGGAAGGCTATTATAGGCTATAGAAAATAACGCTACTATTAACAGAAGCGGAGCATGAATCAAGAATGTAACAAAATCGGGAAAAAATATTCCTTTTTGAGAGTTTTCGTACGTTTCGTGCTTTGACATGACACATGACAGCATGTGTCTAAGATTGCGTAATTGAATATCACAGATTACATACCTCTTGAATATAAAACCTTTGCTTATCTCTGAGTTGGTACGACCAATTTCCGACAGGTGGCGTAGCAGGTAGCTGAAGAGGTGTTTTGTTTGAAAGGGATAATATACTCAGGAATGACTGAACCGATTTCTAAAACTTTTTCACCGTTGGATATGTGCGGGATCTCGATGAGTGCTATATATGTTCCACGGGCGAAGCCGGGGCGGACATCTAGCACATACATATAGCTCGTGGAAAGCGTATGGTGACGATGATACGAGTTGCGAGATCACGATTTTATTGATCAACACAGCTACTAAAGTTATACTTAGTTTTTTTTTCTAATATATAAAATTCTCGTGTCACAGTTTTCGTTGCCATACTCCTCCGAAACGGCTTGACCGATTTTGATGAAATTTTTGTGCTTATCCGGTATCTATGAGAATCGGCCAACATCTATTTTTCATCCCCTAAATGCTAGGGGTAGTCCACCCTAAATATATTTTTTTATTTTTTTAGACAAAATTTTAATTTCTATTTTTTATGATACAACATACAAAAATACATACAATCCTCAATTTTCACTCTTCTACGATCAACCCCTATTTTTAATAGCCATTTTAGTAATTTAATCTTTTTCCTCTCTGGTCGAAAACTCCCCGCCGCTGGTCCCGCCAAATGTCTACAGGTGTCACTTCTGACCCAGTAAACAGCACGATAATTAGGGGATCAAAAGTAGCCTATAGCATATATATAGTTTGAACACGCTAATCTCGGGAACTACTGGACCGATTTAAAAAAATCGTTCACCGTTCTTTCATATGTTCGTAATCCTTGAACGCTGTAGGTTATATATATGTACCACGGGCGAAGCCGGGGCGGGCCGCTAGTATCTATATAGAATAGAGTGACGAGACGAGCAGGTCATGTGCCCGGCTGTAAGCAACATGCCTGCCACATAACAGGACAGTGACACACAGCTATTGGAACATAAAGAGTCCAAATCATAACCTAGCACCTCACTGCGCTCGTCACCCGGAGATATTAGGGGTTTTATCTCTTAGACCAGTAAATTTTTCTTGAAACATTGCCCTTCAAACCGGAACACAGTAATGTTTGCACACTACTACTTAATTAAGTAGCGGCAGAATAACTGGCAAAGCCGTGGTACTTCCCCAGGCTGACTCTACATAGAGACATACCACTACTAACTATATTTGAGGGAAGTGATCCACCCTAGTATATGGCGGCACATATTCCATACTGTTTATATGTTTTAGGCCCAAGCTTAGAGCAAAGCTGGGTCAAACCAGATTTAATCCTAAGTTAGTTGTGCTCTAAGAATGTTTTACGGCTGGGGACCTTGATACAATGTGGAATTCAACTCCAAATATGATTTACTAGCGACGCCTTCGGTTTTACCCGCATAGTTTCTGTGTCTGTAATTTTTCTGTGATAAAAAGTATCCTATATTATGCTTTATCAGAATTACCTCTATGATAGTGTCAACGTGATACTTTGGGTGTTTGTTGCTCAATCAAGAACTAAACTCGTGGCTTAGTGGGTAGTAACTCTGCCTGCGAAGCCGAGGGTCGTGGGTTCGATTCCAACCCAGTGCAAATATTTGTGCGATGAATTCAAATATTTGCACTGTGTCTGGGTGTTTCTATGAATAATAAGTATGTATTTACAACTATATGAGTATTATATCAGCTATCTGGCCGCCATGTTACAAGCTTTGCTGAGTTTGGGGTCAGATGGTGTCGTGTGTTTGTCCACCAATATTTATCTATTAAACAGATCAATGTAAAATTTAAAGCTTAGACAGGTTATAGTATGGAATAGGAAACAGGATACTTTTTTGCTTTATAAAGTTACGGATGACGAGATGAGCAGGAGTTATGCCTGATGGAAAGCAACATGTCTTCCCATAACAGCACAGTGATACAGCTATTGGAACATGAAGAGTCCAAATCATTACCTCGTGCTACATTGCGCTCGTCACATATAAAATGTTTTATATCAGTAATTTCACTGGAAACATTGCCCTTCAAACCTGAGCACAGAGATGTCTTTACTTTACTGCTTGGCGGTAGAATAACGTTCAAAGTTGTGCTACTTCCCCAGGCGGACTCTACAACCAGGTGGTTCTCAGTCTCTGCAAATAGTCCTACCACTACGTAACCTGTGACAAACGAACCACAAACTCTAGAACATCCACAAAAAGCGCACATGCAGTAAGCAAAACCTAACCATATAAACAAACAGCTTATTTGGCTACAGTTTCGTGAAAAAAATTCATAAAGGACTACAATTAAATTATAAATTCACGGCACAAAACCTTTTGTCATGAGGAGGGTTGCTGTGGATTTATCTATGTGAGATTACCAACAACTTTAGAATTGAAACAGAGTGTAAATAATTTTATTTTTCCGAAAAAAAAATCGATTAAACGACTTTCATTTGACATGTAACTCGACAAATTTTTTAAATTTTTGACGACGACGATCAGCTGATTGAGGAGATTGAGGTCTCAATTCGGTTTTACGTAACAGCTCCGCTAATTTTGAATAGATTTATTTTTGGTTTCGTGGATCAAAACACACGCTGCCAAACGATTTGAAATTTGTTCTAAAACATAAATAAAAAATAAACGTATCTACTTATTTTAGTTCAGAGGTGGTCCCATACAAATTTTATCGAAATCGGTGAGCAGTTCGCGAAATATCAACAAAAAAATTGCTTACTTTTGTGCCTGTTTACAAAAGTTGACGCAAACTTTATTGTTTTCGTCTGACCTATTTAGGGTTGCAACTACGACAGATATAGATAAGTTTTGGCAAATGGTACGGTTTTCTTCCACGGAACACCAAAACATACCGATACGCAACCCTATTACTATACTTTTGACTTTTTTTTTATTAATAATTATTCACCAACCAACTTGGTGACTAATATATCTGACTGTAACTTATTTAAGGCCGCATCTTAGGGCAGAAACCGAGTTTTCGGTATTACCGTTTTCTTCCGTAGAACTCTAAATCGTATAGGTAAATATGACACGGAACTCACGCTGCCAAAGATCTGAAATATGTTCTAAAACATAAATAAAAAATATAAGTACTTATTTTATCTCGCAACGATTCACCGGAGACGATTTCACTTTAACGTCCACTTTTAAAAGGCAGTGAATGTGAAAATTAAAAAGCGCAATTTGATAACGCCATTACCGGTTCCGGAATGGCGGCCATTTTGTCCGGATTCTAACAATCAGTTGGTTTTAAACTGATAGTTAAGTTAAATCGTGCATCTACTCAAATGCAAGTACTTTTGATATCCGAATATGAAGCGAACGAAAGAGAAAAATATATTTTTCTTGCAATGGGGCTTTTGCTAACGTGGGCCTTAGATGATCTCAAATCCTATTTTTTTTTTGACGGGGATGAAATCCTTTCCAGTTACCCGGCTGTATTGGGGTGCAGCCGAGTTATGTGAGATCTTACTCAATAAAAGCTCCTCGGTGTCCAACATCTGTGCCTAGAAGGTGGACGCCGGAAACGCACCGGCGTCCTCTTGACACCTTATCTAAGGAACCTTCCTTAGGTGATGGACTAAACGACACGGTCCGCTCCATGCCGTAGCCTTTCCTTTGACGGGTTTACTGTTCCTTGTACGTTAGGCCCCCAAGCCTATCCGTCTACGAACCCATACGTAATATCACCAAGGCACCCGTGCAAAACCGGGGGCGGGTCATTGGCGGGAAATTATTAATGATACCAAAACATGTGTGGGCCACACCCGGTCAAAAAGAAATGGACAAATACACTATCCAGAATCATAATCTGCATGCTTTTCTGAGTCTAAAATCATCCACCAAGTTCGGTCCTCATATTACACACACACACACACACAATGTTTCCAGAGAAATTACAGGGCTTAGAGATATAACATCTTAGATCTTTGGGTAAGGAGCGCAGTGCATGCTAGGTAACGATTTTGACCCTTCATGTTCCAATAGCTGCCTGCACTGTGTCATGTTGCTTACCATCAAGCACATGTCCTGCTCGTCTCGTTACTCTTTATAAAAAAAAAAAAAAACGGGTTGAGCTAAATAAAACCGTTTAAAAAAGACAACTCCTTGACTATAATGTCAAAGCGTTTCATCCAATTCGAGAATGACACCACTGCAAGATACAACCTGGCATCTCCGTAAACACAAAACCCACTCATCTTCAAAGCCGAGCCATCGTCACGTTCAAGTTAATATCAGCCTCTAATTTGAGGAGACAAAAAACACACTTTATCAAGGAAAAACTCGAACGTCGCATTGAATCTTGATGAGGTGGGGAAATATAGAAAAACATGAGGTGAATAGAAAAGGGTTGAGGGAAAATAACAGCTAGGACGATGTAAACGTGCTTCAGTCGACTGGAAAACCAGATATAACCGGTGGTAACTGGATAAAAGTAGTTATAATTGAAACCGGTAGTAATAGTTGGCTGGCCTCGTGGCTCAGTGGGTGACTCTGCCTGCGAAGCCGAGGGTCGTGGATTCGATTCCCACCCGGTGCAAATGTTTGTGTGATGAATTCAAATATTTGTACTGTGTCTGGGTGTTCTATGTACAATAAATATGTATTTAAAACTATATATGTATTATATCAGCTATCTGGCCTACAAGCTTTGCTTAGTTTGGGGTCAGATAGTGTTGTGTGTGAATTGTCCACCAATATTTATTTATTTATTTTATTATTCATATTTTAATCCACTCAATTTATTTAATAATATTTAAGGCTGGCTAAGCCATGAGGCTTAGTTGGTCGAGTAAGGCCACCAGCGAAACTGTCGGTCGTGAGTTCGATCCCCACCCAATGCAAATATTTTTGTGATGAATACATATTTGTAGCGTGCCTGGCTGTTTTCTATCCTACTAATATTGGAATCACAAATGTCAATATTTGGATGTTTCTTGCTCAATCACGTCGTAACGTATGGACGGATCGGGCTGAAATTTAGAACACAGATTGTAGTCTAGAAGTTTTATCCCGGGAAAGTAATTAGAACGAGAAGTGCGTGGGTAAAACCGCGGTGCTAGTCCTATTTTAATTGTCTATGTTTGGATGTTTGTTGCTCAATCATGTCGTAACGTATGAACGGCCTGAAATGGGATGACTGACATTTGGGACTGACTTCTAATTTAACTGTGTTACAAATTTCCATACGACAAGTAACAATAGGTAATCATTTTCTACTCTCTAATCTTTGTTACGGAAAATACTACAGAAAAAATCACTGGTAATTGTCGTTTCCACTCCTGTTTCAAAATAAGGAGAAACCAGGTCAAAAGTAAAATTAGAAAATTCGCTGAGGTTACGCTGAAACGGTACATCCTTTTAATTCTGCCTATACCTGTTCATTTTGTCTGTTTTAAACCTTTGAGCATAGATATACAGATTAACTGAGATTAATATTATTAATTGGTAGGTAATAGGTATATAAATTACGAGTCACGTTGTTTGTCCACGGACTCCTAAACATAAATGTTTTTGTTCGTATTTTCGTTCGTATTTGAAATTGTAATTGTATTTGTAATAGTTCGTATTTGTAATCTGTACAACATTCTACTAGTCAAGCCCTTTCGTTTGATACCCGCGTTGAAGGAGTTGTGAAAAAAGAAATGTATTACGCCAGTTTGTGGTGGCGGCCATCTTGGATTTGAAATTAGTTATAGTCTATAGTATTGTACTAGTTGAGCGCTTTGATTTGATACCCATATTGAGGTAGGTTGTGAAGAAATATTTTTTCCGCCATTTTGTGGAGTCGGCTATCTTGAATCGATATTAACAAAAGATAGCTAAGAACGGATGTTCATTCACGGATGCACGGAAATTAACCTTCAAATGAAAAAAAACCGCATCGAAATCGATCCATCCGTATGAGCTCTACGGTGCCACAGACAGACACACGGTGACACACGCAGACAGACACTGTGTGTCTCTCTGTCTGTCTGTCTCGGACATCGACGTTAAACAGCCCGTTTTTGGTCTGGGGTTTAAAAATATGGATTCTTAAAGAGATCCATTTTTCCCCGTTACGTTTGATCTATATTGAGAGATTAATTTTGTCCCGTTACTCACCAGCCAGGTCTATCTATGGGTCGTTTCGCGTTCTGGGAATCACGAAACTATTGATTGCTATTGCTGGTAATAGCGGTTTCTGAAACTATTTATTCTAATAAATAGTTTTTAGGTCGGTTTTTAGTTATTCCCCATAACGGTTTTGAACGATAACTGAAAGTATGCGGCATCACGTTGCTACGACGCGTAATCGAGTTACTCGTCTGTAGCTGGTTTAGTAAGAATAGTTTAAGTTACGTAACGTTTTAAGGCAAGAACTTGAAAACTTGTTACATATCTCTACTATTATACCCCAACACGGAGGTTGGCTAATCGTAGTCGTTACGCGACGTCAATAGTTACAATAGCAGCATTTTTCTACTACAGCAAAAACCCGCTATCGGGGCGCGCGATATCTAGCTATTCTTACTAAACCAGCTACAGACGAGTAACTCGATCTCGCGCCGTAGCAACGTGATGCCGCATACAAACAGTTATCGTTCAAAACCGCTATGGAGAATAACTAAAAACCGACCTAAAAATATTTATTAAAATAAATAGTTTCAGAAACCGCTATTACCAGCAATAGCAATCAATAGTTTCGTGATTGCCAGAACGCGTAACGACCCATAGCTAATTTGTAGTGGAAGGGCTTTTTGCAGAGTCCGCCTGGGGAAGTACCACACTTTTGCAAGTTATTCTGTCGCCATGCAGTATAAAAATATTACTGGGTTCCGGTTTGAAGGGCAATGTTTCCAGAGAAGTTACAGGGCTAAGAGATACACCTTATATCTCCACGTGAGCGCAGTGTGATACTAAGTAATCATTTGAACTCTTCATGTTCCAATAGCTTCGTTTAACTGTGCTGTTATGGGCATGTTGCTTACCATTAGGCGCATGTCCTGTTCGCCTTGTCGCTCTATACCATATTAAAAAAAAACTGAAAGTGTGCCAAAAGAAATATAACTTCCAAAATGAAATCTGCTTAACCCTGTCTTAAAGACGCTCGCTTTTTATTTGTTCAATTATTTTTACGTCGTATTACCCAATTTAATAACCCGAAATTGATGAGAAAATAGATTGATGTCCGGAAAACTGTTAAAATAATACGTCACAACTGTACCGGTCAAGTGCAATTACACTCGCTCAAAGAGGGTTCCGTATCATCGATACTATAATTCATAAAAATATGGGTGAAAAAGATAATTTTACGTGATGACATCATAATAGTACAGAAAAGTCAATATGTGAAAAGTTTACGGCTAAACAACGATCGCTCACTGTGGTCGTCGTCCGAAAATAAAAGTTTTTTTTATAGTATAGAGTGAAGTGACGAGCAGGAGATGTGCCTGATGGTAAGCAACATGCCTGCCACATAACGTCACAGTGACACGCAGCTATTGGAACTGGGAACGTGAAGAGTCCAAATCATTCCCTAGCAATGTACTGCGCTGGTCACGTTTTAGAGATCTAAGATATATCTATAAGCCCTGTAATTTCTCTGGAAAAAATTGTCCTTCAAACCACCTTTTTGGCCAGCGTAGTAGGAAGATGGTTTTAGAGAAGACTTCGAGTCCCAGCTGTGGGAACATTAAGTGGGCTAATTATGCCTGCTTAAGATTTGACAAAATATTTCGGATGCAGCCTCTTGTAATATCGTCTATTTTTTTTAGCACGGAACCCTAAAACCAAAAAAGAAGTTTTTAATTTAATAATGTTATTTGTTTCGGGAAAGAGGATTCCGTCTGAATTATTGAATTGAAACTTTAATGGGTCATTCTTTTACGCATTTCGGACATTTGAGGATACAATTGTTTTATATCACGCTAAGCTAAATTGCTTGGCAAATCAATTAAATAAAGTTTTTTTAAATAGTGAATGGAAAATAAGTATTATATAAACTAATTGTACTATCTCTGGGTGACGACTTATTTGGCCACTTAGGTAGCACAGTGCAGTGTTAAGTAATGATTTGACCCATAGTTTCTGCACTGTTATGGGCTGGCATGTTGCTTACCATCAGGCACTTGTCTTGCTCGTTTCGTCACTCTATGCTATAAAAATACTTTTTAGCTGTAGAAATTGGGTTGTACAGTTATTCGGACTCTTCATGTTCAAAAAGCTGCCTGGCACTTTACTGTTATGGGGAGGTATGCAATGTATTTACTATCTAAATCAAAATGTTTTTTTCAGTGAACTTCAAAACTGTTTTTAAAATTATATTTGAAACACCTTGACGAAAAGTCGTTAGCATATGTGATGTCGTACATATTACCCTAGGTACACTATGACGTATAAAAAAAACTAAAATGAAAACATATGGTAATATTTTGGGCGTAAAAACGACAAATTGAAAATTGAAATCGACGGCACTGATTGCATTTTATAATTAAATCAAAATAGTTTTAAACAAATGCTTTTACCAGCAACGAACTGTTAGGATTCCGTGAAAAAATAGGAAACCCTTGTTGTTTTTAATATTTTATCTTCTACAAACAACAACACAACTAGTCTCTATTACAACTATACTAACTAGTTTCTATGTATTTACAACTAGTTTTTTTCACCATAGAGAATAGGGACATTTCGACACAAAGATCGCCAATCGCCAATAATAATCTGTCACGCTGATCAAGTGTGAGTTGGTGAATATAACTTATCCTCGACAGATATTTTTCTTAGAAAATGTCAATATCCTTACGTTGATTATGTTAAACGCACTTGGAAAATTATTCAGAACTGCTGGCAGGATTCGATCGCACACTCCAATAATTGTGAAATCTCAGGTTTTTGTTGATAATAGGTTTCTTATTTAATTGCATAACGGTCAGATTTTTTGTTGTTAATAGAAACACTGTAACGTAACTCTGTAATGTAACGTGTAACAACCACGTTAATTTTAATACCAAAATTGTTTTTTTCTTGACC
Source organism: Ectropis grisescens (assembly GCA_017562165.1). Taxonomy (NCBI): domain Eukaryota; kingdom Metazoa; phylum Arthropoda; class Insecta; order Lepidoptera; family Geometridae; genus Ectropis; species Ectropis grisescens. Next base: position 6,059,568 of record CM029797.1, read on the forward strand.
GCCATATCACTTGATGTTAAATGACGATATTGTATACAATGGAGCAATACCTATAAGAGACCGATTCACTCTCGATTTAAATACCCCAAGATACTTATGCAACGCCATCAACAGCCTAGACGTTCTTATTACGAAAGTTGGCTAAGACCTCATAAGTTCGAGTCTTTATTCATTCTGCGCTACTTTGTTTACTGCTTACTGCTACATTCTGTTTTCCCTAACACTGTCAATTTCGCTACGGAACCTCATAAAATTGTTTACGTCACGCATAGGACTAATTTACTAGTGGATATATTGGTGCTTGAAATCTCGTGTTCGTTATTTGAATATGACTGAAATATTTTCAAATATTAAAATAACATTTTACCAAATAGTTATTCAATTATTTTGCTATGTTTCCATTGTTTGTGTATTGTGTTTTGATCAAATAGCTATGGAATTGGTTTGGCATAAACGGAATACAATTACAATTTCAGTTTAAACAAATTGGCACACTAAAATAGTGTTTATAAATTTAAATTATTTACTTGTGGAAGGCGAAAAGAAAGTGGCAATTGCCCAATATTGCGACATTTCAAGTTGACACGAAATAAATACCTATATGTCTTTGGGCATTCCCTAAGAAATACAAATTGTTTGAAACTAGACAAAGGGTATGAGAGGCAAATAGCTGATATAGAATTTTTATAATTATGCATATGTATGATTTAAAGGAAAACAAAACTAATATGTGTATTTAGCATTCAAACATTTTAAGTTAAATCAGAAAAAATATATTAAATAGCATTTTTGGAATTCAGTAACTCATTTAAAAAAATTAAGTCGAGAGTGAATCGGTTTCTTCTCAGACAGTCATCGTACTTGACTGACTACTAAGATGGACTTGGCTTGATCTGCCTGTGCTTGGTTTGTTTTCTTTGACTTTGTATTCAAAATATCAATAATATGAAAATAAAAACTTAAACATTGTTAAAATTACTTATTTCAGCGTAAACTCCATTAAAAGTTCATTAAAAACGAACTACCCCCACCTCAGCTTTAAAAATACCTATAACCACAAAACAAAGTTTGTAAATACCCATTGTGATTCAAGAGGGTGCTCTAAACTCGCGATTTACTCGACAACGACCGAAAGGACCTTTCCTACAATTTTCCTAACATTCTCCTACCGTTGGGATGTCGTTTTATGCTATAAATGCGTTTGTACATACGAAAAAGGGTGCGAGTCTACCAGAGATTTCTGAGAAACGAACCGAGCTGAAATTCACTTGGTATTAGCTTTATTTCGGGGAATGCTCCGAAGTGGTTTTTGAACGAATATCTGCTTCGGAATTTCAATATCGCTTACCACGGCCATAATCGTCTGTATGTGGTAGCATAACAATTTTTGTACTAATTTAAATAGGCATAATAATTTTCCAAAAATGAAGATGAAGAGAGAATGAAAACTGAAGAGAGTGGCGGGAAGCGGATGGATGCGGAGAGCCGAGGACCGGATTTGGTGGCACAATATTGGAAAGGCTTATGTCCAGCAGTGGACGAACATGGGTTGACGATGATGATGAAGTAGGCATAACGTTTTTAGGGCTAATAATAATTTACCATAACAACTAAACGCATAACTGTTTTCGCATAATTTTTACTAGCACAACTACAAAAAGATAGCTTAGAATAATGTTTAAACACATAACCATGTATAACATAAAGATAACTTAGCATATTTTTAAAGGCACATGTTGAGAAAAGTAAACGGTACACCTTAGAAATATGGTGCTCTTTTGACTTCGGGGTGGGCTCCGCCATAAACTCTGCGGTCAGCCATGAGTGTCGCTTCTTCATACTCAGGACCTCCTTTGAGCTTAGTACTACAATACACGCAACACATTACGTCAAAAAACGGTTATGCAAAAGTTACATTATGCCACTATATATTATGCTACATTCATTACTTTACGACAAAGTAAATTAGGAAAAAAATATGCGTTAAATGGCACCTCAGGCAGAAAGCTTATACTCATATTCTGGAAATGTCAAATCGTTGCATTCTTCCAGTTATTTCAGATCGTATGCAATATGCATATTACCACTCATCGTGTAAAAAGTTACAGTTGGTCTTATAAGTTACTGGTCTAGTGAGGTACAGGCCAGCTGGTTTATAAGTTACGGCTGGTCTAGGTCTAGTAAGGTACAGCTGGTCTAGTAAGGTACAGCTGGTCTAGTAAGGTACAGCTGGTCTAGTAGGTACAGCTGGTCTAGTAAGGTACAGCTGGTCTAGTAAGGTACAGCTGGTCTAGTAAGTACAGCTGGTCTAGTAAGGTACAGCTGGTCTAGTAAGGTACGGCTGGTTTAGTAAGGTACAGCTGGTCTAGGAAGTACAGCTGGTCTAGTGAGTACAGCTGGTCAGGTACAGCTGGTCTAGTAAGGTACGGCTGGTCTAGTAAGTACGGCTGGTCTAGTAAGGTACGGCTGGTCTAGTAAGGTACAGCTGGTCTAGTACAGCTGGTCTAGTAAGGTACACTGGTCTGGTACTAGTAGCTGGTCTAGTAAGGGTACTAGGGTACGGCTGGTCTAGTAAGGTACAGCTGGTCTAGTAAGGTACAGCTGGTCTAGTAGTACAGCTGGTCTAGTAGGTACAGCTGGTCTAGTAAGGTGCACAGCTGGTCTACGGCTGGTCTAGTGGTACTGGTCTAGTAAGGTACAGCTGGTCTAGTAGTACAGCTGGTCTAGTAAGGTACAGCTGGTCTGGGTACTGGTCTAATGGTACAGCTGGTCTAGTAAGGTACAGCTGGTCTAGTAAGGTACAGCTGGTCTAGTAAGGTACAGCTGGTCTAATAAGGTACAGCTGGTCTAGTAGTAAGGTACAGCTGGTCTAGTAAGGTACAGCTGGTCTAGTAAGGTACAGCTGGTCTAGTAGTACAGCTGGTCTAGCTGGTCTAGTAAGGTACAGCTGGTCTAGTAAGGTACAGCTGGTCTAGTAAGGTACAGCTGGTCTAGTAGTACAGCTGGTCTGCTGGTCTAGTAAGGTACGGCTGGTCTAGTATGGTACGGCTGGTCTAGTAAGGGTAGGCTGGTCTAGTAAGGTACGGCTGGTCTAGTAAGGTACGGCTGGTCTAGTAAGGTACGGCTGGTCTAGTAAGGTACAAGCTGGTCTAGTAAGGTACGGCTGGTCTAGTAAGGTACGGCTGGTCTAGTAAGGCTACGGCTGGTCTAGTAAGGGTACGGCTGGTTCAGTAAGGTACGGCTGGTCTAGTAAGGTACGGGTCTGGTACTAGTAAGGTACGGCTGGTCTAGTAAGGTACGGCTGGTCTAGTAAGGTACGGCTGGTCTAGTAAGGTACGGCTGGTCTAGTAAGGTACGGCTGGTTAGGGCACGGCTGGTCTAGTAAGGTACGGCTGGTCTAGTAAGGTACGGCTGGTCTAGTAAGGTACGGCTGGTCTAGTAAGGTACGGCTGGTCTAGTAAGGTACGGCTGGTCTAGTAAGGTACGGCTGGTCTAGTAAGGTACGGCTGGTCTAGTCGGCTGGTCTAGTAAGGTACGGCTGGTCTAGTAAGGTACGGCTGGTCTAGTAAGGTACGGCTGGTCTAGTAAGGTACGGCTGGTCTAGTAAGGTACGGCTGGTCTAGTAAGGTACGGCTGGTCTAGTAAGGTACGGCTGGTCTAGTAAGGCACGGCTGGTCTAGTAAGGCACGGCTGGTCTAGTAAGGTACGGCTGGTCTAGTAAGGTACGGCTGGTCTAGTAAGGTACTGGTCTAGTAAGGTACGGCTGGTTCAGTAAGGCACGGCTGGTCTAGTAAGGTACGGCTGGTCTAGTAAGGTACGGCTGGTCTAGTAAGGTACGGCTGGTCTAGTAAGGTACGGCTGGTCTAGTAAGGTCTAGTAAGGTACGGCTGGTCTAGTAAGGTACGGCTGGTCTAGTAAGGTACGGCTGGTCTAGTAAGGTACGGCTGGTCTAGTAAGGTACGGCTGGTCTAGTAAGGTACGGCTGGTCTAGTAAGGTACGGTTGGCTGTCTAGGCACGGCTGGTCTAGGTACGGCTGGTCTAGTAAGGTACGGCTGGTCTAGTAAGGTACGGCTGGTCTAGTAAGGTACGGCTGGTCTAGTAAGGTACGGCTGGTTCAGTAAGGTACGGCTGGTCTAGTAAGGTACGGCTGGTCTAGTAAGGTACGGTAGTAAGGTACGGCTGGTCTAGTAAGGTACGGCTGGTCTAGTAAGGTACGGCTGGTCTAGTAAGGTACGGCTGGTCTAGTAAGGTACGGCTGGTCTAGTAAGGTACGGCTGGTCTAGTAAGGTACGGCTGGTCTAGTAAGGTACGGTTGGTACAAGGTACGGCTGGTCTAGTAAGTTACTGGCTAGGCTAGACGGGAATCAGCAACTGCCGATCCGTAGCCCCTGGCCTTCTACCGCTAGGCTTACTTACTCGGCTTTGGCTTTGCTATTGGCATCTCTATTATTTCAACCGAAAAAAATAAAGAGATAAACTACAAAGCTAAGACAGTATTCGTTCTGCGGTAGAATCCCCTGGTTCGAATACCACGCGCTCTACTGTCTTCTCCGAGTCATGTGCGTAGTGCCGCTAACTTAAAACCGGCGATATTGTGAAGAAATAGACATGATCCTAGAATCTTGGCAGAGTCCGCCTGGGGAAGTAACACACCTTTGCCAGTTATTCTACCGCCAAGCAGTAATGTACAAACATTACTGTGTTCCGGTTTGAAGGGCAATGTTTCCAGAGAAATTACAGGGCTTAAAGATATAAGATCTTAGATCTCTGGGTGACGAGCGCAGTGCAGTGCTAGGTAATGATTTGGACTCTTCATGTTCCAATAGCTGCGTGTCACTGTGCTGTTTTGTCACAATTTGTCATTTGTTATGTGTCAGGCATGTTGCTTACTATCGGGCACATGTCCTGATCGTCTCGCCACTCTTTATTTAAAAAAAAAAAAAGAATATTTCTCTATCGTCCACTAACCTGAACTGGGACAGCGTGGTGGGTTATAGTTTTTAATCTCTCCTTGTGACAGAAGGCCCCGTCACACCAGTGCCAACGTAAAGGCACAACTTATGATATTTTTTGTGCTGTTCTTCCAGCCTAAGGTTGCATGGCTGTAAAATTTCTAAAACAGTCTCGATGCAAGATAACCATACGACAAAAGATAGGCAAAGATAATATTTTTGCAACCCCGTGTTTTGGCCGTTTTCACAAACTACGAAAATGTCCTAACCCAATATCCGTGGTCCCAACCGTCTAGACCCAAGCCACTTTAAGCGATAGAGTCGTCAATTTCTATTCTATTTCCTATTGTTTTAGTCCTTATGTAAGTTTTATGTACTTAACTTTTGATATTACGCGCAATAATATGTTAATCCATTTTATCTACTAAAAAAAACTAAATCACTTACATTACATACTTACATTCAGCTAAATGTCTTAAAAGCACCCCCACTGTCGCGGCACATCTCCGCTCCACTCCAGTTTCGCTCAGGCCTGGTGGACCATCACCCTATAGGTAGTTAGGATGTTTTTAGCGAACTTTCGGACGCGTCTTTTTTGCATTTTTACGCAGTTTCGGGTTTTTTGTACGGAAATGTGTTTGGGGCTTGTTACGTTCAAATAGGCTGTTAGGTTTTGGATTTTTTTTCTTAAAATTATATTGTGAAACTAATAAAACTTTAGTGGCGTCGTGTTCGTGTTGTTTTTCCGTTGTTTAATTTTAAATTGTACTGGATTACGTAGACCGGAAGTTCTACCGTCAAAACAGTGTCCTAGCTTTGATAATGTTCTCTCTTTTTTTATGCTTGAAATGACAAAGACAGTAAACACAAAGCCGAATCCATTTTAGATAGGTGCCAGATGAGTAGGTGTTATTGTCCACACAGGCACAAGGTGCACTGCCCCAGAAACTCCATTGGTTTCAAAAAGACAATAATCAGCTGTTCTTTCTAAACATTTTGTCAAGTCTATTTATATAAAACAACATGTGCGACTGATCTGCGTGATCGAATACCGCCTTACCATTTAAAAAAAACATCGTTTCATGGTTGACATTCCAAAGACTCGAACAAAACGGAGGACTCTACTTTTGGAGGAAAACGTCTAGGATGTGGAATGGGTAGAGTGGGGTTTTCACGATGACTGCTGATGACAACTTTGGTATCTTCAAATCGAGAGTGAATCGATTTGTTATTGTAAGTACGCTTCATCGTCGACCGCATCGTCGCTTAACATCATTACATCAGATAAGATGGCGGTTCAGTGTAATCCTATAATAGTTTAAAAAATAGTGGATGGTGATGCTAGCTAGCGCTCGTATGTGTTTTGATAGATATGTCCAGCGCAATCCCACTTCAAATTGTTCGCCTTTTGGGTCACATTAGTTATATGTGTCTTCGAATGATCGATCTTGACAAACACCTTAATGACTGGACTTCTTTGACTCAACAAAGACCAAAAGCGAAGCCTTCGTTTGTCATTAGGAAACAATGGGCTCTAAATTAATTAGTTTTTGGATAACCGAGCCTTGAATTAAACCTAACTATATCGATGCATGGCGTCCAAAACCTACTGCATACTAAATTTCATAAAAAAACATTGGCAGGCGAGGTTCAGATTATCTATAATTGTAAGAATTGTTCAATTAATGTTACTAGATTTATTGATCGGTTTCAAAAACTACAAAAAATCTTTTCCTAAACGTTCTAGCCCGTATAGCACCACGATAACCATACTACAAAGAATAGTTAAGGATAATATTTTCGCTATGCTTTGGTCGTTCTCGAAAAATGTCCACACCCGTCTAGACCGAACCGTCCACATACAACATACGGTAGGTTGAGGGTAAGCGAGTGTAAATCCTCTTGCAGAGTACGCCGGCGTAAGTACGTGTTTAAAGCGATATTGCGACGAGCGATGTAGTCCAAAATTCCCAATTGCTTATCGCTAAGTGCTGGATATCGTAAAATGTTACGCTATCAGACCTCAAGTTACGAGAGGTAGCGTTTTTGAAAGGTCGTGGTAGCCTAGTGCCTAGAATATTCTATTTCAACAGTATTTTGCGACAGACTTTTGAGCCATTTTTCGTACATTACGAGTATATCGTCTCCACTGGTTTTAATGGCGAAATAGTGGTTGAGAAGGTATTTTTTTAAATAAAAAGTGACGAGACGAGCCTGTTTGCCGAGATGTTTGCCTGATGGTGAGTAAAATGCCAGCCACATATCAGTTCAGTGACACGTAGCTATTGGAACATGAAGACTCCAAATCATTACCACTGCATTGCGCTCGTTACCCAGATATCTAAGATGTTATATCTTTAAGCCCTGTAATTTCTCCGGAAACATTGCCCCAATGTTTTCACATTACTGCTTGCTGCGGTAGAATAACTGGCAAAGCTGTGGTGCTTCCCCAGGCGGACTCTGCCAAGAGGCGTACCACAAAGAGGCGTAGTGAAGAGGAGAATAGCGTGAGAAAACTCGAGTTTTCCGAGGATCTTTCTAAGAATTGCGTCATCTAACCGTTGATGGCATTGCTTTTCCTCTTGTGGGAGAAGGCATTTTAGGCCGAATTTTAGCAGTGGAAATACTTCGGTTCCCCATTACGTAGTTAGTACGGTTCGCTTATATTTTTATATATTGCAGCTGCCCATTTGAGCTTCGTTCTAAACGTAATTAAAATAAAATATTTTGTGATAAATATACGTCCTGTTGTCCTGTTTCAGGTAATTCATGCCGGAGGCCCGAGAACGAATGGTTGAATTTCATCATTGATCTTAATTTACGGGTAAGTATGTTAATTTTTAACCGACTTCCAAAAAAAGAAGGAGGTTATCAATTCGACCCCTATGTTTTCTTTAAATCGATTGTCGAATGACAATCCAAATGATACTAATAAAAAAAAATTCGAAAGTATTAGTTAATACTAAATCAGAAATTAGCCCTAATTAAATAAAGAAATTAGCCATGTTCGTAGCTGCTTCGCAAAGGCATTGATTTATTGAAATGGAACGTATTGTGATAAAATATACATTAATGGGTCATTTCTCGTCAACCCAGCAAGTTGGACAAGCAATCCAACTTAATGTTGGCAGTCAACCCTGCTAAACCGAAAGCCAGAGAGGGACACCACCTTCACTCAAGTTCTGAAGTCTGGCTGTCAAATTGGAAAATACCATTGAGTTGCTTGGCGTCTTCCTTGCCAGCGCCCTGGGCATACTCCCGCTGGTTTTATCTGTCATCAACTAGGAGAGAATCTGCGCTAGCACAGCTAAGGCCACTCCGCTCATCAAGGCCGCCGGCTCCAAAGTCAGTTACATCTAATCTTCGAAACGATCTAGAAAAATATGCGAAGCTCAAAGCGGCTTAATACCAAAGAACTCCTAGAGTTTACCTCTTACCGTGACCCCCTTATGCCTTGCACCAGAAGCACATTTTATACCAGACCACGGCTCTCGATCCAATCCGGCCTTTCCATGCGTAACAACCTAACACTGAAGATGGGATGTACCGGGGCATTCGGAAAGGGTTGCAAGACGAAAGGGATCCGAATAGGCATGACGACTCATTTTTGATTTAATGTACCATCAAAAGACTATTCTTTAACTGATACATAGGTGAAAAATTACTTTGTTAACTTAAAAACTTCCCGTGATATCACGATTTTAAAATCAGAATTATGGACTCTCCGAAAATCGCTTCATACAAAATCACTACAGAAGCGTGACGTCACTGTATCGTATTTTCTATGCGTCGCGCGTAAAGTTTGTATGTTAGCTGCATTAACTATTGCGTTTAGGAAACTGGTTTTATAACAAAAGTCACTTGAAATTGAATGGGTTATTCAATGGTAAGTAGATTTTCTAATAATTTCGTATTTTTAAAATGGACTTGCCCATCCAGCTTTGAATGATCATAAAGTAAGTTAAACAAAAAAATATATCAAAATTAAACTTGGTACGTACGAGTATTTTATTCTTTTTAAATACTGTCATTATATCAATTAATTTAATATCAAATTGCAGGACCTGTCGTCATGCCTATTATTGAAGTGAATTGTTGTGGTGGCAGGAAACTTTGAAGGAGTCCGCCTGGGGAAGTACCACACCTTGACCAGTTATTCTACCGCCAACCAGTGATGTATATCACTGTGCCCCAGTTTGAAGGGCAATGTTTCTAGTGAAATTAGGGGGCATAAAGATAAAACATCTTATATCTCTGGACGAGCGCAGTATAGTGCTAGGTAATGATCTGTACTCTTCATGTTACAACATGGCAGCCAGGCATGCTGCTTACCATCAGTTATATGTCGTGCTCGACTTGTCATTCTACACTATAAAAAATAACAAAGTACTGCAGTATACGTTCGAGGGAGATGAAAGACATCGTGTCTCAGACATTAAAATCGTCCTTAAAAACGATAACGTTTTAGCTTAACGCTTTCTGAGTCACCCTATATTTAGCCTCGTTTGATCACTGGTTTCCATGGTTTACACAAGTTATTGACAATAAATAAATAAATAAATATTGGTGGACAATTCACACACAACACCATCTGACCCCAAACTAAGCAAAGCTTGTGTGATGGCAGCCATAGTTTTATAGTAGCTGATAGCTGATATAATACTTATATAGTTTTAAATACATACTTATTAAGTATACATAAACACCCAGACACAGTGCAAACATTTGAATTCATAACACAAATATTTGCACTGGGTGGGGATCGAACCCACGACCCTCGGCTTCGCAGGCAGAGCTACTACCAACTAAGCCACTAGGCCAGTCTTACATTGCAATATTTTAATCATACTTTCAATTACTTATATCAATATTTTACTTTCGGCTCCGTACCCAATACTAGAAGCCTTGAACTGTAGAAGTTTTCCAGAATTATGTCCATTTAGAATTCACCCCTGTTAAGGTCAAAGATAGGGAATTCCCGATATTTCGGTTCATTGAGCTTGTAGCTGAGAAGTAGCATTCATTGTAGTATTGTTAGAGACAAGAGGCCGGTTTGGAGTGACCTTTGTAGCCTACGAACAAATTTCTGCGAAATCTTAAATGTGGTATGCGTTGCCTTAATGGAAAATCCCCGAAATATACTGGCTGGAATAGTACCTATGTAGGCTACTTTTTAGCTCGAAAAGAAACGTAAAGTTTAACGTGCACGTACACCGGTTGGAATATACAGTTACTATAATATCTGTCTTATAAAGTTAATGATTTGGACTCATGTTCTTCATGTTCCAATAGCTGCGTGTCATTGTGCTGTTATGGCCTGTGGTTGCTTATCATTAGGCACACGAACTGTCCGTCTCGACCACGGCACTAATGTATGACAAACAAAGAACATCAGTAAAGAAAATAAAATAGGCAGTCATAGGAACTACCTATAGAAGTGAAAACTTATAACTCAGAATTTGATAGCTTACTTTGGAAACTACGCGGATGAATACAGATGGCGTGGCCATGAACATGGCATTTCTAGACGGCCAATGGGAAATGATTACTAGATGGCCAATGGCAATGGCCCCGAGTTTTTTTTTAAATAAATGTTGGTGGACAATTTACACACAACACCATCTGACCCCAAACTAAGCTATGCTTGTACTATGGCGGTCAGATAGCTGATATAATACATATATAGTCTTAAATACATACTTATTGTAAACAGAAACACCCAGACACAGTGCAAACATTTGAATTCATCACACAAATATTTGATTACCCGAAGATTTCTTATCATGTCCAACCGTGACGCTGGAATTCAATTCACAGCCCACGAAAAATCTGTCTGAGGCGCGCCAAATAAAGATTTCACTTTAAAAATCCACGCGATCGGAGTAGCGCGCAGTTTCTATAGCAACATGTATGTATGTAAGTTATTACATATTTCGCTATATCGGATATTCCGTAATTTATCGAATACAATATTTACAGAGTCCCAAGGCACATTAAATCAGAATGCCCTTAGAAAGGGTATCGGGAAGTATCGTAAAGAATGGTATGGGATACCGGTATACTCCCACACAGACTATTCAGAAGAATGAGAAAATTATGTACTTACTAGCAGCCAGTCCCGGCTTCGCTCGGATATTGTCACATAAAGTCCATTAATGGAAACAAACTGTCCTATCTTTTAAGTTGGATCAATCTACACATGGTGTCTAAATTTGATTAAAATCGGTTAAGTAGTTTAGGAGTCCATCGCGGACAAATATCGTGACAGGAGATTTATGTGTATTAACAAGATATATGTACGTATAGGAACATAGACTAGAGTCGTCCCACGGTTTTACCCGTGCGGTTCCGTTATTTTTGAAGTGAAAACTTTTTTAGGCGCATCACACACATATTTTGATTAGGCTGTGAATTGAGCCCTGCTGATAGTGAGCGCAACGAACCACACGAACCGGAAGACGCAGTGTTGGACGGCCTCCCATTAGATGGACAGATGACCTCACAAAGGTCGCTGGAAACCGCTGGTTGCAGGTTGCGCAGGACCGTTCGTTGTGGAAATCTAGGGGGGAGGCCTATGTTCAGCAGTGGACGTCTTGCGACTGATGATGATGATGATGATGATAGTGAGCGCTCTAGCGCCGCAATCGGGCGAGCGAGCTCTATCGCACTTGACACTAAGACAATAGTGATTGTGCACTCGGTATGTATGCACTCCGCCTGGGGAAGTACCACACCTTTGCCAGTTATTTTACCGCCAAGCAGTAATGTGCAAACATTACTGTGTTCCGGTTTGAAGGGCAATTTTACCATAGAAATTAGAGGGCTTAAAGATATAACATCTTAGATCTCTGGGTGGCGAGCGCAGTGTGTTAGGTAATGATTTGGACTCTTCATGTTCCAATAGCTGCGTGTCACTGTGCTGTTATGTGGTTGACATATTGCTTACCATCAGGCACATCTCGTAACTCTAAATTATAAAAAAAAATGTATATGTATGAAAGTTAGATAGTTCGACTCTAGGCAAGGGCTTAGTTTGAATTTTATTTAGGTATCAGGGTGTATGCTAATTCGCGTAAGTATGTTAGGCTGTAAGTTAGGTTTAGGGGGGTTCTGCGCTAACCCCAAAGTCCGTTAAGTAGTAGAGAAGTAGAGGCACGCAACGCTACGCTACGATAAGCTCCTATAAGTCAGTTAGAAAAAAAAAATGAATTTAGCTGAAGCGTCACGCTCGTAAATGAAAGAAATATTCTGGTAAACTCGGGAACATGGCACGGTTATAAGTATGGCCATCTTGTCTAGATGGCCATGCGTAGAATACTTATTTAGACGAAAATGCTTTGAAGATAAATTCTAGATAGCAGCACCCTCTGGTGTCACTCGCGTATTTTCCAAAGTGAGCTATCAAATTCTGAGTTATAAGTTTAAATTTCTATCGGCAGTTCCTATGACTGCCAATTTTTTCCTAAAGTCAAAGTTCTTTATTGATAAATGTACAATTTACACGTCAATTAAAAAAAAAGAGCATATAGTTTCCGGTTACCTGGAAGAGATCGCTCTTAGCGATAAGGCCGCCATTTGTTTCACTAGATTTAAGAATTTATCTTTTTGTTTATTCATTTTTGGTTTTTGTGTTGTGAACAATAAAGTGTTTCTATCTATCTATCTATCATTCTATAGTTAAGGGCGTGTAGGCCGTAATTTTGAATTTTTAAAACAACTTTAAGACCTTTAAAATAGTGTATTAAACTCTGAAAAATGATAAAAATATATGTATTAGTTAAGGATCTAATCTAGTGCAATTCGCAGTCAATAACACGATTTAATGAATTTTACTTGATAGAAAAAAATCCCAAAGTTACCCCTTTTCAAAAAGTTTTTGCAAGTTTATGACTAAACTAATGATCTTTTTTACTACATTTTTGTACTCAACGAAAGCCACTAAAAAGTTATAGATGCTTTCGCAGAGTTTGACTTGATAAAAAGTATCAGTTATTCACTATGTTTTAATATCTACCATATATATAGCGCGCCGTTCGGCAGGCCTGATCAGTCCACTCCGCTAGGGCACCAAGAGGTGCCAAACACTATGTCCCTCCGGCACTAGCCCGAGCCGTGGTCGAGCCGTCTGAGGCGCCCTCGTAGCTAGCAGCCGTAACGCGTCCCAGGTATCATCCCATGCTACAGTGCTAGCATACCAGTAGGTTTTTATATAGGTTAGGTTCCTTTTGGGTCCTGCGCCCTCGGCGCTAACCCGAATAGTCAGATCGGTAGTAAAGGCGACTGGCGGCCAGCTGCCATAGGTTAATTAAAAAAAAAAAAAAAAAGGCCTGATCAGTCGCGTTTCGGCGCTCACGGACGACGGGCCTGTGCTTGATTTTGCAATTTTGACATCCAATAAATTTTAAATATTACGATCATAGTGACACAGTATAACAATATCAGTAGGTATTACTAGTGAAGCACGCTATGATCTTGATTTTTGATACCGTTTTCATTGAATTGCAAATAGACGCTGATACTAATTAGTACGCTGTTTACTTTATGTTGTAGACCAATAGGGAGTCTCAAAAACTGACGTCGATAACACATCAGTAAAAAATTCAATGCAGATGCAATGGAAAATAGATTAGTATCGGTAAAATATTCGTTCGTCAAATCAGAGATCGGGATAAGGAAATAATGAGAGGGGAGAAATCCCCTGCGTAAATCCCCTAATATAAATGCAAGTTAGGTATATGCCATTTAGGTAAATTCTTTGGTAGTAAGGTACTTAGTACTTGGAAGAAAAGTCCTCACATACGGATTTTACCACTTTGGAAGAGATTCTTGCGCAAACTATTCAGTTTAGAAAAAATGTTAGGAACTTCAATACAATTTTGAACACCTATCCATAGATACACGTATGGTTTTGATAGATTTTTAAAATTTCTTTTCCAAGTTTGTGACACCACCAAAATTTGTTGTTTTTTCGTTTTTTGTATGAAACTGTTAATATTGTTCATAGAATACATGTACTTACCAAGTTTTAATAGTATACTTCTTATAGTTTCGGAGAAAAATGACTGTCACATACGGATGAACAGACATAACGTATATTTTAAAATTTGTCTACGAATCCCTAAAAACCCAACTTCGTTCATTTAAAACTTATTTAAAATGAAATTTAGACACTCGACCAAATTAGATAAGAAGGCAGTAAAATTACTCGTAGAATTTAACTCTGTACTATATTTCCGATTCGTATTTTTTCGGTTTAGAATCATTTCCTGAGCATAAAATTACAAAATAATAACAAATCCAGGTGGAGCTTCAAGCGCCAGCTCGAAAAAACGTTTTTGGCCGATATTCCGAAAAAATTACAAAGCCTATTATTATTGTAGAAAATAAAATTTCCCATCTTTTGTTGCCAGTAAACTTTTTTTCGAACTTACCGATTACGATTTATTATGTCCATGTCGCGACCGGCTTAAGACCGACCGCTATGCGTTGACGAGCCTGGTCTGCCGGCAGCGAGTGGGGGAGAGACCTGTTGTAAGTAGGTCTCTTGAGTACGTGCCCTCTCGTTCCGACAGGCGCTGGTAGACTCGTCCCTGGGTTCACTTTGCAACCGCTGTGGGACAATCTTCAATCTTGACCTGGACGTGACCTTGACTTGACCTTGACTTGACCCTCGGCGTGACACTCGGCGTACCACTAGGCGTGACACTCGGCGTGACACTCAGCGTGACACTCGACGAGACACTCGGCGTGACAGTCAGCGTGACAGTCGGCGCGACAGTCAGCGTGACAGTCAGCGTGACACTCGGCGTGACACTAGGCGTGACAGTCAGCGCGACACTCGGCGTGACAGTCGGTGCGACGTGACAGTCGGCGTGACAGTCGGTGCGACGTGACAGTCGGCGTGACAGTCAGCGTTCAGCGTGACAGTCGGAGTGACACTCGGCGTAACACTCGGCGCGACAGTCGGCGTGTCCGACGTGCCCTTGACGATGACACGACGACAACTCGGCGCGATCCCGACGTTCGCTCGACGAGACCTTCTTGGCCGGACCTTGAAGTGAGAGCTGGGAGCGGGGTAGTGAAACGCTGATTCTTGAGTCTTCCTTTTATTTTTCTTCCTTTTCTTCCTAGTACTGGAGCCGCTGAGAAGAGCATGCTCCGAACTAACTAACTAATAATTCTTCTTCCTCCCCCTAGGGGGGAAGTCAGGAGTCCGGCCTCGAGGTTAGCCCTCTTTACCGGGGATGGACTCGGGGACACGCTGATCCCCGGGAGTTTGCGAGCCCGCCGTCTCGCGGGGCAGGCTTCTACGGCCCTTTCGCACTCACGCGCGTCAGGGCTGTAGGTTTCGATGTCGTTTTTGAGTCCGCTATCCGTACAATTTCTGTAGGATGGCGGACATCACCCGCGCCGCCGCGAGCTCCGGGTGCGTCCCAGACGCGACGGCTTCAGGCGCTTCTCAGGGACTCCCAAATGATGAATGTAGGAGTCCCGAGTACGCCGGTTGCGGTTGAACCCGCCGGTGGGCGGGGGAAGCGGGGGTTGAAGAGTGGCCCTTCGGTTGAAGGGCCGAACCCCGGTGGCGGTGTTTTTTTTTTTTTTTTTTTTTTATTTAAATTAGCCACCCACAGACTCCGGGGTCCGTGATCTTTGTCATTACAATTATATATTATTAATTTTACATATTTTGGATAAGGAGAAGAAGAGGAAAATAGGAGGAGTTGGGTACATTTAATATCTAATTCTAGTGCTCGTCTGTAGAGCCGATCACTACCGGCTGGGATTCCGCTAGTAATCGACTCGACATCAGTGTTTGCCTAATTGCCTTTTGCCATTTGCCTAAGCTGCCTCCTCCCGGCCCAGAGCCTCCACAACGGCCGCATTTCTGTCCCTGATGGCCATCTGTAGGTTGAAATCTCGGATGGTCTTTGGTGATGCAGCCCACGCTCGCCGCACGAAACGACCGATGGCGTCGTCGGTGTCGTCAGCGTAGTATGTGAAGGTCCCCGTGTGCCGTGAGATTGCAACAACCGCATGGGGTACGCTCTCGTGCAGCTTAATGTTTGCCTTGGTTTTGATTGCGATTACCGACTCGTATGTTGGTCCCTGAGCTTCATGGATGGTAAGGATGCGTGACCCGGTGCCTGACCCATAACCCTGGTTTGTCAGGGTCTCCTTCTCCTCTTGAGTGTGAACCAAGAAGAGGGTGTTTGGTATGTTGTTGGGTATTTGCGCTCCCTTATATCTTCTCTGCTCTAGGGACTTTATTCGGGGCGCTGAGGAGTACATACCGGAGTATATTTCCTCAGCGCATATGCGACGTCCATTGGGTTTCGATGTGTGCAGAGCAACTCCTGGCTGATCTTTGTTACCAGGTTCGGGCGATGATACCTCATTTCGAAGAGATTTTCCCTGTCGATATAAGGCAACTGATTGACGTCTCCAATGAGGACAATTTCACCAACACCAGACAGCCTTGAAGCCATCACAATGGCTCCAAATGGTTCATGAGAGCTTCGTCCACCATGAGGCGGCTGAAACTTTCTCTACCGAAACCATTTACCAGAGCAGAAGCCATGGTTCGCACTCTGGTTTTGACCAGGTTTCCGATTCGGTGCGATAGCTTTTCTCTTAGATCTTTGCTGCCTCAGTTGTTGTAGTGATGATGGCGTCCTTGTCCACGTCGAAGTGTCTAATCACCCATGTTGTTTTTCCACATCCTGGAACTCCGTTGACCCACTGTATTCTCGGTACCTCCCAATTTTCCCAACCTGCTTTGACGTTTCCGTTCCCTTCGATGGTCTTGGCCATCTCTAGGATCTTATCGTCCAGCATAATCTTGGTGCATCGGGCAGTAACTACAATTGGGTCGTTTGGTGGTGTCGCATAAACAGGCACCCCGCGCGCTCTGTCTCTCTCTCGTTCAGTGTCACGAAGCCATTTTCTGCACTGTAAGCTGCCATATACTGTCCTGTCATGGTTCCCTTGATGACCCGGGAAGTGACATTATTGTAAATGGCTGCTTCGGCCTCCTCGAGTTTCGCCTTTAAAAGGCTTTCACTTCCTAGCCTATAGGACTGCATGATGTTTTCGCAGGTCTTGAGGTTGACTTGTCGTGTCGCGCTCAGTGTGGCTATGAATTCGATGAAGGCGTTACGTGCATGGCTCCGCGGCTCCGAAGCCGTGACATAGCGGGGCGGTTCCACCTGTCCCATGTCGGCTCTCGTTCGGCTCATTTGTTGCTGTGAAGCTGCTTTGGGGGTCTTTGACGTCAAGGGGGTGATGAATGGGATGTGATTCGAGTACGCTCCTTGCTGCTGCGTTGAAGGCAGTCACGAACGCCGTGTTGGTGCCTCGGCTGCCAGTTAGATTGGCTGAGGCTTTTTCCGCGGCTGCCTTCTGCTGTGCTCTTTCGGAGCCGGTTTGGATGGTCGAACTAGGAACAGGATGTCCCCGGTGGCGGTGTTAGCGGCGGCGAGTTCGCCAGCCGCGGCTCCGAGCGCGCCGCGCTCAGTTCGCGCTTAGGCGCCGGCTCGGTGCATTGAGGCGGAGGGTGTCCCCCCCGCGTCCCGGGTCCCAGTTCGAGTCGAACTTTGGGAGTCGGGCGCGGTCGGGGGGCCCGTGGCAGGTGAGGGTGAGTCGCAGGAGGGTGGGGCGGGAGCGCCTCTCCTCAACCTGCGTCTGTTGCTCCCTTCGCTCGCGCGCTACACGCGCTGCGGTGCGAGGGTCTCTGGGATGGGCGTAGTCCGGACCCCGCGGTAGCGTTGTCAGCGGTGGTTGACCGGCCCCCTAATTGGGGGGTGAGGGGGGGGCCTCCTCACACGGAGGCAGCGGGGTGGATGCCGCCACCGGAGAGGCCCCTCTTCTTGGGTTGTTTTCTTCTTCTTCTTCGCCCGCCTCTTCCCCGGCCCTTGGGTTGGGATGGGGGGGCCGGCGACGATGGTGGGGCGGGGGTGGTGGGGCCTACCGTGCGCCAAGTCCCATCAGGGGGCGGCGCGGTAACAGCCCGGGAGCGCGGGGGCTTGCAGTCCCGCTTCGGAGAGGGTCCCAGGGCGGCCCGCCCGGCCGTGAGTTCGGGGCCGCCGGGGACCCTAGGTTCATTTTCTTCACCGCCTTTGCCTGTGTCTTTACTGGGAGGGGCGGGCGCTCGCCGGGAATGCGAATCGTCCTTCGGCGCGCCTCTTCCCTGAAGACACGGCATTGGCGGCTGTTAACCGCATGGTGCCCCGGCGGTTAGCGCAGCTCAGGGGCATCTTTAGCACGTGGGCAGTCCGTGCCGGCGTGCGGTCCACCACCTTGACACACCGCGGCCCGCGGTGGCAGTTGGCGGACGCGTGGCCGAAGTGCTGGCACCTGTGGCACTGCGGCACGATGGTGCGGCCGTCTGTGTCGTCGGGTAGCCCGCTCAGGGCTACCTTGATGGGCTTCTCTCGGTCGAGGGCGTAGCAATAGAATTCGATGTTGGGATTCTTTGCTCGCTCCTCGACACACTCCTCTGAACCGCCCGAAATTCGTTGTCGCTTTTCGGGCGGAAGCGTAGTCCTCGTAGGTACGGCTTAACATTAGGCGCGAAGCCTAGGATGGTCTGTAGTGCGCCGAGGTGGGCCTCCCAGTTATCCAGGCGGTCCACTATAATCGGCGGGTGTTTGCCGCAGGCCGACGTCCCGGCGGGGTGTGCGGGGGGCTGCGGCGGCAGGGGCGAGGGGGGTGGAGTCGCCTTCCCCGGGGCGGGGGAGGACACCATCTCCGAGTACGATGGCGTCGGTGATGGAGTTGGCGACGGCGGTGGCGAGACGTCCTCAGCCGTCTCCGCTTCGTCGCCGCTGCACATCACCGAGTCCGTCCTCTCGTACTCGGGAGGTTGAGGTTGTTGCTGAGAGGGGTCTAGGTGTCCGGAGGTAGCTACGTGCGTCGACTGTAACACTTCCGAGTTACGGAGTATCTTGTAGGGTGCGACTCCCATGGTCACCCTATTGTGGACGTTCAATAGATATCCCGGGTGGAACGGGGCTTCGAAGACGATTTTCCCATTTGGTGTTCTCAGCTCGACTGGGTTAATCGAGACGATTACGAGGTCCCGATAGGCTGGGTCCTCCGGGTCTCGGCCAGTAGGGAGTGTTCGGGTCTGACGTCCAGAACGGGTCATCTGAGTAGTCAGCGGACAGTAGCTCGGCGAGAAGGTTCGCCGGCTGTTCGCTCGGGTTTTTCTCCATCCTAGGTGGCGTTGTTAGTCGCCAACCAGTAGGGGTATGCTGTAGTAGCGAGCGGCTGCCAACGGGTCTCTCGACCAATCGCAGCCCGCTCGTGTTGTCTCGCTCGCACCTCGCTGTGGTTGGTCGGCAGCTCGGCGTCCGAGTGTATATGTTCCGCGGCGATACAGGCCTAGCCAGGTGGAACCCGTGAGGGAAGCCCAGCTAACCGATCGGCACTGACGGAACACACTCGGGACGCGGGATGCGGAGCCTCGACCAGACGACGCGGGGGGGGGGGGTGCGAGGGGTGGTGGGGTGCTTCGTGCGGGCCGCTCGCTGGTGCCGATTCAGCACGAATCGGGTTCAGCAGAGCGGAGACGCAGGATGTGCGGGTGCACGATGCGTGTGCGGCCGTCCGGGCAAGCTACTACGCGCGCGGCGGAGCTCCCGGTACGGTCGATGCGCAGGATAACGTCGGCTGTGGCGCGCGCGCTCTGTGGCGGGGAGTCAACTCCCGCGGGGGAGGACTCGACCCAGGCCGGCAGAGGTACGAGGGACAGGCGACTGTAAACCTCGAACGTGTGGTACTAGCGTGTCGAGCACACGGAGCACACACACGGAGGTTCCATGCTCCGAACAAAATCAAGATCGCTAAGGTACCCCTTACCTTTACCTAATAGAGAGCCCCGTATTTTGAGCCCTCTTTTCGGTTCATTTTCATTATGTAATTTACACATTTTACGCCATAACTTTTCCATTTCTGGTCGTAGGCTAACGAATGACCACTCTAAATGTAGCCCACGACCAGGTCTATAAATGAACTTAACATTCTGGGGGATACCTTAGCTTACAATTCAGTAATTATTAAAAACTAGCTATTTTTCCCAAAATTGCCTAAAGTTAGGTTAATAAATTGACACCCTACCTAATATTCGACTAAAACTAAACCAAAACTATATTTATTAGGTGTGCCCTACCTAACCCTAACTATATAAGCCCTATTTACCAAACAGTTATCCATAATTTTATAATTATTACAATTTTACCAAACTAATCACAAAACATACGAAAACTAGCCTATATATACATTTGTGTTGATCGCCAACATCCTCCCCTTCGTGCGCCAGCACCATTCTCTGGCTCGGCGATCTCACCGGTCGGAGGCGTGTTGCTCGTCGTCTCGATGCTGCCGTTGCTCGACGTCAGGAACCTCGTGCTCGCCGCCCCATGGAGGCACCAATACCACGGCCTTGGAGGTTGCCCGCCGTAGGATTCCGCCATTCGTGCGGACCACGATGTTCCGTGTTTTGCCACCTGGTCCAGTGTAAGTGCGGACCACTTCTTCTTTAGGTACCGTCTCTGCGCAGCGTGGAACCCACGGCGAGGACTGCATCGCCACGGTGTAGGTGCGGCAGGCAGTCTTCTCGCCGAAACAAGGCTCTCCTTCGCTTCTTACGCCGTCGACCCACTTTGACAACAGTGGGGCCAAGGTAGTCGACGGCCGCACTCGATGAAGGCGGTCCTCCGAAGCGATGTCCCTCTCCTGGTAGGTCCTCTGCTGTCATCGCGTCGATCTTCTTCATCTTTGACGTCTCAGGGGGCCTCCCCTTCGTGAGCGTAGTGAAGTCTTCCTCCGAGTTCTCATTCTGGCTTTTTTCCCGAAGAAGCTTCCCCGCTGCTTCTTTCTGAAGATTTTTGACTGGTAGAAGTATTTTTTCTCCATTCACCGGACAATATTGAGACTTCTTTTTCTTCTTTCTTGAGGATCTTTTCCGCGTAGGATCCTTTTTCTTATTACTCTCATCTTTGTCCAGCTTCTTCTCTTTGCGTTTTGTTTGGTTCTTCGCTGATTTGAAGTCTGGCTTTTCTTTGTCTCGGGCCAAGACGTGTGCGCAGGTTACGAAGTTGACCGATGTTGTAGTTGCCTCCGAGTCGCATCCATGTAATACCCATCCTAGATAGGTGAGTGATGCGACGGGCTGAGTCTTCTTCCCTTTCCGCGTTCCCCTGGAGACAATCAATTCCCAGTTATCTTGCCCAATGAGTAACTTGGGCCGTTCTTCCTTGTAGCAAAGTTGCTCCGCTATCTTGTCTAGGTGAGAGTACATCTTGACCTTCTCTTTGTCTACTGCTTGCGGTGTCAGGCGAAGTTCGTCTATTGTTCTGGCCCCGGTGATGGTCCTTTTTCGTGTTTGATGAGCTCCTCGAACTTTCATATTGAGCTTCATGGATCTCTTGTTCGACAGCAACTTTCCTCCAACTGTTTCAATGGTGAGTTGCTCTTGAGGTCCCTGTAGCCCCAATTGTTCGGCTACCGATGAGTCCACCAGTGTCACCGTTGACCCTTCATCCAGCAGAGCCAAAACCTTGGCGCTTCCCTTTGGCCCGTAGATATCAACTGGTACCATCTTCAAGTACGCCTTCTTGGTTTTTGCCGTGTTGACCTGAAGCACGTTGTTGGTAACTTCCTTGCCATCCGGTTCCTTCTTTAATCTTTCAGGCTGCCGATCTTCATGTAAAAGCTTATGGTGCCATCTGTTGCATACTCTGCATCCTGGCTTCTGGCAGTCTTGCTTCCGATGTCGACCTTGCAAGCATTTGAAGCATAGCTTGCAATTTGATGCAATTTTCCATCGTTCCTTGATCGAGGCTTCCGTAAACTTCTTACACTGGTACAGGCGATGGCTTCCTTGACAGTGTGGACAGTTTTCCTTATCTTCTCTTTGTTCCACGGCGGCATGGGTAACTTCTCTCTTCATACCTTGGCTTTTGGTCACGGCTTCTTGTAGTGCATATTGACTGCACCGGTCTGCCTCTCTGTTCAGGAACTTGCTCAGTTGGAGTAAGTCTGGATCTTCCGTATCAGCAGTGAAGTCAAACCACCGGAACCGTATGACCGCAGGCATTTTGTCCACTACCGTCTTTAGCATTTCCGGCGACTGGAGATACTGAGGCTTTCTCAGACTCTTCACGGTTGCCACGATGTTGCTCACTCGACATGCAAAATCGCACACGTCTTGAGCGCTCTCCGTCATTTTTTGCAGCCTTTTCAGTTTCTCCATCTCTGACAACACTAGTCCATCTGGTCTTCCGTATTGCCGGCGTAGCGCTTCCATGATGTCTTCAGGTGTATTGTCTGAATACAGTAGACATTTGACCGACTCTCGCGCTGCACCCTTGATGGATTTTCTCAGCCTTATCATGTTTTGGATTGAAGAAAAGTTCTCAGCCGTATCTTCATATGCCCTCTTGAAAGCTAGCCACTCGCTAGCGTTCCCGTCGAACTGTGGGAGATCAAACATGTAGCTAGGTGCTGCTACATTTCTCGTTGACAACTTGATGACGTCCCGTAGAGCTTCAGCGATGTCCTTGATTTCAGCAAAAGGTTCGGCGATTTTCGTGGCTGTCTGTGCTTTGCCGGGCTTCTCCGGTTCTGACACTTTCTCTGGCAGCCTTTCCGTCGAATCGCTGATCCAATTCTGCACCATCTCTTTCCGATCAACTGGTACGCTGATCACGGAGTCGTCGTCATCTTCCAGTTGAAGCATCTCCAGTTCTACCTTTGCCAACATAGCCGCGGCTCGTGCCTCTTCCAACTTCCGTCGAGCTAACTCTACACGAGCTTCCATTTCTTTCTTCCTTCTGGCTGTTGACGCTACAGACGAGGCCTTTGATTTCTGTAGCCTCTTGGAGATCTTCGAACTTGGGCTTCCCACCAACGTTCTATCTTCCTCGGTTGTGGCGCCAGTCGTAGTCTCGAACGACGTCCCAGACGGGAAGGTACCTTCTGTTCTAGTACCGGATGTCGTGCCGGACTCCATTGTGGTGCCAAGTGATGCTCTTTCAGCCGGCGTGCGTTCTTGCCGATCAATTCCCTTCTGGCTTCTTGTAACGGGCATCTTGATCTTCGTTTCCACTCGTACGATGATCACCTCGTCCGTTGTCAAAGCGCAGATGTCTTCAAGTCTTCACTTCCTCGACAAAGTCCCACGATAGTTGCTATGGCGTGAATCCGGCTCGAAGGACCAGCTGTCGCGACCGGCTTTTTTTTTTTTTTTTTTTATTTATTTAAATTAGCCACTCCACAGACTCCGGGGTCCGTGATCTTTGTCATTACAATTATATATTATTAATTTTTACACATGTTTTGGATAAGGAGAAGAAGAGGAAAATAGGAGGAGTTGGGTACATTTAATATCTAATTCTAGTGCTCGTCTGTAGAGCCGATCACTACCGGCTGGGATTCCGCTAGTAATCGACTCGACATCGAGTGTTTGCCTAATTGCCTTTTGCCATTTGCCTAAGCTGCCTCCTCCCGGCCTAGAGCCTCCACAACGGCCGCATTTCTGTCCCTGATGGCCATCTGTAGGTTGAAATCTCGGATGGTCTTTGGTGATGCAGCCCACGCTCGCCGCACGAAACGACCGATGGCGTCGTCGGTGTCGTCAGCGTAGTATGTGAAGGTCCCCGTGTGCCGTGAGATTGCAACAACCGCATGGGGTACGCTCTCGTGCAGCTTCATGTTTGCCTTGGTTTTGATTGCGATTACCGACTCGTATGTTGGTCCCTGAGCTTCATGGATGGTAAGGATGCGTGACCCGGTGCCTGACCCATAACCCTGGTTTGTCAGGGTCTCCTTCTCCTCTTGAGTGTGAACCAAGAAGAGGTGTTTGGTATGTTGTTGGGTATTTGCGCTCCTTATATCTTCTCTGCTCTAGGGACTTTATACGGGGCGCTGAGGAGTACATACCGGAGTATATTTCCCTCAGCGCATATGCGACGTCCATTGGGTTTCGATGTGCAGAGCAACTCCTGGCTGATCTTTGTTACCAGGTTCGGGCGATGATACCTCATTTCGAAGAGATTTTCCCTGTCGATATAAGGCAACTGATTGACGTCTCCAATGAGGACAATTTCACCAACACCAGACAGCCTTGAAGCCATCACAATGGCTCCAAAATGGTTCATGAGAGCTTCGTCCACCATGAGGCGGCTGAAACTTTCTCTACCGAAACCATTTACCAGAGCAGAAGCCATGGTTCGCACTCTGGTTTTGACCAGGTTTCCGATTCGGTGCGATAGCTTTTCTCTTAGATCTTTTGCTGCCTCAGTTGTTGTAGTGATGATGGCGTCCTTGTCCACGTCGAAGTGTCTAATCACCCATGTTGTTTTCCACATCCTGGAACTCCGTTGACCCACTGTATTCTCGGTACCTCCCAATTTTCCCAACCTGCTTTGACGTTTCCGTTCCTTCGATGGTCTTGGCCATCTCTAGGATCTTATCGTCCAGCATAATCTTGGTGCATCGGGCAGTAACTACAATTGGGTCGTTTGGTGGTGTCGCATAAACAGGCACTCCCGCGCGCTCTCTCTCTCTCGTTCAGTGTCACGAAGCCATTTTCTGCACTGTAAGCTGCCATATACTGTCCTGTCATGGTTCCCTTGATGACCCGGGAAGTGACATTATTGTAAATGGCTGCTTCGGCCTCCTCAGTTTCGCCTTTAAAAGGCTTTCACTTCCTAGCCTATAGGACTGCATGATGTTTTCGCAGGTCTTGAGGTTGACTTGTCGTGTCGCGCTCAGTGTGGCTATGAATTCGATGAAGGCGTTACGTGCATGGCTCCGCGGCTCCGAAGCCGTGACATAGCGGGGCGGTTCCACCTGTCCCATGTCGGCTCTCGTTCGGCTCATTTGTTGCTGTGAAGCTGCTTTGGGGTCTTTGACGTCAAGGGGTGATGAATGGGATGTGATTCGGAGTACGCTCCTTGCTGCTGCGTTGAAGGCAGTCACGAACGCCGTGTTGGTGCCTCGGCTGCCAGTTAGATTGGCTGAGGCTTTTTCCGCGGCTGCCTTCTGCTGTGCTCTTTCGGAGCCGGTTTGGATGGTCGAACTAGGAACAGGATGTCCCCAGCTATCGGTTGCATTTGTTTGGTCGTGCGAAGGGGCTCTGAGGAAGCTCAGATTTTCTCCCCTGTCTTCGTATACGACAATCTCATGATGTTTAGAGGCCTCAATGCAACCCAGCCGGTCTGCGACTCTTGCTCTTGAATATTCGATTGCCATCGCATCCACGCTTATCACCCGGGGTGCTTCACCTGCATTTCTGCTCAGATGTGCGAGCAGCGCACTTGCCTGTGTGAAAGGCGTCCGACCTTCCGAGTACTCTATTAGTGCAATCGTTTTGTTTTTCGATCGCACCAACCGAAATCGGTGGCCGTCTACCTCGCACACCGGCATGGCGTCGTAGGTTTTCCGCTTCATTGTGACTTTTGCGGTACTCATAGGCAGTGACGCTCTTGTGCGTAAAAGACTTCAAAGTCTTGATCATCGCCGCAAGATCGCTAGCTTATCGGTTTTTTATCGGATACACTTCGGAGAGTGTGCAACTGATCTGCATGATCTAATACCACCTTGCCCTTTCTTCTATCGGACTTCTCGTTCCACAAAAGGGCGGCATCGTTTCATGGTCGATGTTCCAAAGACGCGAACGAAGAGATTTGACTCCACGTTTGTGATAAGAACGTCTAGGTTGTGGAATGCGTTGCCTGAGTGGGTTTTCCCTGATGGTTACAATCTTGGTGTCTTCAAATCGAGAGTGAATCGGTTTTTTCTAGGTAAGCACGCTCCATCGTAGACCGCATCGTCGCTTAACATCAGGCGAGATGGTGGTCAAGTGCGAACCTATTATATTTAAAAAAAAAAAAAAAAAAAAAAAACTCCCATTGAGCAGGCAAGACAATCCAGGTGACAAACGGGCTCGTTTCCGTTCCCAGGCGAAGCAAAAGCTTATTCCGAATCTTTCTTTGTTGCTGTCCATGAAGAGAGCCACTCCGCGGATACGGATCCCTGCTTCTCCTCGGTCTGCGTTCTCCAGTAGTTGTTTGACGGAGATGCTCTTCGAGGAGTTATGTTGGGCGGAAACCGCATGCCACGTGGCGTCTACAGACAGCGGGGCAGGGTGTGTGGCGATGGAGGGCGCGTATTTGAGTTAGTGGAGTTTCTCATGGCCGCTATGCGGAATGAGCTCTCCATGAAGGACAGGAGCCGTGTTCTGTTGTCTGGATCTACTAAGATGTTGTGGAGATCCGAGACAACCAGCCTTCTGTCGATCATAGATTCGAGCTCATGTCTTGCGACCATGAATCGGGGACAATCGACTAGCACGTGCCAGACCGTTTCGGGTTGGTCGGGGTCACACTCGCATGCCGGACTGTTCTTGAGCTTAAATCTGTACAGGTAATCTGCTATTCCTCCGTGTCCCGTCAACGCTTGTACCTGGAAGGAGTCAGTTTCGTGGTTCTCATCACCCGATATGCGTTTGCTATATCGGGGAGGAACGTCTGGGTGACTTTTCCGGTGTCCGAGGTCTCATATCGATCCTGCCATTTCTTGACCGATTCTTCACGGATTTTCCTTTTGACGTAGGACAAGGGGATCCCCTCGTAGTCCCTGGGTGACTCCGTGAGTGCCGCCGATTTGGCCAGTTCGTCGGCTCTTTCGTTGCCGACGGTGCCAACATGCGCTCTCACCCAGAAAAGACGAAGAGATCTCCCTTCAGCATTTATCTGTCCAATGTTTTCCTTTACGCACTTAACCAAGGGGTGGCTCGTTTTGGGTTACTTAGCAGTTCGAGTGAAGATCGGGAGTCACTCAGGACATTGACTTCCGGGTCCTTGCTCCTTAACGCCATTTGAGTTGCCCGGTAAAGAGCATAAAGTTCCGATTGAAAGACTGTGCATTCGGAGTGGAGCTTGAAGGTCGAGTTCTTGACCTCTCTGCCATTCTCCCACCATGTTAGAGCAGCTCCGACTTTACCTTCAATTTTACTGCCATCAGTATAAATTTGAGGCCCTTGTGGAAGATTGGAGGTGTCTTCTAGGAGCTCGTACTCTACGGAAAACTGCGTTGACGGATGAGGTTGGTCCAGGCAGTTAACATTCCGTTCGAGTTCCACTTCTGGTGGGAGGTAGTCTTGGGAGAGGTTTTTTTTACTCTGTACAAATTTGCCGCTTCCTGTATTCTCAGATCCAGGGAAGCAGTCCGGAAAGAGCAAGTGCTGCTTTCAGAGAAACAGTACGGTAAGACTTACAGATTTTTGGGCAAAACCTCTTTGGATAGCGTTCAACTGAGACTTGTTTTCCTCGAAGTCTGCCGCTTGCGCCCATACACTTGAGGCATACATGATGATAGGTTCCACCACAGCGACGTAGATAGTTCTCGTGATTTCGCCATTTAATCCCCAGGTCACCTTCGCTGCACATGCTAGCTGTTTATAAATGTTCGCCACTTTTTACATTGGGCGGTCACATGTGCTTTAAAGTTGAGCCGTCGGTCGATCAGTAGGCCTAGCAGTTTAACTTCCTCAACCAGGTCGAGCCGGACGCCAGACATGACTATGTTTGGAGGTTCGTACTTCAACTTTTTTGTGAAAAGCATCGCGTTGGTTTTATGCGCTGCAAAGTTGAGTTTGTTGATTTTACCCCATTCCACTGTCATGCTCAGCGCCCTGCCCGCTTGCTGTTCGATGATGTTCGGACTGCCTGTAAATACGAGAACGACGTCGTCCGCGAATGCTTGACAGTATACTCCCTCAGCTTCTAGCATTCGCAGTAACGAGTCTAGGATCACATTCCAAAAGGTTGGTCCACAGATGGACCCTTGGACGCATCCTTGGTTGTTTCCTTCTCATAGACTGCTCTTGCATAGTTGACCTTGATTTTACGGCCGCTGAGGTATGAGTTTACCATGTCGTAGAGGTTTGTTGGGCACCTCTTCTTCGCTAATTGATTTTTGAGGGCGGGCCACCATGCATTGTCGAGCGCCTTCTATATCCAGGGAGATTAGGAGTACGGTGTCTTTACTGTCTACTCCTTTTTGATGTGCTCTACCAGATCATAGAGGGCGTCCTCGGTGCCTCTTTGGGGCATGAAGCCGTACTGTTTCCTACTGATGGTTGGGAGGAGATGCCATTGGAGTCGGTTTGCCAGAAGCTTTTCCACGATTTTTCCGGGAACGGACAGAAGACCTATGGGGCGGTAAGATTTTGGATGTGTGTAATCTGTCTTACCGGGTTTTCGTAATATGACCACGTGCGCCTCTTTCCATTGCTTGGGAAGTGTTTCAGTGACAAGCATTTGTTTGCTATCGCCAAGAAAACCTCCCATTCGCAACGTATGGCTGCTGCGCAAATATCAGCGGTTAGCCCGTCTGTACCGGGGGCTTTTTTGGTTTCAGAGTTCTCAATATTGATTCCAGTTCCGCTGATGTGAATGGTGGATCATTTTCCGGTAAGCCTATAGGCGTTTCCATCGTTTGCTCCCGTAGCTCTGCATGACACGGTTGGTCTGTGCTCTCAGAGTCGTCGGGATAGAAAGTTTTGGCAAGTAGTTCTGCTGATAGTTGCGGGGATAGAGTGTTACCTTCGGTATCTCTTAGGAGTATTTCTTCCTGTCTCGTCGAAGTTTTTCTCATCACTCTGTAGATCTTGTCCCACATACTTTCTTTCTCCTGATTCGTGCAGAACTCCTTCCAACTTTCCGTCTGAGCTTGTTTGACTTTTTCCTTGTAGTCTTGCCGAGCAATTTGGTACTCTTCGACTACATGTTCAACTCTGTCAGGGGCGGCATTCCTGATCCTTCTCTTTCTTCTGAGAACTTCTTTCTTCAGATTTTCGAGCGTTTTGGTATACCATGGGGGTTGGATTTCCTTCGGCGAGCTTACTAATGGAATAGTGTGTTCGCAGGCTTCGTGTATACTAGATGTGTAGCTCGTAATCATCGACTCGAGTTCTAGAGGACTTTCACATTTCCCCACTGACTCCGGCGTGATGTTTCTTTCTTTAAGGGAAGATTTTAGTCGTGACATAAAGTTTGGCCACTTTGCCTTCTTGGTGTTGTATTTGCGTGTTGTTATTGGCCTCTGTTGTTCGAGAGCCTTAACTAGACGCAAAGTGAAGGTGATTGCGTTGTGGTCCGATGTTGTGATACTTTTGTCAACCTCCATCCTCGATTTTTCCCAGGAGAGACACGCTGCACGTTGTTACATCTACTACACTTGTGCAGAGTTTGCCTTCCTGACGATCTCAAAGGTTGGTGTATCGCCGGAGTTGAGAATGTACAAGTCCATTTCGTTGAAGAAAGAGCTTACGGCTTCTCCTCTCTCATTTTGAGAAGTGCTTCCCCACCAGTGGGACCATGCATTCACGTCACCAGCAACAATAAGGTCTTTTGTAGCTAGTTTTTCGCTGAATGCTTTGATCCTGCTGAGGTAGGGGTCGACTTTTGGTCTCCTTCTAAGTAGACAGAAATCACTCCCAATTTTAGGCCTGTACCGACCAATAGGACAGCCACTTCCGTTTCGGTAACAATCTGGGGTCATGGATTACCTCCATCATGTCGCCGAAGACTATTATGGCTGCCTTAACTGGTTTTTGCCTATTCAAACTGCACTGAATAATGCGAGTTCAGGATATTGTTTCATCACGCCTTTGTTTCCCACATAGGGTTCTTGTACAAGGGCAACTGAAACTCCCTTTCTCTCGCGACCTTCAGGAGTTCTGTCGTTGCATTCTGGGAGCGCTGCAGGTTTGCTTGGATGAAACGCAAACCTAGTTTGCCTACTCTTTGGGAGATTGAGCCATGTTCCTCATGAGTGCCCTTAGCAATAAGATATTCGGGACCGCGCTATGCCATCCCATTTTACCCTTTCAGGGCACTCGCGACTAAAAGCGTTGTGAGCGAGTTCTCTGTTGGGGCTGTTTGGATGAGCATTCGCGCAGTTTTTTGCATTTGGGTGGCAGATCTTCTTTTCTTGCCTTGCATTGGGTCCAGGAGTGGGGTTTTCCGCAATGACTGCAGCATTCATCCCTTTCCCGGCAGATCGCTTTTGTGTGACCGAAACCTAAGCACTTGGTGCACTGCACCAAAAGGCGAGTGGTCTGCCACTGGTCTCCTCTGGAGCCCAATGTAGACCTTTCGGCGTCCAAAAACGCTCTGTGAATGCGAGGTGAGACCTCGATCACTGGATGGCACTCATGCTGGTTACGCGCTTTTTCCTGTACCGCACTCTCATCGTGCTCTCTTGCAAATCAACCCCTGAAGCAGATGTTTATTCTGCGCCAAAGGTTTTCCACAATCTCGTTGTCTTTGTGGTAAGACAGAACGTCTCGGATGATGATTAGTGGATTACCCGCTTTTGCGGTCTCCACCTTCAGAGACTTGTCCTGCTGCACACGATTTCTAACCAGACCAAGGTCTTCCTCTGTGCTGCAACTCAGGATAACTTTCCTGTTTCGACCTTTTCGCACTCGGTCAACCCTTGCTCCAGTCTTCTTCGTGTCCAGTGCTACCGCTATCCTCTCTAATAGATTTTCGGCAGTAGTGGGAGATGTGGTGTTCGCCGTTGTCACGATGAGAGTGTGGTTTGGTTTTGGCACGATTGGCTTAGCCGCTATTTTTGCGTAGTTGGGCTTAGATGGCTTGCCCGTCTCCGCTTGGCTGATTTCGGCCTCGATACTTAGGGCTGGTAGGGGAAGAATTAATTTTCCTGCCGCATCGTCCGGAGTTCTGACGATACAGCTTCTAACCGTTCTGTGATAGGTAGCACGTGCTCGTCAATATTTATTTTAATTGGGGCGGAGGATGGTGGTGGCGTTTGTTTCGTCAGCATTTTTCTGTAAGTATTTTTCTATTTTGTTAAGACTATCCGAATAATTTGGGGAGTAGCAGGTGGAGGAGTCGAGGCGAGCTCTTGCAACATGTCTGTGTTTCGATTAAGGACTTCGGCGGCTTGTTCACTATGTGTGTTGGAGTGTCTCCGAATTCGTCGACCTGCCTCTGAAGAATTTCTATCCCAGTTTTTATGCCGAGACAATCATTCCTCAGCGGCGTTAGGTTGACAGTGGTATTTTCACACGGTACAGATTTTAGGTAACTGCCGATGTCCCTCACCGCTTCCGCTGTTGCTTTTATGTGCTGGTGGGGCTCTCTCGACTCGAAGCTCTGCCAGTCTCTAACGGCTTTAGTCTCTTTTTGTAATTCCGCTAGTTGTTCTCTGGCCAGAGCTACCTCCTTTGTAAGATCTAGAATATTTTTTGTGTTGCTTTTGTGTGAGCCCTTTCCACTGAGAGCAGCTCCATGGCGTGTCGAGCCCTTTCTTTTTCGAGCGAGGCGATGTGACGATGTCTGGACTCCGACAGGAAAGGACGATCTCGTAAAGCGTTTGTAAGCTTTCAATCGCCGTTTGCCTTATATCGCGCCTCACATTATGAGACGACTCGAGAGCGTCCTTGCCCCGAGCAGCGCGTCGTTTGCCACTTTCGTAGCGCTGTCCATTTCGACCCCCGTCCGCTTTGCGCAATCTCCGATCAGCATGCTGACCCTTGTGCTGCGGGCGGAGGTCGGGAAAGACAACTCGGACACGCTGTCCGTCTCGTCATCGGTCCTCAGCTCTTTAGGCGGTGATATCCCGCATTGCTTCCAGTTCTCGATTCTGTCCACCGCCGCCACTTGTTCTGAGCTCGTTTCGGGCACCGAGGTCGCCGGGGCCGAAGTCTCACTAGCTGTTTCTGACTGTGGCGGCGACGGCACATTGCCGAGAGACTGAACGCGACCGGTATCTACTACGGGAATATCTATGGCCTCACTGGGGCTCTCCCCATGTTGCCGCGTCGGCTGCATCACTTCTGACCCGCCGGCCTTAACATTTTTTTTTAAGATTCGCTTATGTAGGTTTGACGCTACTGACCTCACAGAAAGCACCCTTGGTCGTTTTGGTGCGATGACGGGGCAGAGGCGGAGGAGGCAGAGGTGGAGGGGCGGCTTTCTTGTTTATGTCGGACATTTTGTATGGTACTTTAACAGAATTAGGTCAGATTAAATGGTAACAAACTTATACTACTCGCGTATGGTCCTTTTCTTCTTCCTCTTCTTCTTCTTCTCCAAGTTAAGATTTGTCAGTGTTCTTACGTACACGCTTGACTTAGATGATGTTCGGGCTGTCCAGTAGATGTTCAGTCACCAGCAATCAGTTTCTCCACAGGGTTGGCGATGATGATGATGTTCTTCCAATCAATGACGTGCGTCGGTCGCCGGCGCCGGTCGGTCGTGCAGCGATAGGAACGTGTCAGGCGAAGGTTTTCTATACCGACCAGATCGCTGTCAACGGACGTGACTTTTGTCCAAATACAACTTTGCGATCTTGTGATGTTGAAACTAAACTAACCTTTGTTTTTGGCTGTTCGTCCGGTATTTTTGGTGATTTTTCCTTATCCCTGACGTCCCGGGGGCTGTCAACACGGCTCCTGGCTCGCTGAACTGTCGCCGGTCCACTGATACCACTGGGCTGCTCGTAGCTCCAAAAAATCCGCTTGTATTGATTTTTATTTACAGAGCTGATGTTGAGCGTGTACGTGATAGTCGTCGTTTTTTCTGTATCGCGACCGGCTTAAGACCGACCGCTATGCGTTGACGAGCCTGGTCTGCCGGCAGCGAGTGGGGGAGAGACCTGTTGTAAGTAGGTCTCTTGAGTACGTGCCCTCTCGTTCCGATAGGCGCTGGTAGACTCGTCCCTGGGTTCACTTTGCAACCGCTGTGGGACAATCTTCAATCTTGACCTGGACGTGACCTTGACTTGACCTTGACTTGACACTCGGCGTACCACTAGGCGTGACACTCGGCGTACCACTAGGCGTGACACTCGGCGTGACACTCAGCGTGACACTCGACGAGACACTCGGCGAGACACTCGGCGTGACAGTCAGCGTGACAGTCGGCGCGACAGTCAGCGTAACAGTCAGCGTGACACTCGGCGTGACAGTCAGCGCGACACTCGGCGTGACAGTCGGTGCGACGTGACAGTCGGTGCGACGTGACAGTCGGCGTGACAGTCGGTGCGACGTGACAGTCGGCGTGACAGTCAGCGTTCAGCGTGACAGTCGGAGTGACACTCGGCGTAACACTCGGCGTAACACTCGGCGCGACAGTCGGCGTGTCCGACGTGCCCTTGACGATGACACGACGATAACTCGGCGCGATCCCGACGTTCGCTCGACGAGACCTTCTTGGCCGGACCTTGAAGTGAGAGCTGGGAGCGGGTTAGTGAAACGCTGATTCTTGAGTCTTCCTTTGGTTTTTCTTCCTTTTCTTCCTAGTACTGGAGCCGCTGAGAAGAGCATGCTCCGAACAAAATCAAGATCGCTAAGGTACCCCCTTACCTTTACCTAATAGAGAGCCCCGTATTTTGAGCCCTCTTTTCGGTTCATTTTCATTATGTAATTTACACATTTTACGCCATAACTTTTCCATTTCTGGTCGTAGGCTAACGAATGACCACTCTAAATGTAGCCCACGACCAGGTCTATAAATAAAATTAACATTCTGGGGGATACCTTAGCTTACAATTCAGTAATTATTAAAAAACTAGCTATTTTTCCCAAAATTGCCTAAAGTTAGGTTAATAAATTGACACCCTACCTAATATTCGACTAAAACTAAACCAAAACTATATTTATTAGGTGTGCCCTACCTAACCCTAACTATATAAGCCCTATTTACCAAACAGTTATCCATAATTTTATAATTATTACAATTTTACCAAACTAATCACTACTAACTAACTCGTTCTTCTTCCTCCCCGAGGGGGAAGTCAGGATCCGGGGCGAGGAGTCCCTCATTTCCGGGGACGGGCTCAGGGATACACCGATCCCTGGGAGATTACGGGCTCGTCGGTGAC
The DNA here is from genome assembly GCA_017562165.1 of Ectropis grisescens. NCBI lineage: Eukaryota > Metazoa > Arthropoda > Insecta > Lepidoptera > Geometridae > Ectropis > Ectropis grisescens. Next base: position 6,093,444 of record CM029797.1, read on the forward strand.
GGCGGGCCTCTTAGACCCTAACGCGCGTGACTCGCGTCAGGGTTGTAGGTCGTCTGTGTTGCAATGTCCGCTATCCGTACAAGCGTTGTAGGACCGCGGACATTGCGGTCGCCGCTGCGTATTCGGGGTGTATCCCGTTCGCCACGGCGAAGCAGGCGCCTCTCAGGGCCTCCCAGATAATAAAACTAGGAGACCCGAGTAGGCCTGCTGGGTGAGGCCCCGCCGGCTGGCAGGGGAGGCGGGGGGTGAAGCGCGGCCCGTCTATCTGAGGGCCGAGTCCCGGGGTGGTGGTGGCGGCGTCGAGTCGGCCGGCCTCAGTCCCGAGCGTGCATAGTGCTGCTCAGGGCTCTGCGCCGGCTCTTCGGTTGGTGGCGGGGGTGGTCCCCCCCGCGTCCCGGGTCCCAGATCGAGACGAAGTCTGGGTGTCGGGCGCGGGCGGGGGGCCCAGTACTGGTGCTGGTGCGGGCACGGCATGAGGGGCGCGGGGAAGGGAGTTTGCCCCGGCTGGGGTTGACTCCGCGGATTCCCCGCCGCCTCGGCCGGCGCCCGGTGTTGGCACCGCTCGCGCATTAAGCGCGCAGCGGTGCGGGGGTCGCGGGGGTGGGCGCCTGCCGGACCCCGCGGACATGGTGTTGCGGCGGGTACGGTGGGTTGTACCCGTCTAGGCGGCGTAGTGGGTTTAGAGGCCTCTTCATACTGCGGCATGGGTGTTGATGTTGCCGCAGGAGAGGCCCCTCTTTCCGTCGTTTTCCTCTTCTTCCTGCGCTTGCGTCTACCCTGGCCTGGGGTGGCCTGGGGCGCAAGCGCGGGTGGGTGTGCGGGTGTGGGGGGGCCCACCGTGCGCCACACCCCGTCTAGGGGTGGCTTGGCGATGGCCCTTGTCTTCGGAAACGGGCCCCTGGGCTGAGGTGATCCCGGCTGCGATGCCGGGACCATCGGGGGCCCGTGGCTCTGTTTCGTCATCGGCGCCGACGGCGCCTGCGTCTTGTTCGGGGGGGGAGGGCGCTCGCCAGGAATGCGAATTTTCCTGCGGCGCGCCTCCGCCCTAAAGATGCGGCACCGTCGGCTGTTTGCTGCATGGGGCCCCTGGCAGTTTGCACATCTCAGGGGCTCGTCCTCGGTGCGGGTGCAATCCGCCCCGGCGTGTGGTCCGCTGCATTTGACGCACCGCAGTCCTCGGTGACAGTTGGCGGAGGCGTGTCCAAAGTGCTGGCACCGGTGGCACTGCGGCACGATGGTCTTGCCCCACCACGCCTCGATCGAAATCCGCGGCATGTGGAGGAGCGTCGTGATCCGGTAGAGGGCGTCTAATTGATCTCTCGGCATCCGCTCCAGCTGCACGTGGAAGACTCTTGCCTTCGCCTTCGGTCTGCGCGGGAGTGGGCGGCAGTAAGTAGCCGGGAAACCGAGGTCCTTCAGTGCACTGAGGACCGTTTCCGGCTCGGTGTTGTCCGGTAGCCCTCTCAGGGCTACCTTAAGTGGCTTGTCTTGATCCAACGTGAAGCAGTAGAACTCGACGGCCGGGTTCCGCTCGCGTTCGTTGGACAGGTACTTTTGTACCGCCCGAAATTCGGTTTCAGATTTCGGGCGGAATCGGAGGCCTTTCATGTACGGCCTCACGTTGGGTTCGTGGCCCAAGATACTCTTGAGCGCGCCGAGGTGGGACATCCAATCGTCGAGGCGATCGACGACGATCGGTGGATATTTCCCGCTGCCCTTGGTCCCAGCGATGTTCATCGGAGATTGAGGGGGCGGGGGCGGGGGAGACGGCGTCACCCCTCGGGCGGGGAGGACACCATCTCAGCGTAGGACGGGGTTTCCGACGGTGTTGGTGACGGTGGAGGCAGGGTGCCTTCGTCATCGTCGTTGTTCGCCTGTTCAGCGGTAGGCGTAAATATAGGCCATGCTGGGCCATCGTTGTGACCCGTCGACACTGCGGTGTGTGGTTGTTGCGGGTGGGAGTCCTGCTCGTCGGACATCGACGGTGGCGCTCCACACCTAGGTGTTTGGGTGGGCCATGATGGCCCACTAGTTGACTCGGCGGGGTTGGGATTGACCGCGGGAGTCGCCGGCCTGACGGGAGTCGTCGGCCTGGCGATGGATGCATCGATCGACGCTACCGACCGCTCCGCCTCCGCGTCCGGGATCGACTGGGGCTGGGGATGCGGCTGCTGATGATGATGATGATCTTCTTCTTCTTTTTGAGGCTGAGTTTACCAAACTAATCACAAAACATACGAAAACTAGCCTATATATACATTTGTGTTGATCGCCAACAGTCCAATTTAATGATAACAATGTAAAAAAAATAAGATGTGAATTCCGTTCCCAGTAGCATAAACATGTCTCTTTTTACCGGAATGGAAGAAGGGTTATGTTTTTCGCGCGTATCTTTATGTTTGTAAAACTTTTATTTCCACATATCTTCCAAACGGCTGGATGGATTTTGGTAACTAAGATATTCTAAGACTGGTCTCATTCGCCAAAGTGTCCTTAGACTCCTTAGATAGTAGGTAATATTTTTTACGTGTAGATTTTTTGTAGTCGGTTTTTAAATTAAAGTAATTCTATCATATTGCTCGTTGCTCGAATGAACAGCACCGTTCATCATCATGATTGAAGAGTTGAACGAAGAGTTTGGTCTCCACTTTTGTAATAAGAACAACTAAGCTGTGAAACGCATTGCCAGAATGGGTTTTGTCGAAGGTTCGATCCTTGGGGTTACGAGGTACACTGTGTTTGTTTCTATTAGAGAAGCAAGTTCCATCGTAGACCACATCATTTTCATCCACTATTTTCGGCATCATCACAACCGTATCATTAAATGGCCTATAAATCGTAAACGGTAAGTTTTACAAAAAAGTTTATACAAGCAACAAAAGATGCAAAATTTTATTTTCTACAATTGTTGTCAAAATATATAGTTTCAAAATATCGGCTAAAACAGTTTTTTCAATTGGCGTTTGAAACTCTACCTGAATCTGTGAGCATTTTGTAATCTTATGCTCAGTAAGTGATCTTTACCTCATAGAAAAAAATGGATTAGAAATTTAGTGCAAACTTGGCCAAAAACCGTCTATTTTACTGGCCTTTCATTACGTTTCACCACATTTTTAAATTTTTGACGAACTTGTGAATTATTAGGAAACATTTTAAAAGATGCATGAAATTTTAAAAGCCGTTCTCAACTTATAGTGTGACCAAAAAGAAAAAGTTGAGTTTTGTATACCTACGAGTATAGATAAATTTAATATTTATTCGTTTATATAGCAACAAAACTCTTATCATAAACAAACAAACGTAAACAAATCTTGAACAAAAAATGAGTTTAAATTACATAGTCCAATATTTTAATGTTATTTCTGCACTGTGGCACCGATTCCGCGGTCGGTGACGGTCGCGAGAACAAGACAGCGTTAAATGCCTACTTTGACAGAATTACCTGGCCTTAAGAGGAAGAGGACAAGCAGCACATGCGCCTGATGGTAAGTAACAGTATATCCTATAACAAAACAGTGTGATGCAGCCTTATATAGAGAATGAGATAGATAATAATAATAGATAGAAATAGATCAGGGTTTTCCGCACGGTTCTTTTGTACCAAGATTGTTAGAGGGAAATGTGAAAAAAGAAAGGATTAAGTACTTATTCACAAAAATACAATTTTCAATTACTTTATAACTCTCGAAATGTATTTCGCAATTTTGTGGTAGCGGCCATCTTGGATTTGATATTTGTCGTAATGCATATTATTCTACTAGTCAAGTCCTTTCATTAGATACTCATATTGTGGGAGTTGTAAAAAAAGCAATGTATTTCGCTATTTTGTGGTAGCGGCCATCTTTGATTTGAACTTTGTTTTAGTGTATAGTATTCTACTAGTTATGATGTCCTTTGATTTTATATCCATATTGAGGGAGGCTGTGAAAAATATTTTGTCCGTCATTTTGTGAAGGCGGCCATCTGGAATCGATATCTACCAAACATAGCTAAGAACATCCGCATGGAAATTAACCTTCAAATAAAAAAAACTTCATCGGAAATCGGCCTATCCGTTTGAGCTCTATGGTGCCACAGACAGACAGTCAAGCTTATAACATCATCATTCATAATTTAAGAGCGACGCTCTTGTCGGTGGAGTTCCTTCCATGTACTTCTACACTCCGCCTTCTCCTTGACTTCCTGATACGACACGACATTTATCTTCTCCTTCACTTGGTTCATGTAACTTCTCCCAGGTCTACCTCTCTTCATCCTCCCTTCTAATTTACCTTCCATTATTGTTCTAATGAAGTTGTCGTGTCGTATCAGATGTCCCAACATCTTCCCTCTTCTGTTTTCTATTGTTTCAAACTTATAACACCCTTTATTTTTTGGTCGGGGGTTAAAAAGATTTGGTTCAACCATTTCGCCTGAAAATTTCAGTGGTGGCGGGTGGCGGGGTCTGTACTCTTTTTCCCCGCATAATTTTTCAATTTCCACCCCTTTGTAAAGTGGGTGATATAAATATGGTAGATAGCTCTCTCGACAAAGTTAATAATGAATTTTGTCAAGGAAATGACTTAAAATAATGGTTTTGCGAAGCTTTTTATACGAAGCTATTATACAGCCGGAATTTTATATTGTTGTTTTGGCATCTTAATTTGGGGTAAAAAAATATTAATTTAATACATATTAATGTAACTATTAGCGCCCCGCGGTGTTACCTGCATAATTCCCGTTCCCATTATTTTGGCGGGAAAAAAATCCTATGTATTATGACTGGCCTCGTGGCTTAGTGGGTAGTAACTCTGCCTGCGAAGCCGAGGGTCGTGGTTTCGATTCCCACCCAGTGCAAATAATATGTGTGAGGAATTCAAATATTTTTACTGTCTCTGTGTGTTTGTATGTATAATAAGTACGTATTTACAGCTGTGTTAAGTATTTTATCAGTTATCTGGCCGCCATCTTGCAAGCTTTGTTTAGTTCAGATTGTGTTGTGTGTGAAGTATCCACCAGTATTTATTTATATTTATTCATTTATTTATTTTGTTCTTCCATATTGTTACTAATAAACTATTAAAAAAGTAAATGTTAAGTAGGCACAGGTAGTATATAGTATCTACTTTGGCCTAACTGGCACCGACTTCAAATAGATGAGTGATATACGACGCTTATAATAATGATTTTAGTTTATTTCTCGCTTTTGAGTGCCTGTTTGTAGTTTTGAAGTCTGTTTTTTTTGTACGAAAATAGTTTTTTGTATTTACAATACTAGTATGATTAAAACTTGCGGAAAATAAAACCTGCGCTCTTGGTATTATGAGTGAAATTGAACATTACACCCCAAACTAACGATTTCATTATAGTTAATTTGCGTTACTGTTTAGGAAAATAGCTCATATAGTCTCATACCTATACAACCCTAATTCCTTTGAGACTAAATCAAGATACCTAGAAGGTAGACTTCACATTGGAAACTAGATAACTTTGTAGACCTTGGAATTGGGGAACATGGATGTCTGTGGTGAGTGGTCATATATGGTCGCATTTAGCGTGTACAAGTATCGTAGGCTAGTCTAGATCAAAGCTAAGCCCAAGAGTTGATGTCGCCATTCGATTCTGAGCCTTAGCAGCAATAGTTATACAAAATTTGATTGCCGCATTCAGTAATATGATTACGGGGGTACGCAGGTAGCGTTAAAGCCGGAAGGCTTGTGTCCGTTTTGCTATGACCAACTGTTACACTTATATCTATTTAAATATCTATAAGTATATTATTGATCAAAAGCATTTTGATTTTGCATATACGTACACGTATTTATTTTCTCCGAACCTAAAAGGCCGTCTTCAATTTAAAATTTAATTTAGACACTCGACTGTTTTTTTTTATAGGTTTACACTTGACCGCCATCTCGCCTGATGTTAAGCGACGATGCGGTCTACGATGGAGCGTGTTTACCTAGAAGAAACCGATTCACTCTCGATTTGAAGACACAAAGGTTGTAACCATCGGGGAAAACCCACTCAGGCAACGTATTCCACAGCCTAGACGTTCTTATCACAAAAGTAGAGTCAAATCTCTTAAGGAGCTATCGTTACGCGACCAGATATACAAAAGGAAATTTTAATTTACGTTGATATTTCAAAAAACGCCATACCGATTTAGTAAAAAAATAATGGGACTTCTTCTGAAATATGACCTACCAAACAAAAAAAAAATTGAGACTCAATTTGCGGAGCTATCGCGTAATATACATACAACCAAATTGAGAACCTCCTCTTTTTCTGAAGTCAGTTAAAAATAAAGTTAGGTTTAATTCATTCGAAAAAAATATCTATGGTCATTATGAAATAACTAATCTATTTTAATTGTAGTTAGAAGAATCATAAACTCACAAAAATAAAGTAACGATGACATTTAAATTCTGTATTACAAGCTATCACATAGCCCGCCCAGCACCGTTCCTGGCGCAAAGGAGCCCAAAATGCTGGCAGCATTACCACGCTGAATTGCGATAGAAATCCTTTGCACCAGAAACAAACCAGTTTCGATAAACACTATACAAAACGTTCATAATGTACGGGGCTTAATCACTTTATAATTCATTGTTTAATTACCGTGACAATTGATTAAGCCCCCGTTACATTATAAAGATTATGTGGTTCACGATGTATGTGTTTGAAATCGCGAAAGTTTAAAAACAAATGTATTGTTGATAAATTGTACATTTATCAACAAATGTATTGTTGATAAATTGTACATTTATCAACAAATGTATTGTTGATAAATTGTACATTTATCAACAAATGTATTGTTGATAAATTGTACATTTATCAGTAAAGGACTTTGACAATATAAACACTATTTTACGAAAGAGTTAAAAAATTAGGCTAATTTACAGCCCTTCTTTAAAACATTACAAAGGAAATAAACAGATTTAAGTATAAAATGAATAATAACAGTTTATTTACGAACAAAAGCCCTTTGAGGTCCAGCCCACGACCCGGATGATAAAAGGGCCTGATAAGCCAAACACACGTATGAAATTTTAATTATTTTTGGGCTAAATCTGTTTGTCGAATTTATTTGCTTACATTATTTAGTATCTAATTATTATCTGACCAACAAGTTGTTTTAAGTTAACGCTTTATCCGTGTTGAGGATCGATATAAACTGTAGATGTGCTCTGAGCACCTTGAATACCTCTTCTAATCCATTATTCCGCAATGCCGTACAAAAGTTAGGCGACAAGAAGGAAAGAGCGAGGGGTGCAACTGCAACCCCCCCCTCTTCAACTTGCACTCAGACAGCTTACAAATGCCGGGATAGTGCTGAATATTATTAGTTTACACCCTTTTGTCATCCTACATAGGTCTCCTGGTGTATCATGTGACCCTTGAATTTTGTTTACGGGCCTGTAGTCTATAATAGTAATTGCCGAATTTGATGCGATTTCTCAAAGAAGAAGTAGGCCAAAATGCTGTGTAATTTTTGAGTACATTTACAAACCAGTATGTAAATTTTTTTACGTGTTCTTCCCACTAAACCAGTATTTTAGGAATCTTATTTTTTAGCCATAAATAATAATATCAAATGGTCCAAATACTTTTTTATAATTGTTTGCAAAACATTTTGGCACGCGTCTGGTAATGTTTAAACCCCGGCTAAATCGTCTAGCTTGTTATTTTTATTATTCTTTAAACATTAAACTATAATATTTAGAAATTGCATATTTTATTGTTGCATCAAACATATACTTGTTTAAAGAAATGTGACCAGTTGTCAGCTTGCCTCAAAACCCTTTTCAAAACTTGATGCCAAATCTCAGAATAATACCACAACCCAATATTAAATCAATACTGGGATATATAATACATATTTATTTTGTCTGCTAACTTTCAAACCTTGACCTACACAACCTTGAAAATAATAAACAAAACTCGCTAAAACGTCCAATTTATATCTAAACTATTTCTCTAATCTATTCGAAATACCCAAAACTTCTCCAATAACAAACTTGGAACAAGCCGCAAATTTACATACAGTAAATAAAGTCAACAAATACGTAATTAAGTCGTATCCATCTAGATACGGACCCTTAAGGTCGTAATTCGTAACACACCCCTTAATTGGCGCCCAACATGGGACAAACAGAATAGCTTTAACACGACCCCGAACAATACATAGAAGATATGTAGTTAATACTAACAGCCCGCCGCGGTTTTACTCACGTTGTCGTTATTTTCCCGATATAAAATGTAGCATGTGTGCTATTTGACTGGCTTCGTGGCTTCGTGGGTTGTAGCTCTACCTGCGAAGCCGTGGGTTGTGGCTTCGATTACCACCCAGTGCATATGTTTGTGTGATGAATTCAAATGTTTGTACTGTGTCTGGGTATTTCTGTGTATAATAAGTATGTATTTACAACTATGTAAGTATTACATCAGCTATATTATATCAGCTATCTGGCCGCCATAGCAGAAGCTTTGCTTAGTTTGGGGTCAGATGGTGTTGTGTGTGAAATGTCAACCCATATTTATTTATTTTATAGGGAAAATAGGGGGAACGCGAACTGCGCGGGTAAAACCGGAGGGCGCGCCTAGTAGATGACATTAGCTAATATTGGCTAGTAGAGTTTGTTTTGTGAAGATAAAATAATAACACTGTTATTGTGGTAGGAAACTTTGCAGATTCCACTTGGGAAAGTACCGCACGTTTGCCTGTTATTCTGCTGCCAAGCAGTAATGTGCAAACCTTACTATATTTCCAAGTATTTTTACGGGAATAAGTCATGATGGAACGTCCTCACCTAGAAGAAACAAGTAGTATATTTTTATTCAAAACCCCATTCAGCTAAAACGCTAACTTGTTAAAACAGACATCCAGTTACTCTCGGTGTAGATAACGAAATGAAATATTAAGCAAGCCGTTGCCAACTCAGATATTTATGTTAGAGTGAAAGGATTGCCAGAAATTCGAATTAACATATTTGGGAAACAAGATAATAGAATTATTTCGAATAGATTTTAATTTTTCATTCGAATCTGTATTCGAACAAATCTAGGTAAATAACGACCGAGTTTAGCAGTATATACTCGTAGTAAATATTTAGCAGTTGCACATGACTCAACCCGACGTGATTGAGCACAAGACACGCAAACTTTCAAAATTATTATAATATTAATGGATAACTACAAAAAAACTACAATAAATATCCAGTTACTAATGTTATTGGAATATTTTTTTTTCTCGTTTTTCGCAATCGGCGTGGAAGCCGTCAGGTGTAGCCAAGATAAGGACCGCGTGATTGAGTGATAGCGTGCTTGTCTGCAGTGGTGCTCAAGATTTGATGTTTGTGGGTCTCGGTCAATTTGTGGTGTAGCGGGTCGCGATGATATTATCACTGAGGTGATTTTGTTTTACTGTTGTTATTTTGGGTTGATTTCGTAGTGAAATTGTTAGTTTTTGAGACATTCTACTGGTTCGTAGACGATAGTAATACCTCGTGTGTAATAAGACATATGATTAAATGTGTATCCTACATAAATTTGTTTACTTCTAAACAAAAACACATTTATGAATGGACGACAAGTTGAAATCGAGAGAAAATAAAAAAAACCGATGTAAAAATATCTTTTAGTAAATGTGTAACATATATTTAAAAAAGATATTTATTTGGATAAATTTATTATTGAATAGCTTTGTCCACGATTGAATGCAAAAAAGCTTTGTGAACAATAAAGACACGATTTGTTATTTTATCTCAACAATGTTTTTATTATTACATTTATTTATTGCTCGTCATTATCATAATGAATAAAGCAGGGCCGCAAAAACAAATCGCTTGAGTATCACTGACATTAAATTCCGACACTAGTGAAGGCTTTTAAAACTGATTTGGATTTTAATTACGATAGTTTCACCGATAGCAGGATTCTTTGTTGGCTTTCCTGTTGTGAAAGGAAATTGAGTGATAATCTGCTTATTCGTTCTTAGTCAAATTAAAAATACGAGTAGCTTTGAAGAAGCTGTTGGATAAAATTAGCTGGAATTATTTATTCGTTTTAAAAATGCGCTAAAATGATTGTAAATTTTTGGCTAATAGTAGTTTTAACGTACCTCAGATTGACAAGTTATGTAGTAGAGTGCATGGAGACAACATAAACCATTGATATGCAAAAGTATGCAATACTGAAAAAATGAGAATTTAAAGTATGATGAAGTATAATGGCTACAAAAAATGCTACTGAACAACCGAATTGAGAAAGTCTTCCTTATTTTGAAGTCGTTTAAAAATGTGATTTGAAAATGTTGCTGCCTACATAACACATGCTACCGAATTGAGAGTATCCACCTTGTTTTAACTAGGTTAATAAAATAAAATTAAAGACAAAGCAATAGCAATTCCATAAGCAATTCTGTTAGCGGTCGATCCCAGGTGTGCCCACAGGATATTGAATAATCAGATGGGACAACACGACAGGGGTGTCGTTAACACGTGTACTGAGGACGAGATAGGGCTGTCACGTACTTCGTCTGATATCTCTTTTTAACACGTTTGCAGCGTTACGGAGTTACGCAGGATGCTTATTCTATGCAAAGGAAAGGTATTACTCTCTTTTCCTTTTTTCCAAAAAAGGATGAAGTTCTCAATCAAGCTTTTTTGTGTGTGTACGCGGTAGCTCCGCTAATGAGGCGTTTTCCAGACGCAAAAAGACTTGTCAAAGATAGTTCTAAATATTGTCAAGTGTGGCACCACTGTTGGTTTTTGTGAAATTTCTCTAACAAGATAAAACAGTGACGCCACCTACGGTGAAATTGGGAACTGCATTTGACAGATCTTTTTACGTCTTGACGCCCTATTGTGCACGAATTTTGATGACTATTCTCTTGTATAGCAGATCATTTGTAGTGATTTTATTAGTTAACGTGTAAATTGTACATATATGAATAAAAAACTTTAACTTTGACTTTCATACTTCGGATGCAGTCCGATATAAAAATTATCGAAATCGCTACTGCAGTTTTTGAAGTACCAATAAAAACTGAAATCTGTTTACCTCGCTAAACCAGTATGTTTAGTTTGTTTCACATAAAGTTGTTTCGATTCGTTTGTTTCTTTCGAAGAAAATAAAAGAATTATTCTGAGGAATAAGACTTTAAAAGTTTTGATCACCATACTTTGTCAACAGTGAAAATAGCTGAAAAATGTTACGAATAAAATAACCCCGATGTAATTAGGGATAAGCAAGCAAGGTTCTGAAACCGTTAGAAAAAAAGGATTGCATTTAAGCGCCGATTTGTCTATTAGTAAGTGACGATGTGGCATGTATAAAGCGTTTAGACTTGGAAGCCATCTTGAAAAGATATTCCCTTCATAAAAAAACAAGTCAAAACATCTAATATACAAATCTACGAGTATGTAACAGATTTATCGTCAGACTCTGACCGTCCGAGGACGATGATGATGCTGATTACATCTATACTACGCGCTACGAACCTCATTTGAGAAATGCAAGATGAAGTTTACATTCTAATGTTCTCCAAGAAGTCTCTATTCTGTAATAACATACATACAATCTGGATCATACATAATACAGTGTTTCAAAACTAACACTGTTTTTGTCGCTTTTCAGTTATTTTGACTTTACAAACTACGAAATTGTTGTGCCTTTTTACTTCACTTAATAATATTGAGTGAAATAGGTATTACAATTATTCCCATGTATTTTTGGTTCCAGTAATAAAAAACGTCTTATGTGATATTCTTTATAACAATATGCCACTGTACCTATCTAACTTCACCCCGTACCGTTATGACAGACAGATAGACAGAAATACGTTATTATGTAGGTACAGATACACCATACAAATTAGAGTTTCAAAAGGTCTGTGTATCTTATTGCTAATAACGATCTCTTACTAACGTTTCTGAGGATATCGTTAGTGGCGGGAAACATACAAAAAGAAATTAAATGAGAATAGGATGTGAATAAATAGCAAAATGACAAAGTAATCCATGAAGAATAATCCATAGTTTTTGCATGACAGAATAACGAAATCATTAATCCATAACAACTTTCGAAATTGTAATACATATTACTTTGATCTTACGGCTTTACCTATTCGCATGCCGGTTTAACGATAATAATAGTAATGTATATATTTGTGACGAAATTAATAACAATTAACGAATTCACACAAAATGTTTTGTCAGTTAAATAAAACACACGTACCTAACACATAAATCAATATTGTTGTAAATATTTGAAGTTAATCTAATAAAATCGATTACATTTTGTGGTCTTATTCACATATTGTGGACACTACTTATTGCTGTCCATAGGCATGGTGTCTAAAAAAAGTAATTAAGTAGTCCGTCAGTTTATATAAGTATTATACTATATTATACTATCTGGCTTCTATAGTACAAGCTTTGCTTGGTTTGGGGTCAGATGGTATTATGTTAAATTGTTAAAAAATATTGTCCACTTATATTTTTTAGTGAAAACAAGAGCATGTTTGCGTTTTGTGTTTGCGTTATGACTTAGCTGATACAGAATAACTGTTAAAGTTGCTGAAATTCGGAGCTAGGCGGTAATACTAAGGTAATGAGATTTTGATTCCATACCTGGCACGCGCATAAGTAGCTTTCAGAACTTTGCCTTTGTTCAAGTTAGCATAAGTTTATTAAGTTAGCACAAGTTTTTGGAGTTAATAGTTTTCTCCCTATACGACCTTAAGAAATGACTAATAACTTAAGAAATGAATAATAATGTGATTCTGGTGTGGCAAAATATCTACATAACCTTGCCCTTTTTTCTGTTGTAATGCTCGTAGCTCAAAAAGCGATATCGTTTCATGGTTGACATTCCAAAGTCTCGAAGGAGGATTGACTCCACTTCCTTAAATAAGGCTGTGGAATGCATTGCTTGCCAGTTTATTTTAAGAAAAAATAGCATTCACTCGACTGTTGTCCCGTCTGATGTTAAGCAACGATGCGGTCTACGATGACGCGTGCTTACATATAAGAAAATGATTCATTCTCGGCTTGAAGACACCAAGATTGTAACCAGTTGGAAAAATCCTCTGAGGCAACGCATTCCACTGCCTAGACGTGCTTATCACAAAAGTGCAGTCAAACCTAGCCCAGGGATCACCAATTAGTTTGGTTTAAGTGTTTATAAATTGAAATAATTTTGTAATAAATAAGTTGTAATGAGGTTCTCGAGTAGCGACCGTGAACCGAAAGACGCAGTGTTGGACGGCCTCCCACTAGATGGACATATGACCTCACAAAGGTCGCTGGAAACCGCTGGTTGCAGGTTGCGCAGGACCGTTCGTTGTGGAAATCCAGGGGGAGGCCTATGTTCTGCAGTGGACGTCTTGCGGCTGTTGATGATTGAAGTTGTAATGTATATAAGAAAAACAAATGATAGAAAAAATCTAGTTAAAAGAAATGTTAAAAATCGATTGAAGAAATTAAAACAGAATTCCAACTTTCAAATCCGACAATCATAGGAAGCCGCAGTTGCCAAACTATTTCGATTAAACCGACAAAGGCTTGTAATTGCTTTCGCATGGCACTGGGAAGTCAATTAAAGTAGAATTAGTGCACATCGCGGTGGCACAGTGGCGGGAACGTGCGATTTCACTTGCGAAGTTATAAGTTCCTACTCCGGCTTAAACTACATTACAAAGTACACATTTTATTTATTTATTTATTCATACTAATAAGAACGACAAATGCCAATTACACGTATAACATTCTAAAGCTAAATTAATTAAATAATATTCACATGTCAGTATTAATTGTATAAATTAATTACAGCCAGATTAGAAAAAAAAGAACAGCAAACTAAAAAAAAAGAAGTTAAAACTTAAAAAAAATACTGAAGTACACTCCGCGAGGCATAAGCTGAGCTTTGTGTGAGTGTACATGGATAGTGTAGGTGTGACAACCGGCCTTAGGCGCGGCGCCATTCTGTCTCGCCGCGCTCCTGCCTGATTGGTGATCACTCACACTAATGCAAAGCTCAGCCTATACCTCGCGGACAAAATTTCAAGCTCCTGCCTGATTGGTGATCACTCACACTAATGCAAAGCTCAGCTTATACCTCGCGGAGTGTATTATATTATAGTATAATTTGTAAAATATGGTGACAAGATGAGCTGGACAAGCGAGTGATGGTAAGCAATAAGCCTGCCCATTATAGTCGTCATGCAGCGTTGATAGTAACTTACAAATATAACCTATTTTTTACCGAAATAATAAAAATCCGACTTCAATTCAAAACAAAATTCAGACATTCGACCAAATACATACATCATTTCTAATGCCCGTACGACATGAGGCTCATTTTTCAAGCTAGTATAGCGAGCTCGTGTTTAGTAAGCTACCAAGCTAATACAGCGCTACTCAACGCTAGTTTTGTCTACATGAAGCTATAAGTACTAGCTTGCTAGTAGCTAGCTATCCTAGTTTGAAATACCTAGCCTCGTGTCGCTCGGACATAAGTCGTCTAGATGTTCATGTTTCACAAACTGTCACACTGATTTCGATTATATTGACATGGGACCAGCTATGAACAATGTAGGTACTGTCAAACAAAAAATGAACCATCAAATTGATTCATAATTGGTGGAGGGGCATAACAATTTTTTGTACTAAAATAAGTAGACATAACGTTTTTATGACTAATGATAATTTAACATAACAACTAAACGCATAACTGTTTTCGCATAATTTTTACTAGCATAACCATATAGCATAAAGATAACTTAGGATAATGTTAACGCGTAACAAGCAAACGAAAAAGAAACATATGAAACTGGAGAGCGTTGAACTGTGTATGACACTCACTTAGCCTATTTCAATATAACGTTGATTTTGCACAGGAGTTTGTGACGCGGATAGTTGGAACCCGAGTTTAAACAACAGAATTGAATGGAATAGTCCGCAGCTTTCGAAAGAGATCTTCTTTGTAAGGTTATATCACGGCGTGCTGCCAATGTTTGCAGAGAGGCAGGAAAATTGAGCTTTATTGTTATACTAGTGGACGAAAAACTGACGAAATAGTGGACGAATTTACGAGTTACTCACGTGTGATGTAATGAGTCATTACATTAAACGTGAGTTACTCCTAATGACTATAGAAATGACTTGAGTTTCAGCCGCATTCTGCGGTCTTTTTCAAAAACAGTGGAAAAAGGAAAGAAACTTGGACACCGACAATGAAAGCGGTCCGAAAGTTACGTTGTTCGGGGTTTCTCTTACGGATTACATACTGAAGGAGGTAATCCGTCATAGATTTAAGGCTATCGACATAATCAAGCCGAACTGGCAATGGCCTGGGAGTTTACCGGCTAACTTAAACTGTGTTAGCTTTGAAATCGCGCTCCTTTTTCTTTTCCATTCAAATTATAGAGATAGAAATAGCAATGCCTAAGTCGATGTAGCTAGGCGGCAAAATGGCGGATCATATCTTCAGTAGAACTAATAACCGTTGGGGTAGACAAATACTGGAGTGAGTAAGTGAGAGACCGGCAATCGGTAAACGTAAGGACCCCCTGAGACTAAATGGAGTGACGTTTTAACAAAACTTGTGGTGCTCTGAAACGTGAAACCAAGAATCTGGCTGAATTACGTTTTATTATGTTTGAGGCCTATTTCTACCAGTGAACAACTATCACCTGATTATGATGATGATGACGTGAAATAAACGATAAAAAGGATAGGAAAAGGTGTAGTCTAACATCACAATTTATCACGAAACTTTTAACATATTTTTTAAAATACTCCACCCTCTTTATAACCCTGCAAACTATTTTCTCTCTTTCTCTGAAACGAAAGTACATATTGCTATCCTTGTCTCTACCAATATTCAAATTCCTTTCGTTATTAAATCCCGGATTTTTTCCGTGAAATCAAACCCTCAGTTTCAGATTTCGGGATTTATCTCCGGTTTTGTGGAATATTTTTATTGCGGCCGAAGTATTGGGCCAAAGTTACGATTATCGGCCGAATTTCGACTTACCCTAATCCATAGACATAAACAGATAACGCAAATTCGTCGATTTGCGTGAAAGTGTTCATTGTAAATGTAAAAAAGCAAATCCAAAAAAATGTTACGAAGAATACACTATATGCACGGGTAAACTGTTTTGTTAACCGGGGAATATTGTGCATGAAGCGGCATCGAAATATCGGGATCTCACAAAACCACTGAACTTTCCATAATTAAGTTTTATTCGAACATTGAATTACCATTATTATTGCTATTATTACTATTACTGAAGCACAATTCCAGTGGGTATCGAACCCCACTCGTTTTTATTTATTGCTACAAAATTGATAGCCCTTAAAAATATAAAATCGATATCTTATATATAAGCTGTCTTACAACCAATAACGGATTTTCATTATAGAAGCTTACTACAAGATTACTGTGTCACTTACTGAGCAATAGATATTAGTGAAAATTAAAGTAAGAGGAAATATTAAAAAACAAGCCACACGTAAACAGCAAAAAACCCGTGTGCGAATGCGCAAATGTGTGTGTTTGTGTGTGTGTTTGTGTGCGTGTGTGAGGGTGTGGGTGTGTGCGTGCGTGCGAGAGTGCGAGAGTGTCGCACATACTCTTTGAACCGTATTATCATTCCTTAATATATTTTATGATATACTAGAAGTCCGCCCCGTCTTCTCCGGTGGTACATATATAGCACTCATCGGGATCCCGCACATATCCAACGGTGAAATAACGACTGAAATCGGTTCTGACATTCCTGAGAATATCGCTTTTAAATAAAAAACCTCTTCAGCTACCTGCTACGCCACCTGTAGGAAATTAGTCGTACCAACTCCGATTAAGAAACAAATTTTATTAGCAAAGGTTTATATTCAATGACGCAATCTTAGATATATGCGGTCATGTCAAAGCACAGTACGAAAACTTTCAAAAAGGAATATTTTTCCCCGTTTTTGTTACATTCTTGATTCATGCTCCGCTTCTATTGATAGTAGCGTTATGTTCTATATTCTATAGCCTTTCTCGATAAATGGAATATCCAATAGAAAATTAATCTTTCAATTCGGACCTGTACTTCCCGAGATCCTAGCGTTCAAACAAACAAACTCTTCAGCTTTATAATACTAGTATAGATTGACTCTGATTTAACTCGCTGTGTCTATCGTAACACAAGTCTGTTGTTTTTGTCATAATCATTGCTTGCGGCGTACAAGGGTAAAGTTTCTGGTTTTGAGGGAAATCACCCATCTATAAGTACCGGAAGGTTTTTGCGCTTGTTTCCTTTTGTGCGCAAATGTTTGTCTAATTATGTGTAATAATTTCTGAACATTAACTTTGTGGATTGTCTTGAAAATTGTTTTTTGCTAGCTCTTTTGTATTTACCAGTAATTTATAAAATGTCTTTCTCGAATTCATAGTTAAACCAGAAGACCCTGCGGTTTCACGCGCGTTCAAAGGGGTATTTGTTTATTTCACGGAACCCACTTTATTTTCCTCCAGTAAGAGTAGCCTAAATCATGCATTAAAAGATCAGCTATCTTGTAATGAAAGTCTCGTCATTATCGGTCCAGCCGACCGGTCGTCGGATAGAGGACGAGCTGGACATGGGTCTGATTTTAAACAACAGCTGAGTCTACTTATAACAGCACACACGCACCTATTAGAACACGAAGAGTTTAAATCTCCTAGTCCTAGCACTGCACTGTGCTCGACGCCCAGATTGATATATGATGATTCATCTCTATAAAAATAAAACATAAACAGCCCACTAAATGTTCCCACTGCTGGGACTCAGGGCATTCTCTCCCAAAGAGAGAGTCAAGGCCATAATCCAAGAAGCTGGCCCAGTGTGGGTTAGTGGATGACACATGACTTCGAAAGATTCTAAGTACATGTCGGTTGCCTCGCGATGTTTTCCTTCGCCGTTTTAAGTTAGCGGCATTCATCTCTATGCCCTCTAATTTCTCTAGAAACATCGCCCTTCAAACCGGAACATACTGATGTATGCACAACAACTGGCAAAGGTATGTTATCTCCCCAAGCGGAGACCGCGAAGAGTATTGAATTACCATTACCAGAAATCTAAAACAAGCCTAAAATACGATTTACCTAATCCTACTTCAGTGTTACCCGTTTATTTTTACCCTACGAAACAGTAGACACCTGGTGTACAATGAAATCATAAAATGGACTTAATTTTGTGGAACAAAGCCGAAATAAGCCGAAAATTTTGTTCCCGTAACTCCGTTCCAAATTAATCTCCAGATTTTTAAGGAAATAGCAATGAAAAGGGATTATTGTTTGTCTTTGTTGAAAGGAAATTTGAATACGTGTTGAGAATAAGCAACGCTAATATAAGTTGTAGACTAGTCATCCCTATTATTTATTTATTTTTCAAATAGCTAGTATACAAATATGAACTCAATATTAATCACAAATTAGGGTTATAATTTTAACATACTTTGAAAAATGTTATTATTCTGGTAAGACTATTTGCTGAATTCCCCTGGGAAATAACTACACCTTTGTTTTTCTACCGTCAAGAGGTAATGTGAAATTACTATATTCAGGTTCGAAAAGCAATGTTGTCAGATAAATAAAAAGGCGATGTGATAATTCAACTCTTGAAGAAAAATACAATATGGTGTTGGGTAATAAGTTTCATTTGTCATGATCGATCATTACAATCGACGTGGCGCTGTTCTGTAATGGTGAGATGTGTTGGCTACCATCAAGGGCATATCTTGCTCGTCCCAGCACTTTATATTAAAAAAATAACCGTTGCACCAGTGGCAAAGTAATTAACGGTACCATTTTTACGAATACCGTCTTGTGTATTTGTACACAATACACTGTATAGTTACGAACTTAAATATTTTAATTTATGTACTGCCATAGCGTATGACTTTTAAAGAAATATAGTTCAAAGAAACATAATTCAGTTGGTAAAATTACACGTATTGACGTGTAATTTTACCAACTGAATGCGATGCAGATCTCCACCGTCACATTAATTTGGTTCCGTTCCTTACTAAATTTAATACTTATTGCTCAATTCTTGTTAACATAGATAAATTTTGTGCTAATGTTTTGACTGACACCGCTTTCCATAAGATGTCTATTTGTGTATAGTCGTTGCAATAAAAGCTGTTTTTATCCGTCCTGTCAATCTTTTGAGCGCCCTCGCGGTGTCGAGCCTTTTATTGAAAAATGAGGAGAGTTTATATTTCTTTGAGAGGTGGCCAAGTGGAATCTTCAAACAGACATACTGAGTGTTTTTGATTCGATGGTGACATCTCCTTCAGAGTTTTAAGACGTTCAGAATTTCTTTAAAATTACTTTTTAACCCCCGACCAAAAAAGGGGTGTTAGAAGTTTGACGTCGATGTCTGTCTGTGGCACCGTAGAGCTCAAACGGATGGGTTGATTTCAATGCGGTTTTTATTTGATAGTTAATATCCGTGCGGATGTTCTTAGCTATGATTAGTTAATATCGATTCAAGATGGCCGCCGCCACAAAATGGCGGACAAAATATTTCTTCACAGCCTACCTCAATATGGGTATCAAATGAAAGGGCTTGACTAGTAGAATACTATTCACTATAAAAAAATCAAATCCAAGATGGCCGCCACCACAAAATGGTGAATTATTATTTTTCACTACTACCTCAATATATATACTATATCAAACGAAAGGGCTTGACAAGTAGAATGCATTGCCCTATGACAAATTTCAAATCCAAGATGGCCGCCGCCACAAAATGGCGGACAAAATATTTCTTCACAGCCTACCTCAATATGGGTATCAAATGAAAGGGCTTGACTAGTAGAATACTATTCACAATAAAAAAATCAAATCCAAGATGGCCGCCACCACAAAATGGTGAATTATTATTTTTCACTACTACCTCAATATATATACTATATCAAACGAAAGGGCTTGACAAGTAGAATGCATTGCCCTATGACAAATTTCAAATCCAAGATGGCCGCTTCCACAAAATGGCGAAATACATTTCTTTTTTCACAAATCCCTTAATATAGGTATCAAATAAAAGGGCTTGACTAGTAGAATGTTGTACAGATAACAAATCTGAGGTAGTCGGGGGTTACTCAAAATTTTTAATTTTGTTCTTGTAGCTTGCCTTTAAAGGGGTGGTAATGTCCGATTTCAAAATGGTAACTTTGACAGCTTTGCATCTCGACTCTGAGTGTTTTGGCTTAACCTTATCTTCATAATAGCATGAGCAGATAGTTAAATTAATTTTTGCTTTATTGCTTAAAGCAATGTCATCTAGGGCCTAGATTCTAGGCAACCGTGCAAGGAGATTGTTATTTACATAACGTGGTCCTTTAATAAGATAAATTGTGCTAGAAATTAGTTACTTCTTTTTATTTCGAAATTTCAAAAAAATTCGAAAAATTTCGAAATCATGTATTACTTCACCAATTACTTTGTGGTTAATTAATATGTGCAATACCTATAGTGAATCGATGTAATTATCGACTGCGAATCGGTTAGTACTTAAGATGCCCTGGACGCTATGGAGTGATGATTGAAGAAAAGTCGCGTTCAAAAAAGTTCAAACAAAAAACCTCTTCAGCTACCTGCTATGCTACCTGTTGAAAATTGGTCGTAAGAACTTAGATTTAGAAAAACATTAATTAGCAAAGGTTTAGAAAAACATTAATTAGCAATGACGCAATCTTAGACACATTCTGTCACGTCAACGCACGGTACAAAAGTTCTCAAAAAGGAATATGTTTTTCCGTTTTTGTTACGAGTACATTCTTCACTAATGCTCCGCTCCTATTGATACATAAATAATTTATATTAATATTGGTGGACAATTAACACACAACACCATCTAACCTCAAACTAAGCAAAGCTTGTAGATACTATGGAAGCCAGATAGCCGATATAATACTTACATAGTTTTTAATACGTACCTATTATACATAAAACACACCCAGGACCCAGTACAAATATTTGAATTCATCAAAATTTGCACTGGGTGGGAATCAAACCCACGACCTTCGGCGTCGCAGGCAGAGTTACTACCCACTAAGCCTCTAGGCCAGTTCAGTGATAGTAGCGTAATGTTGGATTATAGCCTATCATATATAGCCTTCGTTGATAAATAGACTCCAATAGAAAAAGAGTCTTTCAATTCGGACCAGCAGGTCTACTACGAAGTCCGATACACGATATATCGGCCGAAGTTTTAGACGTTTTATACCACGAAACACAATCGGTCGGTTGATGACACAAAAACTGTCAAATCAGCGTCGTTCGGGATGAACGAAACGCACGATCAGATCAACCGACCGATTGTGTTTCGTGGTATAAAACGTCCATAACTTCGGCCGATATATCGTTTATTGGACTTCGTAGTAGACCTGCTGTAGCTCCCGGAGATCCTAGCGTTCAAACAAACAAACAAACTCTTCAACTTTAAAATATTAGTATAGACTTGAAAAAGAGTATTTGTGTGAAATTTTATTATTAAAAATTTACTGTCTGTATGTAGTGTGCTGGTTATGTGTATCCATATAATATCATGATAATACAAATCTATATATGTACAGATATACACTCTAAGCAAAGCCGTTACTGTGATAGCTGCTATGTAACTGCAGCAACGGCCCTGTAACAACACTAGGACTGCGTTTGACAACAATAAGCTGGGTTCAATCGAACCCATATTGCGATTTAACCCTATCAATGGCTCCTCGGTTTTTGTCGTTGCTTTGTACTCAATACAATGGATTTGTTCAGCATATGTGTAGTCAGTAGATAAGATCTGAAGATCTAAAACTTTTTTGAAAATTAATCTCTTACAAATATATACTGCTATACTTACAGCCATAATTAACCACCCAGCGATAAATTTAGTCACTTTGTAAGACTCACTAGGATTTTGTAGGATTATTCTTAAAACCGTTTATATTTTCCAATCTATACTAATATTATAAAGCTGAAGAGTTTGTTTGTTTGTTTGAACGCTAGGATCTCGGGAAGTACTGGTCCGAATTAAAAGATACTTTTTCTATTAGATAGTCCATTTATCCAGGAAGGCTTTGGGCTATAGAACATAACGCTACAATCAATAGAATCGGAGCATGAATCAAGAATGTAACAAAAAGGGGGGTTTAAACATATTTCTTTTTGAGAGTTTTCGTAGCGTGCTTTGTCCACAGACTAAGTAGAGAGATACACTTGACATGACAGCATGACAGCGATTATGTCAACTTCAACTTCAAATTTTTATTTCCATTCGGTAATGTCACCGTAATTTCGCCAATGTCCAAGATTGCGTCATTGAATATAAACCTTTGCTAATCAAATTTGTTTATAAATCTGAGTTGGTACGACCATTTTCCGACAGGGGGCGTAGCAGGTAGCTTTAGAAGTTTTTTGTTTGAAAGCGATATTATCAGGAATGGCTGAACCGATTTCAGTCATAATATTATACCGTTGGATATGTACGGGATCCCGATGAGCGCCCTATAATGTACCACGGGCGAAGCCGGGGCGGGCATCTAGTTAGAGATATAACATCAAAGATCTCTGGGTGACGAGCGCAGTGCAGTGCTAGGTAATGACTTGGACTCTTCATGTTCCAATAGCTGCGTGTCAGCGTGTTACTGTGCTAGTATGTGGCAGGCATGTTGTTTACCATGCACACGTCCTACTCGTCTCGTTACTCTTTATTTAAATAAAATAAATAAATAAATCTTCTACTGCTTAATGATAATTTTCAACGTACGTACTACAATAAAGTTTGCCTTTCATCGATCATCAACAGCCCACTAAATGTTCCCACTGCTGGGACGCGGGCCTTCTCTCGCTAGGAGAGAGTTAAGGCCATAATACACCACGCTGGCTCAGTGCGGGTTGGTGTATGACACATGACTTCGAAAGATTCTAGGTACATGTCGGTTTCCGCACGATGTTTTCCTTCACCGTTTTAAGTTAACGGCATTACGCATTAAGTTTGCTTTTAAAAGTAACGATGTCTGCAAACTAGGAGAAGAGTTTATTGTGCCTGTGAATTATATATAAACAAATTTGACAAACTTAGAGCAGTTAGTGAGTAGTATCCCTTACCAATATTATAAATGCGAAAGGTTTTGAATTTTTGTTGCTCAATCACGTCGGAACTGCTGAATAGAATCGTTGATGATGCACTCATTTTAAATAAATATAAATAAACGGGTAACTTTCGTTTGAAATAGTCTGTCTAGTCAGACTCCAGTTTCGATCGCGTCCGGCGATCTTTTTTAAGAACAATGCGCTCGCGTTTTCGCTGCTCGTTTGAAGCTGCGAACACGTGCGCGCACTCTCCTGGAAAAAGATCGCCAGACGCGATCGAAACTTGAGTCGGGCTGGACTGACTATATTAAACGTGAGTTACCCGTGTATTCAATTAAAATGTGTAATAACCACGTTAGTTCTCATACTAATAATGTACTCATCTCGCGTAATATTAATCACAAGGTCATATGAAATCGTTTTTAAGTTATGAGGAGGACAAAAGTAGCTTCAAATGGTTCGTGTAATATTCATGGTGCGGCTCTCCAGCTTACTTGAATGAACTTGGCTAGCTACACTGCCGTGTGTCTAGATTTATATCTTGCTGTAAAGATGACGTATTACGCAAAATTAGTGCTTTATACTGAATTCAAAGTTACAATAAGTGTTCACTCAATTGTAACTTAGAATGGGGAAAGTGGTACGTAAAATCACTTGAAACTTTGTGACAGTTAAAGCTTCTTTAGAATACAGATACACTAGCTTTTGGTTTGTTAAAAAATACCAAGTATTTAGTTATAATTATACAAGCATTCAAAATACGCAAAAATATCTACAGCGTGTGACGTCATTGCACAACGGTCTACTCCGCTTAGGCTCAAGTCGGCAGCTGTAGTAGCTAGCAGTAGTTTGTGTAATGTTTTCTTTTGTTTCATCGCTTCCAGTTGTGGACGAACTGAGCGAGTGTTGTGGTAAGACGTAACGCGCACCGCTCACTTTAAAATTCTATATCTTGGAAACTAATTGACGCATTGAAATAATTCTGTCACGAGTATTTATTATTTTTAACGAAGAATACAGAAAGGATATCAAAATTAATGAACATTCTCTATTGTCCACCAATATTTATGTAATTTATTTATTTAATTTTAAAAACTAATTTAACCTCGAAGTTTTCACTTGTATCGGTAGTCCCTACGACTGCCAATAAATAGATATATTTAAACTGGCAGCATCCCACGGTTTTACCCGCGTAGTCCCGTTCCCATTATTTTCCCGAATAAAAAATAGCCTATCTTTTATTTTAGACTATAATCTGTGTTCAAAATTTCAGCCCGATCCGTTCATAGGCTACGACGTGATTGTAGCAAAAAACATCCAAACCTAACTTTGGAAGTTATAATTTTAATATTAGTATCATGTACGAATCTTTACCACTGCGTTGTACGATCACGTTTGGTAGTGTCATGTAAATAGATACGTTTCATTGTGTTCGCAAATTCGTGTATGTCGGCGATACGACTGGGTCTTGGATTAAATAGAGAACAACTAAACTAGATTATCTATACTAATATCATCATTGGCCATGTTCTATCTATTCATTCAATTGAATCCTACGAATATCTATACTAATATTATAAAGCTGAAGAGTGGTCCTTCACTGTTGGTCTCATAACGAAGCTCAAAGTCACACAGCGAGCTATGGAGAGAGCTATGCTCGGAGTCTCTTTGCGCGACAGAATCCGTAATGAGGATATTCGCAAAAGAACGAAAGTAGCCGACATAGCTCAAAGAGTAAGCAAGCTGAAGTGGCAATGGGCAGGCCACATCGCTCGCAGAACTGACAACCGATGGGGAAGAAAGGTTCTTGAGTGGCGACCACGAACCGGGAGACGCAGTGTTGGACGGCCTCCCACTAGATGGACAGATGACCTCACAAAGGTCGCTGGAAACCGCTGGTTGCAGGTTGCGCAGGACCGATCGTTGTGGAAATCTAGGGGGGAGGCCTATGTTCAGCAGTGGACGTCTTGTGGCTGATGATGATGATGATGATGAAGAGTTTGTTTGTTTGAACACTAGGATCTCGGGAACTACTGGTCCGAATTGAAAGATTTTTTTCTATTGGATAGTCCATTTATCGAGGACAGCTATAGGCTATACTCGTATAACATAACGCTACTATCCATAGAAGCGGAGCATGAATAAAGAATGTAACAAAAACGGTAAAAAATATTCCTTTTCGAGAGTTTTCGTACTGTGCTTTGTACATGATAGCATCTGTCTAAGATTGCGTCATTGAATATAAACCTTTGCTGAGGTGTTGAATCTGAGCCTTTGCTAATCAAATTTGTTTCTAAATTTGAGTTGGTACGACCAATTTCCGACAGGTGGCGTAGCAGGTAGCTAAAGAGATTTTTTGTTTGAAAGCGATATTCTCAGGAATTACTGAACCGATTTCAGTCAACTTTCACCATTGGATATGTACGGGAACCCGATGAATGCTATATAATGTACCACCGGCGAAGCCGGGGCGGACATCTAGTTATAAAATAAATGTCAATGTATAAGTCTGAATCTGATTGCAATTCGGAACACAGTTAGGTTAGGGCCTGGAAGAGCACATAAGCCAAGCTTTTTATAGCGGGAAAAAATGGGAATGGGAGTTAAGGGGAAATAACCTACTAATATTAGGTATAATTAAGTATATTTTGTAGTGGTAGTTTGTAATGGATAGGAGTCAGCAGAATCCACTTGATAAAGTACTACACCCTTGCCAGTTATTTATATTACCGCCAAGCAGTAGGAAAGTGTAGTATGTAATAGAATGTATTAATTGCCTATATATGGAACCGGTTTGTATGGTCCGGTCACTATTGCTGTTTTATGTGTGGAATTCTCGAATTTTGGTTTAATACGTTTTTCAAGTGGTAATATTTTTTTGTTGGTATTTACGACTTTTACAATTTAAGCAGATACTTTTTTTTGAGAGTATCCAGTTTCGACCGCAAACGTAAATATAGTTTGTATTGTTCCTACCGGAAAGATTCATAATTTGGCCAGTTTTTCTGTGTCTGGTGTTTCTATGTACATTAATTTACAAAATATGTATTTAAAATATATTCGTATAAGTATTATAACATCAATCTGGCTCCCCTAGCTTTACTTTGTTTGGGATCATGTTATGTTTGAAATGTCCACCAGTATATATGTATTCATTTAATATTTCTACTACCTACCTAATGTGCAAAATCACAGTGCTCCGGTTTGAAGAGCAATGTTTCCAGAAATAGAAACAATATCGTCGACCCATCTTGCAGCTGGACGTCATACACTCTGCTTACCTTGCCTCGGCCACCACTCCGTCACTAATGGCGGATTAAACCATAGAACACATTAATTAAAGCTGCAATCAAATTCTACGGAAAACAAAGTTAAAATACACAAAAACGATTAATTATTCGAGTACCCGCATTCAAACACCAATAGACCGGAAAAAAACACTTTTTGAAAACCATTCAGTTCCACGTAGGATTTCTATTCAGGCAGCATTAATTAAAAATTAGCGTTGAAAGTCAAACGGACCATTAACTTTCACTTTTGAAGAGCATTGAAACATGACGGTATAGAAATATGCGGGAATTAACGCTTGGTTTACACTGTGCAAGTCATTATAAGTTTGAAACGTACAGCTTTAGATACAAAATCATAACAATTTTCAAATACGAAACACACAAACACGTGACACAACAAAGCTTAAATAAGCAGCGGACATTTTGTTTTGATGTATGCAGTGCTGCCATTGTATAAATATCTTAATATCGATCTAAAAGAATCGATTATGATCGTAGTATCGATGAATCGATACTATTCTATAATGGTGGACATTTTTTGACACAATAACTAAATTATTCATATTAATTAGCTACAGTGTTGCTGAAAAAACAACTTAAAACCGATGTTTATTGTTTAATTCACGCATAAATGTGAAAATGTGATTTTTTTGTATCGATTTAAAGATGAAATTGGCAAACATCGATATTAATGAAAGCTTAAAGACTGGCAGTATAGTTAGTTGAGGGATGGAAAGAATGGTTAAAATACTTATAAACTATAAGTTTATTAATCTGGGTGCTGAAATAATTCATGAAAATTCTTTACAAAAATAATTAGAATTTTGGACTAAATCAAATTATCAAGAAAATGTTGTCCAGTTTGAACCATGTCCTTTGTTACTAATTCTAATATGTCAGTAAATGCCATCTTATCTTATCTAGAACGTAAATCTCGGCAAAACAAACCTCCTAAAAACCCGCTCCCGTCATTTTCGCGTGATCAAAAGTACCCTATCGTCACCGTAGAGTGAAGACCTCGTATGTCACTTTTTGGCCAAATTCGTTTTATTGCGCCATTGGAAAGAAAACCTTATAGCCCATAATCTAAGCTTACTTTCAAACAAATCCGACACTGCTACTGCCATCTATGCTAATAAATGAGAAGCTCGTTTCTCACACTCGAGGTCATTCTGCCGTGATAACCCCGAAAGTAAAGTGTATTCGGACCTCATTTTAATTGTTTTTCGTGGAAAAAGTAGTGTATAAGGTGTATACGTATGCAATAAAGTAAAAGGTAAGTCTCTTTTTTATTTTGCAAGTATTAATTAGCAAAAATGTGGCGTAGTTAAGTCTTAAAAGGACTTTTGTTTGAAATAAAATTGAAAACCACGTACCGGCGCGCGAGTTACTTTGAATAACTCGGATGTCACATCCAAGGTATTCATTGTATGGTAAAAGTCTTGTATTAATTACAAAAACATAATACGAGTCGGTGTCCAATTTACAGCTTTAATATTCTGTATAACAAGAGTCATTTTAGATTATTTGTTTTGGAAAGAAAATGGTAGGTACCAATAACACAAACCAAAACGAGATCCGGGGTTTTCCTATTTATTTTTTAATAAATAAACTGTATCCAATCACATCCAAGTATTTCGTTATTGTTCGATATACCTACGTAAAACCTCAGTAAAACTTTCGAATAACGAAAACTGTATTCTTTCATACAAGATCCATGGTATTGATTTTTGTTTTCAGGTTAAATCTTAGCTTTATACAACCATTAAGTTGTTTGTACCGCAACCGAGGTTTTCATTTTAGTTTATTAGTATGGGTAAATACATGCTAGTTTTAGTTTACACATTTAACCCTTGTGGAGTCGCGCAACTAAACAGTACTTACTCGGTTAAAAAAGGATTAATTATTAATAAAATTTATTGTTTTAGGGATTAACAGTATGTCATCATTTGGTGATGAGGATAGTAATTGTTCATTTGGTTCTACGTCCATATTACCGCAAGATGTTAGTGACAAAACAGATAAGAAACATGTAGTCACTCTTTCCGAGCTGTGTCTTCGCGTGATAAATTCGAAGAAATGTTTATTTGGAAAGAAAAGTGTTTCTGATGTTTCTAAACAGATTGCAGGTAAATCTAATATTACTTTAAGTTTTTTTTGTTTTTTTAAATAAAGAGTGACGAGACGATCAGGACATGTGCCTGATGGTAAGCAACATGCCTGACAAATAACAGCACAGTGACACGCAGCTATTGGAACATGAAGAGTCCAAATCATTACCTAGCACTGCACTGCGCTCGTCACCCGGAGATCTAAGATCTTATATCTCTAAGCCCTGTAATTTCTCTGGAAACATTGCCCTTCAAACCGGAACATAGTTGATAAAGATCAGCTAATTTGCACTAAACTTTGGGTTCAAAGTTTAGTGCAAATTAGCGTTCTTTTTTTATTTACTTTTTGCAGTCTAGGAGGTTTCCTAGACTGCAAAAAGTAGAAGGTGTCAATATTTTTTGTTATACTACTAGTTTCTTACAGCCAGGGGAGTTCCGTGAATAAAATATTAAAAAACATGTATTTGTCATTTTTATTTATTTATTTATAATTCACGGGATGTTTTTTTAACAAAAGATGTTTTGTTTCTGCAGTCTAAGGTTCCAAGCTGGTTGAAAATCTACTAAGTACCTACTAATTTTAGCTTAATGTCTCGTAAGTTTCCCTTAATAGTTTTCATAACTTTTTGGTGCTGATCACGATGTCACCTATATTCCCACAGACGAAGAAGATACTGTGCTTTTAAAAGATAATTTTGATGACGAAGAAGTTACCCTGCTGAAAGACTCTTATATGCAACCATCTCTTAAAACATTTCTAAGAGAAATAGAAATGATGCCGTCATCAACTCGACTTTTAAGAGACATAGAAATGATGCCGTCATCATCTGATAATATTTTAAATTTTGATAGCTTTGAAACTGAAAATCTTATGAATACCTCTGAAATTATGTCCTTTAGATCAAGCCTGTTTGAACAAGTTCGAAGTCCACTAGCCGCTATAGATGAGAATATCCAAGCAGATACGACTCATTCAGACAACGGGGACTTCTCACCTGATGATAACGATGTTGAGTATCGACCCGACAATAATATATTATCCGATACATCCGGCGAAAGTATCTTTGTGGAAACCGGAACAAATCAGAAACGGAGAGCTAAAAGAGGTAAAGCTGTAAAAGAATGTTGGGTCACCGAAACACGTAAAAACAAAAGAATGAAAGGACTAACTTACGAAGGAAGAAGAAAAACAGAAGAAGGAAAAATAGTTTTTGATCAAAAAAAAAATAAACGATCTTTGAAGGCTCGGTGCTGTCATGCAGAAGACGCAAGATACTTCAAGTGCCACAAAATATCCGATGAATTCAGAAAAAAGACATTTGAGGATTTTTGGAGCTTATCGTGGCAAGCAAAGAAAGTTTGGATTAAACAGTTAGTAAGATGTGAAGCGCTTTCAAGTCGATCACGAAGGGGATTCAATTATAAATATACATTAAATGGCGAAAAAGTATGCAAGCACATGTTTTTAAATACATTTTGTCTAGGCGAATGGTCGGTACACCACTGGGTAAAAAGTGAAGAACCAGCTCCGACTTTGCAAAAAAAAAATAGAAATATTTCTACCAAACAAAATGAAACTGAGAAGAGACGTAAAGTCAAAGAGTTTTGGACAAACTTCCTAAATTAGAGTCTCATTATTGCCGCAAATCGACACAAAAACTTTATCTGGAACCGAAATGGAACAGTAAAGAAGGTTTATTTAGGGAATATGTTAACTACTTAAAAATAATGAAAATGAAGCTTTTACCGTCTCCAGGTACGTTTTTGGGAAGAATTTGAGGCAATGAATTTGTCTTTATTTTCTCCTAAAAAGACGAGTGCGACATTTGCTGCGCCAAAAAAGTTGGTAATCTCACTGACGAAGCATACGCAGAAC
This sequence comes from Ectropis grisescens, assembly GCA_017562165.1. Taxonomy (NCBI): domain Eukaryota; kingdom Metazoa; phylum Arthropoda; class Insecta; order Lepidoptera; family Geometridae; genus Ectropis; species Ectropis grisescens. The sequence continues at coordinate 6,123,827 of CM029797.1, forward strand.
ATATTTTAAGGAAAGATACGGCAAGGCAGGAGAAGGAAAATGACAAAAACCTCAGTGATCCATCAGTCAAAGTTTTTACATTTGACTTGCAGGCAGTTTTGTTGGCACCATCACTGAACGCATCGGCTCTCTATTATAAAACTAAACTTAAAGTACACAACTTCACTATATTTGATTTGAATACCAGTGATGGCTTTTGTTTTATTTGGAATGAAAGTGAAGGAAACGTGACCGCCGATGAATTCGCTTCTATAATTTTCAAATTCTTGAATGAAAAAATCGATACTATGGTGAGACATGTCATATTTTGGAGCGATGGCTGCACAAACCAAAACAGGAACGCTATTCTGGCAAATGCTCTACTGCTTATTGCTGTGCAAAAATCAATTACCATCACTCACAAGTATCTAGAAAAAGGTCACACTCAAATGGAGTGTGACTCGATGCACAACACAATAGAGAAAATTGAAAATCGCGAGATTTACTCACCAGCCCAATACATCGACGTGTGCCGAAGTGCTAGGCTGAGGCCATATGATGTCAAATATTTAGAACACACGTATTTTAAGAAATTTAGCAAATTGCCATATCTTAATTCTATAAGACCTGGAAAGAAAGTTGGCGATGCCACAGTTTTGATTTGCGCGTTATAGAGTACAGAAGGATGGAACTATTTGGTACAAAAAAAACTTTGCCGACGAATTCACACAACTGGCAAAAAAATTAAAAATGCCCGGAATTAACGACGATATTCCGCCGTTATACGAGTCAAGGATTGCAATTCCACGAAACAAATACATTCATCTTCAAGAGTTAAAAGCCGTTTTGCCTCGTGATGTCCACTCTTTCTATGACGAGATACCTCACATCTGCAGTGAGCAGAGGAGAAACACCAATTGTAATTGCAAAAGAAGTTAAATTATTATTTTTCACTTAGTTTCAAAATTAAAGATTGCCTACTTTAGGCAATAAAATAATTAATATTCAAACAAATACTTGCTGCAAGCTTGGCCCTGTTCAAAATTATTATTCAATCATTCCTTTGCTGTGTAGTAAGATAACGAAAAAAACTTGTCAACGATATAGTTATATGTTAAGTTTTATTATGAATGTACCTTAAATTAGAGTAGGATACAAATGAAAAGATGTTCCTGTTTTTTTTAATAATTTTGTAGTTGCCATAAATACTATGAAGTCTAAAGACTTAAATGATACAATTTTGTAGCAAATATTTGGTATTTGCGAAGAAAAGACTTCTTAGTTGTTAGTTGTATGATTGTATTGTAAGTTTTAACTCATACCAAAAAAAGTTTTGTCTAGTATCATTTTAAAGTAAGCTAAAAATCTTTATATTACGGTTAAAAACCTTATTATTAAGGTTGGAATTATTATTATTATAATTTATTAATCCTTATTATGGATATTATTGTAAAACGAGATTTTTTTTTAAGAATGTTGATTGATTTGGTCGCCACAAAAGGGTTAACGTAGAATGATGACTGATTACTTACTTATTTTTTTTATGATGGTATGTACCTATTTAAAATAATAAAACTACTATTATAAGCGTAAAGACTGAATGATACCTACTAATTAAGGCAATTTAGTTACTAAAAGTGTCGTAGAAATTATGGTCTAGGTGTTTTTTTTAGCATTTTATGTAAATCTGTTATTTCTTACAAAGACTTGTTATTGTAGCATGTTAGTCATAATTATAGTATGTATATGATTTTATGACTTGAAGACTTCTATAAATCCAAAAAAATTCGTAATAAAACTGAAAATAAACAATTTATTCAAAATATAATATTTGTTTGTTTTAACGAAAACCACGTAAAATAATTACTGTGAATGAAAACAAGCTCGATAACCTCGTAAGTGGTGGTTATGGTATTTAGGCTAATAACTTAATATCTGGTGTTAGCTCATAAAAATACCTATTAATTTCATTTCCAAAAAACACACATAATAATACGTTACATCCTAACAAAATTTTACACTAGACGTTTTTTTTAGTTCCTGAAAAGTTGGGTGCCAGCCACTTACGAGGTCTTCACTCTACGGTGACGCTATGTGCTATTTCAGACTATGATCTGTGTTCCCAATTTCAACCCTATCTCGACCACAGACAGACAATATTTTTATAATTTTACATGAAGATTGAAGTTTAACACTGACATAAAGAAAGGTCGTTTACCCGAGCTGCTAAGTAATCCTCAGAATCAAATATTGAAACAACTGTACTTGATTTCGAACTTAACTGAAATTTATCAAGTTCAATTGAGTTTTCAAAAATTAGGATTATATAGGATTCGGTATGGGCCCTAGTTTAAATTTGATCAAGAAAAACAAAAGAAAGCAGACAAAAATTCTAGAAATTCTATGTCAAACTTAAATTTGAAATGATGGAGTGATTAGGATTTAGCTTTCTAATGTATTTATTTGTTTTACAGTTACTTAAAAACTTACAGCTATTGCCAAAACGTTTTATTTGCACTATACATACAAATTACATAAATATAGATATTTGTATGTAAAAACGACAAATTAAAAAGTAATAATAACAATAATCACGTTTACAATTACAATTTTGTGCCAAAATACGACATACAGTTTGAAAGAAGTGTGCTTAGATTTGAATGAAACAAATCAACGTCTGGCCGGTGCGCCAAGATATCGTTGAGTGCGTGATTCTAATATAGATCATGAATAAAATATAGATTTAGAATATACTAAATGAGAAATTTAGAATGTATGTTGCTCAATCAGTTTGGAACGTTCAGCCGTTTCAATGTGATTGAGCAACAAGACAGACACAAGACAGATTTTTCGTGAATTGAATTCTAGCGTTACGCTCGGGAATGATAAGAAATCTTCGTGTAAACTCAGGACCATTGCCCTCCGGTTTCACCCGCGTAGTTTCCAAAGTAAGCTGTAAAATTCTGAGTTATAAGTTTTCACTTCTATCGGCAGTTCTTAATTGGCAATTTTTTAGTAGTAGGCTAATTGAAAAAAATGAAATGAAAAATGAAAAAATTTATTACCACAAAATTACCAAGATATACAAGACAAAGGTAGAACAATCACATCGATTTTTGGATTTTTGTACACAATTATTAAAATAATATAGTAATATCCGTTGGTTTCCCACTAGGCAAGCCTGTATCGAAAGCCAAAATCCAGAGGAAACAATAACAATTAGACCAAGTCTCGCATTCAAGACAGAATTTCCAATAAAGTTCACAGTTATGGTAGTTCAACTATTTTCTAGTCACTTTTGCATTTGTTTTTGTGGCGAATTAACTTTGTGGCGAATCGCCTATAACCCATTTTTAAAGATACTTTCACACTGTCACATCATCAGCAACTATCCAGCCCGGCCTAACTTACCTCATGTAAACGCCCCATAAAAGTATACAAAAATATACTAGGACTAATTTTCAATAGAGTTAGCGATAGTGGCGGTCCCATTATTTCCTATTCTCGTTTGGCAAGCTGTAAAGTTACTTCTACATCGTCAGCAATCCAACACGACCAAACTTACCACATGTAAACGCTGCATAACGAGCGGACGCCAGGTCGCCCCTTTACCTCGGGTTTGCAGACAAATAAGAGGGAAATGGAACGGAGACAAAATGGCGGCTATTTTTAAACGTGTTCAGATGAGTTATGAACGCTCCCTGAAAGGCTTAAAGACCTGGTTATGCTGAGCACGAAGAATGAATGCTACAATTGCTATTACGGTGAAGTAAGCTTTTGTAACCGACTTTTTTTTTTAAATAAGAAGCAACGAGACGCGCAGGACATGTGCCTGAAATGTGTGAATTTAAATCAATTTCATACTATATCTCCTTTAGTAAAACATGACATATATATTTTTTTAAATAAAGAGTGACAAGACGAGCAGGCCATGTGCCTGATGGTAAGCAACATGCCTGCCACATAACAGGACAGTGACACACAGCTATTGGAACATGAAGAGTCCAAATCATTACCTAGCACTGCACTGCGCTAATCCCCCAGAGATCTAAGATGTTAAAATATCTCTAAGCCCTGTAATTTCTCTGGAAACATTGCCCTTCAAACCGGCAGGTGTGGTACTTTCCCAGGCGGACTCTGCTAGGAGTCCTACTACTACATAAAAGAAGGAGGTAAATGCGTTATTTATGATAGCTCCGTATATTGTGAATCGATTTTTCGAAGTACCCCTCAGAAAAGTTTATTAGGGGCTACAGGCAGCTATATCAATGCACATAATTGTAAGTACCATGGACGTACAAAAAAAGTCGGACGTAGTCTCGCTAAAACAAAACTGTGTCCATCGAGTCGGCCACATAATATGCACGTTTGTGCTGTCACATACAGGTTGACACGCACCTATCAGTGGGTCATTACACGCGCTACTTGTGTATATGTGTGCGTGTCAGCCAATCATGGCACACGTGACAACCTGAAATGGCACACGTGCAAAAGTGGCAGACTCTAGTGACACAGTTTTTTTTTTACGTCCATGCTAAGTACATATTAAAATACATAAACAGAGACAGTACAAATATCCCTATTAAATTAGATAGATTTAAATCCAAATACAAATAGAACGGCTTAAATAACTCCTGACAAAACAAAGCGCACATCCAGCTGTCGTAAGGCCGGTCCGTGCTATCACTCAATATTGATGACGTCATTTGTCGGGTTTGACCCCCGCGCGAGACTCGCATGCACAGTTTTTGGTACGTGGTTTAATTTACAAGAAAAATGCGGATTTTTTTTTCTATAGACCAGCATTTCCCAAAGTGGGCGATAACGCCCCCTTGTGGGCGATGCAGGTCTAAAGGGGGACTGGGGTAAGAGACCCAGAAAAATAATGTTGGCGTTGAGTAGCGGCTCGGAGTCCGCTGTGTACTTTCTTTCTACTGAGCTCAGGTCTCAAGTTAACTCTCTTAAGAAAAATCTTGTTTAAAATAAATGTTTAATCTCTGCTAATGTGGCTTACAATAATTAATTAATTTAATTTGACGTTAAAGTGGCTTTTAAATTAGTGAAAAAATGGGGGCGCTAAAAAAATTACTCTCAAAGTCTAAGAATGTGTGTAATAAGTTTGGGAACCCCTGGTATAGATTTGGTAGGACTCCTAGCAGAGTCCGCCTGGGGAAGTACCACACCTTTGCCAGTTATTCTACCGCCAAGCAGTAATGTGAAAACATTACTGTGTTCCGGTTTGAAGGGCAATGTTTCCAGAGACAATGCAATGCAGGGCAATGTTTACAGGGCTTAGAGATATAACATCTTAGATCTCTGGGTGATGAGCGCAGTGCAGTGCTAGGTAATAATTTTGACTCTTTATGTTCCAATAGCTGCGTGTCACTGTGCTGTTATGTGGCAGGCATGTTGCTTCCCATCAGGCACATGTCCTGCTCGTCTCGTCACTCCTTATTTAAAAAAAAAGTAATGACTGACGGGACGACCAGCAGGTCTACCGCCTAACTGTCCTGCTTTCTGCTATGCTTTGATTTGTGACGTCATCAGCCAATTTGATAACGCCGACGAAAGCAGACAATTACATCTGATTTCGTATGCAGCGAAACTGAAAGCAGACTAGTTGCCTGCTTTCATTGGCGAAAGCCGAAAGCAGAAAGCAGGAGAGTTACAGCCCTTCTACCGCCTAACTAAATCAGCTTTCGCTTTGCGGTCTCTATCATTTCAAGCGGGAAGAAAAGAGAGAAATTTCGAAGCTAAAACATTTTTCGTTCGGCGGTTGAACCTCCGGAGAGGTATACGGGACATGTGCTTGATGGTAAGCACACAGACATATTGTATGCCTCTCGCAAAGGCCAGTTTGTATGGGGCAACTTTTAAAATGTTTTGTATCATCTTATCTTACCTACAAACAGCAATAAAGATTTTTGTATTTGGATTTGTATTTCTAAGCAACGTGCCTGTAGATAACGGCACAGTGACACGCGGCTATTGGAACGTGAAGATTCCGAATCATTGCACTGCGCTCGTCACCCATAGATATAAAAGTATTTATCTCTATGCCCTGTAATTTCTCTGAAACCATGGCCTTTCAAACCGAGATGTTTGCACACTACAGCTTGGCGGTAAATATAAAAAAAAAATTGGTAGTCACAGGAAATACTGATAGAAGTGAAAACTTATTACTCAGAATGGGCGTGGCCATAAATGACGCTGGCCATCTAAAAATGCGTCAGCATGGTCCCGAGCTTACCCGAAGATTTCTTTCATTCGCGAGCGTGATGCTTGAGATCAATTCACAGCCCATGAAAAATCTGTCTGGGGTGCGCCGAAATAAGTTTTCACTTCAGTGATAATAATAAATAAATAATAGACTCAAAAATACGGGGTTAATTGTGCCGGTGTATATATATTAAGAGTCTATTTAATCAAACGGGATAATCGTGAGTAAAATCGTGAGGCGCGACTAATAAAGGACGGGTCTCTTTCGGTCTGGTATAGATCTGCGTAACCCTAAACTAAAAAAAATATTTTAAAAATGTTAAATTCATTTATTTCAAGTAATATAATATGTAGACTCATACACTTAATCATTCATTCAATCTATTTCCTCACATTACATCAGAATTACAAGTCATTTAATTTTACATTAAGTGTTTTATCATTAAATTTTACACACTTCACATACTAAACATATTTGTTATGTTTAGTAATAATTTTTAGTTTAGTTTGTGAGAAACTACATAATTGTTCTCATATAAATTTGCAGTACCTGGGTGACCGAGCTTTGCTCGGCTACTTAGATAAATACTGATTTTCTAAAAAAAGAATGAACTTGAAAAAAGAACGCGGCCGGTTGGATTCGAACCCGGACCTAACACATTTCAACCACCCATCTTCCCGACTGAGCTAACATACTGTCGCGCGCCGTCGCGAAATTTACTATCGCATTCTAATCTTTATGTAACAGTGTTTCGTTGTCTAAAAACGCGCGTAAAACGGTGTTTTTTTAAAATAAAACCTGGCTAGATCGATTTATCGTCCCCGAAACCCTTTGTATACATAATTAATTTCATGAAAATCGTTCGAGCCGTTTCCGAGATTCAGATATATATACTTACAAGAATTGCTCGTTTAAAGGTATAAGATAAAAATATACATATTTAAGTCAAAGAAACAGTCTACAAACTAAGTTCCTGTCTTCTCGGAAGCAGGGAACATTGAAAACACTGGTAAATGAGAACTACGAACAATTTGACTTTGTAAACTTTGTTGTTACTTAATATTTATTGTTCTTCTTGGAAACAGTTTTTATCTGAAAGTATTTGTAGTGGTAGGACTTTTTGTAAACAAGAGGAGATTTAACTCCTGGAAACATTGGTAAACTATATGTTCTAATATCTGTACCTTGTAACTTTGATTTAAAAAACCAGACTGCTAAAAATCAACACGTGAAACCCCTTATATACTGTTCATGGACACATTGATGATTGGCTTTTGGTCTTTTATCAATTAGTAAGTAATAGCAAAATTGAAAATTTTGATAAACCCACGACTACCTCGGATTTGTTATCTGTACAACCATCTGTTAACGCTCCATCGAAGGCCGCATCGTCGCTTAACATCAGGCGAGATGGCGATCAAGTGTAATCCTATTCAAGTTAAAAAAAACATTCTACTAGTCAAGCCCTTTCATTTGGTACCCATATTGAGGGAGTTGCGAAAAAAGAAATGTATTTCGCCATTTTGTGGTAGCGGCCATCTTGTATTTGAAATTTGTTATAAAGCGCATAGTATTCTACTAGTAGAGCCCTTTCATTTGACACCCATATTGAGGTAGTAGTGAGACAGACAGACATCGACGTCAAACTTACACCCCTTTTTTTTGGTCGGGGTTTAAAAAAGGTTTCAATCCAACGGCTTATAATGGCAAATTCTTTGCCTTTCAGGCAGGTAAATTGTGGAAGGAATGGCCCGTTGCTGTTAGAAAATCGCCATCACTCGATTCTTTTAAAGCTCATGTTAAAGATTATCATTTGTCTAAGCTGTAGTCACAATCTCATATTTTATTTTCGTTACTACTAGATATGCCTATTTATCTACTATGGTTTTATATGCATGTAATTAATTTATCTTTTTCTAATCGTTTATTTTTCTTCTGATAATATGGTTTGTTTTATTTTCTAGATATTTATATATCTACAGTTATATATATATATAAAAATCAATGCCACTTTTCGTTGTAAGTGAACTCCTTCTAAACGTCCAATTTGAATTGACTTTTTTGTATATATATATATATATTTTTTTTTTTTAAAATAAAGAGTGACGAGACGATCAGGACATGTGCCTGATGGTAAGCAACATGCCTGACACATAACAGCAAAGTGACACGCAGCTATTGGAACATGAAGAGTCCAAATCATTACCTAGCACTGCACTGCGCTCGTCACCCAGAGATCTAAGCTCTTATATCTCTAAGCCCTGTAATTTCTCTGGAAACATTGCCCTTCAAACCGGAACACAGTAATGTTTGCACATTCCTGCTTGGCGGTAGAATAACTGGCAAAGGTGTGGTACTTCCCCAGGCGGACTCTGCCAAGAGTCCTACCACTACATAATATACAATATATGTTTGGGTAGAGCCCTGAATAGTTTAGATTCACAAATCATACCGGCAGATGGCGCTGCAGTTGATATCTTGGTTACTATCCGAGCTAAGCCGGAACGGGCCGCTAGTTTACTATATTTATTTGTATATTTATTAGTATATTTTACAAATATTGTATGTGTAAGTAATCTCTATTAGTATGTATGTTTATTTATTTATTTACTTTTTACAGTATGTAAACACATTAGATCGTCTTATCTATTTAGCACACCCCGCTTTTTATTACTTCTATATAAACATTTCCATCCCAAGGTTGCCTGGAAGAGATACCTTTTAGCGATAAGGCCGCCGTTTGTAACACTAGTTTTAATGTTTTTGTTTTCTTTCACTGAATTGTTTTGGTGTGTACAATAAAGAGTATCTATCTATCTCACGATTGTGAAAAGCACGATCTACCTACTATGCAACCGAGACTGATCTGGTACTGGAAAACACAGGTAGCTGTCCGCTCTAGTTATCTTGAGTCTACATTTACAGCGGAGTGGGTACTTCCTCGCACCTGGGTCCGGGCTATCGATCAGGGCACAGCCGTCGCCTTACTCACTTTCAGGGGTCTGTGGCATTGAAATACTTTACTTTTTTTAACTTTTATAAGTTTACACTTGACCGCCATCTCGCCTGATGTTAAGCGACGATGCGGTCTACGATGGAGCGTGTCTACCTAGCAGAAACCGATTCACTCTCGATTTGCAGACACCAAGATTATAGCTATCGGGAAAGAACCCACTCAGGCAACTCGTTCCACAGCCTAGATGTTCTTATCACAAACATCTTCGTCCGTGACTTTGGTATATCTTTCTTTCTATTTGTATTTTCAATATTCTTCGTGGACTAAGTCACAGATAGATTATAATATTAGTACATTATACTCGCAATAAGATACTGGCATATAATATTAGTAGTACCTGGTTAACCTGGTTTAAATGCGTTTATAAAGGGCTCTAAGTAAAAGATTTTCTCAGAAAAAAAAGAACAAAAAGGAAAGACCCGAGTGTAACCACCAGGATTCGAACCGGGGGCCTTTTGACTCCGAGGGCGAGCATATTCCATCTGAGCCATTTAAACCTAAAGAACAGTGGCGAAATAAGTTATCGTATTCGAATGACATTGTAGGAGTTTTCATTGTCTAAAAACGCGCATAAAATGAAGTTTTAAAAATTTTTAACCTAGCTATATCGATTTATCGTCCCCGAAACCCCCGTATACATAATTTCATGAAAATCGTTCGAGCCGTTTCCGAGATTCAGATTCTATATATATACCTGTATACCTACAAGAATTGGTCGTTTGTATAAGATAAGATATTATATTCGCAATACTTATTACTTATAATATTAGTATATTATAAACTAGTATCTATCAGTAACTTTGTCCATTATAGTAATGTATTCCTACTATATCTAATATATAAAATTCTCGTGTCACAGTTTTCGTTGCCATACTCCTCCGAAACGGCTTGACCGATTTTGATGAAATTTTTTGTGCTTATCCGGTATCTATGGGAATCGGCCAACATCTATTTTTCATCCCCCTAAATGTTAGGGGTAGTCCACCCCTAAATTTTATTAATTATTTTTTAAAGAAAATTTTTAATTTCTATTTTTGTATGATACAACATACAAAAATACATACAATCCTCAATTTTCACCCTTCTACGATCAACCCTTATTTTTTAATAGCCATTTTAGTAATTTAATCATTTTTCCTCTCCGGTCGAAAACTGATCAATCGTCATTTAATTAGTTATCCCCGCCAGATGTCTACAGGTGTCACTTCTGACCCAGTAAACAGCACGATAATTTGGGGATCAAAAGTAGCCTATAGCATATATATAGTTTGAACACGCTAATCTCGGGAACTACTGGACCGAATTGAATTGAATTGAATTGAATTGAAAAACTGTGAGGCGGTGCAAGTACAAAATAGAGTCTGGCTAACGAATGTTGATACTGACAAAGCGCGGCAAATTTAAAATGTATCAGCTTGGCATCCCTAAACTGAAAATCTCGCCAAATACAAACACAAGCCAGCCACTACGAAACATCAAAAACACGCCATTTTGTTGCTTCAGAGATAGGGATATCATACACTGATTCTAATTCAAATCTTTCGGATTATCGCCGAAACTTAATTGCTTCAAAATAAAATTGTACAAGCCTTTCTCTATTTAATAGCGTAATTAATGAATCTATTTATTAGGCCAACTAAAGGCTTAGTGTTGCTCTTGAAATAATCGCCACACGTACGTACCTCGTCCTTATTTTTAATGAATACAATTTTCGACCACGTACGAATTTTTTAAACTTATTTCGTATAATGTTTGAACGGTTTGTTTTAAAAATGCCTTTTTGGAATCAAGTGTACCTAAGTACTTTCTGTTTAAAATATCCCTATTCGTTCGGTAAATACCCGATGGTAGGAACATTTAAGTGTTGTCATGTAAAAGTTTGCAAAAAAAAACAGTATCTACTTTCGTTAGCCAGACTCTAATGCGGAACCCTCTTTACATCACCACATTCGCTCTTTCATTTTTATTGCACAAAACTCAACACAGTTTTGCCGGTACATTTTTACGGCCACCTTTTTGTGCAATTGCAAAGTTATAACAACCTGATGGTTGTAAAAAATTTGCTTCAGGTGAGATTGCACTGTGTAATGTTTCATTTGTTTTTTGGCCTTCTCTCTAATTAAATATTTTGGAACGAAGTCCTTACGGCAGTGTTGGAGGAGATAGAAATTTTGCTGCGGGACTGAAATGACAAAAAAACTGTTAAAAATATGTAACGAAAGTTACGCCTAAAAACTGCCTGTGATCAGTGTTCCCTACTTTGTTTTTCAGATGATCGTAGTATAATGAAATGAAACTTTTTTTTTAAATAATTATCTTGCTTCTATTTTATCCGAAAGTACTTTGTTTGTACATGGTGTCCCGTGACGCCATGTCGTTTTTTTGTTATGTATATGATTGCATGCCGATGCCAGACACGTGGCTTATGGTAAGCAATAATTCTGCCCATAACAGCCTCAGTACTATAACAGACAATATAATAAAGTGTGTAACCCTGAAATTAATATATATGTAATTATGTAAAGATACTACATGGTATAAAATAAACTCGCTTTTTCTGTCCCTATGTATGCTAAAATTAAAAAAAAAACAAACAGATTTTGATTAGAGTTCTTTAAATAGATAGCGTGATTGAAAAGGAAGGTTGTATAATATGTGCATACAACAGTAGAGAAACAGTACTAATTTTAAAGGTTTCTAATGTGATGTCATAAATAAACACAATTTTTGCGCTTACTTTGCAAACGCTGGCTGGATCCGACGAGATCAAAATAATGTACTACAGTATTGTACCCCTTAAAAAGGTCTACAAAAAAGTCACCAATGGTAATTGTCTATCTCTTATGGATAACCCACAATTATAATTTTAATTCGTATTTTAGTATCAGCATTGCATCAGTGCGAAGTCGGGGCGGGTCGCTAGTATTAATAATATAAACAGTAGTGGTAGGACTCTTGGCAGAGTCCGCCTGGGGAAGTACCACACCTTTGCCAGTTATTCTACCGCCAAGCAGTAATGTGCAAACATTACTGTGTTCCGGTTTGAAGGGCAATGTTTCCAAAGAAATTACAGGGCTTAGAGATATAAGATCTTAGATCTCTGGGTGACGAGCGCAGTGCAGTGCTAGGTAATGATTTGGACTCTTCATGTTCCAATAGCTGCGTGTCACTGTGCTGTTATGTGTCAGGCATGTTGCTTACCATCAGGCACATGTCCTGATCGTCTCGTCACTCTTTATTTAAAAAAAAAAAAAAAAAAAAAAAATGATCTCAGAGAATTGCTGCCTACAAACTGCTGCAGTGCTGTTTGGCAGAGTTTCATTGTGAACAATGTTATTGATATTTTAGTGAATAAAGTAAAGAAAAAACGGAGCTATTGAACATGAAGAGTTCAGTCACTGCCTAGTACTGCACTGTGTTCGTCATCCAAATTACAATTTTAAAAACCCCTGTAATTTATTTTCTATATGTTCTCTGGTCACATTGCCCTTCAAACCGGGGCACAGTAATGTGTGAACAGGAAACTCTCTGGAGTCGTTTTTAATAGTCTAGTCTCTAAATGTTTTCTTTAAAGACTATTAAAAACGACTCCAGAGAGTTTCCTGTTCCCGATTTGAAAATAGAAGTAACGTACATATTTCCCGCCTCACAGCGTGACGAACTCATCAATCAAACGTCAACGTCAGGTATACGTGTTTTACGTCAAATTAACGTCAAGTCATCTCATGTTTATGTTTTTTTAAGGCCAAACGTCTCGGCTACATCTTTGCGACTTTCTTTTTTTAGTGTGGATATGTCACAGTCAAGTAAATAATTTTGGTTCGGACATTTTTGACATAACACCATCTTGCCCCAAACTAAGAAAAGTTCAACTAGTGGGAGCTAGATAGCTAGCTGATATAATCCTATTCATGTTATAAATGTCAATGTACGGATGTTTGGATGTTTTCTGGTCAATCACGTCTGGAGACGCCAAATTATGGTGGAGTAATTAGAGCCCCATAAAAGTAAGCGAACTGTATAGAATAGGATTTTGTAGTGTATTTAAAAAGAAATGGTGCTGTAAAACAAAAAAAAAAAACAAGATATGACGAGGTAGGAAAACTGGGAACAGCGCTTACTTCCGTGACTTGTTCTGTTCCTTTTTCTCCAGGCCTTCCTTTCCAGGCTTTTCCTTCTTCTTTTAGTGTCTCGCACGCTCACTATATAAATGTTTCACAACACACACAATTTTCATACATAAATCTATTTCAAATATAAAGACGTTTCACATAGATAATTTGATTAGAACTTAATGTTCAAACTATTATTGTGAGCACGACGGGAACACACCTCAGCTTCGCTCGTATAGCCGAAGGCGGTCACATTCGTACTGACTGCGACACGACACAATTTTTTTATTGGAGAGAGGAAAGGAAATGAGAATGGGTATGTACAGTGCTATTATTAAAATTATGACCAATCATAATCTGGCGTAACCAACGCCTGAACTGAACTGAACGGATCTCTGAGATAGAGATAAAAATTTGAGCATATTTACATACCTTTTTGAGCTTGGAATAACACGTAGGCTTTTTATCCCGAAAAAATAACGCGAATGACGGGAACTACGCGCGTAATATGAGTAGTACGTGGGTGATCGAGCTTTGCTCGGTTACTTAGATACATACTGATTAAAAAAAAAAACTTGAAAAAAAAGGCGGCCGGTTAGATTCGAACCCGGACCTACAATATTTCCACCGCCCATCTTCCCGACTGAGCTAATATACTGTCGCGCGCCGTCGCGAAATTTACCATCGCATTCTAATCTTTATGTAACAGTTTTTCATTGTCTAAAAACGCGCATAAAACGGCGGTTTTTTTAAATAAAATCTGACTGGATCGATTTATCGTCCCCGAAACCCCCTGTATACAAAATTTCATGAAAATCGTTCGAGCCGTTTCCGAGATTCAGATTATATATATACCTACAAGAATTGCTCGTTTAAAGGTATAAGATACATCGCAAGCTCATAAACCTACACCCGTGTCACAAGTCTCGGGATCTCTCTCTGCCACACGATGGACCCGGCACCCGTACGGTGAATCCATGGAATGCTAAAAACAATGCTCTCTGCAAACATTTCGAAAATACTGATTAGCTATAGCAACAAATTAGCGAAAAAGTACTACACATTTACAGTCTACGCTCGTAACCAAGTTAGCGTAGCAACAGTAAAAGCTACGCTGTAGTTGCTACGATGTGTTACTTAAGGCTTGTTCGCACTAGGCTAGTAATTTAGCCTAGTGGCGAGTAATTTAGCAACTAAACGTGTATGAACAGTGAAAATTTAGTCGAGTGGTTTAGGAAGTGATTTAGTCGAGTCAATCCATTTTGTTCTATTTTCAACGGGCGAGTAGCACCCCCCACCACGCGTTCGTTGCGAGCGGTGCGCTCATTGGCTCGCCGATTAAACAGGTTCGAACTTGTCGAATTAGTCTGGAGAGAAAAATAACTTCAAACAATTTTCCAAATACGAAATGGTCTGTGGAATAACTTGTTTTATTGATCACACAAATTTCCTCATTCACCTCTTCTAAAATAGCCATTACGAGTCGATAAGATTAGCTTATTCATTCATTTATTTTATTGCGTTGTAGGATCTTCATGTTGCGAAACGCTACTCACTTGTGAACTGTACTAAAGCACGGTGCGAACGATTTTTGAATAGTAGCGAGTATTTTAGCTACTAAATTACTCTCTACTAGACTAATTTGCTAGCGTAATGCGAACCAGCCTTTAATGTTAAATGTAAGTTGCTTGATGTTTTGAACTTATGCCACAGATTAGGTAATAATTGTAAGGGTAGGACTCTTAGCAGAGTCCGCCTGGGGAAGTACCACACCTTTGCCAGTTATTCTACCTCCAAGCAGTAATGTAAAAACATTACTATGTTCCGGTTTGATGTTCACATTACCGTTCAGACAGATTCCGACGTGATTGAACAACAAACATCCAAACATATTTCCCATTTAAGTATTATAATAAATAATTATATTAGTAGGATAAGGAAGGTTCCACTTCTACAGTGTGGTCTGAAGCAACACATTTTTATATACAGGGTTACTTGTGATCAGCCATAATTCTTTTATGCATGTTCTACATATTTACTTGAGTTAAAGAGCGCGCGCTCTCTTGTTACGAATTGTTACAGTTGTTGTTAGAGTTCGATGCTCTTAGACCGAGCAAATACACTTTTATTTTTATTTTGGACTATATGTCCGCCCCGGCGTTGCCCGTGGTACATTTTATAGTACTCATCAGGTTCCCGTACATATACAACGGTGAAAGAATGACTGAAATCGGTTCAGTCATTCCTGAGAATATCGCTTTCAAACAAAACACCTCTTCAGCTACCTGCTACGCCACCTGTCGGAAATTGTTTATACCAACTCCAGATTTAGAAAAATCTGGAGTTTTGGAGAAAAATAATTGATTAGCAAAGGTTTTATATTCAAGAGGTATGTAATCTGTGATATTTAATGACGCAATCTTAGACACATACTGTCATGTGTCATGTACGTACATGCACGAAACGTACGAAAACTCTCAAAAAGGAATATTTTTTCCCGATTTTGTTACATTCTTGATTCATGCTCCGCTTCTATTAATAGTAGCGTTATTTTCTATTGCCTATAGCTTTCCTTGATAAATGGACTATCCAATAGAAAAATAATCTTTCAATCCGGACCAGTACTTCCCGAGATTCTAGCGTTCAAACAAACAAACTCTTCAACTTTATAACTCGTAGATAGGACAAAAAATATAGGTACGAAGTTTTATATATTGTAGAACAAAAGTTGACGTATTTAATATACTTTGCATCCCTTCAAAAGGATGCAGGATAATTACCAGTAACCCTGTATACGAGTATATCGAGTCTGAATTCAACTAAAAGACAAGTAATATTCTTAGTATTCTACGTTGAAACAAAACTTCGTGTTTTTCTGCTGTTGTTGACGTGACGTCACGGTGGAACGCCGCGTAAACTCGCCGACAATGGTCCAAACTTTGACGAAGTTTGCCGAAGTTTGCCCATGTCACCCGCAGTTGGGAACCACTGGCTACGCTGCAACTTGGTACCGTATATTAAGTTGATCTTGCGTCTCTGTGACGAGAGATGTGCTATACTAAGCAATGTTAATTTTGAAAAGTATTCAGTAAACTATTAGCCGCTACCTTAAAACGGTGAAGGAAAACACCGTGATGAAACCGACATTTTACCTATTTATTTTCAGGTCATGCGTTATCCATCAACCCGAACTGGACTAGCGTGGTGGATTAAGGCCTTTTATTCTCCCCGTGCGAGAGAAAGCCCTTAATCCCAGCTGTGGGAACATTCAGTGGGCTGCTTATGGAGCAAACTAGTCTTTTTTAGTATTAAAATTAACGTGGTTGTTACACATATTCAATTGTATAACGGGACACTCACGTATATACGGTCGGTCAATCCGACTCGAGTTTCGGCCGCGTCCGGCGGCCTTTTCAAGGCGAGTGCACACGCGCGGTGGCTGCCCGTTTGGCACTGTTTCAGTGCCTTGAAAAAGGCCGCCGAACGCGGTCGAAACTCGAGTCGGATTGACCGACCGTATATACGTGAGTGTCCCGTTATCCAATTGAATAAACTAGTCTTTAGTATTATTTATTTTTGTGTTTCTGTGACTACAGGTATCGACTTTGTCCTAGTGGAATTATAATAACAGTGATTAAGTGCGAGTCGAACTCGCCCATGAAGGGTTCCGTAGGATCAAGTAACATAATATAAAAGTTCTTGTTGATACTTTAATCAGTGTTTTAACAATAGTTAATTTATGACGTATTATAATAAAACTATTTACTAGATCTCATTCAAACCAATTTTTGTTAAAAGTTTACATTAATGTACATCATAGTTTTTTTAGTTTTGTCATTATTTTGTCTTATTTTAGAAGGGGGAAACTTTACTTTCAGTTCGAAGTATGGGACACCTCTAAAACTTACTAACTTACTTATGAATTCTTAATGCGGTTCATAGAATACCTCTACTTACCAAGTTCCAATGGTATAGTTCTTATAATTTCTGAGAAAAGTGGCCGTGACATACGGACGACCAGACAGACATGACGAATCTATAAGAGTCCCGTATTTTGCCATTTGGCTACGGAACCTTAAAAATTGCCATTTTATCTATGTCATTAATGGCAACTCAGCATTTTTCAGGATGAATAGCCTACATTATTTCAGTCATAAATTATTTTCTTTTACATTCTTTTTCTACTAATGTGTGGTACTTCCCCAGGCAGACTCTGGTAAGAGTTTTTTTTAACTTTTATAGGTTTACACTTGACCGCCATCTCGCCTGATGTTAAGAGGCGATGCGGTCTACGATGGAGCGTGTTTACCTAGAAAAAACCGATTCACTCCCGATTTGAAGACACCAAGATTATAACTATTGGGGAAAACCCACTCAGGCAACTCATCCACAGCCTAGATGTTCTTATCACAAACGTAGAGTCAAACCTCTTCGTCCGTGTCTTTGGAATATCCACCATGAAACGGTGCTCCTCCCACGGGAGTTTTTAGTAGCACAGTTTTTAGTAGTCCTCCCACTACTAAAAACTGTGCTGTTATTGGCGTGTTGCTTACCACCAGACACATGTCTTGCTCGTCTCGTCACTCTATATTGTTTTTAAAAAAGTCAGATCTTTTTTTGCCATAAAACTTAGACAGTTTGGAATCGATCGAGAGGCGTGCCAAAAGGCTCATAAGCAAAGACATTCTAGTGCGAAAAAGACTTCAAAGTCTTGAACATCGCCGCAAAATTGCTAGCTTATCGGTTTTTTTATCGGATACATTTCGGAGAGTGTGCTACTGATCTGCATCTTATACCACCTTGCCCTTTTTACTGTCGTACTTCTCGTAACTCGAAGGAGCGGCACCGTTTCATGGTGGATATTCCAAAGACACGGACAAAGAGGTTTGACTCTACGTTTGTGATAAGAACGTCTAGGCTGTGGAATGAGTTGCCTGAGTGGGGTTTTCCCGATAGTTATAATCTTGGTGTCTTCAAATCGAGAGTGAATCGGTTTCTTCTAGGTAAACACGCTCCATCGTAGACCGCATCGTCGCTTAACATCAGGCGAGATGGCGGTCAAGTGTAAACATATTAAAGTAAAAAAAAAAAGTTTTAAGTAAAAACAATAAACTCTTTCGTTTATTTGGCAAAGTTTCCAAACCTATATATCAGTGTCCAATTAGCAGACACTAGACAGCTGTCCAGAAAAAAATAATTACGGAGTAAAGTGGCTGAGACGAGGGATATATCAAGATAGAACTGGCAGCTTCCTAGCGAGTAACACCATCAAAATTCCGTTAATGCGATGCTTAAAATGGGGAACAAATAAATGCTGTTAAAGTAACTTTTAAAAGGAGCCTAGAAAACTATTCATAGCGAACATTTTGTACGAAGTTATGATGAGCACAGGAATCAGAATTATTTATTGCAAAAACTGTATTTTTTTTTATTTAACCTCAACTGTCCCACTGCTGGGCAAAGGTCTCCCCCAATCTTCCACTTTATCGGGTCCTGAGCTACCATCGTCCAATCATTTTTAAACGCTCCGAGCTCGTCCTTCCATCGCGTTGGAGGACGACCCTGGGGTCGACTGACCGATACTTATATCTATACTAATATTATAAAGCTGAAGAGTTTGTTTGTTTGCTTGAACGCTAGGATCTCGGGAAGTACTGGTCCGAATTGAAAGATTCTTTTTCTATTGGATAGTCCATTTATCGAGGAAGGCTTTAGGCTATAGAAAATAACTCTACTATTAATTGAAGCGGAGCATGAAACAAGAATGTAACAAAATCGGGAAAAAATATTCCCCTTTTGAGAGTTTTCGTACGTTTCGTGCTTTGACATGACACATGACAGCATGTGTCAAAGATTGCGTCATTGAATTTCAGTAATCTGTGTCTTGAATATAAACCTTTGCTATTTGTTTTTTCTAAATCTGAGTTGGTACGACCAATTTCCGACAGGTGGCGTAGCAGGTTGCTGAAGAGGTTTTATGTTTGAAATCGATATTATCAGGAATGAGTGAACCGATTTCAGTCATTCTTTCACCGTTGGATATGTACGGGATCCCGATGAGTGCTATATAATATACCACGGACGAATCCGGGGCGGACATCTAGTGATGTTATAAATAAGGGATACACTCACGCACAAGTAGTCTTTATTACTGTTTGCTGGTAAGATAAAATGATACAAAACATTTTAAAAGTTGACCCATACACACTCGCCTCTGCGGGAGACATGCAATATGTCTGGCAAGACAATTTGCTTTAGTCTTCATTTATACAATGAAAAAAAAAATAGTCAGCTGATTAAAGTCTTTTTCTTCCTCATCTTCTTTTCATTTCTGGTTTTTATTCGGTTGTGTTGTACGTCATCTGCTCATTTTAAAACAGATTTCTTTTGTAAATAAAGCTTGCTTTTGCCTAATCTTAACCAGCGGTGTATAAAAGGACTTACCAATTGCATTGCCGACAAAGAAATTATAGAATGAGTCAATCCGCTCCGCATGAAATGAATTATATAGCTATAACATGTACAAATAAGACCAACAAATGTACCATAATATTAGCAAAAAAAGACTGTTATTTTTTGTTAAAACTAAGTTTTAATAGAACCTTTCACGTAAATTTGGATGTTTGTTTACTAATGGCCGCGTATAAACTGATTGGATTATTGAAAAGTCAAAGTTTCGCATATAATTCATATTAATTTGCACTCACAAATAGAATGGAAGGATATTTATAAAATTGGATGTTTCAAAATACAAAAGTTATTCTACGTTGGATAAACCACTGGCGTAAAAAGAACAACAAACAGATAGATTCCGGCTAACGAACTTAGTGGAAAATAGCAAAAGTTGCGGTTCAACTCAACGTTGGTTTCGCTTCACATCTCTTCGCATTTCTGATAATTTTTTAACCTAATTCAAAATATATTTTTAACAGACTTTTAAAAAAGGAGGAGGTTCTCAATTCGGTTGTATGGTTTTTTTGTATGTCTGTTCATCATCATAATCAGCCTGTACTTGTCCACTACATAGGCCTTTTTTATGGTAATCCACTCAGCCCGATCCTCGGTCGTAAACGCTCCACACACGAGTCCTAAAATCAGAGGAAATGACGTAAAAGTAGTGGGGCGAAGCCTACATCGCACCATATGATTGGTGATTTATGGTGCGATGTAGGGTCCTCCCCACTAGTTTTACGTAATTTCCTCTGATTTTAGGGTTCGTCTGTAGAGGGTTTTACCTGTCCCAGCTGCCTTCAATTCAACGAAACAATGAAGATAGACTGGGGTACCTTTAACCTATTTTGTTTTTAGTATTATTTTGTGCATTATTTTTATTTTAAATCAGTTTCAATTAATTGTTGTATTAATTCTCGGTTTGCCGTATTAAGACCATCTTCACTTTGGAATACGTTGCCTGAGTGTATTCCGTTATAAATATACATACAAATATGTGGGATTTATGAATGGTAGGGTGCAGATTACCGTAGAAGTTAACACAAAGATAATTAAAAACATTCTTAACTTCTTACAATCGTTTACTACTTTTGCCAACCCACAACCTCTCCAAAAAACTTGTCATCTAATTTTACTTGACATTGACATCTATTAATATTATAAAAGTGACATAAACAAAAATATGAACAATCAGAATCCCACATATATATATCGCCGTAAGAATGAACAAACCGTTAGTTCTACTTATGTTGATGCATATGCATAAACATAAGTAGTATGTAAGCCAATTTCCTCTGTTATAAGTCTTGCGCTTTCGGCGTTAGCCCAAAATTCGATTGGCAGTGAAGACATCTAAGACTAATAGTCTATAGATAATTTTATTAAAACAAAATTGGCAGTCATAGGAACTGCCAATAGAAGCGGAAACTTATAACTCAGAATTTGATAGCTCACTTTGAAAAACCACGCGGGTGAAATCGGAGGTCGTGGCTATGACGATGGCCATCTAGAAATGCTTCAGCATTGCCAATTCTACCGTCACGCTTGGGAATGATAAGAAATTTTCGGGTGAGCTCAGGACCATGCCCAATGGCCATCTAGAAATGCGTCAGCATTACCCATTGACCATCTAGGAATGCGTCAGCATATCTAGATACCCAATGGTCATGCTCATGGCCACGTCCGTAGCGTAGTTTGTATCCCATTTCAGAGATGGCCAATGGAAAATACTGACGCATGGCCATGGTCCCGAGTTCACCCAAAATTTTCTTATAATTCCCGATCTGACGCTAGAATTCAACTCAAAGCCCACGAAAAATCCGTCTGTGGTGCGCCGAAAGAAGTCTAACTTCGAATTCTTTTCTTTGTGTTTTAAGTTCCGCTGTGTTCGCTACCTCAGCTAAAAATCTCTCTCCATTGTACAAATTTCTAACTAGATTCCAATTTCTAACTTCCTCTCGCTTGAAATGGAAAGGTACCGGTCTGATGCGGAAAATACGCTGCCATAGTATCCTATTATTGACTGGCCTCGTGGCTTAGTGGATAGTAACTCTGCCTGCGAAGCCGAGGGTCGTGGATTCGATTCCCACCCTGTGTAAATATTTGTGTAATTAATTCAAATATTTGCACTGTGTCTGTGTGTTTCTATGTATAATAAGTATGTATTTACAACTCAAAGTCACACCGCGAGCTATGGAGAGGGCTATGCTCGGAGTCTCTTTGCGCGACAGAATCCGTAATGAGGATATTCACAAAAGAACGAAAGTGGCCGACATAGCTCAAAGAGGAAGCAAGCTGAAGTGGCAATGAGCAGGCCAAATCGCTCGCAGAACTGACAACCGATGGGGAAGAAAGGTTCTCGAGTGGCGACCACGAACCGGAAGACGCAGTGTTGGACGGCCTCCCACTAGATGGGCAGACGACCTCACAAAGGTCGCTGGAAACTGGTTGCAGATTGCGCAGAACCGTTCGTTGTGGAAATCTAGGAGGGTGGCCTATGTTCAGCAGTGGATGTCTTGCGGCTGATGATGATGATAATGATTTACAACTGTTTAAGTATTATATCAGCTATCTGGCCGTCATATCATAAGCTTTGCTTAGTTTTGGGTCAGATGGTGTTGTGTGTGAATTGTTCACCAATATTTATTTATTACTAGCTGTACCCTGCCACGCTTCGCTGTGGCACATTGTGGTGCAAAAATTAGATAAAAACAATCCTTGCTGCGGATTATATATCATTCTAAAGTTTCAGCTCGATCGGTGCAGAACTTTTTGAGTTTTTGAAGCGTGCACAAATCAACATAACATTTTATAAATAGAGATTTGTAAATAAGTACTGTGATTTCATATTTATTTAGGTGGTTTTCGTGAACGCAATTTTCCGTCTGTTCCACAATTTTAAAAGATATATTTGTTACACTTTATAACATTTGCTACTGAATTCCCCTTTAAAATCGATTCAGCCGATCCAAACATTTGCTGGAAGAAACAGGCAGACACAAAAAAGTAGTTAGTAGTCTATTTAAGTAGGTACCGTTTAGTACAATTTCAAATGCATTTAGCCTAAAGCTGTTAATTTGGAAACACAGGCACTTTAATTGTGTTAAATGTATAGATTAATCTCGGAAAATCATCTACCATTACATAGCCTATCAGCGTAATTTACGAAATTTCCTTCGAATCAATGCGTTCTTCAATTCGAGTGGAACTGAGAGTACAAATACCGTCAAATGTTTGACAGAAAGTAAGTGGTCAACTTTTACGAGTATATGGGAAAATGGAATTGTCGTCTTACTCTATCTTACTCGCAATTTTTCCTTATTTGCTTACAGTATAGGCCTACCCTGGACCACGACAAACATTTTAAACCAAAATCAGCTCAATCGGCCCAGCCGTTCTCGAGTTTTAATCAGACTAACGAACAACAATTCATTTTTATTTATATAGACAAACTTACCTACACAGAACACATAGGACATAGGATAGAATCTTAGATAAAGAATAAGTAAATAGATCAGAGGTTTCCGCGCGGTTCCATTTACCAATTGTAAGTAGATGAGGTGTATGCTAGCTATGGCGACATTGTGAGGTGCCTCGACAAAAGTCAATCACGTCGGAACAGCTGTACGGGTCGCGTTAAAACGTGGAACAGAGTTAGATTATAGAAGTAATAATAAATAAAATAACAACAAGTCAAACGAAACAAAGGAGCCCTCTCCGCTGCTTGGATTGACTATAAGAAGGCCTATGATGCGGTGCCCCATTCATGGCTAGAGAGGGTTTTAGAGTTGTACAAAATAAATCCAACTCTAAAATCTTTTCTAAGCAAATGCATGGGACTGTGGGTCACAGTCCTTCGTCAACCAGGTAGCGTAGACAGCTCTTTTGTTTCGGAGGACTTGATTAGGATTGAAAGAGGTATTTTTCAGGGTGACAGTCTAAGTCCCCTATGGTTCTGCCTAAGTCTGAATCCTCTCAGCACTCTGTTGAAGGATTCAGAGTTAGGTTATCGTCTTCGTAGAGGAGGTGAGGTTATATCTCATTTGTTGTACATGGACGACCTCAAACTTTTTGCACCGAAACGCCAAGACTTGTTCGAGCTATTAAAACCACGGAGGTTTTAGTAACGCCATCAAGATGGAGTTCGGTGTGAACAAGTGTGCGGTCATGCATGTACAGCGAGGGAAAGTAGTAAATTCAGAGAATTTACAACTTTCCGAGACTATAACTCAGATCTCTCTCGAAGACGAGACCTAAATATCTCGGTATGTCACAGTCCTTGGGTATTTCAGCAGATGACATTAAGAGATCGGTGAAGGAGCGCTTCTTGTGCCGGCTGACAAAAGTACTCAAAAGTCTTCTGTCAGGCGGTAACAAAGCGCGAGCCTTCAACGGTTGGGTAATGCCTCTGCTGATATACTCCTTTGGCATACTGAGATGGACTCAGACTGAGCTCGACGCCCTGGACAGAAAGGTCCGTCAACTGCTCACAACTCATCGCATGCTACACCCGCGCTCGTCTGTTATGAGACTGTATATTCCGCGGAAATGGGGGTCGAGGCTTTTAAATGCCAAGAACCTACACAACCGCGAAGTATGCAGTCTCAGGGATTATTTCCGCAACAGCGAGTCCGGGATGCATCGCGATGTTGTGGCAGTTGACAGGAGCTTCACGCCTCTTTCATTGGCAAACGAGAACTGGCGCAAACCATCGGTGCTCAGCACTGATGATCGCAAGGAAGTGTGGAAGAGCAAGGAGCTGCATGGGCGATTCTATCGGGCCTTGACGGGACCCGATGTGAATCTGCTCGCGTCGGTGAACTGGCTGCGCTTCGGGGACCTCTTCGGAGAAACCGAGGGTTTTGTCTGTGCAATTGCAGATGAAGTTATCAAGACGAACAATTACCGGAAATACATAATGAAGGATGGTACGGTCGACATTTGTCGGGCATGCCGCCGTCCAGGCGAATCTCTTCGTCATGTTATTTCCGGTTGTTCGCATCTTGCTAACGGCGAGTACTTGCACAGACATAACCTAGTAGCCAGGATCATCCACCAGCAACTTGCTCTTCGACACGGCCTTGTCGAGTCCGAGGTGCCGTACTATAAGTACGCACCTCTGCCAGTTCTCGAGAATGGTCGTGCGTTGCTCTACTGGGACCGCTCTATCATCACGGACAGGACTATTGTCGCCAATAAGCCTGATATCGTGCTGGTAGACCGGTCTCAACGTCGGGCTGTGATCGTCGATATCACCATACCACATGACGAAAACCTCGTGAAAGCTGAGAAGGACAAGCTTAGCAAGTACCTTGACTTGGCTCACGAGGTTACCGCCATGTGGAATGTTGATTCCACGATCATAGTCCCCATAGTCGTGTCGGCAAACGGCCTTGTAGCGAAAAGTCTCGACCAACATCTCAAGAGACTTTCGCTAGATGGTTGGATCAAGGGTCAGATGCAGAAGGCGGTCATCCTTGACACAGCGCGCATCGTCAGGAGGTTCCTCACTCTGCAGCCCTAACCACCGGTAGCTTGGGCCCTGCCCCGCTGCTGGCGGCAAACTAGGTTTAAGTTTTTATAATGTTTTTATGTTGTTTTATATATCAATATTGTAAAAACTTAGTCTTAAGAAAAGAAATAAATACGTGAATAAAATAATAAATAGCAAATAGGCTACTATTTTATTAGGGCAAAGTAACTAGCTCTGCAAGTAAATATATAAGTATCAAAGATGAGGTATCTAGACTCTGCAAAGGAAACTACCAAATTGAAAATTAAATGAAGTGATTTTAATTCATTTCGTAGGTTTCACTTCCGATCACATCGGGAAATACCGGTACAAATACACGGCTGCACAGTTTGCTTTACCGATATTCCGGTATTGGTCTTCGGATGGACCACTTTTTTATCCGATTCAATTCGTTTTTCTTTTAAAAGAGATTGATCAAACAATTAATGTTTTCGAAGCGAAAACTTTCTTTCGTGTGTAATCAAAGAGTTTACATGTACTACGTATAGAGTTGGAACAAACGCTTTAAACCCTCTACACACGAGCCCTAAAATCTGAGGAAATGACGTAAAAGTAGTGGGGCGGAGCCTACATCGCACCATAAATCACCAGTCATATCCGACGGATAAACGGATAACTATATATCACCATAAATATAACCATAAATCACCAATCATATCCGACGGATATGATAGGTGATTTATGGTGCGATGTAGGCTCCGCCCCACTACTTTTACATAATTTCCTCTGATTTTAGGGCTCGTGTGTGGAGTGCTTAAAGCGTTTGTTCCAACTCTATACGTAGTATATGTAAACTCTTTGATTTTAGGACTCGTGTGTGGAGCGTTTACACTGAAACAACGGGTCTGATCGCTCTTGTGGAAGTGACATACATCTGTCGCGGCACATCACTGTTGCCGTAGCAAGTATGCACGTCATCTGGTTACGATTGGTACAAAGGAACCGTGTGGAAAACCCTGATCTATTTACTTATTCTCCATCTAAGTGTTTAACACTGTAACTTTACTTTCTGTTATTTTGGTAGGGGAGAGTGTTATGAATTCGCATCACTGACATGCTAATGTAGCGGCGTAGCGTAGGAGTGGCGGCGGTGCAACCACCTTTTCGATAGATGAAATCTGGTAGGTTCACGTCCGCAACATGTACAGGGTTATTGGTGATTAGCCAGCATCATTTTAAGTAAGTATGTTATGTACCTTAAATATTTCAATTTTCGTTTTACAGTTTATAAAAAATTGAATATTTTTTTCCACAATTTAAAATAGTGTATTTGCCCGTTGCCTGTTGCCGTGGAGACCTTGAGTTGTTGGGGGGCGAGGTTAAAGGGTTCCTCTCAGAATGAGGGCGCAGGCTCAGGGAGAATACGGGTGACTCCTGCTCCGCCGCGTTTCTGGACGTTGGCCATTGCCATTCAGCGTGAGAAAGCGGCGAGCATCATGGGCACTTTTGCACCGGGAGCAGTTAGGGGTAGACTATTAGGAGATTAGTTTTATATTGTTCGTTTACAATTGTTTCATATATACAGTAAGTTATACATTTTAAATCTCAAATTTTTTTTAGAACCACCACATACACTTACAAATTTTATTTTATTTGTAGATTACAATTCGTAACAACAGCGCGCGCTTTTTAACGCTCGAAAAATGATGGGCCGAAGAGAATAAATACAAAACAGCCGTAACAGTGCTAGAGAAGACAACAAAAACAGTGTATGTTGTAGGAAGTACCACACCTTTGCCAGTTATTCTACCGCCAAGCAGTAATGTGCAAATATTACTGTGTTCTGGTTTTGAAGGGCAATGTTTCCGGAGAAATTACAGGGCTTAGAGATATAACATCTTAGATCTCTGGGTGACGAGCGCAGTGCAGTGCTAGGTAATGATTAGGACTCTTCAAGTTCCAATAGCTGCGTGTCACTGTGCTGTTATGTGGCAGGCATGTTGCTTACCATCAGGCACATGTCCTGCTCGTCTTGTCAATTTTTATTTAAAAAAGGTTTTTTTTTCTTGGGATTTGTATTGAGCTGTAACAAAAGTTGTTTATTTAAATATACAGAACATGCCCTTAAA
This sequence comes from Ectropis grisescens, assembly GCA_017562165.1. Taxonomy (NCBI): domain Eukaryota; kingdom Metazoa; phylum Arthropoda; class Insecta; order Lepidoptera; family Geometridae; genus Ectropis; species Ectropis grisescens. The sequence goes on from CM029797.1 coordinate 6,151,206, forward strand.
CGGATGCAGGTTTATTACCAGTAACCCTGTATATGGATACGTCACAAGACGAACGGCCGCTCGTGCCTCTCTATCATTTTTTCCGCGCTCTCGCTTGCATGCTCTGCTCAGTGACAATGAATCATGCTTTTTCGTGCGTGCAGTATGCGTTCATCATTACAAAACGTTGTCACGCCAAAAAATGTTTTAAATTACGCTTAATGTTATGAAAGTTTATGAAATTGACGTAAAAATGGACGCAGCCTTATCGTGCGTCGCGGCTTTTCATAAAAAACATTCAAAACCTCTTATCTTGATGTCGGTGTTAATTTAAAGGAGCCAATTTTAGGAAAATGAACAACGTCCATTTTTTCCTGTCCAAAAGTAGCTTTATAACTGTCACGAACTGGCGAGTGGTTTTTTTAAGTAAACTTTCTTTTTACAACTCGTGACATGTTTTTGGCCGCTCCGAGTTGGCTACGAAATAACACAAAGTTTCTGAGAAAATAGAGAATCGCGATATAAATTAATCATTGATTTCCTCCTGATGTTTCGGTTGGCTTACATTAGCATATGAATGCACAAGAAGGCTGAAATATTAATTTAGATTGAAATTAAGGCCTGTATAAGTAATGTTTGTCCTGAGAAGTATTCTTGTGTTATAATTTATGTCGATGTGTAGTGTTACTTGAAAAAATATGGATACATAATGTTTTATGCATAAATAAAAAATACATTTATTTAATAGTTAACAAAAAGGAAATACTTCCTACTAATAATTTGTATGGGTAAGTTGGATGTTTGCCCGTTTATGTGTTTGGATATTTGTTGCTAAATCACAGGATAAGAACTAAAGGAATCAATCAAAAATTTCCACTCCAGTATATATTTTCCGAAATTGCATTGCGCAATTGTATGCTACTTTTTATGGAAAAAAATAGTATTCCTCAGATAATATACAATGTCTTATTATTTTCATGCGGACAAATTCGCGAACCGTAGTGTATAAAAACGATAAAGAGGTTTTTTGCCGAGGAATCTCTCCAAAGTGATAATAAAATTTGTCCTGAACTGTAATCGCAGTGATGAGTTACTTCCGTTGACTTGCTTGGTCAAATTTTGTTGAATTTTTCTTTAAACGATTAATTGAAAAAGTTTATAAGGGGAAAAGTTAACCGATCCGTACAAGTTATTTAAGTTATACTTGCGTTAGATCCGCCTACAAAAAATCTGTATTTTTCAGCATTTTTACCGACATAAAAAAAGTTTTATCGGTCGTATGTTTTTTTTTACACAAAGAAACGCTTGATGATTATTTTTTTGTTTGGTAGGTATGATCTAACTAAAGGTTATATTATTTGAAATATAAACAAAACTCTAAAATTTGCTTACCTGGATGACGTATTTGTAATACCTAATAACTTGCTCTTTCATTGGAAAAGAATTGGAAAGAAAGAAGGAAGAGTTTTAGTAGTGGTAAGACTTTTGCAGAGCTCCCACCCCCTTCCCTGGAGAGTACCACACCTTTGCCATTTATTCTACCGCATTCATTCTTAATCAGTATGTGTAAATATTACTAACTTCCAGTGAAATTACGGGGCATAGCGATAAAACATCTTATATCTCTGGGTGACGATTGCAGTGCAGTGATAGGTAATGATTTGGACTCTTCATGTTTCCGATAGCTACATGTCACTGACCTATTAATAATAAATATTGGTGGACAATTCACACACAACACCATCTGACCCCAAACTAAGCAAAGCTTGTGTGATGGCAGCCAGATAGCTGATATAATACTTATATAGTTTTAAATACATACTTATTATACATAGAAACACCCAGACACAGTGCAAACATTTGAATGCATCACACAAATATTTGCACTGGGTGGGGATCGAACCCACGACCCTCGGCTTCGCAGGCAGAGCTACTACCAACTAAGCCACTAGGCCAGTCAAAGTAGGGTATTATGGGTTGTCCTGCTGATGTTGTTATTCTATACAGTCATATTCTTTATATTATTATAAAAAAATGTAGATGTACTAACGATAGCTCACTATTAATTGAAACCACTGAATTTATTCCATCACCGGATTTATTGTACTTGAATTACACCACTAAATTTTGTATATCAAATACGTTTAGCTCACAGCATGTCCTGTTTCACCCGAATAAAGTCGCCACCGCGAGTCAGAATGACGGTAATGACATCTACTTTAAAAACTTATAAACTAACTGTCACATTACTAATGGTATAATCGTAATCAAAACTAAGGCAAACATGCAGCTGCACGAGAGCGTGCCCCATGCGGTCGTCGCAATCTCACGGCACACAAGGGACTTCACGTACTACGCTGACGACACCGACGACGTCATCGGTCGGTTCGTTCGGCGAGCGTTGGCTGCAACACCGAAGACCATCCGAGAGTTCAATTTGCAGATGGCCATCAAAGACAGAAATGCAGTCGTGGTGGAGGCGCTGAGCCGTGAGGAGGCGGCTTAGAAAATAAAATAGGCCTAGAATTAGAATGAAAATGTTCCCTACTCCCCCTATTTCCTTTTCTTCCTAATCCAAGATTCATGTGAAAAAAAAAACAAATGACAAAGGTCACGGACCCCGGAGTCTATGGAGTTGCTTAATTTAATTAAAAAAAAAAAACTGTCACATTACTTTACTAGCACTTAAACAGTAGATTTACAAAAAAAAATTTGAATGACTGAGTTTAATTTAAAATTGAAGTCAAACTTTCTTTCTTGTAAACTACCATGAACTACCGATTTTGTAACTTCAGCATAAAAAGACTGAAAAACTGGTATTACCTCACTCAGCAATCACCGCAACACCGGGCTTTACAGCCAAATAAATATTCAGCGCGCCGGCCGGCTGTTGTTACTTTAAACAAAAAAAAAACGTGTTCGAATTCCGAATAATAATTTAAATTTACTATCTACACACGCTTCTGAGTTGGCCAACGTAAAAATACCTACACATATCAATGTATCAAGGGTTGTCGCTTTGCTATTTTTAAAACTTGATTTTTATTAATTGCCTATCCATACTAATATTATAAATGCGAAAGTAACTCTGTCTGTCTGTCTGTCTGTCTGTCTGTCCGTCTTTACCGCCTAAACCAACCAACAGATTTTGCTGAAATTTGATACATAGAATAAATCCCGAGAAAGGACATAGGCTACTTTTTGTTCCGAAAAAAGGGTTAAAAGGGTTAAAATAAGGGATGAAAGTTCTTATGGAAAACTTCGTCATTGTTGAAGAACTGTGAAACTTTACGTCTAGATATTTAACACGAAACCATAAAATGTATATTTAAGCAGTTTTGTAGTTTCAAACTGTACCTACGGGGGTGGAATTGGGGGTGAAAGTCTGGAAGTTAAATATTATTGAAGATAAACCATGAAACTTTGTATCTAGACACTTGAAATGGAGTCGATAAACGTTTGTTCCAGCAATTTTATAACTATACGGGGATACTTATATAACCGCTTGATACACTGGCCGCTTTTCGGGTTTTACAAATTTGGCGGGAAAACGGGTGTCAGGTCACATAAGTGCGGTGTTTATGTTTCGGCATATGAAGTGCCACCTTACTTTTACCCGTTTGAGCCATTTACTCTCAAGAGCGTTGCAAGACGCTTCTAGCGGTATCATTTATTTATAATTAAGGTACTTAAATAAATTCAAGATGGCCGCCGCTACAAAATGGCGGATAATTTATGTTTTATTAATCCCATCAATATGGGTATCAAATGAAAGGGCTCAACAAGCAGAATACAATATACTATAAAAAATTGAAATCCAAGATGGCGGCCGCTACAAAATGGCGGATAACGTAGGTTTTATCAATCCCATCAATATGGGTATCAAATGAAAGTGCTCAACCAGTAGAATACAACGTACTATATAAAATTAAAATCCAAGATGGCGGCCTCTACACAATGGCGGATAACTTAGGTTTTATCAATCCCATCAACATAGGTATCAAATAAAAGGGCTTGACAAGAAGAATACAGTGCACTATACAACCTCAATATTTAAGATGGGCGCAGCCACTAAATGGCGTATCAGACAGAATTTTTGATAGTCGACGAGATTTCCATGGTGTATTATCAAATGTTATGCATGATGGACGCTCGATTAAGGCAAATTAAGAACTGCGAAAATGAGTTTTTTGGAGGAGTAAACGTATTACTTTTCGGTAATCTTTTACAACTGCCTCCTATAAAATGATCAGGAACACCTGTTTTTAATTCTAATACGAAATTATACATATGAAAGTAGCTCTCTCTGTCCGTTGCCGTCTCACGCCTAAGCCACTTAAAGGGTTTGTTACAATTTGGTGCACAGATAGACTAGACTTAGGAAAGGACATCGGCGACTTTTTATCACAGAAAAAGAGTTGAAAAGAGTGGAAATGAGGAGTAAAAGTGTGCATGGAAGGATCTTTGCACTCTTTGTATGCTATTTTTAACCGACTTCAAAAAAGGAGGAGGTTATCAATCCAGTTGTATTTCCAATTGTGAATCAATTTAGATGGTTATTTTTGGTTGGTAGATTATAGTTCAGAGGTGGTCATATAAATTTTATCGAAATCAGTGGGGCGGTTTTTGAAATATGAACAACAAACTAAAATTTGCGTTCATGTAATCAGACGATATATCTACTAATAGATTCTAATAAAATTTGGTGGACCGTCCCAATATGATTTTAAATTAAAGTCTGTTTTTGATTAATTTTTTGAGAACATAGTTTTTTTTTTGTAATTTGCCGTGTAAATTGTACATTTATTAATAAATATAAAACTTTGACTTAGACCGATTTTGATTAGGAAACGTGAATTTGTATGGTAGTAGACATACGAGTAGGTACTGCCTCAATTACTTTAATAAATATGTGGCGCGGACGAAGTCGCGGGTAAAAGCTAGTACTGATATAAACGACTATGTCACTTACGTGAAATAACGCTTCAAACGATAAGGTTGCCATTTATATGTTTTTCAGATATTAAAAACAAGAACAAATTTAAAAATTTTGGCTAATCCCCGACTACCTCGGATTTGTTATCTGAACATTTACACACATCAACATACTACTAGTCAAGCCCTTTCATTTGATACCCATATTGAGGTAAGTTGTGAAGAAATGTTTTGTCCGCCATTTTATGGCGGCGGCCATCTTGAATCGATATTAACCAAACATAGCTAAGAACATCAAATTTATTTTTCTATTGGATAGTTCATTTATCGACGAAGGGTATATGCTATACAACATTACGCTACTATCAATAGCAACGGAGCATGAGTCGAGAATGTAACAAAAACGGGAAAAAATATTCCTTTTTGAGAGTTTTCGTACCGTGCTTTGACATGACAGCATGTGTCTAAGATTTCGTCATTAAATGCGTTACCTTTGCTAATCAAATTTGTTTCTAAATCTGAGTTGGTACGACCAATTTCCGACAGGTAGCGTGGCAGGTAGCTGAAGAGGTTTTTTGTTTGAAAGCGAGATATACTCAGGAATGACCGTTGGATATGTACGGGATCCCGATGAGTGCTATGTATGTACCACCGGCGAAGCCGGGGCGGACATCTAGTCTATCATATAAATACGAGTAGTATGATATCCAGTATCCTAGTTTGCGAAACACGCGTTCGTTTTTTATTTATTTAGTTTTTGCAGTTTTCATAGCGCGTATAAAGTTTATTACGCTTTGAACTGGATGAAGCCGGAAAAATCTAGCTGGTTTTTCCAGACAGCTGGATCGTTCGAATTCAAATTTGTATACAGATTACTATTGACTGAAGAGCGAGAAGTGGAATTGAAGTCATATCAATGTTTATATGTATATTGTTGATTTTATTAGTTTTATAAAAAAAAAATTTTTGTTACCTATTTTTTAACCCCCGACCAAAAGAGGGGTGTTATAAGTTTGACGTCGATGTATGTCTGTGTATGTGTCTGTCTGTGGCACCGTACAGCTCAAACGGATGGGCCGATTTCGATGCGTTTTTTTATTTTATTTGAAGTTCATTTTCCTTTTGGATGTTCTTATCTATGCTTGGTAAATGTCGATTCAAGATGGCCACCACAAAATGGCGGACAACATATTTCTTCACAACCCACTCCAATATGGGTATCAAATGAAAAGGCTTAACTAGTAGAATACTATACATTAAAACAAATTTCAAATCCAAGATGGCCGCCACCACAAAATGGCTAATTACATTAATTTGTTTCACTACTACCTCAATATGGGTATCAAATAAAAGGGCTTGACTAGTAGAATGTTGTCCAAATTACAAATCCGAGGTAGACGGGAGTAAATCAAAATTTTTGATTTTGTTCCTGTTAACGATAGCTGTACTGTTTTTAAGCTATTTAAAAAAGTATGTCGAAATATTTTATTTGTAGTAGCTGTAGCCAGCCCGCGCGTTGCCACGCCACATGTTTAAAATTGATCGTACCAAATACAACAAGCTATCATAGAAGAAACCGATTCACTCTAAAAATCAATACACTCAAATTATATCCATCAGAAAACACCCACTCAGGCATCGGATTACTATTATCTAATTTAATATAATCGTTTCAAGGTTGATGTTCCAAAGACACGAACGAAGAGATTCGGCTCTATGTACTTTTGTTATAAGAACGTCAAGGCTGTGGAATACGTTGCTTGAGTGGAGTTTTCCCGATAATTATAATCTTTGTGTCTTCAAATCGAGAGTGAATCGGTTTCTTCTAGGTAAACTTATACTATATCACACCCCGGACACTCCACTAAAACTCCATACAACCGCCGCTGTGGAGTTTCCTACTCTTCACACAACTACGCAGATGTCGTTCGTACACACGCGTGAATGTGTGCGTTAACGCTAGGGCTACTGAATTGTTTTATTGAATAGTTGTGCCCCTTGAGTTCACCTGGTGACGTAGTCTATAAACTTGCTATAATGTTGAGTTACATAAATAAAATGGAGCCAAATTATACTATTCTAATTAAAAGGGGGTTTGCACAGATTTCTAAATTGTTTCAGAAATCTGAGGGTGTTTGTATTGCCGCGTAAAATGAAACGAAAGCGATAATAGATTAGATCAGGTACCTACCTATTTCTATTTCTGATATCTATTTCTGTTAGTAGGTACACATTCGCATTTTATTTTACACTTACCCATGAAGGAAACTTTATTCTGTCACTATAATTATTCCTCCCGGCATTGTCAATCCGTGGTTGGGCACGTAAGTTACTGGCTGTGTAAGTTACGAACTTTGAGTTAAAAATGACTTCGTTATTTTAAATAAATAAATATTGTTAGACAATTCACACACAACACCATCTGACCCCAAACTAAGCAAAGCTTGTAATATTACAAAGCAACGTTATTGAAAAGTTTCTAATCTTCCGTTATTTTATCATTAGGAAATTAAATAAAGCTTTTAATCTTGTCCCGTTTAGTTGACGGACAGCCGTAAACAGCACAACAACCCACCATGATGATATTTCGTTAGGAATTAGATGTTCGATACCAGCCCTTCGTTGAGTGCTCCTAGCGGATCCGAAACGGCCTGAGGGGTGAGGAAGCTTGAAATTGGCGGGGGTTGGGGAGTGTCCGTTCTATCTATATTATCTATTCTATGACTATATACACAATACTAGGTTTCAAGTGTAAACCTATAAAAGTAAAAAAAAATAAATTAGAAAATTTATAATACAGGTGGTATAAATAACAAAACAAGATTAGTGCCACGCAACCTAGATTAGTGTCCTTTTAATGTAATTAATCTAATGTAAACGTAATTACTTTGATATTAACCCAATTAGTTGTGTGACACTAAGTCACTCAAGTGTTAGTCAAGAAGGTCAGGCGTCACAACGCGGGCTTAAAAAGTTCCGCCAAACGCGTAAACAAGATTAAACGTAGCTTGCTCACGCCTAATCGCAGTTTAAGGGTCTTTACACACTGCACTTTCAAAAATCTCCATGTATAAAAATGTTATGTTGGTTTGTGTACGCTTCAAAAACTCAAAAAGTTCTGCACCGATCGAGCTGAAATTTTAAAATGATATATAGTCCGCATCAAGGATTCCCAAGTAACAATTTAACGTCGTATAAAGGTTAAGTAAACGTTATCTGAATACCATACATCGCTGTAATAAAGTCATACTAACGTTATAATAACGTTTACTAAACGCGAAAATGGCCCCAGTTATACGACCTAAACGGTCGTATAATGGTCATACAGAAAGCTCGAGCCAACTTCGTTACCGTCATTCAACAGTCGTACAAATGTTATGTGATAACCACTTTCGTCGCGCAGTAGTCGCATCCTAACTTTACAACGACTCGTTTGTTGTATTGTAGCCGTACAGGTGTTATTGAATGACTAAAACGTTTTGTTTGAGTCAAGTAACAACACCTGTACGACTTATTCATATTAATATATGTTCGTCGCAACGTGTTTGTGGTTCGAAGATTTATTTTAGTGTAAAATAAAAACATACTACAAGGAAATACTAAGGTGAGTGTTATTTAATTTTCATATCTTGCTTACTTTATCTGTCTCTCATGCTATTTAGTTTAACTGGGAACTGAAGTTTTATGATAATATACCTATGTGAATACTATTCAGATTTTCATGCCCCCTCGTAATTTTGTGTTATAATCATATTTTCATTAACAAAAATAGGTTTGTTTTTTCTAAAATGTCTGACTGTTGCTTTTGTCGCAAACTTACCTCTGTATGACCTGATGATGATGATGATGGTCGCCATGACAGGAAAAATTCATCAAACTTTTCCGTAAATATGGCCGTCTAATCATTATAAAGTCAAAACCTGACTTAAATGCGACTGCAAGTTTGATTAAAGTCAGGACAGGACTTCAAACGGACATCATGTAATATAAAGGTTATATTTGAGTCGTCAATAAACAACCCAGTCATTTAAGAGTATTTAATTGACCGCTGTAAAACAAGGTACTGATTGTTATATAAACGGCACTATGAAAACGTCTATATAACATCCACGTTGTATAAATGTCGTATAAAGGTTTTCCAAAACATAATTTGGTGTGTTCAAAACGTTTATTGGACTATAACGTTGGTATGACTATTGCGTTGTCGTACAAACGTTTTAGCTAAGACTGTTATATAACGTCGTATCGTTTAGTCTCCCCAACGTTGCTAATACCAGTTTACTATGACATATTCGTCGCACGACTAATTAGTTGCATTAAATACATCTATAGGACCTGGTAGTCATCTCATTACCATTGTAAGACTGCTATCCAACTTTAGGTCGTACAAGTCAAGACTTATACGACGTATTTGTTTGTTGGGTTGTTTTAACAAAACTAAAATACAATGAGAACTACATACACTACAAACCTAACTACTTACACTAAGCACACCTGAATTTCAAGCCCACTACCAATCGGAAGCGTACCCAGCATGCTGGCGGCATTACCACGCTGAATGGCAATGCTTATGCGTTGGGCCAAATAAACGCCAGCATTTTGGTCACGCGTCGCGTCGACCAAGCGCTCGGATAGGCTTTTGAAGATGAGGTGAGCTCCCGGCCCCCACGGACCCAATGTCTCAACACCAAAGGCCTCAAATATGTAACCACTTCCGAGGGTTGCATATTTGCGCCGTTTGAGTCGCTCAGCTGAATTAGTCGTTGCTCCGGCCCTACTATGTGTCTCTGGAAGATGTGATGGTGCCAGAGTATCGACGCAAGTTGCGTCCCATACTAAGGGCCGACCCAACTTCCAAGGCACAACAGTCATGCCGTCAGGTCTTTTGCCATCGTCACGCGCAAGACCACTCGGTTCGAGTATGGCTGGGACATTGGCGGTGGAAAAAGCCCGGCGTATGATGTCGTTCAGGCAGGCGTGGCGGCCAATACGACCCGCGCTTTTCGAGCAAGAGAGACCATGGATTGTTTTTATCTAATTTTTGCATTGCAATGTGCCACAGCGAAGCGTGACAGGGAACAGCTAGTTTAATAATAAATTTAAAGAATGCTAATCAATGTAAATTGTCTTGAGTAATAACAAATATTCAACAATATAATGTTAACATTATACATAACTAGCGGCCCGCCCCGGCTTCGCCCGTGGTACATATATATAACCTACAGTATTCAAGGATCATATGAAAGAACGGTGAACGATTTTTTTAATCGGTCCCGTAGTTCCCGAGATTAGCGTGTTCAAACTATATATATGCTATAGGCTACTTTTGATCCCCAAATTATCGTGCTGTATACTGGGTCAGAAGTGACACCTGTAGACAACCGGCGGGGATAAATAATTAAATGACGATTGATCAGTTTTCGACCGGAGAGGAAAAATGATTAAATTACTAAAATGGCTATTAAAAAATAAGGGTTGATCGTAGAATGGTAAAATTGAGCATTGTATGTATTTTTGTATGTTGTATCATAAAATAATAGAAATTAAAAATTTGTCTAAAAATAAAATAAAAAATTTAGGGTGGACTACCCCTAACATTTAGGGGATGAAAAATAGATGTTGGCCGATTCTCATAGATACCGGATAAGTACAAAAAAATTCATCAAAATCGGTCAAGCCGTTTCGGAGGAGTATGGCAACAAAAACTGTGACACGAGAATTTTATATATTAGACGAGAATTTTATATATTAGATATTAACAATAACTTTGTCGAAATTTTCTCCAAAAAACAAAAAACGATGTAAATTTAAAATTTAACTTGTAGAGTAAGATCCCAGGGTTGCCGAAAGTGTGTGGGAGTATTAGGGGTTTATTTTTAAAGATATTGCCTACAACATAGTGCAAATTAGCGGGCAAGCATGTGTTCTTAGTACGTACTAACTCTACTCAATCGTCCACATTTCATCCATCAGAAAATAAGTGACGTCTGGCGGCTCTGGGATCTTGGACTATGAGACACATTGACACAATTTAATATTTTTGTAATATCTACGTTCATCACATTCGTCCAGGTAGAGGAAAGCAAATTTTAGTTTTTTGTTGATATTTCAAAAACCGGCGTACTGATTTCGTAAAATTTATATTTATATCAAATCTGAAGTATTAATTATAAATAATCACCAGTACTATCTAAAAAAAAAGAATAATTAAAATCGGTTCGCCATTGGCGGACCTATCGGAGCTATTATAAAACACATACAAACCAATGAGAAACTCCTCCTTTTTTTAAAATCGGTTAAAATAGTCAATAAAAAAATACACTTAAATCAAAATAAAATGACATTTCAGTACAAAACAATAAACACCAATTTTTATTACTACTTTCACGTCCTTCAGATCAGATTACTTAAAAAATGTCTGATTACTAAGTCTACTCTTTTTTAGTTATAATTCTTCCGCTATATCCTGTAGTTATAGTGCATCCACAGCTTGTTTAGAAAACGTGTACAAATACCTTAACTTACGAGCGCTTAATCGCTACTTAAAGTAGACGCTAACACGACAAGTAACTTGACATAACTTTTGACCCGATTCTGTAAACCATTTAGCAAAGACACCGACCAAACAAACGACGTTAGCAATGTCTGTGTTGATGTCTGACTTTACATAAGTGATTTTTCACTTATTTTGATATTTTTTTATCGAGCTTAGGTTTCGTTGGATCACCAACTCGCCTGAGCCATATAGGCCTCTTTTTAACGTGATTTGGATCTCCGTGGATGATATCGCTGGGCTAGCTAGCTGCTACCAGTATTTAATATAGAAAAAACGTTCTAACCTAAAAGCTAAAACGTCTTGGCTGCGGAATACGTTGCCTAAATGTTGTCTTCAAATCGTAATAATTCTTTCCGGTCTCGTAATCGTAATCATGATATCGTCAGTTTGTAAGTTTTTACTAATAACACGTTTTATTATAATCCCATAGTCAGGACGAGTTGCCAATACAACGAAGTTCTTGTCTCCAATAGGGACATTGATATTTTTGACTTAAAGTTATACCAATTTCAGAGAAAAATCAAAGAAATTTTACACTTTAATCTAAAAGAATAACCCTGTTGTGCTAACAGTAAGTACTATTCTGGGTCTTTTTTTTATAATGTTTGTTTACACATTTTATCTAAACGGAATTATTATTGCGTTTTGTAAGGGTTTCTTTCTTCTAAATTTGAAATGTGGCTAGTTAGTTTTTTCACAATGTTTATAAACATTTATCTTATTTATTGCGTGCTAGTTTTAAGTTCAGATCTGTTGGCCTTATTTTCTTAATGTATTATCTCTAATTTCATAATTTAACTATCAAACCACTGTATTTAAAAAAAATCTAAGCCCAGATAGTTTAGAATGTAATACAGTTCTGTACAGTATACTCTTATGTTATAATATGTGGTTATTACATTCTGCTTTGTGTGCTCATTAAATAAATAAATAAAAGTAAGCACGCTCCATCGTAGACCGTTTCGTCTCTTAACATCAGGCGAGAGCTTAACAGAGGCGGTTAAGTGTAAAGTGTGTTTCCTGTCTATCGAAATAGTCGTCTGTGGCTGATTTCTTACTATGTTTAAACCCCATGTCGTGTTAGGTAATCAATTACTCTTTAGAGCTAAAAAATAAAACTAGCCTAACGTTTTTATTATGAAAGGCATCGATTTAGTTTTTTTTTGTAGGTTACTGGTTTTCACAAATAATCATGAATTAATTGTTATAACTGCGAAAAAGCGAAAGTAAATGATTTTGGATGGATGATAAGATATGTATATACATTCAAAACTAATTTAAAAAAAACTCAATTCATCTTTTGTGAAGTAAAATATTTTTTTTGTAGACCATATTTCTTACTTTATTGAAGAGGAAAAACTGTCTCGCTCTACTAAATAGAACTATGTAAAGCTCGCGTCACTGACATTCCTCCCAAATCCAGTCCAGTCTTGGTATACCCAATATGTTACAAATATTTGGAGCATCCTGGCTATGGACACCAGAGACGACCGAAAAAAACGAGTGCACACAAAGGTGAAAAAATTTCCAAACCGTGCATTTTAAATTGTTTTTTAACGTATTTCAATAAAGAAAGGAGGACGCTCACAACTCGGTAGTATTTTTTCTTATTGTATGTGCATATGTTACGTGATAGTTTTGCCAATTGTGAATAGATAGATATATAGATACTCTTTATTGTACACACCAAAAACAAAGAAAAAAAACACGTGTACAGGATAAGAAAACCAAAAAAACTAGTGTTACAATCGGCGGCCTTATCGCTAATAGCGATCTCTTCCAGGCAACCTTAGGATGGAAATGGTTTGTAAGAATATTCTATGAAACGGGGTGTGTAGGTATCTAAAAATATTTTTAAGCAATTACAGTTATATACACAAGAAAAAATAAAGAGACGATCTTCTTAGCATTCCATGGATTCACCGTGCGGGGGTGCCGGGTCCATCGTGTGGCAGAGAGAGAAAAACTCGAGTAGTTCCCGAGACTTGTGACTCGGGCGTAGGTTTAAGGGGCCCCTTTCTGACGTACATCAACACTCACCTTCAAATTTGCTTACATTTATCTGGACGACTTAGCTTCATATAAAATTTGGTCGAGTCTTAATAAAATCTTAAACTAAAGTCTACTAAAGTTAACTAATCAAAGTTAAGTAAAGTAACTAAACTAAAGTTAACTAGTTCATAAGTGTTCTACTGTAATATTTTTGTTTTTGTGTCACAATAAAGAGTTATCTATCTATCTGTCTATTTCACTAAAGTTTTTGTTTTTTCGGAGGAAATAAACTATTATTTATTCTGTATCGTTTACGTAAGTATACAGTGCCACAGGGGAAATTGTTTACACGATTAAGTTACCTTAATCCGGCACTGGGTAAGTCTTACTGCAATGCAGCGTTGCGGTTTGAAGCTTTGAAGAACAATTCAACAGTATTTCTCGGTCTTACTATGAAGTATTCTAGGATTACTTGACTCCTCTACTAAGCCTGGTTCAAGACAAATTTCAAGCGTCCTTCCTAAGATATCAGTTTATTTGTCACTGCTATCAACACTGGTTTTACTTTTTTGAAATAGTCATGATTATTTTATTTATGTACATCATTTCTGTCAATCTCTTAATATGCTTAGAGCCGGCAATTTTTAGTTGGTATTTGAGGCAAGGTGAAAACTTGTTACTTACCAACAAGAAAAAAATTAAAAATTTTGTTTTACCCCGCCCTACCTCAGATTTGTTATCTGTACAACATACTACCTCTCATTTGATACCTATATTAAGGGACTTGTGAAGAAGAGATGTATTTCGTCATTTTATGGTGGCGGCCATCTTGGATTTTAAATTTGTATAGTGTATAGTATTCTACTAGCCAAGCCCTTTCATTTGATACCCATATTGAGGTAGGTTTAAAAAAATATTTTGTCCGCCATTTTGTGTAGGAGGCCATCTTGAATCGATATTAACCAAACATAGCTAAGAACATCCGCACGGATATTAACCTTCAAAAAAAAACACAGACAGGCGTCTGTGTGTGTGTGTCTGTCTGCGGCATCGTAGAGCTCAAACGGATAGGCCGATTTCAATTAAGTTTTTTTAACACTCAGACAGACTACAAACTTATAACACCCCTTAGTTTGGTCGGGGGTTAAAAATAGAGATTCTCTAAAAGACAGATCGTTTTGGTGGGACTTACTACCTACCAGCGGGTCTACATCCTAACGAAATCTGCTTTGGGTTTGCTATTGCTGTATCTGTAATTTTGATGGAAAAGAAAAGAGAGAGTTATATCAAACCTAAGACAGTATTAGTTAGACTATCGGGTGATCTAAATTGAAGGATTCATTTTGCCTCGCTACTCTCTGGCCTACAAGCTTTGTGTTGGTACGCAATACGAGAGATATGCAACATGTTATGAGCTTGCTTCAAATACCTACACAACATTTGGAGCCAGCGCTCGGAATATTACTAGCTTATTATAGCGAAAAAAATCGAATATTATTATAGCATAAGAAGCCCACCAAATGTTCCCACTGCTGGGACTCGGGGCCTTCTCTCGCAAGGGGAGAGTTTAAGGCCATAATCCACCACGCTGGCCAAGTGCGGGTTGGTGGATGACACATGACCTCGAAAGATAATAATAATACATTACAATCTTGGTGTCTTCAAATCGAGAGTGAATCGGTTTTTTCTAGGTAAGCACGCTCCGTCGTAGACCTCATCATCGCTTAACATCAGGCGAGATGGTGGTCAAGTGCGAACCTATTATAGTAAAAAAAAAAAAAGATTCGAGGTACATTTCGGTTTCCTCACGATCTTTTCCTTCACCGTTTTTGAGTTAGCGACATTACGCAAATGACTTTGAAAATACAGTGGTGCGCGTGGTGGGATTCGAACCCGGGGGCTCCGAATCGGTAGTTGCCGTTCTCCCGATTAGACCAGCCGTAACTTCGAACTTACTTCGATACAGAGAAGATTAGCATGGCCCCTGCGCAAGGAATATTATTAGTGCCGCAGTATTTCATCAGTTGACTCAAACTAAAATAGAGCTTATATAATTTTTAAGCTATTGCATAGCTTGTATCGCGGGCCTTGAGCGCGGAGACCGAATCAAATTTTTTTGTGAGAAATCGCTAAGAAAGAGAGATGGAAGACATAAAACCGTAACGAAAAAACCTGCCACTCACCAGGCCATTCGGCTTTAAATCTTATTGTTATTACGACTTACATACTATATTTGTATAGCAAGCTGCGTTACATACGTTCTTATAGATATATGTAATGCAATAGCTTTACCGCGGCAGTCCCCGAGTTCCACACATCTTTTTTTTTGTTTATTTAAGTTAGTTTGACATCATAAACTTCAAACATTTTCAATATCAATTAGCCAAAAATGTTCATCAAAATAAAGTCAGGTTTCTAGCTAAGTTAAGTAAAAAAACAAATTAAAAGTATGGAAGACTGAGGTTAGTACAGTTTGTGTATCTGTGTGAAAGTGGCCATTTTCACAATAACAGATTTATGTGACATCTCATAAACCCATATACACTTTATGTCTTTCATTAGGTACCGTATGTTTCCACGGAAAAGAAAACACAGCAACCACCTGATTCTGTAACAGCGAAATAGTTACACAAAACATGTGCTAGTATAATATGACCTCAATTAGTATTAGAATTTACAACTATTCGGCATCGCGGTTCTGCTGACTTTTGTCGAGTACATCATCATCATTTTCACAAATATTTCGCGAATTTAGGGTTTCTACGACTGATTTTTATTATGAGACCCGCCCCATGGTAAAAAGTGGTTTATTATAACAATGCATCTTTTGTGGTTTAGTGCATAAAGTGTAGTCAAACCCTGTCGAAATAGTTCAGTTTTGTTAAAAACTCTGCAATCCAAAATACATTGACATCCGATAACTAAAAATAGTTAAGAACCCTCAGACTGACACACATACATATTTACTCGTAACACTGAAAACATTGTTTTAATCGTACACCTAATGCCATAATATATAGCGCTCTTCTCGTTTACACAATTTTTTTGCAGGTAAATTTATTTAAGAGCTTTTTCTACGTTTAGTAATGCTTCAGACAAAGCTTTTTTTGTATAATTTTGGTCCTGCTTGACCCTTCTTTGCACAGCCTAGAATGTAACTTGCATATAAAATACATGTCAAAGTCAAAGTCAAAGTACTTTATTCATAAATGTACAATTTACACGTCAATTAATAAAAAATAAAAACAAAAGAAAGAGCATACAAATTGTATACATTTTCAAAGTTTGAAACTACTACTTTACTGTATTACAATAATTATTGTACAGAAAACTGTCAAGCATTATACGAGTATAATGTCTTTATTGCAATTGTACTAACCTATGTCAAATTTATTTATTTACATTTTTATGGGAACTTTTCCATCACTCTCTAAAAATTCGCTGTAACTATAAAAAAGTTTGATCGATAAGCCAGCACTTTAATCTGTTTTTGAAGCTGCCGAAACTTGGGGCCGATATAACTATTTTGGGAAGAGCGTTATAAACTTCCGGTCCCATAATGTGAGTTAACTTCTGTGACCTCGTGAGAGAGTGTGGTATAACATCCAGCTTGTCGGCGTTGCGTATGTTGCGAGAATGTCTCTCTCCTCGCGTGTTGTACGATTCTAGATTATTTTTGACATACACAGCCACTTGATAGATCAAGATAGCAGGTAAAGTAAGTATACCAAGCTCCTTAAAATATGGTCTGACGGATGTACATTGCGATACGCCAACAATGGCACGTACGGCACGTTTTTGGGCGCGGAACGCACGCTTCCATGTTGACTCAATCTAAATATAAAGTTAAACTACATCGTGTTCTGCGTTTGTATTTAGTAAGGTATTAAAGAATACACCTCTGTTCCAATAACCTGTTCCATCGATATAAAAGTTTATAGCGTGCGGTAGCGGTACAAAGTCGAAACAAAGTTACGTTTATAGTGCGGTAGGAAACCCATAGCGGTAATGTTTCCGTTTATTTGGCAGACTGTACGCTATTGTCCTATACAGTTTCTGTTTGGTTAATGAAAAATCTGTAATGGAGTGGTTTTAGCTGCTGGAACTTGTTGGTACATTGTAGCAATATATGTATTTAGTAGAGAAGAACTACAGTTAAACTGTAAAACTATAAATAGTTTTAATTTTCGCCGAAAAAGCAAAAAACCGTTTTCATTTTAAATATCAGTACCTGGTTGACCGAGCTTTGCTCGGTTTAAATACGTTTATAAAGGGCTCTAAGTAAAAGATTTTCTCAGAAAAAAAAAAGAACAAAAAGAAAAGACCCGAGTGTAACCATCAGGATTCGAACCGGGGCCTGTTGACTCCGAGGGCGAGCATATTCCGTCTGAGCCATTTAGACTTAAAAACCGGTGGCGAAATAAGTTATCGTATTCTAATTAATTCTCTGGGCGACGAGCGCTGTGCAGTGCTAGGTAATGATTTAGACTCTTCATGTTCCAATAGCTGCGTGTCACTGTGTTGTTATGTAGATGGCATGTTATTTACCATCAGGCACATGTTCAGTTTGCCTCGTCACTCTTAATTAAAAAAAAGAAGTTGATAGGGTACTTTTTACATCTATAACTTACTTTTTAACCCCCGACCAAAAAAAGGATGTTATAAGTTTGACGTCGATGTCTGTCTGTCTGTCTGTCTGTATGTGTGTGTGTCTGTCTGTGGCACCGTAGAGCTCAAACGGATGAGCCGATTTCGATGCGGTTTTTTATTATTTGAAAGTTAGTATCCGTGCGGATGTTCTTAGCTAATTTTGGTTAATATCGATTTAAGATGGCCGCCTCCATAAAATGGCGGACAAAATATTTCTTTACAACCTACCTCAATATGGGTATCAAATGAAAGGGTTTGACTAGTAGAATACTATACGCTATAAAAAATCTAACACTAGATGGCCGCCACCATAAAATGGCGAATTATACTATTTTTTTCACTACTACCTCAATATGGGTATCAAACGAAAGGGCTTGACTGGTAAAATACATTGCACTGTAACAAATTTCAAATCCAAGATGGCCGCTATAACAAAATGACGAAATACATTTTCTTTTTTACACTCCTTTATTATGGGTGTCAAATGAAAGGGTTTGACTAGTAGAATGTTGTACAGAATAAAAACCTGAGGTAGTCGGGGGTTAGTCAAATTTTTTAACTTTGTTCTTGTATCTCTTATCTCTTCTGTGGTTCGCGTTTATAATATTGGTATTACAATGTGAAGTGTCGTACTATTCAGCTGTTGTCTACTAGTCCGAAATCCATGAAATATTTTTCAAACTACCTCGGAATAATTCACTTCAGACAAATAATCTTGTTAAACGGAGCTGAGATACGGATTTAAGGCATTACAGTAGTAACAGTTAAACAATACGGTATTTGACAATCTTGAAAATATAGCATTAATTATGATATTTCAATTATTTGTAACTTTTTTTCATGTACAAGTTGGAAGGTGCCACTGGTTTCCGAAACACAGTTCTAACTAGCTCGGGGCCAGTAGACTCCTGTTTTTGCATAGACTCATTATTTTTAAGTTCCAAATAAATAATTTGATGTGATTTGAAATAAATTTGATTTGATAATCTTGTTAGATAACACATTAAATAAACATATTTCACTCTATTTTGGAAGATATAGTGTATTTTTTATGAAATACACCAAAGAAAATTTAAAAAATACTGATATTTTATCTTCGACGTAAACGCACCGTTATAGATGGCAACGCTGGTGACGTCACACGCCAGTAAATATCCCATCTATAGCAATCGGTTTCTTTAAGAACAGTGATTTATTTACTGGCGTGTGACGTCACGCGCGTCACATGATCAGTAACAGCGTTTTTGGCGGGCTTTTTGAACTTTAAATTTTAAACATTTATTTTTAACGTTAAAACAGTGTATCTTGCGGAAATATTCATGTGGTATGTATATTATGTAATCAAAAATCATTTAAACGGTTTTACAAATTTAGTCAAATACCGTATTGTCAAGTTTTTAGAGGTACGCCCAGTCCGATATTTTGTCCTGCCGTCTGAGGGTCTACCGCATAAAACTGTCTTAGCTGTGATATTGATCTCTTTTCTTTTCGCTTGAAATGATAGAGACAGCAATAGGAAAGCCATATCCGATCTATTTCGGCGGTAGAAAGACGGGTACTGTGCTAATCATAAATTTACCTACACTAATGTTATATTATTAGATAAAACACCTTATATCTGCAGGTGACGATCGTAGTGCGAGCTAGGTGTTAAACTTCCAAACATTCAAACTTTGACATTTACAATAATTGTAGGATAATAGGATAATAAATCCTAAATCAGGGGTTCCCAAACTTATTTTGTCTGCTCCCCGCTTTGAGAATAAAATAATTTTTAGCGACCCTATCATTTCATATACCTACTTAGAAATCACTATAACTTGAATTAAATCAAATCATTACCTAGCGCCGTGCAAGGTAATGATTTGGACTTTTCATGTTCCAATAGCTGCGTGTCAGTGTGCTGTTATGTGGCAGGCATGTTGCTTACCATCAAGCACATATCCTGGTCGTCTCGTCACTCTTTATTTAAAAAAAAGTATAAATTATTGTACGGTATATAGCAATAAGTGGTACTTGTGGCACTAGTTCATAAGTGTTTATTTGTAATGTTTTAATTTGTTTGTGTCGCAATAAAGAGATTCTATCTATCTATCTATATTAGCGTAAATTAAACATTCATTTTAAACGAGATTTTACTATAACCCGCAAGATTTAACTTGAGACCTGAGTCCAGTACACAACAGACTCCAAACCTCACAACGCTCTTTTTTTATGAATCCCTTACCGCCCTCTTTCGGCCTGCAGCGCCCACAAGGGGGCGTTATCGCCAACTTTGAGAAAGGGTGCCCAAAATCAAAGGGGTTTCCTTACTGTTACTGCTTCGTATTGTGGTATTGTGTAAGTCCACCTCAACAGAAGGTGTGGTGTCGTAAATTTCTACTTAATTACATAATCTATGGACCGAATAGTGGGGACACAGGGGGTAAGGGATACAGGGAGATAGATGGAGGATTCCATTTGCACTATGGTTTACGGGTATTTGTAGTTCTAGAGATAAATTTAGATGTATTTATTAGTATACTAGTAGTGCTCCACGGTTTTACCCGTGTAGTTCCCGTCCCCGCTACTTTTTCGGGATAAAAAAGTAACCCATGTGTTCTATCAGACTATAATCTATCTATGTTCCAAATTTCAGCCCGATTAGTTCAGACTTTACGACGTGATTGAGCAACAAACATCCAAACGTATACATTGACATTTATAATCCTACTAATTGTATAAATGTCAATGTTTTTATGATCTTACTGACATTTATAATCATATATTGACAATTATAATTCTACTAATATTATAGATGTCAATGTTTTTATAATCCTACTGACATTTATAATCATATATTAACATTGATAATTCTACTAATATTGTTAATATTCGAGCGTTTGGTCTACGCGACGCGTGACCAAAATGCTGGCGTTTATTTGGCCCAACGCATAAGCATTGCCATTCAGCGTGGTAAAGCCGCTAGCATGCTGGGTACGTTTCCGATTGGTAGTGGGCTTGAACATCTTGATTGTCTGTAGACCTACAGTGGTTTATAATTCAGGTGTGCTTAGTGTAAGTAGTTAGTTAGGTAGGCTTGTAGTGTAGTAGTTCTCATTGTATTCTAGTTTTGTTAATAAAGGCTCTGCTCAGTAAAAAAAAACTAATGTTATAAATGTCAATGTTTCGATGTTTGTTGGTCTGGTCAATCACGTCGTAGCGTATGATCGGATCGAGCTGAAATTTAATACATTTGGAACACTAGTAACAATAGTAGCGGAACAATAGTAGATTACAATAGTACAATTTGTATGCTCATTCTTTTGTTTTTATAGATTGACGTGTAAATTGTACATTTATGAATAAAGTACTTTGACTTTGACTTTGATTATAGTCTGGAATAACACATAGGGTAGTTTTTATCCCGAGAAAATAACGGGAACGGTAACTGCGCGGGTAACACCGTAGGTCCCAGCTAGTTTTTTTATAATATTAGTTAGATGTCAAGGTCGTGTTTGAATGTTTGTTGCCTAAGCACGTCGAAATTTCTGAACGGATCAGCTTGAAATTTAGAGCACAGCTAGAATATAGTCTGGAATAATACATAGGCTACTTTTTATACCAGAAAGGTAACGGAACGGGATCTACGCGGGGCGTTGTCAGTGTATGATATTAGCCTGATATAATGAAAAATATTACAACAACGTCAAACACTGATTAATGTCAACAAGAACAAAATTAAAAAATGTGATTAACACCCGACTACCTAGGATATGTTTAACCGACTCCAAAAAAAGGAGAAGAAGATATTCCAAGGGTGGCACCATGATAAGGAAACCAGGATCTGATGATGACATCCTAGAAAAACCGAGGAAAACTTTTTTACTTTATAAGTTTTCTGTTGAAAGTCGGTTCTTTTTTGTTTAAATTATTGTCAGACACTGTCATTTGATACCCATATTGCGGTATAGTAGTGAATAAAAAAATGTAATGCGCCTTTTTGTGGTGGCGGCCATATTGAATTTGTAATTTGTCATAATGTTTCGTATTCTACTAGCCAAGCACTTTCATTTGATACCCATGTTGAGGGATCACGTGAAGAAATATTTTGTCCGCCATCTTGTAGAAGCGGCCATCTTGAATTGATATTAACCAAACATAGCTAAAAATCACCGCACGGAAACTAACTTTCAAATAACAAACCCCGCATTGAAATCCGTCTATCCGTTTGAGCTATGCGGCGCCACAGACAGACACACACAGAGACAGACAGACATCGACGTCAAACTTGTAACATCCCTTTTGTAGTCGGGGGTTAAAAAGAGATAATTAATTTCAATACAATCTGAACTCCTTAGATCTATGTACTTATCCATTTGTACGCCTATCTAAAGTAACTAAATAGTTTCTCAGGTATTCTATTGGAAATCTACTACTATAATATTAACCGGTCTGTCTTTGTGTCTGTCCCGATTGAAAACCGCAGGTGGAGGCTTCATTGTGTTGTATAATGTTATGGTAATGCTGGGGTCGAGAGGGATGGATACGCGGCAAAAACAAGCCTACATTTATACAAAGTATTTATGATATAGACATCTATGGCTGACTCAGTGTTTACGATACGATTTTTTAAGTGAAAACCATCGATATAAACCGATAGATGTGCCCTGAGCGCGTGTTTCTTTTCCCGTCTACAGTAGGGTGCAATATTGCCTTCTACTGTACACGGGAAAGGAAATACGCGCCATGAGCACCTTGTAATTTGTAATTAAAGTCTCGTAAGCGGTTTAAACACAAAAAATCTACTCTACTTGACCCCTAGAATCTCTAGCGGCGAGATATGCTGTGGTTCTACTTATTTTGGTTGTTGACAATGAATAGTGATAGGTAAAAACGTCCGGCATTCACCGTTTCCTGCAACAGACTAGAACGGAAAGAGTGAGCTCGCTCTTCCTAACGATGACATAATTCCGTGCGCCTGATGTTTGGGAGGACATATCCGATGGTTTATATCGATGGGCTTATATAAATTGTATAGGCAGTTTTTATCGTGGGGATATTCATTATTTAATCAAATTAAATAAAAATTATTACGAAATGGTGTATCGTTAGTCGTGTCTTCGTTAATAAATGCATCTGTAATGGATCCGTGTACCGAGTATTAATATCGGGAAACCAGACTGCATGTTTCGCTAACATATGATAATGTTCGACCTAATTGTAACAAAACCAACCGACAAACTTATTACTGCAATTGGTTAGATTACAAAACGAAACTATTCTAAATAAAAACATTTGTATTGTTCGGTAAAAATGCTAGTGGCTCCCTCTCGTTAATTAGACATAGTTGGTATTTTTCGGTGACTATTGTTAAAGGTTTTATTGAAATATGTTATCTATTTTGTGACTATTTATATTATACTTTTAAACGAGCTAATCTTGTAGGTATATGTATACATAGAATCTGAATCTCGGAAACGGCTCGAACGATTTTCATGAAATTATGTCTGTATACATAATTTCGGTAGTCGGGGTTTCGGGGACGATAAATCGATCTAGCTAGGTGTTACTTTTTAAAAACATCATTTTATACGCATTTTTAGACAATGAAAAACTCCTACAATGTCATTAGAATACGATAACTTATTTCGCCACTGTTAATTCGCGACTCAGACGGAATATACTCGCCCTCGGAGTCAACAGGCCCCGGTTTGAATCCTGATGGTTACCCTCGGGACTTTTCTTTTTGTTCTTTTTTTCTGAGAAAATCTTATACTTAGAGCCTTTTATAAAAGAATTTATTCGTATCTAAGTAGGTCTAATTAAGTCATCACTACGTAATTCGTACCTGCCTAAATATCATTTAAAAAAAACCGAGCAAAGCTCGGTCAACCAGGTACTTGTTAATTATTGTGGCAATATATATATTTTTTTTAACTAGAATAGGTTCGCACTTGACCACCATCTCGCCTGATCTTAAGCGATGATGCGATCTACGATAGAGCGTGCTTACCTAGAAGAAACCGATTCACTCTCGATTTGAAGACACCAAGATTGTAACCATCGGGGAAAACCCACTCAGGCAACGCAATCCACAACCTAGACGTTCTTATCACAAACGTGGAGTCAAATCGCTTCGTTCGTGTTTTTGGAACATCAACCATGAAACGATGTCGCCCTTTTGTGGAACGAGAAGTCCGATAGAAGAAAGGGCAAGGTGGAATTAGATCATGCAGATCAGTTGCACACTCTCCGAAGTGTATCCGATAAAATACCGATAAGCTAGCAATTTCGCGGCGATGATCAAGACTTTGAAGTCAATTATTCTAATGCATTAATTATTACTGTAACTAACAATTATATGTAAAATCGTTTTGAGTTATTATTTAAGTAATTAGTTCTGTTTCTTATAGTACAAGCTCTGCTTAGTTTGGCGATAAATGGTGTTGTGTGAGGCCACCAATATTTGTTTATTTACTAGCGGGGCCTCGCCTGCGAAGTTGCTATTACCATTATATGTCTTTGTCTATGATAGAAAACTATAATCTATATAATCTAGCCTATAATTTAAATGTGTTCCAAATTTCAAACCGGTCCGTTCTGCCGATCCGACGTGATCGAGCAACACACATCGAAACATCCACTACTAATGTTACAACTTTGTTGTGTATAATATAGCATAGTATCATTGTCGAGCGAAGCTGGGGTCGCTAGTTTACTATAATATAATCGAATACTAATGCCTCATCCCTGTTAGATATAGATCACACAACGGCTGTCAGCGAGCGGTCTGCGTATTTGTGTTGCCAATGTAATTTGTATCTTAACGTGCATGGCATAAAGCCCATATTTGAGTGTATTTTATTTGTCAGATGGTAGCCGAGTCGTATAAGTCGGCGCATACTATTTGCATGTCTGTTATGGAGAAATGACATGAGTTCGAGTCACCGACTTGTGTTATCTATACTAATATTATAGCTGAAGAGTTTGTTTGTTTGAACGCTAGGATCTCGGGAAGTACTGGTCCGAGTTGAAAGATTATTTTTCTATTAGGTAGTCCATTTATCGAGGAAGGCTATATAACATAACGCTACTATCAATAGAAGCGGAACATGAATCAAGAATGTAACAAACACGGGGAAAAAATATTCCTTTTTGAGAGTTTTTGTAGCGTGCTTTGACATGACAGCATGTATCTAAGATTACGTCAACTTCAACTCCAATTTTTTATGTTGGCTTCCATTCGGTAATGTCACCGTAATTTCGCCAATGTCCAAGATTGCGTCATTGAATATAAACCTTTGCTAATCAAATTTGTTTCTAAATCTGAGTTGGTACGACCAATGTCCGATAAGTGGGGTAGCAGGTAGCTGAAGAGATTTTTTGTTTGAAAGCGATATTCTCAGGAATGACTGAACCGATTTCAGTCATTCTTTCACCGTTGGATATGTACGGGATCCCGATGAGTGTTGAGTGCTATATAATGTACCACGGGCGAAGCCGGGGCGGACATCTAGGTGTAGTATATCTTCAGGTATAAGTATATTATTGTGCAAGAATGGTGCCGTTTACCTAATACTACAATTTTTATGTTATACGTTTACACTTATCTCGGTAGTCGTAATTACTACCAATTTTTTTTATTTATTTTTAAAATGAAACTTTTATTACCGTCTCAAACTTTTTCATTTATTTTGAATGTCGTGTAACGGTCGGCCGCGGAGTAGGGGTAAAGTGAAAGGCGCTCGACAGAACAGCTCAGGTCAATATGACGGCGTAACTCGTAAAGTTTCTTAAAGTACTTACTTAAATCGAATATTTTACCAAAAAAAAAAAGTTAAATGTCTATGATGTTGCACTTTTACCTTTTTGGTTTTAGTTTACTGTCATAAAACCACACAATCAATTTTTATTTTTATATAGGACTGTATATTGTAAGTATTTTGGTTTAGAATAAGAATTGGTTTCCGGTCTATACCGGAAATCATAGAACACGGACATCAAAGCCCAGCGCTGAATCTTTTAACAAAACCGCGGAAGTGATATTAGGGATGGGACATGAAATTATCGATATACGAGTATATCATTAAGGATAAAAATACCCAAAATATTTATGCTGCGTCCCGGCGTTTTAGCCGCTCACTTCATGTTTCTGTTATTTTTCGTTTTGTAGCCTATGTATAATAAAGGTAGCCTATATCAAAGTCTACTTTATTCTGTATTTTTTTTATAATAGTAAAGAGTGACGAAACAAACAGTACATGTGGCTAATGGTAAATGCTGCTTACCAGTAGTGGTAGTACTCCTAGCAGAGTTCGCCTGGGGAAGTACCACACCTTTGCCAGTTATTCTACCGCCAAGCAGTTATGCGCAAACATTACTGTGTTCCGATTTGAAGGGCAATGTTTCTAGAGAAATTACAAGGCTTAGAGATATAACATCTTAGATCTCTGGGACGAGCGCAGTGCAGTGCTAGGTAATTATTGGGACTCTTCATGTTCCAATAGCTGCGTGTTACTGTGCTGCTATGTAGCAGGTATGTTGATAACCATCAGGCGCATGTCCTGCTCGTCTCGTTACTTTTCATTAAAAAAAAACAGCCTGTCTATAACAGCATAGTTCACGCAGCCATTGAAACATGGTGAGTCCAAATAATTTTTCTAGTTCTGCACTGCGTCCGTCAGCCAGAGATATAAGATGATTTATCCTCATGCCCTGTAATTTCTTTGGAAACATTGCCATTCAAGGAACATGTGTGGTACTTCCCCAGGAGCACGCTGAAAAGAGTCCTACCAAATTTTTGTTCTGTAGAGTCTTTCTGCAAAAGCTTATTGCTGTTTAGACCTTTGTTTAAACCTTTTTGAAGAACCATATGTTGTATAGTTACACGAGACCAGCTTTCTTCATTAAACAACAGTAAAACTACTTACAGTTCCACGCTAAATCTCAAACACGGAAACTGACCGCGGAAGTATGATTAGAGAGTTGACACGATAGAAGCTAAATATGTCGATAACTATCGATAAAATCTGAAAATTTTGCCGTAAATCCCTCTATTTCCTGTAAATAAAGCCACAATTACTTGTGAATATTTTATCAAAACTGCAGATGCGGATTTAGGAAAGCGACACGACTAAAATCTTAGTATCGAAATCGCGTTATCGATAATACTGATATTCTTACATCTTAATTGTTGAACCTAATGTGTATCATGTATCATATTAGGTTCATAAAAGTATTTTTTTTGTTTGATTAAATATGTACGAGATTTCATTGACGGTTTTATGCACTTCTTATTTACATAGTCTTGCGGCTTATTCAAATATCATTTTCAATCTAAGTTAGCTCACAAGAGATCGCTGTGAGCTACATGTTTACAAGCTTTTATTAGCTCTTTATGTTTATTGTGTTATTTTTCTGTGTAAAATAGGTATATCTATATCAATATCGTAAAGCGAAACAATGTGAAAAAAAAATAGTGTGTGGTTTTACGAAACCACGGTAAAAGTGAAGCTTTTTCGCATTGTAGACATTTTACTAAAATATTTGGACAAATATTCGATAAAAGTAAGTAACTTAACGAGTAACGCCGCTATATTGGCCTGGGCTGCTCTATCGAGCGCCTTTCACTTTACCCCTATTTCGCGGCCGACCGTCACGCGACATGTAATAGATGGACGAAAAATTATTAAATTATTAAAATTATTGAGACGATGATATAAAAGTTTTACTTCAATATATTTTTACTTTTGAAGCGAAAACTTTTGTTTAAAAAAATACATGTTGCAAATTTCAACCCATATGTTGTACTGAACAATTTACCATGTAAATTTCATTATTGCAATGTAATTAAAAAAATATTGTAATTGATGTGTCAAACCGTAATATTTTACAAATATCTTGTAGATAATTTTTTGCTTAAGACTTTAAACCATTAAGAAAATTAGGAAATATTTTGGTTTTTAGATATTCTGTGTAAAATGAGCTACGCCGTAGCTCAAAATTTAGTTAAAATTAGAAAATACCAATAAACTGCGGAACAATTTCAATGTGAAAACAATTTTGAAATGTGAATATTACCGATATCGATTTCCATATTTCATCGACACTCACCATCTCTAGCCAGTATTTGAATTTCAAATGCCCACTGGCCATTAATCGTAGAACGCCGGGGCGCGGTCAATCGGTACATAAGTTAGGTGGTGGGCTCAGCGGGCATGAATGGGCAAATTGCTTTATGACACGCTGCGAGCGAAGCCGGGCGGAGCTAAGTGAGCTCGTCTTTAATTCAGGGACACCTACGTGTCATGATGTTGATGCCTCTAGTATACTGACATGTAGAGCAAAATATAAATAAGATTTCAAATCACTGCCTAAAGGTAGCGGTTCGCCCGGAGACCGCGACACGAGACCGCGACCAGAGACCGCGACAGGCACTTGACACTATGGAATTGTATGGGCGCCAGTTCGCGCCAAGACCGGGACACGAGACCGCGACAGGCACTTGACACTATGGAATTGTATGGGCGCCAGTTCGCGCCGAGACCGCGACACGAGACCGCGACCAGAGACCGCGACAGGCACTTGACACTATGGAATTGTATGGGCGCCAGTTCGCGCCGAGACCGCGACAGGAGACCGAGACACGTGTCGCGAGACATGTGCGCCCATACAATTCTATAGAGTCAAGTGCCTGTCGCGGTCTCCGGTCGCGGTCTCGTGTCGCGGTCTCAGCGCTAACTTGTATCTTAACACTGCATTCTTCCTTATATTATGCCACCGTAAAATTGAAATAACCGTCAGATTACCAACGAAACTAAACTACCGAGAGATTATAATCTCTCTCACATACAAGGTGCTACAGAAAGGTGCAACAATATTTATGGTACTTCATCTACATTCAGTTTTGAATCATGTATGTGAAAATTAGACATGAAAGTCTATTTTTTTCTGTAAAAATTTTTTTTTGTTATTTTATTTGTTTAATGGCCAGATCTCGGCACGGATTTTTGTAACAAGGTCATTTGTCAGCTGTACATGCGTTAGGGTTGAACCTTGTGATTTGGTGGGAATTTTACGTCAAACTTTGACTCTAATTATCTTGTGATCTACCGTGCTAAGGGGAAATACACCTCGGGTGATGAAGTCATCAGTGTTGGAATGGACTGTTAAAATATTGTTGCGGTTATTATATTAGTAGGAAGTAGTACAAATTGTGTCCAATAAAACTTAGTAGTGGTAAGACTCTTTGCAGAGTCCGCCTGGGGAAGTACCACACCTTTGCTAGTTATTCTACCACCAAGCAGTAATGTGAAACCAAATTTCTATCACAGATTTCTAAAACAAAAGGCAGATGGAACGTGCGGAACACAGATCCTTAGGTCCGGAAAGCAAATATCAAACGCCAAAGCAAATACAAACTCCAGTCAGTACGAAACTGACTTCCGTCTCGTACGGGAGTCCCGTGTGATTTTATGTTTTGTTTAAGATTATGCCGTCTTGTGTCATCAAACATTGCAAACATTGTTCCCAAAAATAAAAAAAGGGAAATTTTATAGGAAAGTTAAAATATTTTACTGGTATTTATATAATTTAGACGATTTTATTTCGATTGATGAATAGAAACACAACACCTCAACGAAAAAAGGTCAGTGTTGCTGTACTAAATTGAAATCATTTTCCCTGAAGTTAAGGTAAAATATAGATTCTAATTTTGTTTTGAAGATACTCGTAGACCAAATTATTGATGAACATTGTATAATTGAATTTTAAGCCCTATTTTTATAATCGTTATTTTTTTATTTAATGTGAATCGATGCCAAGAACAAATCGTCGCCGTTACTAGGGTTAATAAAAATACTAATAGTGTTGATGAAAACGATAGTTATGAAACGAATAGATAAGAACAAATTCTCGCCGTTATAAAGCTTCTCGTCTATGACCTGTGGATTCTAACTTGATCTGTGCAGTGCTGTTAGCATATATATTTTCAATAATATAAATATAACTATATATATAAAATAAATATATATATTTCTTTCTTACTCCTTGTTGAATTAGAGCCTCCCAGAGCAGATTGTGTTTGATTGAGTCGAAAGCTTTATTGTAGTCAACAAATGCAATGTATAGGTCTTTCCCATACTCTTGAGATTTTTCTATTAACTGTTTTAATACATGCATATGATCAATAGTTGAAAACCCTGCTTTAAAACCAGCTTGTTCAATGGGCTGTTCTTCATCTATAGTCCTTGATATTCTATTTAGGATCAGCTTTGAAAAAAAATTTGTAAATGTTTGACATGAGGCTAATAGGTCTATAATTTTCAATTACGTTTCTGTCTCCTTTTTTGTGGAGCAAATTATTAACAAGAAATCCTTGCATTATATATTATCGGTGTAATAATAAATTATTTTAAAATAATGTTTTATGCGTTTATTATACGTGAAAATTTCCAAAGCTTAAGACAACAATAGTGGGACTTTTTTCTTAAGACTGGGAACATTACACGCACACCAACGTGAGTAATTTGACAACGTCGGTGAGAGCTGTCACGCATACATAACTAATGACTGGCCTCACAGTGTCGTTCACGAAGGTTTCATCTGTTTAAAAATCTGTGATTTCTATCATTTACGAACGTGAACCTAGAGCTCAATTCACAGCCCACGGAAAATCTGTAAGTGGCGCGTCAAATGAGTTTTTATTTAAAAAAAAGTGGATAACACTGACTACTATGCCGCGCCGCCAAATAAAAAAAAAGGGTTGAAATCTAAATTTGTTTTTATACAACTAATGTAATTAATATTCTTTCCAGGTAAGGATCGGAATATATCGTCAGAATAGATCGAGCGTCACTATGACTACAGCCTAACCCGGTTTACAGGATTCGACCCTGTTCATTTAACAGAGAGGTAGGTTAGTTAGTTAGTTAGTTAAACGGGGCCTTTTCCGCACTTAGCCTCTCAAATTGGGCCATTGTGCGTGGCTCATACTACCCTTCTACTCCAGCCATCCCAGGCTATCCCAGAAGGCAAGCAACCTATTCAGGTTGGTGAAGGCCTCTGGGACTGCTGCTGGGGAGTGGAGGAATTCTGCCCGTTGATCTGCCACGGTCCTGCATTCCACAATCACATGCTGTGGCGTTTCCTCCTCCTCCATGCATCCTCTGCATAGAGGGCTGTCTGTCACACCTATATTGAAAAGGTGCTTGTTTAGAGGACAGTGGCCAGTCATAATACCTATAACTTTACGTACTTTGTCCCTGCTTAATCTGATAAGGTTGCGCGCAAGTTTTTTTGTTGCTACCGGAATAGCATTTTTGGTTTGCCTGCAACCTTCAGTGTTTCTCCATTCCATTAAATGTGCTTTCCCAGTATTTTCCTGCAGCCATGTTTTTATTTGGGCCTGAGGTATAGGCATTAATGGTTCCGGTCCATATACTACTGCCTTTGCTCCTCTTTTGGCCAGTTCATCAGCTGCGTCGTTACCTAGTGAGTCGCTGTGTCCTTTGATCCATTGGAGGGTTACTCTGTTCGTCCCTGCTATGGATTGGAGTGCATTGTGGCATTCAATATAAGGACAGAGGTTATGGTATTATTTTTTAGGGCTTGAAGCACTGACGCGCTGTCGGAGACAATTTTGATGTTTAGGTCCCCAACATCTCTGGCTGCGACCGCCTGTGCCGCCCTGGTGATACCGATACATTCGGCTTGGAAGATTGTATTTAGGTTACTTAGTGGTGTTGCTATTTTTATGTTTAAGTCATTTGAGAAGACGCCGGCTCCTGTACCTTGTGTGGTTTTAGAGCCGTCTGTGTATATCCTCACTTCTCTGCTACCAGAGCTATCTTTTGATTCTGCATTGAGTTGGATATTGTATCTTCGATCAAAGACATGTTGACATATTGTTCTGTCCATAGGTGCCTCCAGAAACGGTATTTCTTTCAGCACCTGTTGCAGAACTTTTGAGTGTTGTGTTTCTATATTTTGTTTCCACAGTCCGTTTGCCCTTAGTCTCAGGGCGGCTGCCGTAGCCTCCTCCTGTATGACTAAGTGTAGAGGTCTCAAATTTAGGAGATACTCCAGTGCAGCTGATGGTGTGGTCTTCATGCATCCAGTAGCTGCTACGCTTGCCAGGCGTTGCAGACTTTGAGTTTAGCTTTTACTGTGGTCAGTTGTGTTCTGGGCCACCACACAACCGATCCGTAGGTCAGAGGGTCTGATCACTGAGGTGTACAACCACAGTGTGATTTTTGGATTGAGACCCCATTTTCTCCCAACGAGTCTCCGGCATTGCCAAAAAGTTAGGCAGGCCCTCTTAATTTTTGTGTCAATGTGACTCGCCCAGTTCAGTTTATTGTCAAGAATGACGCCCAGATATTTCACTTGAGTTGATAGGGAGAGTTTGGTGTTAAATAGTTTTGGGAGATGTAATTCTGGTAACTTTCTTTTGTTGGTGAAAAGAATGAGTTCTGTTTTTTCGGGTTTACTGACAGTTGATGTTCGCCACACCATTTTCTACAATCTGAAGGGCCGAGCGCATGCACTTACAAAGGACATTTTCAGCGCTTCCGCTTATCAGTATTGTGAGGTCATCTGCATAACCAATAGTAGTGTATCCTCTGTCATTTAGGATCTTTAAGAGGCTGTCCACCACTATGTTCCATAATAGTGGTGATAAGACGCCACCTTGGGGCATCCTTTTACTACCTTCGCTCTTGTGGTAGTGTTCATCACTATCTGGACCGCTCTTTTGCTAACCAACTCGGTGATCCAGTTCCTCATCACTGGTTCGACCCTGAGTTTGCAAAGGGCGTGGTTTATGCTGTTGTGCATTGTTTTATCAAAAGCCCTTCTATGTCGATGAAGGCAGCAAGTGTTGAAAGTTTGTTTGCGAGCCGATTCTATCTTATGTACGACCATATGTAGAGCCGACTCTGTTGATCTACCCTTCCTGTATGCGTGTTGCTGAGGATGTAGTTGTTTATGTTTCAGTGCCCCGTCTCTTAGGTGTCGGTCCACTAATCTTTCTAAAGTTTTTAGAAGGAATGACGTTAGGCTGATAGGCCTGAACGATTTGGCTTGTGTGTAATCCTCCTTACCAGGTTTTGGTAGGAAAATGACTTTCGCCTCCTCCATGTTTTCGGGATGTATTTAAAAGCTATACATGCCCTATATATTGGTAGCAGGTGCTCTATTACCTGATTTGGTTGCCATTGTAGTAATGCTGAATATGCCATCCAGCCCTGCAGATTTGAAGGGTTTAAAGCTTTTTAGTGCCCATTCTATTCTATCCGCGGTTACTACATTGTTTGCGACTTCCCATTCTTGGGTTGTTGGTGTGCAGTATTTTTCTTCTGGCCATTCTAACTCTCCTGTGATCTGGCATCCAGGAAAGTGAGTCTCAAAGCACTGCACTTGTTTCTCGGTCTGTGTTTGTGTAAGTGCCGTCTTCCTTTTTTAGGGAGCCCGGGAGGTTGAGCTCGCCCTTGGCTAGAACTTTCTTTATTCTACCGGCTTGGTTTGTTGAGTTTATGCTATTACAGAAGTTGTGCCAAGATTCTGTTCTGCGAAACCTGATACGCTTCTTGTAATGCTGTTGTGCAATTTTGTAGTTATCCCAGTCTTCCATGGATCTGGTGTTTTTGCCCTGTTATAAAGTGTCCTTAGTTTATGGCGTAGTCTATCAAGTTCTGGCCCCACCAGGAACCTTTGCCTACGTTATTTGATTTTACCACTGGACATGCTAATTCATAACTATTCAACAGAGATTTGGTTAGAGTTGTACGTTCGTTTCTATATTTTCTGTACTAAGTGTTGCGTCGGTTAGATGTGTATCACCTAGTGCTTGGTTTAGTGATGTTGTGTACCTTGTTATATCGGTTTTACGGGGTTGCGATATGGAACAGGGTCTGTTGACTTATACTGTAATTGAAACAAACGCGGCGGTGGTCTGCGAATGATGGCTCGTTTGATACGTGCCATCCTCGACTTGACTAGCCACCGCGTTGGTTGCCAGTGTAATATCTATGATGGTTTGGTACCTAGAGCTTACAAAGTAGGTTCCGTACCCTGTTCAAAATATTAAGATTGGTTTGGAATAAATATTCGGCTAAAGACTCACCCCCCTTGTTGGTGTTTTTACTTCCCACAGTGAGTGATGAGCGTTGCAGTCGGCAGATGCGATCAGGTCCCAGTCTTGTGCTTCACAGTGTTGTACCAGGTCGGCCAGTTCTTTTGAGGAATGTCACCCTCGCCCGGCAGGTACACTGATGCTAGTACTAGGACAGTTTGGTTTTCTGTTGTGAGTCTCACTGCTGTAAGGTCTCTAGAACAGAATTGGTTAAGCAGAGTGGTTGTTATAGATTTAGGCATATAAATGCAGGTTCTGGGGTTTTCGACAGTAGTGTCTACCATTAACTTACCGCCGATGTTATTGAGACCGCAGATTTTGTTGTTTTTGATCCAGGGTTCCTGGATCATGGCGACGGTCTTGTTATTTTCTCCAGCACTCTGCGCAGTGTGGCCGCCGCTATTTGTTTGTGCTGGAGATTGGTTTGTATGAAGTTGAGGGGGCTAAGGGCTACGCAGGACGTCATCTTCGTCACTGCTGGAGCACCCCTCACTTTGCAGCGGTGAAACCGTTTCCACTTCGCTCTGTTTGGATTTAGGAGCAGAAATGGAGGGCTCCGGAGTCGATGTCTCCTTTGCCTCTGTTTCACCAGCTGTGTTGGTCTTCACGGGTTGCTGTTCGGCCGTTTTCGCTTCCTCTGAGGAGAAGAAGCGGATGTACCCACTCCCCGACATGTGGGCCACCCGGCGGTCTCTGTCTAGGATGGTTTGTTTCTGGTCCTCGGGTATTCCTAGGATGAGGTGCACTACCTTATCCTTGGAGCCCGTGACCCAGAGAGGTAGGTACCATAGCGCTTTTGATACCGGAACGTCTAATTTGAGCCCTTCCGGTGGATACCGGTTTTATTACAGTATTTCAATCTCTACGTTTTGTGTAATCATAGTTCATAGTTTTTTATTTAATACTGAACTATGATACAAGTCAATTATTTGGAAAACTTTTTGAACTGAAAACTTCTTTCTTGGCGCACCACATACAGATTTTCCGCCGGCTGTGAATTGCGATGAAGCGTCACGTTCATAAATGAAAGAAATCATCGGGTAATGTCGAATGATCTAGATGGGCATGGTCATGGCTACGCTCTCCGATTTCACCCGCGTAGTTTCCAAAGTGAGTTATCAAATTCTGTGTTATTAGTTTTCACTTCTATCGGCAGTCCCTATGACTTACTTATTATTACTTATTAACTGATCCAGATGGATGATATAGTTCGACATTTAGAAAAATATTATTATGCTTGCCAAAAAAACAAACTACTTATATCTAGTGCTATACACGGGTAGCCTTATCGCATATAGCGACTCTTACAAGCAAATACAAATCTTCGGCGGTTCTTTATTCAATATTTGTTAAAAATTACGTTATACTGGCTGGCTTCGTGGCTTAGTTGGCAGTGAGTTTGCCTACGAAGCCGAGGGTCGTGGGTTTTATTTCCACCTACCAGAATAAAAAATTGCGGGTAGTTAAAAAAGAATAATTCATTTTGTTTACCAGCTACTTGTCCAACTACAAAAGCTTACGTAGTAACGTTAAGCACTAAGTAATAACGTTTTAGTAACAAATTATAGGAATAATTAGAAGGCTTCAGTTAGTTTAAGATCTCGTGGCTTTGTGGGTAGTAACTCTGCGTGCAAACCCGAGGGTCGTGGGTTCGATTTCCACCCATTGCAAATATTTGTGTGATGAATTCAAATATTTGTACTGTGTCTGGGTGTTTTTTATGTTTAAGTATGTATTTACAACTATATACGTATAATAACAGCTATCTGGCTTCCAAGAATTATCAAGATTTGCTTAGCTTGGGGTCAGGTGGTGTTGTGTTTGAAATTTCCACTAATAGATAAATATATAGATAGATAAGTTTTTATTGTGACACAAAAAAACAAATATTACAGTTTAAACTTTTATGAACTAGTGCCACAATTTTTTTATTAAGTACTAAATGTCCGCCCCGGCTTCGCCCGTGGTACATTATATAGCACTCATCGGGATCCCGTACATATCCAAAGGTGAGAGAATGACTGAAATCGGTTCAGACGTTCCTGAAAATATCGCTTTCAAACAAAAAAACCTCTTCAGCTACCTGCTACGCCACCTGTCGGAAATTGGTCGTACAAATTCAGATTTAGAAACAAAGATTGCTATCTAAGGTTTTTCAACTTCAACTTTTTCTTTTGGCTTCCATTCGGTGATGTCACCGTTGACATGACGACGATGAAATGACGTTTAGCTGTCGTTTACGTTTTATGTCACGTCACACGGGAACGCGGTAGAACGGGATATTCGTCGTTTGTCTTTTTTTGACGTCCCACGGGAACATGATAAAAATTATCCTATGTCCTTTTCCTGGTCCTAAACTACCTCCTCACAAATTTTCTGTCAAATCGGTTCAGCCGTTCTTGAGTTATAAATGGTGTAACACACGACTTTATTTTATATATATAGATGTGTATTAGATGTAGAGCTTTCAACTTAATTTTATTTAGATTTTTTTGTCAATTACTCATGTTGTGTACACATAGTTAGGAACATAGTTTAGGTCGATTCTGTAAATTGCTACACATTATTAGTTTATTGTTAACTGTTCTTTTTTGTATACCCTAAACTAAATAAATAAATATTATACCATTTTGCACCAAATAAATATACTCGTTTTACGAAGCCTATAATTTTGTTACAATCAAACGAAAACCTGTCAAGGAACCCATTAAACGTCGAACAGATAATAACTGGAACGAAATTAATGCCCACTCTAATGGAGTGATTCTCTTCGTTACTGCCCATTTCACAATTTATCAGAATTAATTGCTCCAGAGCAGTGAGTTAGCAAAATAGTTGAGCAGTGGCTATTACGATATTTTTTTAACAATAAAAATACCAGCAAAATCTCTCTATAACTTTGGCTTGTCCAGATGTGCAGTAAGTTCTGTACTAGAACAAGTATCTAAAGCTGCACTAGTAGGCTCATATCAGATTTGGCTGGGCAGGGAGAGAAACACGAGTAGTGAAGGTGAGTGTTGATGTACGTCAGAAAGGGGCCCCTTAATCCTACACTCGTATCACAAGTCTCAGTATCTACTCGGGATCTCTCTGCCACACGATGGACCTGGCGGGTGCCAGGTGCACGGTGAATCCATGGAATGCTAACAACTGGAATGATAACGATAAGCAAAGATGCCCGCGCACATCGTCACAAAAAAATGACACCATGACGTTTGCTAGGCAACAAATTTCAGGTTAATACTTCTTGCATTGCAGATGTTATAAAGCTGAAGAAGACAAACTCTTCATAGGTTGTTTGTTTGAACGCTAGGATCTCGAGAACTACTGGTCCGAATGAAAGATTCTTTATTTGTTAGATCATCCATTTATCGAGGAATATAGGCTATATAACATTACGCTGCTATCAATAGGAGCGGAGCATGAATGAAGAATGTAACAAAAATTGGGAAAAATATTACTTTTTGAGAGTTTTCGCACCGTGCATTGACATTACAGCACGTCTTGTGCCCAAGATTGCGTCATTATAAACCTATGCTAATCAATTTTTTTCTCAATCTAAGTTGGTACGACCAATTTCCGACAGGTAGCTGAAGAGGTTTTTTGTTTGAACGCGATATTATCAGGAGTTAATGTACCGATTTCAAAAATTATTTCACCGTTAGATATGTACGGGATCCCTGAGTGATATGGTCTATATATGTACGATGCAGCATTCCTAGAAGACCTAGAAAAAACATTTTACGCTCGATTCAAAAATACCAAGGTTGTAAACATAAGAAAATACTCTAGACAAAGTTTCTATCATAAATGTTGTGGAAGTGGGTGAGGCGATTAATGAGATATCAACAAAAACCTTTTTTTATTTTTTTTAAGCTATTGCATAGCTTTTATCGCGGGCCTGGAGATCGAATTTTAGTGATCTCTTTCTTATGTTCACAAGAAAGAGGGATGGAAGACAGTAACGCCGTCCTCCCCACTCGGTCATTCGACTTTGAATCTTATTTGTATTAGCTTTACAGACTAAATGTTCTTAGCAGTGTTGCCAACTTAACGGATTTCCCGTGATATTTTTTATGGTAAACAAATGTCACTCTTCAAAATAAAAGCAATTCCGAAAAATTGTTAACATCCCTATTGCGTATGTTGATAAAAATGCATGCAACATGCAATAGCTTTACCGCGGCAGTCTCCGAGTGCCACACTTCTTTTTTCATTTATCTGAACGACTTATTCAAAGGTTCTTATGAAATTTGATCAATTGTCTGAATTTAATTTTAAATTGAAGTCGGTTTTTATTTGTACAACCATAGGGTTGTCGAAATAAATAATGAGTTAAGTAAATCTGACATAATGTGACGTCATAATACACCTGTCGCTCAGCTCGTGTCCTGTGTTATATTACGATGAAAGTTAATAAAATGAGCGGCAAGCTGTTGAATGACATCACGCGTGTA
Source organism: Ectropis grisescens (assembly GCA_017562165.1). Lineage (NCBI taxonomy): Eukaryota > Metazoa > Arthropoda > Insecta > Lepidoptera > Geometridae > Ectropis > Ectropis grisescens. Next base: position 6,189,889 of record CM029797.1, read on the forward strand.
ATAAGTAATGAAAAAAATAATCTTAATTTAATTTCGCATTAATTTTCCATCTATTAAATTAACGCGAACTGTAATGGAGTTCTTTTTATTACTGATAATGTCGGCATTTCAGAAAATTTACTGCTAAGGCCTATATCATCAACAAAATAGCAAAGGCAACTGTTACAATAACATCTTTTCTGATGTATTTTCTGAAATAATATCGTCCTGTTCATAAATAAAAAACTTACTGCCTCATCTAATCCCTTTATGTGGTGTTGTAATGTGACGTCACCTAAATCATGACATGTCATGACATGAAACATGAAATATCAGTGTTATACATTGTAGGATGTTTTACCCCGAAACCCCAGGGACGAAAGCAGGTGTTGCCTGGTATATTAGACGTCTCTGCGTGTAATGCAAAGAGTTTACATATACTACGTATAGAGTTAGATTTTCCGCATGGTTCCTTTGTGTCAAACATTGACATTTATGTTTGGTATAAGTAGGATAGGACGTAGAATAAGTAATTAGTAGAATGTATCTTTAAATTACCTAAGTAATTCCGAGAATTAATGAGAAAATAACTAACGAATAAAAATAAATTAAAACAATAAAAAACGCATTAAACATAGTTTCTATTATTTAATAAATTAATATCGTTTACACTCCATCATTCATGCTACAAATGTCTACGGTGTAGAGGCTACGAGAGGTCTACGGGGCCACGACGTTCGCGCTACGTTAGCTACAAGAGCTCTTAGAATTTTCACGAGCTTTTGGTCGAACTGTTTTCACGACATATTTTTAAATGTACGGGGTTTTATTTCAACTGAAGATTTATTATTCGAAATTGGTGTTGTTTTCCACGAGTTGCGAAGTCAATGATCGGGTTATGAGTTAAAATGGTCGAATTTTAAGATTTATTCGATGTTAAAATTGGTGTGGAATTTCTTAAAAAATATGAGTTTCAATTTCTTTTTTTTTAACTTTTATATGTGTACACTTGACCGCCATCTCGCCTGATGTTAAACAACAATGCGGTCTACGATGGAGCATGTTTACCTAGAAAAAAACGATTCACTCTCGATTTGAAGACACAAAGTTTGTAATCATCGGGGAAAACCCATTCAGGCAACGTATTCCACAGCCCAGACGTTCTTATCACAAAAGTAGAGTCAAATCTTTTCGTTCCTGTCTTTGGAACATCAACCCTGAAACGATGTCGCTTTTTCGAGCTGCGAGCATTCCGTATGAGTTTCATAGCTTTGAATTTGTGAATTAAATAAAGTATTTAAAACAGATCTGAATTTTGTATGTTCTACTAATAGAACTGGACACTGACAGTAAAGACGGTCATCAAGTCCATAGAAATGATTTAGACTCTTCTTGTTCTAATAGCTGCATGTCACTGTGCTGTTATGGGCAGGCATGTTGCTCACCAGCAGGCATATGGCATACTCGGCTCGTCACTGTACAAAAAAATATATAAATAACGTTTATGTTGTTGTTGGTTATATGTGGTCTATGGTAATCCATAGACTATAAAAGTATATAACCAACAACACAGTATCACGCAACTACTGAAACACGGAGAGTCCAAAACATCGCCTAACACTGAATCGAACCCACGACCCTCGACTTTGCAGGCAGAGTTACTACACACTGGCCCCGAGGCGAGTCCAATATTATTTGTTTATTCTGTTTCACAAAAACATACTTAAAGTATGTATCGTAAATAACCATAAAAAAAAATTGGTTGCCTGTAAAGTCGGTATACGGGCGAAAGTTTTACGTGACAACGACTTTGAGTGGTAAAATAATTTTACGGAAGGGACGCGTGCCTTTCACTTTTTATGTCTGTCTCTCTCGCTCTTAGGCGGGCTAACCATGCCCGAGTGGAAGGGACGTGTGCCTCTCACTCGCTCTCGTTGTGAGCGCATAACGTGAGCGAAGCGTAACGCAGTTTCTTGAAGTGTCACCCGGCAAACCAATTTATAAGACGTTGTCACGTCAAAACCTATAATTAAAGTTCTATAGTGTTAGGACTTCGTCAGCGACCTTTACATCGCTATAAAGTGACGGAAGTATGAAACTTAATAGTAGTAAGAGTCAAATCATTGTCTGCAAACTAAACATAAGGTAGCATTCCACTGCATCAGACGAACGCATAGCGTAGAATCCTGCAAAGCTCAGATTTTAGAACACTATCTTAGTGAATTGTACTGTGTCTGGGTATTTCTATGTATAATAAGTATGTATTTACAACTATATACATATTATATTAGCTATCTGGCCGCCATTATTACAAGCTTAGTTTGGGGTCAGATGGTGTTGTGTGTGTGAATTGTCCACTAATATTTATTGTTATTTATTATAATTGTCCTAGTAATAATTCTTTCTTACGTTTTAATCTTTTCGTTTTATTCTTTTTTACCTGACTGATAGAAGGGTCATGTTTTTCGCACGTATCTTATATGTTTGTAAATTTCTTTACTACCACGTATCTTCTAAACGGCTGGATGGATTTTGACAATTTTTTGTAATGTTTACGTTTGTCTCAGTCGCAGGAAGTTGGTGGATGGAGGCGGCACAATACCTGTCATTGTGGAAATCATTGGGGGTGGCCTATGTCCAGCATTGGACGTCTGTAGGCTGCAGATGAGATAATGTTAGATTCATCTCAATCACCTCAGTGTCCTTAGATAGTATATTATCACGCAATGTTCTTTAATCTGTTGATTTCTTGCAGTCGGGGTTTTACCGTTAAGTTATTTTCATTACTTTACATTCACTCTGTCTTTTATTTCTGCTTCCTATGACTACTGGTTGTTTGGAAGAAATCTCTATTAGCGACAGGGCCACGTTACGCTACGCTGTTCCGACGCTTCATTAACAAGCCGGTGACGCAAAACCAAAAAAAATCTGCTCCCAAAAAGAGTCTAGAAATTTTCTTTAAAAAAAACGCGCCTTAAAAAGTTGTTGTCGCGCTTTTAAGCCTAGTCGCAAATATGAATTAGTCGCTGATGTCGGAATCCTCCCTTAAGTAGTAATGCGTCTGGGATGATAGTCGTCAAACTAATCTAACTTCTCTCGTAAATAGTAGTAAGTTACTGCCGATAGAGAATATGAGCTATTGGTTATTGCTGGGATAATGGGTTTTGAGCTGTTACATCAAACATCTCATTTAAATAATAATTGCAATCACATCTATACTAATATTATAAAGCTGAAGAGTTTGTTTGTTTGAAAGCTAGGATCTCGGGAAGTACTGGTCTGAATTGAAAGATTATTTTTCTATGGGATAGTCCATTTATCGAGGAAGGATAAATATGTATATATATAGGCTATTATAGAACATAACCCTACTATTATATTTTTGAATATTTTTGTTTTCTAAATAAGTGCAATAAAGAGTTTATCTGTCTATATACTATCAATAGAAATGAATCAAGAATGTAACAAAAACGGGAAAATCGTGCTTTGACATGACAGCGTGTGGCTAAGATTGCGTCATTGAATATAAACCTTTGCTAATCACATTTGTTTCTAAATCTGAATTGGTACGACCAATTTCCGACAGGTGGCGTAGCAGGTAGCTGAAGAGGTTTTTTGTGTGAAATCGATATTCTGTGACTCAATCAATTTCAGTCATTCTTTCACCGTTGGATATGTACGGGACCCCGATGAGTGCTATATAATGTACCACGGGCGAAACCGGGCCGGACATCTAGTTAATATTATACAGCCGAATTTCTATATTTGTTCTTTTACTGTTTTTTTTTTTTAGTTTTGTCAGTATACATATCACAAAATAGCGGACAAAATATTTCTTCACAACCTACCTCAATTTGGGTATCAACTGAAAGGGCTTGACTAGTAGAATGTTGCACAGATAACAAATCCGAGGTAGTCGGGGTTAATCAAATTTTTTTATTTTGTTCTTGTGTCCGTTTGAGTCAAACAGATTGAAAACAACCTTTTTCATGCTTCCATTAAGATAAGCAAATAATAGCACTAATTTTGCCCAGCTAATATACTACTATTTTATTGCTAGTTTCGCGGTAATTCCCGCTTCCCTTTATTTTACCGAGATAAAAGTGATCTATGTTTTCTTGCAGACTACGAGTATAATCTGTGTTCCAAATTTAAACCAGATCCGTTCGGACGTTCATTTGATTGACTAAAACTACTATTATTATCAATGTCAATGGATGTTTGTTGCTCAATCACGTCGAAATGCATGAACGGATCGGGCTGTAATTTGGAATACAGGTAGATTATTGTCTGGAAGAAAACACTACATTTTACTACTTTTTTTCGCGGCAAAATAACGTGAACAGGATTTACGCGGGTAGCACCGCAGGTCACAGCTAGTTTATAATAGTAGTATCTAAATCTTAATCTGATTTTAGTGTAATGCCGCTGTTAATAACTCAGTGTTACCCTGCACACAGTAGTACTATAAAATGTTGCCAGCCACAAATTACCCCACAATATCGGTAAATCTCGCACCCCATTATTCTCTACAGCACTACACCACTGCATTACTTTCCCCGTATCGACAAATGACGTCATCAATCGACTACGTCACAGATACTGCCGTCTGGATGGAGATAGATGGGTCGGGATGAAAAAGAAAGTGAAAACTTATCGGGTTTACGGGAAATAGACTTAATTGACAAGCAGTTAGGGTATTAATTTGTCTGGTCGGCATTATCTGTCTGGTTAGGTGGAAATTATAGATAAGGAGATACTTAATGCGTGTGGCAATTTAGTACTTAGATTTTTACCTAAACCATAAATTCATTTTTTGCTTTTATAGGAATAAATTTGACCGCCATCTCGCCTTATAATAAACAATCGTGCGGTCTACGCTGCGTGCTTACCTAGATGAAACCGATTCACTCACGATTTGAAAACCTAAATATTGTAACCATTTGGAAAAACACACTCATGCAACGCATTCCAAAGCCTAGGTGTTCATCACAAAAGTAGAATCAAACCTCTTCGTTGTTATCTTTATACGTAAACTACTGTTATTATTTACTGTGGTTGTTGTTGAAGTGAGTCCCCGATATTTCGATTCAATACTAACAATACATACAACACAGCTTTTAAAAGTGAAAGAAAATATAGTAATAACTTTAATTTAAAAAAACCCAACTGCAAAAATCGACTGGTAAAAAAACATTATGTATGTATTATATACGTGGAAGTTAAGAAATTTCTTTCTTTCTTTCAGTCGGGTAAAAAAAAAACAGATTTCGTGAAAAATTTTTTTAAGATCATCAATTCATGACACCTACGTAGTAGAGTTAATTTTTTACTAGCGATCCATCCCAGCTTCGCCCGTAGTAGAAATATAGCCTATAACCCCAGGAATCACGTACACATATATCCAACGGTAATTTTTGTTTGAAATCGGTCTAATGGTTCTTGAGATTAGCACATTGAAACAAAAAAGCACCTGATCTTTATAATATTAGTACATATTTGTTAAAACACAATGTGATGGGATGTGCAAGATATACATACACCTGATGGCATATAATATGCCTGCCTATGAGTCCAAAACATATTGCTGGTACTATGTCACGCAGATATTTTAACATAAAAATACAAGTCATTACCAAGCACTGCATTGCGATCGTCACCCGGTTATAAGGGGAATTAAACCTTTGCCCTGTAATCTATGATAGCCCTATAAACCGGAACACTGTGATATATGCCAATTCCTGTTTAACGGTAAAGTTGACAAAGGTGTGGTACTTCCTCAGGCAAACTATGCAAACAGTTTTGAAAAGATACCAACACAAAATGACAGGTTGTATTCTTTGGAGGGACTCCTTGTGAGAGAAAGTTCCAAGTCCCAACAGTGGGATTAAAGTATGGGCTGCTTAAGTAAATGTTCGTCATTGTAAGCTTCGAAGTTCAAGTTCCGAAATCCTTCGCACGATTGAACTGTGATTAAGTTCGTCAATAAGGTCGAGTTTTCTTTGTCAATAATCATTAAGTGTGCACGCAATCAGTCGGTATTACTTCTGTTACAGGGTTGCCATAGTTTTATTCTACCAAATTAATGAAAATAATATTTTTGAGTATTAAAAGTAACGTGGCTGTTTCACAGATTTATTGGGTAAATGGATAATTCACGTGTGATATGGCCTGTTAATCGTGTAAATTTGCCCGTCAGTGCCAAACGGGCAGACATCAAGCGCATGCTCTCTCTTGGAAAAAGGCCGCCGGACGCGGCCGAAACTCGAGTCGGATTGACCGACCATATTGCAGGTGAATTAGCCGTTAACCAAAAAAACATTTTTTTTAATCTTCATGCTAAGAAGTCTAAGGCTGAACTCACGCAGCGATTTTCTGCCGCGCCAGCCGCGGTTGCGGGGCTGCAGCTTCTGTAGAAGGCAGATATAAATGTAAAAATTAAAAGCACAACTCACGATGCGTTTTACACCCGTGCCGCACGCGGCTTCCGCGCGGTCGCCGCCCGCCCGTCACGTTCGCGGGCGATAATCTCCGGTGCCGAAAATCAGCGGTCTCGTGAATTTTAAAATAAAACCCGCGTGCTCCATTTTTTGCATCATGGTTTTCATCATCAGAGATCATGGTCGAACGACATAACCTAAGAACTCATGGAACCATTTTCAGCCGCGCCCGTCGCGGTCGTGTGCTATTGATTTATTTATTAACCGACTTCCAAAAAAAGGAGGAGGTTATCAATTCGACCCCTATGTATTTTTTTTTTTATGTATGTTACCTGATTTCTCGAGAACCTCTGCACCGATTTTAAAATTTATTTTTGTGTTCGGATAGGTATGCTTCCCGAATGGTCCCATATAAATCTTATTAAAATCGGTTGGTGGTTTTTGAAATATGAACCATAAACTAAAATTTGCGTACAATTTTCTGGATGTCGTAGTTGAAGATTTCACAAAAGTTTTCAAACTCATTTTAAATTATTTTCAGGTTGTTGGTTTCTCGTGACTCGTAACGGTGCGTGTGGGCATTGTACGAGTATAAATTTACTTTATTTTTTTCCGTAATGCTCCTAAAGAAGTATACCTTAAGAAAAACACAATTAAATGTGTTTTAGACAGCCCTATCGACATTACCAAATTTCAGAGTTGATTTAAGAAACGTGTACAGACAAAAAGGTCTTTTGAAACTGGCAACTTCGTTAGGGCTGGCCCTGCGGAATTACAATGGGCTGTATTTGAAGACTTGGAAGGCCCAATAGTTCATTCTTTTTGAGTTACTGTTGATGCTTATCGATAATGGCTTCAAAATACATTACGGTAAGATCGTTATTTCTATTTCTAGGGAAATGACAGGGCGTAGAGAAATTACGAATATTATAGTTACTTTATATTACAAATCTGACTAATTTTTGTGTTTGTATTGACGCGATAGCTCTGCTAATTGTGAATCGATTTTAATGATTCTATTTGTGTTTGGTAGAAAATACTTTAGAAGCGATTCCATAGAAATATTATTGTTGTTGGTGTTTCGAATATTTAAATATCTTTAAAAAATTGCTTAGATTTATCTGAACGACGCGACGAAGTATAATGATTCTTATGAATTTGGCCGAGTTTATTTTAAACTTAAAATTGCTCTTGAAAAAGACCGCCGGACGCGGCCGAAACTCGAGTCGGATTGAGCGACCGTATATACGTGAGTGTCCCGTTATCCAATTAAATATGGTTTTGGTTTTTTTCGCAGTAAAATTACATTTTAGTTTGTTATTAGAATTTAAATTTTAAATGAATGATTTCTTACACGGACAACTCACGTGATATATCGTCAGCCTAGTTCGAGTTATGTAAGTGTCAGTGCCAAAAGAGCAGCGGTAGCTCCTTCAAGAAGCGCTTTGGATGCGGCGGAAACTCTGTCGGACTAAACTAACTAGACTTATGTACATATATTTACATATATCACGATAGTTACCCGTGTATTCATTTTAATGTTGTTTCCAGTTCCACATAGTTTGGAATGTAATACAGTTCTGAACAGTATACTCTTATGTTATAGTTTGTGTTTATTACATTCTGTTTTGTGTGCTCATTGAATAAATGAAGGGTGTAATAACCATGTTAGTTTTTTTTTCACTAAAATTTCAATTATTAGGTATAATAATGATTATTAATTTGTTGACATGCACCTGTAATAAATGAATATGAATTAATATGTAATAAATGAATATGAATATCATCTTAAACCCTTAGGTAACTAGCGCCACAGAGTTCACATATACTACGTATAGAGTTGGCACAAACGCTTTACATCGGAACGGGTAGCATCTTTCTTGCCTTGTCGCTCTTGTGGAAGTGTCATACTTTTGTTGCGACACATCACTTATAGAAAGTATGCACGTCATCTGCTTACGATTGATACAAAGGAACCGTGTGGAAAATCTAACTCTATTTGTTTTTTTTTTATTTAAATTTAGCTACTCCACAGACTCCGGGGTCCGTGACCTTTTTGTTTTTTGTTTTCTTTTTTACATGAATCTTGGATTAGGAGAAGAAAAGGAAATAGGGGAGAGTAGGGAACATTTTCATTCTAATTCTAGGCCTATTTTATTTTCTAAGCCGCCTCCTCCCGGCTCAGCGCCTCCACCACGACCGCATTTCTGTCTTTCATGGCCATCTACAAATTGAACTCTCGGATGGTCTTCGGTGTTGCAGCCAACGCTCGCCGAACGAACCGACCGATGGCGTCGTCGGTATCGTCAGCGTAGTACGTGAAGTCCCTTGTGTGCCGTGAGATTGCGACGACCGCATGGGGCACGCTCTCGTGCAGCTTCATGTTTGCCTTAGTTTTGATTACGATTACCGACTCGTATGTCAGGAGTATATGTAACTCAATACGTAGTAGATGTAAACTCTTTGACTAGCGGCGATACGCAGAGCAGTGCTAAGTAATGATTAGTTACATTGGGCCCACCTTTCCAAAACTGAGAACTATCTCTCACTGGTATATCTGCATTCTAAAAACGACTCTTTACAGTAAATCGCTATTGTAAAGTACCAATTTTTGCCCACTTTTCTCATAACACTACGTTCAAAGGTACGATTTCATAGTAATAAAATTTTAGACCCTCTTCTGAACGTTATCAACGTAGGAACGGTCTAACAATATCACTAAAGTACCAACTTAGTATGGAAACCCGATACGAGTTTTATCTATCAATGATTGTAGGGTTACCACTATTCGAAAAAGTTTCAAAGTTTAAAATATTGCACAAAATCTGCTTCAAATATACGAGAGAGAAAACAAGAACAAAATTTTAAAAAATGATTTACCCCGAATACCTCGGATTTGTAATCTGTACAACATTCTACTAGTCAAGTCATTTCATTTGATACCTATATTGTGGAAGTAGTGATAAAAAAGCCCAAATGACAAAGGTCATTCATTGGTTTCTAGAGTTTGTGAAGTGACTAATGAATAAAAGACACAGAAATTGGCAGTCACAGGAACTTTCGATAGAAGTGAAAACATATAACTCAGAAATTGATGGCTTTGTGGATTACGCGGGTGAAACCGGAGGGCGTCGCCATGAGCATGGCTATCTAGAAAAGGTGACGCACTTCTAGATGGCCATGGTCCAGAGCGTACTTATTTTTGATGCTTGAGGTCAATTCACATCCCACGAAAAATCTGTCTGTGGTGTGTCAATAGAAGTTTTCACTTCAAAAACGTGTGCTTGGGACAGCGTAGCAGAAGTGAAAAATTAATTATCTAAATTTTGTATTATGTAGTATTATAAAATACAGTATAAAGAAAACTACTGCTATGTTTATTAGGCTGTGGTATTATTGTCATCATCATCATTATCACCTTATCTTAGTCCACTGCTGGACATAGGCCTCTCCCATGGCTCGTCATTCAGCCCTACTATCGGCTATCCGTCTCCACCAACTGCCTGCTGTCTTCCTTATAACGTCACTCCATCTAGTCTTAGGGTGTCCTACATTAAACCAATTTACCTTTACTTTTATTTACGTTTACCAATTTGTAAATGAGAAATAAGTCAGATTTTGTCTGTAGACAATACTGGCAAAAAGCAAAAGGCTGACGCCATGGTAATAGTATGTATATAACGGCGGCATTTTAAAATTAGATCAAGGTTAACTTACTTGTGGTATAGGTCTTTCCAAGCCGATTTTGTACAGATAATTGATAACCATTAAAATATATGTCGTAATCGAATCATAATCGAGTCGCATTCGAATCTCAATAGAATTGCAATCTAGTAGTGTCCGGGACGCAAGTGCGACCTGGTGGCGCTCGATGGAGTTAGTGGCGCGCGCGCTGTCGAATGGACAGATCGTTTGAGTCAGTTCTCTCTTGGCTTTCGACGCGTGCGGTCGGCACTGAACCATCGCGCGTTCTACGATACGTACTTCGCTATGAAACCAACTTTGTTACCTGTGCTTCATAAATTCGATTGTGTTAGCGAGTTTTCATCCAACACTACCCGCCGCTACGCTCACAGCAGAAGGATGCGATGAATAATGATGATGACGAGACTCTGGTCGCCGACATATATATATCCATTAAAAGTCGGTTCGTCATTATTAAAACTATGATATATGCCTGTGATTGAATATCCCGATAAATACGAAAAAAATATTTACCCCAAAAGCGAAACAGCTTAAAATCCTTCTATTACTCGAGTTCGTTTGTAAACGACTTTGCAAAAATGTACTTTAAAGCTTTTAAAATAAGAACGAGGATGTTCTCCCAAGGGTGTCAATGGCCCTTTGCGATAAGAAACTGTAATTTGGAAGTGCGAAAGGGGGTTGGAACTGGACTTTGTGAGGGTAGATCTTAATGTTGAATCTTTAATTTCTGTTGAAGTTGTTTGGAAATACTTGAGAGTCGCATAACGCTGTGAAATGTTAGAAATAATTGGCGCGTTATACAGCTGGAATGCTACGAAACGATTTTGTCATAATTAAATTGTTTAGCCCATGGTATTAGAGTAAGATCCCAGGGCCGCCAGACGTCACGTATTTTCTGATGAATGAAATGTGGACAATTGAGTAGAGTTAGTACGTACTAAGATCACATGCTTACCCGCTAACTTGCTTACCAATTTTGAGATATGGGGTCCAGAATATACTTACTTCACGTATTTTCTAAGAACTGATTTTCACGTATGTTATAGGCAATATCTTTAAAAATAAGACCTCAATGTTTCCAGACACTTTCCGTCGGTCGTTTTGCTTAACAGACGCTGTAAAACTATTATTTTGGGAATTTTAAAGCGTCTCAATCTCAAATTTTACTCAATCGTCCACATTTCATCCATCAGAAAATACGTGACTTCTGGCGGCTCTGGGATCTTGGACTACTATATAATGATGATACAAGTTAGTCGCGTCTATCTGTGTATAGAGAGTTTTGGATCGGAGTCTCTTTACGCCGTACAATCCGAAATGAGGAAATTCGCAAAAGAACGAAAGTGGCCGACATAGCTCAATGAGTAAGCAAGCTGAAGTGGCAATGGGCAGGCCACATCGCTCGCAGAACTGACAACCGATGGGGAAGAAAGGTTCTCGAGGGGCGACCACGAACCGGGAGACGCAGTGTTGGACGGCCTCCCACTAGATGTACAGATGACTTCACAAGTCGTCGGAAACCGCTGGTTGTAGGTTGTGCTGGAGCGTCCATTGTGGAAACCTAGGGTGAGGCCTATGTTCAGCAGTGAACGTCTTGCGACTGATGCTGATGATCTGTGTATAAGTCGCCGTAAAGTTGTCAATACTTAAGTAATATATCGCGATAAGAATACTAACCTACTTTTACTCACCGTAAATTAATAATCGCATGCGTTAAAATAGTAACAATAACCCACTAAACGTTCCCACTGCTGGGACTCAGTGCCTCTCGCAAGGAGAGTCAAGGGCATAATTCACTACGCTGACCCAGTACGGTTTGTGGATGAAGCATGGCGTAGTAAGATTCGCGATTTCCTCACAATGTTTTCGTTGACCGTTAAACCATGTGATGACGAAAATTGTACATATGCACTATAAAATACTCAGATGTGCAGCCGGGATTCGAACCTAGTACCTCGTTATTGTGAATTTTATCCTCTATGCCACCACGGCAAAAAAGCACCTTAAATCCCAAGGATTCGTTCATTAGAAGTAAATAATCTCTTAATTAACGCATGAATTATATTTCGAGAGTTCGAATCGTTAAATTAATTAACGAAGTGTCGATAATGATGCATCATCTCATTTGTGATGGGTCTTTAATCATATCTTAAAGATTAATTAATATCAAGGTTTTGAGGACACTTGGGAGTATTCTAACAAAGATGTCACCTTTAAATTATGAACTATGTTATATTACAATGTTACTAGCGAGATTCTTATCTGTCGAAATATTGTGAATCCAACACTTTGGATACAATTTAACAGATTATTTTTCGGTAGACTTATAATAGGGATGACAACTGATCCTGGAATTATATTAAATTATTTGATATAATGACAGTATTTAAATAGTATAAAAATATGTACCAACTTTAATTTTGATATCTCTTTGTTTAACTTTACGATCATTCAAAGCTGGATGGGCTATTCTATTTAAATTGGCTTTTATTATGAAACCAGTTTACTAAACACAATATTTAATATTGCTAACGTACAAACCTTACGCGGGACACATACAGAATACCAGACAGTGACGTCACGCTTTAGTTTTTGGATGAAGTGTTTTTAGGAAAGTACAAAATTGTGATTTTGAAATCGTGATATCACGGGAAGTTTTTAAGACAAGAAAGTAATTCGTCCAGCGTTCACCGCTTCCTGCAATCGACCAGAACGGAAAGAGTGAGCTCCCTCTTCCCAATGATGACATAATTCTGTGGGCCTGAAGTGTAGGAGAGCACATCCGTTGGTTTATATCGATGCTTATAGTGCTTATTGTCTTATAGTTTTATTTTGTAATGGCTCTTCAGTCCTTTTATTACTGTATAAAATTAGGAGAAGCCTGGATCCCACAACACAGGTACCCTAGTGTGGGGTTCAGTGCACACTAACACAACATGTAATTGTTTTTTGTATTTTCGTCTTGTACGAAACGTATGCCATGTATTGTGTTTTTGTTAATGTCACAATAAACATTTTTTCATTTTTCATTCTTTCGCCTTTGTTCAGTTATAGAATGAGTAGTCTTTTGTTAGGACTCTAAATGAGTCGTCATGCCTATTTGTCGAAATGAAATTGTTGTCGTGGTTTAAATCAATATGCCAATTCTAAAGCACGCATGGCACGCTTTGGACTGGTAGTGAGCCTGATTGTCATGATTATCTTTAGACCTTCATTGGTCTATGGATAGATCAAATATGCTTCATGTAAGTAGTTAGGTATGTAGCGTAGTATAGTTCTCATTGTAATGTAGTTTTGATAATAAAAGCTCTGCCCGTTAAAAACAAATATCTATTACACTAAATTTATTGTTTTAAACCCATATCATAATTTATTCATCTATTTTTATTTATTATATTATTCACTCATTTATTCATTTTCTTAGGCTTACATTTTTGCAATATTTTTATATAAAATCAACATAAAAACATTATAAAAACCTAAACCTAGTTTACCGTCAGCACCGGGGCAGGGCCCAAGCTACCAGTGGTTAGGGCTGTGGACTGAGGAACCTCCTGATGCGCGCTGTGTCGAGGATGACCGCCTTCTGCATCTGACCCTTGATCCAACCGTCTAGCGAAAGTCTCTTGAGATGTTTTATTAAATTGTTATTATTGTATTGCTAATTTATTTATGTTAATTTTGAATTGGATTAATGGTTGTAAAATCTGGAAATATACTATTTCATTTCATTTAAATGTTCGCGAATTGAACGCATATTGATAAACTATACAGGACTTAATCACGATGAAAGTTATGTTTATTTATTAAGTTTATTATTATTAAGTGTTCTCGTGACCACGGCGGTTGTAACGCTGCCGAAACGTCATGGTAATTAAATAATAATTCTGATCGAGATTAAATCCTGTACACTATTTACATAACAGTAAATTGTATACTTATGTAATGTAGATAATAATAGAGTAAAATATGTAATCTGTGAGTAAAATTCTTGAATACGCAGCTTAGAGTGATGAATTATAAAGTTTTTTCGTCAAATTGTCATATACAACCTAATATTTGCATGCCGTAAGGCTGATTATGGAGTTCTCAATGTAATCATTTAAGATCTTATTGTAATTACCCATTTTCGCATAAAAAGACATTTTATTTTATTTATTTTAAATTTCCCAAAAAATATGGTAAAAACGATAACTACGCATGAATTAGTATATTTTGTTCAAGCTGCGTTCGTGTACGTAGATAAAAATGCCCTAAAAGCGTTATGCCTTTTCAGTCAGTCGAGTAATAAAAGATAGGGAGAGCTCCAAGTTGATTTATAACAGTAAATATTATTTGTTTGAGTTCTGACAGCTGATAAATGCAGGCGATTGATGCGTTTGAATTCACTCATGCCACAGTGTAAAGATAATAATAGGAAGGTAGGGTTCAGCAGTTTTTGAATTACTTGTAATTAAAATATAAATACGATTAGGTAGGTATAATAGGTCTTTCAATTATTCCCTTAAATTATGTAATTTGCATAATATATAATTATTATTTCGTATTTCAATAAAAAATAGCTGAAACATTTAATTTTGTGTTGAAGATTTCGTGGTTACTAACGTGGTTTCATTTCCTCTCCAACCACACACCTACATTGGCGACCACGATGTCACTTGGCGGTTTTAAAGCTGTTAATAACGTTGTATCAGCACTCTGTAGCTATATTTACGACGTATTGTGCAACATCTGTGATGTTGAACACTACAATTGTTAGTTATAGGTAAGTAAGTTGTACTTAATCTTCAGTCCCTATTTGTAAATGGAATTTTATTTTATTTGTGGAATTATTATCGTATACGTATCAAGGATGCCACACCACTGTCCTTATCTGTAACCTTTTCCTATTTACCAAAAGGATATCTGGAAAAGATCGCATTTTGTGCCCAAAATGTTTTGATCTTAAGTTTAATGTTGTAATATTTTTGTGGTATAATAAAGTGTATTGTATTGTATCACTGCCAATTTTGTTATTTTTGATACCAAGACTTAGTGATTGAGACCAAGTATTCCAGTAATTCCAGTGCAATAAAGAGTTTATCTATCTATCTACCTAATTCCTTAAATGTAAATTCTACATTGTAGACACTGTTAATTGTTATTCTGTTCTCGTCTTTGCGCTGTGGTAATAGTAGCGTTCAATAATATTGATAGCATCTCAATGTCCATTCGTTGTTTCGGTGGGTTCAGGGGCGGGTAGAGTTGTATTTTCCTGACCTAGTTTTGTGACTGACCTATTCAATTTACGTTTACTGTATAAATTACTGTAAAATAAATATATCCTCCCGATAAAATTGCAGCAAGCAACTTTGTTTAATAGGAACGAGCAACGGGATAAGCAGGACATCTACCTGATGGTAAGCAACACGTTTGCCCATAACAGCAGAGTGCCACATCATCATTGTCAGCCCATGTTCGTCCACTGCTGGACATAAGCCTTTCCAATATTGTGCCACCAAATCCGGTCCTCGGCTCTCCGCATCCATTCGCTTCCCGCCACTCTCTTCAGGTCGTCGGTCCACCGAGCGGGAGGCCGTCCCACGGGACGTTTCGAACGTGGTCTCCACTCCAGAACCCTTCTCCCGCAACGTCCATCGGCTCTGCGACATATGTGGAGTGCCACATAGCTATTGGAATATGAAAGGTCCAAATAATTACCTAGCACTGCACTGCGCTGCGCTCGTTATGAGGTACAAGTTCGCGCTGAGACCGCGACAGGCACTTCACGCTATAGAATTATAAGGGCGCCACAAGATGTTACTCACCAAAAAGTTTAACGCGTTCGATTCGCTACACTGCTCTGCTGACTCTCCGATGCGTTTTTTTTTCGGTATTAGCATTTATTATCGAAAAGGCGAACCCATTTAGATTAGCACCAATCAAAAAGTGTTCACCTAAAAAAACACAACATTATTTTACAAATCAGTCTCTTGTAAGTGAGCATTGTATTGTAGACCTCATCGTATTAGCATTTATTATCGAAAAGGCGAACCCATTTAGATTAGCACCAATCAAAAAGTGTTCACCTAAAAAAACACAACATTATTTTACAAATCAGTCTCTTGTAAGTGAGCATTGTATTGTAGACCTCATCGTTGCTTAGCATCCGTGAAGATAGCGGTCAAACGTAACCTTATCAACGAGTATAAAAAGCATTTTATGTTTGCAAATTCTACGTCTTTAGCCCCAATAGGGTAATGACGCACTTTCGTCAAGACCTCACACGGGAAACTTTTGAGCTTGTTCGCAAAATGTTTCGAAGTTGAGCGATCGAGTCGCTAAACTTAAGTTAAGTCTGTGCCAGTGATTCTCAAAGCTTTAATGTTTAGGTCATTTATCCCACGGCTGGGCTCCGGTTTATCTAAGAGAGACGATCTTCTTAGCATTCCATGGATTCGCCGTGGGGGGTGCCGGGTCCATCGTGTGGCAGAGAGAGAAATCTCGAGACTTGTGAGACGGGCGTAGGTTTAAGGGGCGTAGGTTTCTGAAAGAATAAAATTATAATTTCTGAAATAAAACAAAAACTTATTAGAAAAAACCTAAAACTTTAATAATGATTGGCGGCCTATTCCAGGCAAACACAGTGTGGAAAAGAATACAATCCCACTAATGTTATAAACGTTCTATTTTGGATTTTTGGATGTTTGTTGCTCAATCACGACGGAACGTATGAACGGATCGAAGCGAAATTGGGGGCACAGTTAGATTTTAGTCGGGAAGAACACATATTACTTTTAATCCCGGCAAAATAACTTGAACAACTGGAACGGGAACCACGCGGGTAAAACCGCGGGGCGCTGGTAGTGCATCATAAAAGAGTGATAACTGCGATGTTTTTTTACCATCATACGCTTACACTTGACCACTGTAAGCCTGATGTTAAGCGTCCATGCGGTCAACGATGGAACTTGACCCGACCCGACTTTTTCGAGCTATGAGCAACCCGATATAAAAATAGGGAAAGCAGTATGTATTATCATGCATATCAGTTGCACACGCTTCGAAATGTTTCCGGTAAAACCCTATTAGCCATATTAGCTAACAAGCTAACGTTATAATCTGTATCTCTATTTAGAAATGAGCCATTTTCAAAAGCGATTCACCGATATTTATTTATTTTTTTGTAACTCAAACTCAAAAAGCGATATCGTTGCATTGTTGACTTTTCGATAACTTGAGGTATTTTTTATCCGTTGGATTCCCAGGGTGGGAATATGATGCTAAACTTTGAGAAACGCAGTGATCATTCAAAAAGTTTGGGCATCAGACAAAATTCTACGCCTCTTACACGCTTGAATTCGTTCAAGAAATAATGGGTCGAAGCGAGTTTTAATGTCTAAGCTACGTTTAGACATGCAAGTTTTTGTTATACTCCTTGGTAGGTTTTTGGCCATTTTGGCTGTTATTAAAGCATCTTGAAAAAATTAACTGTTTATAGAATCTATTACTTACTCATTGCTTTTCATGCTTGAGTACAATTAAGCATAAGTTCTCGAAAGTATTTTTATCGAAAAAAAATTGGTATACTATTTTTTGACCGATTTCAAAAGAAAAAGGTTCGTAATACGGTTGTGTTGTTGTGGCGCAATAACTCCGCCAGTACTAAATCGATTTTGATGATTCGTTCTTTGCTGGGTAGATAATTCAGATGTAATTTCATTAAATTTGGTCCAAAATGGAGTAACAATTTTTTCAAAATTTACAAAACTAAAATTTGCTTACTTCGGCATATTCGTAATGCTTTTTGTTACGCAGCTTTTTGGAAAAAATGTTGAGTTATGTTGATTTCATTTAAAATGCGAAAATTGGTTGAGTGCCATGGTAAAATTTTAAATTGGAGTCAGCTTTTGTTTTTTTTTTTATCGGAGAAAATTATATTTTTATACCCAATATGTTTGCATTAGACCGTGGTACCTGACAGGTACCTGATGTTGCCAATACTAAAATTAGGTCCGGAAGGTTATTTAATACTAAAATATTATATGATACTGTTCGAGAGAGACGATCTTCTTAGCATTCCATGGATTCATAGTGCGGGTGCCGGGTCCATCGTGTTAAATTAAAAAAAAAAACGTAATACATTTCGACCTATCTGGCATATGTATACTCAACCTTTCTTCAGTCCTAAAATTGAGCAAATTGTCTATCTTCTTATTTTGTCGCTTGTTTTCTGTAGATGTAGAAAATTACTTGATCGTTACTTTTTAACAAACTGCAATTTTTTAGACCAATTTATTTGACAAAGTTTCGTGAAGAAACTGTGGTTTTGCACTTAGTTTAAATTAGTGTAACTTTGTAGAGGACTGAAGGGTTGCTGGAGGTCAAAGGCGGTCAAGACTGAATCGATACTTCGATACCAACAAGTAGACGACTCCTTAAAATTTCCAAGATACTCGTACACTTATGTGTAAGCTGTTTTCAGCTGTGCATTCACAAAAAAAACAAGAGTAATGAGCTACAGATGGAGTAAAATAATATCGTTTTGGTTTATAGCGTGCCCAGTTTTCACAGACTTGTAAGACTTTTAAAAATTAAAATATATGTACTTATTACAATTGTAATGAACAATGTCCATTTTTTACAATATTATTGTGAGTTTGCCATTACTGTACTACTGTAACTATTGTGGCAACACTAGCCGTGTAAACAACAATAAACTGCGCTCTGTATATTTTTATTTCAAAATATGTTAAATTCAGTGTTTTCTCAAGCGAAAGGATCGTAAATGGTAAAGGACATAACCTCAGAGTCTTTGAACGACACACGGACGCTGGTGAGATAAATATCCACTCTCATTTTAAAAAATTAGTCAACAGATCTAAATTTTCAATGAAGAAGACCTACAACTTTCTATTCCACTAGTAATTTTGTCACAACATCAAGAATATAAATCTTTCACCACTGAACGACAAGTTTGGATTATTTACTTGTACTGAACTAGCTGAGGAACTATATGAATTCACTGTTTTTTTCATCATACACAAGTCTGCAAACACTCATAATTATAACGAAAATCTGGACCGTTAATATTATTTGAGCTCATTATTAATTTACACTTGAAGGTAAGTAAGATGTAATTACATCTTTTGAAAACACTGGCATGACAATCATGACATCTCTGACAATTGATTGAACTGACAAAACAATACAAAATATTTGACGCATTACACTGACATACAATTGAATAAATAAAAAATATAAAAATAAGGTTTCCTACAGACGTGTGGAACTGTTTACCAAAAATGGATACAGACAATATCACATTTCGACCTTTAAAAAAATCAAGTTCGCTAAATGATATGTCGGGTTCGACATTATTTGAAAGCACGATTTTAAGTCTGCCAGATAATACTTTGAACGAGAGTACCACATATTTAGAGTTAAATAAGCAGATAGAAAAATTAAATATAGAATTACAGTCAGCTCACGGAGAAATTGAAAATTTATGTTCTGAAAACTGTCGCCTTCAAAGTGAAAATGACAGTCTCCAAAAAATTTTAGATCGTTATAAGAAAATTGGTTTTGTAGGTAGTCCGATTATTCCTAGAAAACGACTACGCAATACAAAAATAATTATCAAGGACACGACTGCTGTAACTCCTACGAAGTTACAATTAGCAACAAAAAATAATGATCAATTTGACGCAGACGTGTTCTCAGATGTAGAAATAGTAATAAACAGCTCTCAAAAAGCTCAAGGACCTAAATCTCAAAATATTCAAATTAATGATGATGGAAGAGATACACAGCTACAAAAGTCAAGCAAAAGTCAAGAAACTAATAATAAAACACAAACCGAATCCATTGCAAAAAAAACGTGTTTTCCCCATAAATGTAACAAAAAACGTCAAAAACAAGAAAATTGAACTAGAGAGTATTACAAATAAAAAAGTAAGAACACAAAACAAGGATACAGTAAAAAAAATTATGGTATTAGGAGATGACCAAAGTCAGCACGTACGCTGTACATTACAACGTCTATTGGGGGACAGATATTATGTTACAAGTTTTTGGAAACCAGGTGCTCGACTACATGAAATAATACGCACCTGTGAACGAGAAGTCTACAATTACACGGAAAATGACTGTATAATTTTATTAGCCGGAACAAATGAGCTGGTACCATATGAGTTTCAAGCTTGTCTTCATACGTGGTTAAGATCAGTAACACAGACAAATATTTTGATTCCTGAAATATTTTATAATAAATATCTCAGAGAAGATAAACTCAACTATGAGCTGAGACTCATATGTAATCAGTACTCAAATGTAACTTATATTAACATGTACTATGGTGATTTTCGACCACGTAGGTATGAATTCTGTACAAATATTTGTAGAAGCGTTTTAAAGGAAGTTCTGCACATTTCATATAAAAATGATTATAATACCTACCTAAATGAAATGCTTGCATGTCGCGAGTTACACCGTGCTCAGACACTGCACATCGTACATGAATCTACATGGGATTGCACGGCCCCGTATATTAGTCCAACAGCTAACAACAAGAGTACCCAAACTTGTGACAGGGTGTTGGGTGGTGATGAAACATCATCCTCTACAGCCAAATCTACCTTTTTTCGTCTCTAAAGTAATTCGGGTCTTACATCAAAATATAGCTGGCTTACTAAGCAAAGCTAACTTAATAACATCTAACTTACAATCCCTAGAGTCTAGTGAAGGCATAATGGATGTATTGTGTATGACGGAACACAATATGAAACAGGATGACACTAAATTATTAAAAGTTCACAATTTCTGTCTTGGTTCTGCTTACTGCAGGAAAAATAGACACGGAGGGGCTTGTATTCTTGTACGTAACACACATAGATTCAAACCCATTTCAGGTCTACAAAAGTATTGCATTGAGGGTGTCATTGAATGTTCTGGCGTTGAGCTACTAGACCATAAAATTATAGTAATATGTGTATACAGACCTCCCAAACAGAATATGTATCACATGGATTCATTTTTTTACGTCTATAAATTCTTTGCTCCAAGAAATAAGCTTTGGTAAACGAAATATAATACTTTGTGGTGACTTCAATATAAATTTAAATAATGTCACTAATAGAGTAACTCAGTTCAAACAGCTGGTAAGCTCATATAATTTAAAATTCGCAATAAATGAAACAACTAGGATCATAAGTGGGACGTGTTTGGACAACATTTTATATAATAAACGAGGTTGCAAAGGCAAAGTTATAGAACTTGCTATGTCTGATCATTCAGCACAACTACTAACCTGTCCTATTAGACCTAGCTATATATTGAAACACTGGTTTATAAAACGACGCGACTATTGTCAAGAAAATATGGACAAATTCAAGGAATGCATAAACTCACTTAGCTTCTCAGACATTCTCAGACACACTGACCCCAATAATGCATTTAAGGACTTTCATGATTTATTTCTACTTTTCTATGACTTATGCTTCCCATGGATAAAAATAAAAATTAGTGCACAAAAACGGCCGCGATGGCTCACAAAAGGAATTAAAAACTGCTGTAAGCGAAAACGTGTGTTGCTATGGCAATATAGGAAGCATCGAACAATGGAAAATAAACAAAAATTTAAAGACTTAGCAGCAAGACTCAAAAAAGTAATAACACTCACTCAGCGATCCCACAATGATCATTTTGTAAATAAAGCTTCTAATAAGAGTAAGGCAACGTGGAAAATAATAAACGGCATCCAGAACGACCTCTCTCGAGAAGAAATACAGCTTAATAGTAATGGCCGTTTAGTTAAAGGCCCGCTTGAAATCGCTAATATATTTAATAATGCTTTTGTTGACCAAGTGCAACCAAATAAACAACCAAATAAACAGACACAAAAAAATGAAACAAGTGCAACAAACCGTATAGCTAACAATGCTAGGTCACTCTTTATGGGTCCAACTATACCAAAAGATATAAAAGCTATAATTATGTCTCTTAAAAATACAGGTAGTACAGGCTACGATGGCGTATCAACAAAAATACTTAAGTATGTGTCAGACTCTGTATCTTATGTACTGAGTCATATTATCAATTTATGCATTTCTAGCGGAGTATTTCCCGAGCAGTTGAAGAAGACTATTATAAAGCCTATCTTCAAAAAAAATGATAAAGAAAACGTCAATTGCTATAGACCTATAGCTCTAATACCAGTCCTATCTAAAGTGTTTGAGAAAGTGATTTACAATAGCGTTTATGATTTTTTCGAACACAACAATCTGTTTTCCAAAGAGCAAATAGGGTTTCGTAGGAAAAAAACAATAAATCAGGCCATCTTTAGATTTTTGGATACTATTACAAAAAGCCTTGACAAAAAAAGTACCTGCCTGTGCCCTATATATGGATTTAACCAAGGCTTTCGATTTTGTTGATCATAAATTGCTATTGGAGAAATTGGAAAATATGGTATCAGAGGTAACGTCCACAAACTTATTAAGTCATATTTGACTGGCCGGTACCAATATACGCAGATAAATAGGATCTGTTTGAAATTAAAAAAAGAAATTACTTATTGTTCTGAATATAAACAAGTAAAGCATGGTGTGCCTCAAGGAAGCGTATTGGGTCCGCTCTTGTTCATAATATATATTAATGACCTTCCACTTGTTACAGACCAACCAATGGTTCTTTTTGCGGACGATAGTACCATTCTGTTTACTGGAAATAATAGTGTTGACATGGCAAATAAAATTGAGGTTGAACTTAATAAAACGATAAAATGGTTGACATTAAATAAGCTGCAAATAAATTTGACTAAAACACATATAATGACATTTCGGAATAAAATTAATACATTAGGAAAATTAGACATATCTCACTCAGGACATACAATTGAAAATATTGACATTACAAAGTTTCTAGGCCTCAACATTGATTGTCAGCTGAAATGGAAGGGACATGTGGATAGTGTGGTGAATGCACTCAATCGGCATTCATATGGTCTTTACATGCTTTCCAAATCTGTTAACAAAGCAACATTACTTACGGCCTACAATGGATATGTTTCGTCGACACTCAGATACGGCATAATATTCTGGGAAACAGCACAAAAAAAGCAGCTTTCAAAGCACAAAAAAATGTGTCCGGGCTATATGCAAGCTTAAACAAACTGATAGCTGTAGAACACATTTTATAAGTTTACGCATACTAACGCTTCCTTGTCTGTACATTTATGAATGTGCGGTGTTTGTGCGCAGTAATTCAGACCTGTATTCTAATGTTCTAAGTAAAAGGAACAAACATAAAGTAAATATTCCAAAAAACCAAACTACCCTGCTTAACAGTAGTGTTGTTTGTATGGCTCCTATTATCTATAATCATCTACCTAAGTATTTGCTTGACATAAATGTAGAACACGCTTTCAAAAACAAGCTTAAATATTATCTCGTGGAGAAGGCTTACTATAGTGTTGAAGAGTACTTAAATGATAAATCTTATAAACTTATCATAACTTGACATGGAATGATTATACATATTTACCTACACATGTTGTCATGTTTTGTTACTGAACGTTACTTTTATGAGAAACAATTTATAATTCTGACATACAAAATATATTGTGAATCTTGACATTAATTGAAAATCACCTTGACAAATATGCCTATTTTTAATTGTATAATATCTTTTCAAATAATTTCAAGTTGTTTTATGCAAGTTAATGTATTTAGTGTTTTGCATGCCGAAAGGCAAGGCAGAATGTGGAAATAAAGAAATCTTTTTTTTTTTTTTTTTTTTATTTACTGTATCCTATCACCTCTTTTAATGTATACCCTCGGTGCTGATTTATGCGTGTTATAAACTTCCGTTCCCAAATAAATCTCGAAGAGTGATTTTTGTCATTCTTGACCTTCGTTATAGGTTTGCTCTTGATCGCCATCTCGCCCGATGTGAAGCGACGATGCGGTCAGCATTGGAACACGTTTACATAGACAAACCAAATTCACTCCAGGCTTTAAGACCCGAGGAGAAGCATGATTATTGTATTCATAATTCGTGGAGGGCGTATCATGCACCCATCACTTAACAACTTTCAACATTTGTAATATAATTTTATTGACTATTATTAATTAATCTTTATCTTGTAATTAAAATTGTTTAACATTTTATTAATTTTAATTTATCAATTCAATTTAATTCAATCATTATTGTTTTTAACCAAGTTAATGTAATATGGATTTTTTAATCCGGAATAAACTACTTTCATACTCATTAGAGAATATCTACTCAAGCTACGTATTCCATAGCTTTTGTAGTGGTAGGACCACAGTCAATTAAATCATAAAATCGTTCGACGAAGCCGTATAGACGCGACAATCGTGCGGGGCGTGCGGGGTGAGACGCGGGAAGCGCGCTCCTGCATTGCCTTCATTACAATGTTAGTATTTCAGGAGCGCGGCTCAGGGCTGACGTCTTCCTTATGTTTTAATTTTATTTTGTTAGTAAGCATTTTTGTTTGTGACAATCCTACCCGTGTCTAGACATTATCGGTCAAAGGCGATGAACTACTGGTAGGTAGTATTTCTTAATACTGTGGGTACTCTTTGCAATCTGTTTGGGGAAGTACCGCGCCTTTTCCAGTTGTTCTACCATCAAGCAGTAATGTGTATCTACTAAAAAGGATTCGATGCGATTGGAGAAGTTTTCATTTCAATAATTATTAGTAAAAACACGCTTTTACAAAATATCCAACAAAACATTGCATTCTCATCAGTTTTTGATAAGTGTGCAAAGTTTCCTATAAATCCGTTGTTTAGAAAGTGGAGAAAAATTCCGTTACATAGATTCATTGAGATACATTGTAAAAAAACATAAAAAACGTGTTAAAAAAAAAGAAATCGATTCAAATGTCTTGAGTTAACGGTAAATATGCAAAAAAGATTCAAGTGAATGGAAGAACCCTCTATTTTCGAAGTTGTTTTATAAATAATGGCTTCTTAAAAAAGCTTTCGAAAGACGATATATATTATGTACGTGAAGACTTTCAAGCTTCAAAGTGCTTTAAATATGTCGATCCATTAGACATCCTTTAAATCTGTATTTGAAGTTGCGTGCTTAGGTAGAAATGTCTAGATTTTCCGTCTGTCCTTGATTGTTCAAGAACACAAAGTTTTGAAGCTTTTATATGGTTTAAATTTCATAATTAGACCGTGTACAAGTCTGTGACACGTGTGAAACAAAGATTTTACTCCTTGGTAGAATAAACAATTACAGATGTTCAACTTTTTTGTTTTTTGCTCTACTTAAGTAATATTTGTTCGCTATCATGGTGTTTCTATGTAATATTCGTATTTATTTTACAATTATGTAAACACCTTTTTTTCATTTATTTATTAATAAATCGTTTGCCGTACAAGGACATAGCGGGGTATCTCGGCCTAGACACTACGTATCGTTAGTGCCCCTGCTAAAACTCCCAAAGGTTTGTTCAACCGTGGCGTGGCTTGAAATATTTATTTATTTTTGATTATTTTTACTTTTTGCAATGGGCCAGTTAAGTACCAGCCTAAGGCTTTGGATTCCATCGAGAGACGTGACAAAAAGGCTCATAGGCAAAAAAGATTTGATTGAGCACTTCGAATTCTTCAACTTCGCTGCAAAGTTTATCGAGTTTTTCATCGGATACATTTCGGAGAGTGCGCCGCAAGTGTGCAAGATCTAGTAATACCACCTCCCTTTGGAATAGTTGTAGTTAGCTAATTAGTTGTAAGGTACTTATGGAATCATCTTTTTGTACAAATTATAAAAGTGAAAGTTTGGTTTTGTTTGTTGCTCAATCACGTCGGGACGGCTTAACGGATCCAGTTGAAAGTCGAAAACAGTTTACAACATGAACGTAACGAGTAAAACAGCGGGGCTCTGATAGTAAATAAATTAGTACTGTCTCTCTTTTTTGTGAAATTTCTTAAATGAGCGCTGTTGTAGTTGTGATTCTTTCCTTAACTAATCCGTGTTTTATGTTCTGTTAAATGAAATTTTACATTTTCGTACATTGTGGCCTTATTAACTCAGTGTTTGTATAAAACATGCCTTTTGTTCATTCCAAGTGTGCAATCTCGAATAATGTACGCTTTTGAAGATTTTAGTACGGGTACTGCTGGTGAATTATGTTACGTATTCTTTTAGTCAATCTAGAACTTTCTTAGGCTCTTCTTCTTTTTCAGCCAATCTAGATCACTTTACTTGAGGTGAAGTGCTGGTCATGCGTTAGTCTATCAATGATCAACAAAACGTGGCATTTGTACTAAAGTTATGGTATAGTTAAAGCAACTGTGCTATTGACCTATCTTTTTGTGAGGGAATGTATATACGCATGTCCACCATACAGGGATTGGCAAGGTATGTCGAGCTCGACATTACGGACGAACAGGGTGCCCCTTACCCACAAAAACCTTTACAGGTTTCTCCAGTTTTCAGTTGGCGGCAGAATCACGCGACCGCTCCCGCTTTCAAATGCGACTCTGTTATTGTCACTGCCCCTGCGAACTCGTTTCGCGGGGGGAGTCAGAACCCATGTATTTAGCTCCAGTGATGCCCCGGACAGCGATGCGTCACCTTCTATTTTTCTAACGGTATTACAAAAAACAGGCACATGCCCTGCTCGTTTCGTCACTCTTTATTTAAAAAAAAAGTCAATATTTTGTATTTATCTATATTTGTTACATACCTCTACGTAATACAGCTGACCAGTGTCTCCCAAACTACATTTGAAAACATCTTTACAGAATAGCGTTGTGTAAACAAAACGCGCGAAGTCACCTCCCAGTCTAGAATGTTTTTGTAATACCTTTGGAATAATAGAATACTTTCACATAATATGTTTCAATGTGTCTCTTTTCTTAAAAGTTTTCAAGAATGTACATGTATTTGTTGAATAAACCTCTTAGAATGGTTTTTAGAGTAAATTTTCTAACAGGTTTTATGAGGGTTTTTACCTGACTACGACGAAGCGAGTAATAGGGTTACGTGTTTATATATGATAGTGTTAAAGTGAATGTACGAGTAGCAGAGGTGAATCCTAGTAATATTAAAAAAGCTAAAGTGAGCATGTATAAATGAATGTTTGCTTACTTATACATTCCAAAGCTACTGTAGGTATCTAGATAAACAAATTTCATGTACCTACGTCGATTAACCCATAGGCACACTCCGGACACTCCACTAAAATTCCATACAAACGCCGCTGTGGAGCTACCTACTCTTCACACAACTACGCAGATGTCGTTCGTACACACGCGTGAATGTGTGCGTTAGAGCTAGGTCTACTGAATTGTTTTATTGAATAGTTGCGCCCCTTGAGTTCACCTGGTGACGTAGTCTATAAACTTGCTATAATGTTGAGTTCCATAAATAGAATGGACCCAAATTATACTATTCTAATAAAAAGGGTGTTTGCACAGATTTCTAAATTGTTTCAGAAATTTGTGGGTGTTTGTATTGCCGCGTAAAATGAAACGAAACCGATTATAGATTAGATCAGGTACCTAGATATCTATTTCTGTTAGTAGGTACACATTCGCATTCTATTTTACACTTACCTATGAAAGAAACTTTATTCTGTCACTATAATTATTCCTCCAGGCATTATCAATCCGTGCTTGGGCACATAAGTTACTGGATGTGTGAGTTACGAACTTTGAGTTAAAAATGACTTCGTTATTATAAATAAATAAATATTGGTAGACAATTCACACACAACACCATTTGACCCCAAACTAAGCAAAGCTTGTAATATTATAAAACAACGTTATTGAAAAGTTTCTAATCTTACGTTATTTTATCATTAGGAAATTAAATAAAGCTTTTAGTCTTGTCCCGTTTAGTTGACAGACAGCCGTAAACAGTACAACAACCCACCATGATGATATTTCGTTAGGAATTAGATGTTCGATACCAGCCCTTCGTTAAGTGCTCCTAGCGTATCCGAAACGGCCTGAGGGGCGAGGAAGCTTGAAATTGGCGGGGGGTGGGGAGTGTCCGTTCTATCTATATTATCTATTCTATGCCATAGGTTATTTTTTTAAAGTAACGGCTTGTCTAAGTTACGGCTGGTCTAGTCGGGAGAACGGTGACTGCCCATCCGGAGTCCCCGGCTTCAAATCCCACCCCCACCGCTGTATTTCCGAAGTCATGTGCATAATATCGCTAATTTAAAAGGTTCAAGGGAAACATCGTGAGGATACCGACATGTACCTGGAATCTTTCGAGATCAGTGACATTCACCGACCCGCACTAGTGCCAGCACAAAACTAGTGCTACAAGAACGCTACGAGAAAAGCTAAACGTGATTTACACTAGAAGCAATTTATTCTAGGCAACCTTTGAGTTTAGATTAGTTATATATAGATATTTTTTTTTTAAATCAGAGTGTTAAATTTAAGCCATTTTTTTACTTTTATAGATTTACACTTGACCGCCACCTCGCCTGATGTTAGATAGCGACGATGCGGTCTACGATGGAGCGTGTTTACCTAGAAGAAACCGAAGATTATAACTATCGGGAAAAACCCACTCAGGCAACTCATTCCACAGCCTAGACGTTCTTATCACAAACGTAGAGTCAACCCTCTTCGTCCGTGTCTTTGGAATATCCACTACGAAACGGTGCCGCTTCTTCGAGTTACGAGAAGTACGATAGAAAAAAAGGGCAAGGGCACTTCTGCTGTGCTCTACAATAGCACTTGTTTACATAAAATGAATTGATTCACTCTTTGTTCAACACACACAACAGTTTTGTTAATACTCAGATTATATCTATCAGGGTATACCCACGCAGACAACGTATTCCACAGCTTAAAATAAAATATTTTCGGTACCTACGAAAGTGGAAACAAACCTCTTCTTTCTAGTCTTTGGAACATCAACCGAGAAACGATGTCGCTCGCTGTAGCCACGAACAGTCCAATAAAAACACTGCCAAGCTGGTGTTATATCACGCAGTTTAGTTCACACTTTCCGAAATGTATCCAAAGGAAAACAAGAAAGCAACGTCGACAATGAGTCGTAAACAGCACAACAACCCACCATGATGATATTTCGTTAGGAATTAGATGTTCGATACCAGCCCTTCGTTGAGTGCTCCTAGCGTATCCGAAACGGCCTGAGGGGCGAGGAAGCTTGAAATTGGCGGGGGTTGGGGAGTGTCCGTTCTATCTATATTATCTATTCTATGCTATAGGTTAATTTTTTAAATTAACGGCTTGTCTAAGTTACGGCTGGTCTAGTCGATACCCTGGATGTGTAGACTAGTGTAGACCCTGGATGGATATATTGATCAAACTCAAAAACACAAGACAATATCCTGATGAAACACAAGATGTTGGCGAAATTGTGCTCACCAAACATTTATCTCACACAAATATATATCACAACCAAATAGAAGCCAGAAATTAATCTAAGATGAAGAATCAGATGACATAAATAAAAACCAGAAATTAATAGAAGATGAGGAAGAAGAAGACTTTAATCAGCTGACTATTATTTAATTATTTTTTTATTTATAAATTACTAACAAATTGTCTTGCCAGACATATTGCATGCCTCTCGCAGAGGCCAGTTTGTATGGGGCAACTTTTAAAATGTTTTGTATCATCTTATCTTACCTACAAACAGCAATAAAGATTTTTGTATTTGTATTTGTATACAAATGCTACGCTCTCTATTATTGTTGAACACAAACACTGAAAACACACTAGAGTGTGTATATCCCAGAAATTCACACTTAACAAAGGCCTGGTGTTGAAATGATTGTCTTTCATTGGACTGTATTTGCTGATATGCACTCCGACTATATTTAGCTTTGAAGCTACGAAATGCACTCGGAAATTACCTCTTTGGGGAATAGATGCTGACATGACAGATGATGACAAATAGGGCCAATATATCTTTCATAGATAGATATGTAGACTTCATTGTCACACCAAAAATAGAATACGGTACACGATGTAAACTGTAAAACTAGAGGGACCAATTGATGATCTTATCGCTAATAGCCATACCTTCCAGCCTTAACATGCAGGTCTACTACGAAGTCCGATAAACGATATGTCGGCCGAAGTTATGGACGTTTCATACCACGAAACACAATCGGTTGGTTGATCTAATCGGGCGTTTCGTTCATCCCGACCGACACTGATTTGACAGTTTTTGTGTCATCAACCGACCGATTGTGTTTCGTGGTATAAAACGTCCATAACTTCGGCCGATATATCGTTTATCGGACTTCGTAGTAGACCTGCTGATCATCTAAAATTGTTCAAAAATTATCTTGTTTCTGCATTTCGTAGACTGCAGAGGCCGTGCATGTGATAAATCGAAAATATTTAAGGCGATTGAAAAAGATACCAACGCGTTTTTAACCGATTTAAAAAAAGAAAAGTTTTTCAATGTGTGACGTTCACAACCTCCTTACTCCGGAGTGTGATGATCTATATATATCTATATATGTATCTTTGTCGATTCTTAATAATTTTACAAAACATAAGAAAATATATAATTTAAAAAACTCATAAAACCCGACTGCATAAAAAGTGTACCAAACTACGTATTTACATACTAAAATAATAGTGGTCAAGTACGAGTCGGACTTGCCCATGAAGGCTTCCGTAGCAGCAAGTAACATAATATGTATAAAAGTTCTTGTAGTTCGTTGTTACTTAAATCAGTGTTTTAAGAATAGCCAATTTATGACGTATTAAAAAACCTACTTACATTAGATCTCATTCAAACCAATTTTCGTTGATAGTTTACATGGTAATTAATGTACATCATCATACACTTTTTTTATTTTTGTCATTCTCTTATTTTAGAAGTTACAGGACACACTTTTACCACTTTGGAAGAGTCCCTCGCGCAAACTATTCAGTTTAAATTATGATTGATGAATGATTAAAAAATTTAAATGTAATATGTTTGAAACCTCGATATCATTTTTGATGACCTATCCATAGATACCCCACCACACACGTAGGGTTTTGATCAAAAAAAATTTTTGAGTTTCAGTCCTAAGTGTGGGACACCCCAAAAATTTTTTGTTTGTTTTTATATTTTTTTGTTTCAAAATCTTAATGCGGTTACAGATTACATCTACTTACCAAGTTTCAATAGCTCTTATAGTTTCGGAGAAACGTGGCTGTGACATACGGACGGACAGACAGACAGACAGA
This sequence comes from Ectropis grisescens, assembly GCA_017562165.1. Lineage (NCBI taxonomy): Eukaryota > Metazoa > Arthropoda > Insecta > Lepidoptera > Geometridae > Ectropis > Ectropis grisescens. Next base: position 6,221,216 of record CM029797.1, read on the forward strand.
CGGACATGACGAATCTATAAGGGTCCCGTATTTTGCTACGGAACCCTAAAAACTGTAGAAATCATTATTGTACATGATAATATTTGTCATCTTTTTATATAAAATCTTTTTTGTATAACACATAGGTTTTTAATAACAGCGCTCCAAACTTTTTACAATACGGTTTTTACTAAAGATGGGTTTTACTGAGTGTTTAGTTTATAAATTAAAAATAATGGTAACTGAATTGTAGAGAATGAAATTACCCATAAATTTTATAACGCTGTAAATGAGATTATAATACTGTAAATTCAATTATGCGCCTTTATAGTATGCGTAGTATATATGCATAGTACTATATAGTATTCGTAGCTCGAAAAAGCGACAGCGTTTCATGGTCTATGTTCCAAGGACACGAACGAAAAGTTTTGACTCTACTTTTGTGATAAGAACGTCTAGGCTGTGGAATACGTTGCCTGAGTGGGTTTTCCTCGATGGTTACAATCTTTGTGTCTTCAAATCGTGTGTGAATCGGTTTCTTCTAGGTAAACACGCTCCATCGTAGACCGCATCGTCGCTTAACATCAGGCGAGATGGCGGTCAAGTGTAAACCTATAAAAGTAAAAAAAATGCGGACTTTGGAAAGAGTCCTGCCCAAAGAGTTTAGAGTATACACATACTACGTATAGAGTTAGATTTTCCGCACGGTTCCTTTGTGTCAATCGTAAGCAGATGACGTGCATACTTTCTATGGCAACAGAATGATGTGTCGCGACAAAAGTATGCCACTTCCACAGGAGCGACAAGGCAAGAAAGATGCTACCCGTGCTTTCGGTGTAAAGCGTTTGTACCAACTCCATACGTCATCATCATCAGCCGCAAGACGTCCACTGCTGAACGGTCCTGCGCAACCTGCAACCAGCGGTTTCCAGCGACCTTTATGAGGTCATCTGTCCATCTAGTATATGTGAATCTCCATACGTAGTATATGTGAACTCTTTGGTTCTGCCACTACAAAATTTTACTATCCCTAAAAATGCAATTAAAAGTCATACTAATCTAGTTGTTCTATATCAGTGTACAAAGTTTAATTAAGCAGTAATTTGTTAAAGATTTGAGTTGTAGTTTCGAGTTTCTCAGAAGTAATTTGTCTCTCAAATTGATCTCGGTGTCAATCTGTTCTGTGCCCGGAAAAGGGACACAAGCGACAATTTACAACTTTTTGCTGTCTGCTTTAACCACAGAGAAATAACAGCAGTTACATAATTGTCCTTATTAAAGTATTACAAATTTATAACGCTATTAAACATATTAATATTTATCTAAGTATTTTGACTAAAACTAAAAACATGGTTAAATAAAAGTGTACCTTTATATTTTTTTTACAAAAAAATGAAAAACTGACTTAAATTTCAAAAAGTAAACTTACACAGTTCAATAATTATGATAGACTTGAAAAAAAACACTGATAAATCATCCGTGTATGTATATTGTTTATTGTTGATGATATTACATGAAGTCGTTCAAAAAACTGCTGCACCGCTTTCGATGAAAATGATTAAAATCATGGTAAATAGTGTAATTACACTAGTATTATTAACACCATAGTAGCTTAGAATGAAACACACATAAGACGCCCACTAAATGTTCCCGCTGCTGGGACTCAGGACTTTCTCTGACAGGAAGAGAGTTAAGGCCATAATCCACCACACCGGTACAAGATAGTGCATGTCACATGACCTTGTAAGATTCTAGGAACCTATCGGTTTCCTCACAACGTTAGCGGCATGTTTTTTAGATTTAAGAGACGATCTTCTTAGCATTCCATGGATTCACCGTGCGGGTGCCGGGTCCATCGTGTGGCAGAGAGAGAAAAACTCGAGTAGTTCCCGAGACTTGTGACTCGTGCGTAGGTTTAAGGGGCCCCTTTCTGACGTACATCAACACTCACCTTCACCACTCGTTTTTCTCTCCTGCCCAGCCAAATCTGATATGAGCCTACTAGTGCAGCTTTAGATACACGTTCTAGTATAGAACTTACAGCACTTCTGGATAAGCCAAGGTCTTTCAGTAGGTTATAGAGATTTTGCTGGTATACCTCTCGCTCCACTTCTACAGCGTATAAACTAACTACATAGCCGTTTTTGTTAATTCGTTTAGGAGGTCGTAATACTTATTTTGTTTCATCGCGTGGTCTTTAGGTATATTAGTTTCCCACGGTACGGTAAGTTCTACAAGGACTATGCGTTTCGTAGCTCTAGAAAAAGGAAAATGTCCGGTCTGGATGACGAAACACCCACATCCTCTGGGATTTTGTAGTGCTTTTCATACGTGTCCATTAAAATAGTCCAATCAGGTGCTGTACCCAGGATTGAGTAAGGCTTGTTCCTGGAGTTTGAAGTTGAGCCTTCTTTTACAAAGTTAATTTGTCTGTTGTTTGTCGTCAATCCCTTTTGGGCTCTAGCTACCGAAAGGCTCATGGCTTCACGTATGATTTCAAGTACTCTGTCATGACGCCGTGAGTAATGACCCCATTAAGGAGCACCTTGCATCCCACCAATATGTGCCTTGCTGTACATATCGCCTCTCCACAAGTATAGCAACATTTTTCAGAGGCTTTTCCCCACCTTACCAAGTTACTCTGGTCAGGGAGGGTCATTTGGAATGCATTTAGATAAAATTTTAATAAGGCAGGGGACCAGTCATAGATCAAGGTGCGCCATTTTAGAGCTAATGGGATACAGAACTCACCTATGGTTAACCACTCACTTTGCATTTCTAAATTCATAGCGTGCACTTTGTAACCGTCATTTTCGTCTTGTTGTAGAAAGGTTTTTACCATGTCTCGGTCTTCCCTTTTTTTCTCGCACCCAACCCAGCAGTATTTACTTGTGCACCTGCCATAAATTGTTTATGGAATTGAAGTCTAGATTCAGGTCTGAAGCAGTTTTGTCTTTTGGGAGAGATGTAATTAATTCGTCTTGCGACTTTCCCAAAACATGCGTTTTGTAACTCTTAGGTGTTTGTAAAGTTCAGACGGTTTCTTTAGTTTCAGCCCAAAACTATTGTGATCCCTAAAAGAGTAGGGATCAGCCGGATGTGCCAATCGAACCATGACTTCAATATCTTTATGACATTGGCATCTAGCTTTGCCAGGAGAGTTTTACCGATGTCATATACTAGGAAAGGCCAAGTGAGACGTGATGTGAGGTGGTTGTCATATATCCATGCTTTTTGATATTGCTGATAGGCTGCTGGTCTACCTTATTGAGGTTGTTCATGAAATTTTCAACAACCACCTCTAATGATGGTGTACGTCCTTTGTGATCTATCTTTCTACCAAGAAATTTGAAAGGCACTGCCTCTGCAATTGTGGCAACTCCTTGGCCACTTATGGAGAGTCCCGGATCGTAAGACGTATATTTGGTATTTCTTCTACCCAGACAAAGACAATGACATTTAGATGGTTTTGTCCTCATTCCCTCCGTCCATGTACAGAACTCATCGACTTCGTTCAACAATTCTTGACACTGTTTGGGATTACGTGTAAGTATTGCAAGGTCGTCCGCAAAGGCCAAGATTGACTCAGTGTACTTATTGTTGATTTTAAACCGGTAGCCCCATTTCTTTTCACGGGATATTAATTTGTCTACTAAAATATTTATAACTATATTAAATGCTATTGGTGATAAGCAGCACCCTTGGAATAGTCCTACATTGTATTCAAGTGGTTTTGTGTATTCCTTGTTTACTGCTATGACGAATTTTAAGTGGCAATAATAAGAATTAATTATGTCAATAATTTCAGCAGGAAAGTTATACCATTTTAGGGCAAATATCATAAGTTCATGCTGGACAGAACCAAACGCGTTCTCTAGGTCTATCCAGCAGACTGTAATTTGCCTCTCATGTGTTCTGGCATCTTTCAAACTTTCTGCTAGTAATGTATTGTGTTCCAGGCATCCAGAAATACCAGGCAAGAACCCTTTCTGGTGATTGGGCCTGAAATACCTATTGCTAGTCATAAATGTGGTCATTTTGTTTGCAAAATACTGAAAAAGATTTTAGAAATTGTATTGGTTAGGGCTATCGGTCTGGTGTCTTTGGGATGAGTTACTTCCTGCTTTTTAGGGATGAGGACAAAATTGCTCTTCAAATGCTACTGGGACTTGCTTTCTTGACCAGATCTTAATGAATATATTCAAGATATGTTTACGAACTGATGGACACTTTTTATACACTATGTAAGGAATGCCATCCGGGCCAGGAACTGATTTAGTAGTTTTCTTTTTAATTTGATAGTTTACTTCCTCTTCACTAGGTGGGGTGCCTTGAAAGCCTGTCAGAGGATCATTAGGTCTTTGGATGTTTGGTTCTACGTACGAGCTCCCGCGTTTAGGCACTTCGTATGTGCTTTTAAAGTGATCGTAAATTTGCGCGTTAGTCAAGATAAGCTTTCCATTTTGCTCCCTGAAAATATTTTTGGAGTATTGAAAAGGGTTTTTATCAAAGTCTACTTCGTGTAGATACTAACTTGTTTTTTAAGTAATTGTGTTCTTGAACCAAATAAATTTCATTTCATTTCATTTCATTACGTATATGACTTCGAAAAGACAGTTGTGTGCGTGGGATTCGGACCAGGGATGGATGGATGGACCAGAACGGTAGTCGCCATCTCCCGATTAGATCAGACGTAACTTTTTTTTAAGCTAACTTTTACTAGTTAGGTTACAACAACACTTATGCCCGGGCGACACTAGGACAGTTTTTTAAAGCTAGGGTAGCAAGATACAAGTACTTCTAGCTTCGTAGACAACGCTATGCAAAGCCAGTTTTGTCTACACGACGCTAGAAGTACTTACTAGTTTACTAGCACTAGCTTGATATCCTAGCTTGAAAAACTAGCCTCGTGTCGCTAGGGCATTAACTAACACATATCAAAATTCAAATATTTGTACTGTCACTGGGTGTTTTCTATGTATAATGAGTGTGAATTTAAAAATATATAAGCATTATATCAGCTATCTGGCTTCCATAGCACAAGCTTTGCTTAGTTTGGGGTCCGATGGTGTTGTATGTGAAATAAATAAATAAATTAATATTAGTGGACAATTCACACAGACCACCATCTGACCCCAAACAAAGCAACGCTTGGGATATGGCGGCCAGATAGCTGATATAATAATTACATAGTTTTAAATACATACATATTATAAATAGAAATTCCCAGACACAGTACAAGTATTTGAATTCATCACACAAATATTTGCACTGGGTGGGAGTCGAACCCACGACCCTCGGCTTCGCAGGCAGAGTTACCATCCACTAAGCCACGAGGCCAGTCCAATGTCCACCAATATTTATTTAATATTTATTTATTTATTGAATATATAAATATCAAACTTTGACATTTATGTTTTAGTAGCATGTTAACGTCCAAGGATTTGATGATGTCAACGGGGAGTCAGAAATGTATGTACCCTCTGTATATCGTATCCCGATATCATATTACTATTCTATCTTAAATATCGCTACACTACGACCGGACCCTCAAAGTTGGGTACATTTTGAACCGTGAGTTTACAAGTTTCAAAGGTTGGACCCCAGCCGGGGGCTTCCTCACATCCGGCCATCCAACATAATTGAGGACTGCGGGTGTCAGATCCTCTCAAAAGTATTTCAAAGGAAAATTAGTTTGATCAACAGAAATTCATTTGATAGGTAATAAAAGCTTTGTGGAGTTAGTCAAATTATAAGGTGATTATGGTCGGCCTTTGTTGAGTTGCCATGTTTTTGTGGCGAATTTTAAACTTATTTTTTTAAGTTTTGGTTCTTTGATGGTAATTTATTATTACACTTGCTGTGGCCAGCGGTTTAACACGCGGCTTAGCAATTACTGGCTTAAACGGGATAATCTTTAAAATATCTGGATTATATATATTCACCCAGACAGTGTAGCGAAAGTTACGGTACGGAGAACGGCACCTGCTGCTGAGACCCCGGGTTCAAACCCCACACGCACCACTGTCTTTTCGAAGTCACGTGCACATCCGCTAACTTAAAACGGTGAAGGAAAACATCGTGAGGAAACCGACATGCACCTAGAATCTTTCGAAGTCATGTGTCATTCATGAACCCGCACTGGGCCAGGGTGGCGGATTATTGCCTTAACTCTCTCCTTGCGAGAGAAGGCCTCGATTCCCAGCAGTGGGAACATTTAGTGGGCTATTGATAATGATGAATCCAGACAGTAATCTGTCTGTGTTCTAAGTTTTATTCATTTACGTTCAGGCGTTTTGACGTGTATATACCAACAAACAGTTTTGCAACATTGTAATATTAGTAGGATCTTTATCTATGTACTACATATATAGTTAAAAAAAAGAAAACCCCGTTTAGAATTGAACTCGGAACTAAAAAGAATGTTTAAGGAAAATTAGGTTTTTTCTTTTCTTTTAAATTAGTGACGAGACGAGCAGGCCATTTGCCTGATGGTAAGCAACATGCCTGCCACATAACAGCACAGCGACACGCAGCTATTGGAACATGAAGAGTCCAAATCATTACCTAGCACTGCACTGCGCTCGTTACTCGGAGATCTAAGATGTTATGTCTCTAAGCCCTGTAATTTTTCTGGAAACCATATGTAGTGGTTTTTGGACGTTTATGAATAGAACTACACTTACTACCTATGTATTCGTATTATCCGACCGAAACCGACACATTTCAAGAAAAAGAATCTTTTGAGGTCATTTGTCATCATTGGCAACACGGTAGAATCAGGCTCTTACTTCTCTTCTTCTTCTGTGAGAAAATCTTGAGTCCCAACAGCGGGAATTTTAAATGGGCTATTAATTAATTTATTTATGAAGTAATACAACAACAACACATTTTTTGACGTGACAACGTCTAATAAATCGATGAAAGCCGGTTACATGCACGAAAAAGTGTCCCGTTATGTCCCGTTACGCTCATTGTACGCTTGCGCCGCCGTTAGTTATAACGTTGTCACGTTAAACTATCGTCCGTAAACCAACCGACTTTACAGACAACCAAATTTTTGCTTTACCCTTTGTTCATTTTCAACAATTATCTGTAATTATACATTAATCACAAAAAAACATTAACAATAAGTAAGCAAAATAATATCGGTACACATTAATCTACGTAACCAATATAACCTGAACGCTTCTTTCAATGCAACTCCACACAATGATAGTTCAAGATATATTGGATCATGGTCGTGTTTCGTATAGGTCTCAATTAATATATGTAATCCTATTCAAACACGCAACTTTCAGGTGATTCTAGGAACCTTTTAATTTGATTTGATTAATTTGATTATTTTATTGTAGAGAAGATACAGTACCACCATTAATCATGGTTGGTGGATGGCGCCACTGTGGCATTACACAACAATAAACAATGGGTATTGTATCGCAGTAACCTAGTTGAACGAATTCGCCTGAAGACTTTAAGGCACTCATATTAATATGAGAATTATAATTGTGTAGAGAATTTATTTTGAAGTAAAACTAGGTTTACGCAGAACTTGCGCCCTTTTAAAAACATGCCGTATACGCTGCATACCGCATCGTCGAATAGATCGACGTCGTCGATGAGATGGCGGTCAAATCTAAACCTATAATAGCTTAAAAAAGGCCTATATTCGGTTAACAGAAACAGAACTTAGCTTAGCTGCACGAAAAGAAAAATGAACTAGCAAAATTAAATTAGAAAAATGTGTTGTCTGTAAACTGTCTGTTTACGGACGATAGTTTAACGTGACAACGTCACAACTAATAATTTATAGATGCGGCGCAAGCGTACAATGAGCGTAACGGGACATAACGGGACACTTTTTCGTGCATGCAGCCGGCCTTCATTGATTTATTAGGCGTTGTCACGTCAAAAGGATTGGTAATTCTTAAAGCGGACTTTGTAAAAATTCCTACCGTTACAAAACCTAATCTATACTAATATTATAAAGGTGAAGAGTTTATTTGTTTAAACGCTAGGATCTCGGGAAGTGCTGGTCCGAATCGAAATATTCTTTTTCTATTGGATAGTCCATTTATCGAGGAAGGCTATAGGTTATAGAACATAACGCTACTATCAATTGAAGCGGAGCATGAATGTAACAAAAACGGGAAAAAAATATTCCGTTTTGAGAGTTTTCGTAGCGTGCTTTGACATGACAGCATGTGTCTAAGATTACGTCATTGAATATAAACCTTTGCTAATCAAATCTGTTTCTAAATCTGCGTTGGTACAACCAATTTCCGACAGGGGGCGAAGCAGGTAGCTGAAGGGGTTTTTTGTTTGAAGGCGATATTATCAGGAACGATTGAACCGATTTCAGTTATTCTTTTACCGTTGGATATATACGGGATCCCGATGAGTGTTACTAAATGTACTACGGGCGAAGCCGGGGCGGAAATCTAATTATTAATATTTCAACTATTAATTGGATTCCGTATCGTATCTCTTACAGTAAATACATACAAAATATCACACACAGCAGTTTCGCATATGCAACTATCATTCAAGCAACTCATCAACCTCCCGAAACCACGATTTATCTTCAGGATTCCATTTACTAGCAGTAAGCTCTCCGACACACAACTTGCAATATCTGTTTAGGTTGGGAGCTAGTGATAATTTTTGTCACATGAAGTGATCCTCTGAGATCTGAGCAGGCGCGGTCCGAAGGGAGGGGGGGGGCACATGAATCATGTCCACGTCCCCAAAATCGTATACATTAAATAAAAAATGTGTCAAAATTCAAAATATCAATCGCATAAAAAATGGTTCATGTACATATTGACTATTTCACGCCCCACGATTTTACCCGCGTAGTTGCTGTTCCAGTTGTTTTCCGACCCATGAGTACATGGGGCGCTACTAATAAAGCATTTTTAACCGATTTATTGTATTTCTACTGGTATTCCCACTTCGCAATAATAAGTTGTCTAATGTAGTATTCCAGACAATACTTTAATTAACAATGTTTCAATTCAATCAAATCCCAAATCTAGTCGTTTTGACGTAATTGATTGAGCAAGAAATGTCCAAACATCCAAAATTTCGCATGTGTAGTATTATTAGTGGGAGTTTTTTATTTATTTAATATTAGGTTATAAATACTCAAAGTAAAATGTACATATGTTAGTTGTCGAAGTTTTTATTTGGACTTGCTTTGAACCGACAAACTGGAATCGAATTTATCTCGCATAGTTCTCATATAGATGGTTGGAATACCTACTGTATCACATTTCACAAAATAGAAGCAGTAAGTAAATCTGCTATCAGCTTCTACACTATCTTACGTCTTGCAGTAACAGGGTTGTGGTACATAACTCAATATTTGAACGTGATTGAACCACGTTGGCTGAAGTTGGCGCAAATTTTGGACGTGAACATGAATTTCCGATGAATGTACTAAAAGTTTACATCTACAAATGTCGGCCTTGTAACAAAACTACAAAAAATAATTTACATGCCGTTTTAGAGGCAGGCCACATTTACATGGCATCGGACACGAAAAACATTATTTTTTTTCTATAATTGAACTACATATCTTTTTCTTTATAATTATTATCAATCATACAAAAAAAAATCTCCACTTAAAATCATTACAATTAATTTAAATGATCACGCCATAGCGCCATAAGTCATTAAGTTAAGTTAGCCGTATAAATCTCTCTTCTAGAAAAATAGGCATCCTAATAATTATTTATGCTGTTCTGAAGCCTGGTTATAGTTTTATTCGCAATAATTTGAAAAAAAAAAAACACGGAGACACTTTATGTACGAAACTAACAGGACAGTGCCTCAAGTTTCGCATTCCTCTAAATAGCCTGGAATCTTGTCCCGATTGTCACAAAATATTAGAAAATTAGGTACATCCTGTGTCGTGTGGTAGTCGCTCTCTTCTCTCCCTCCCTCTCTCTCCCTCAACTCTGGTCGAGAAGAGTGATGGCGGACACATATGTCATACTCGTAGACGAGTGCTGCTTGTAAGTTATGAACTACTCGTGGCATGTATGTTACATAGAAATGAGACCTTACTTCATCTTCTGTATGATGTCGGACATACAAAAATGAAAAAATCTGATAAAGATCACGAACGCTAGTATTGTGAGAGCTATGGTACCTATCTTTTTTTTTTTATATAGTGTTACATTGCTTACGGTTTACGGGTATCAAATCCAATTCTCACACCTCAGGTTCACTTAATATTAATGAAATAACAATAAAACAACAAAACACTACTACTACTATCTGAACAATAGTCACATAAACCTTATGCAATGTTTGTAGTTGACAATTGCATTCTTGTTGACATTGACAGATGCGAGAGTGGCGACGCATTTGCAGTTCGTCACCACTTTCGATCATATGCGTCAAATTTAGCTATTCATATGAATAATCTTAAAACTAATTTTCATCATATACATGACTATGAAATATCGATTGTCGCGCCACCTTGTCGAGACAATCGAATATGAGCACAAAACTGGCTATTTTGAAGTCATTTGGACTTTGGACCGTTAACCTAACGATATTATTTCATCTCTGCTATCTTCGTTTGATATTGTAATCTAAAGATAATCTAAAGAACTGCGTTACAATATACTAAATCTACGAGTTTAAGGACCCCTTTAATGGGTAAGTTGTGCATTACATGCCAATATTTAAGTAGGCTTAGTTATGATATTACCATTGTCACCTTTTCCATTGCTTTATGATTTTAGTGCTTAAATAATATGTAAAGTCCTTTTCGCTTGTTTTTAAACCTTGACTGCATCATCCCGGAACGCTAAATTTTGCATATTTATACGCACTACTCATTTCATCTGGCCGTAATGTTGCAGTCATGGTGGAGAAATCGGACACTTTTGTAATTGCCCAAAAATGACATTCCAGGGACTTAGGCTCGCCTATAAGCCACGTGAATGTTTTCACGTCCTTCTTATGCGTCGTTTGAGCTACTCCAGGAGAGGCACTTGAGGTGTCCCGTCATTGGTGCCGGATCTACCCCGCACCGAACTAGCCAGGGGAGTAGTGCTTATCAGCCAATGCAGTTGTGGTCTATTTAAAGTTTGATTTCCTTAGTTTTTTTGCTTATCATATTTTTGTGAGTAAAAGTTTCTAAAAATTGTACTTCGTTTTTTTTTAAGTCAGTATTTTTTTTAATACGTCAAGAACGTATCAATAGAATACATAACTTAGAATTGTAGTATTAAACAGTACTAATATTTCACATTACGCCATATATATGTACTGATATGGATCATGACGGTCACGCGAAGGCACAATACCTATCCAACAAGAACAAAATAAAAAAATGTTGACTAACCCCAGACTACCTCGGATTTGTAATTTGTACAATATTCTACTAGTCAACCCCTTTTATTTGATACCCATATTGAGGTAGATTGTGAAGAAATATTTTGTCCGCCATTTTGTGGAGGCGGCCATCTTGAATCGGTATTTACCAAACATATCTAAGAACCATCCGCACGGAAAATAACCTTCAAATAAAAAACCGCATCGAAATCAGCCCATCTCTTTGAGCTCTGCCTTGCCACAGACACACACACACAGACAGACAGACATCGACGTCAGACTTATAACCCCCCGTTTTTTGGTCGGGGGATCAAAATAGTTTCGTACGGCTCCCTTGGCCCTTGCTACGACTCTACGCTGCTACGCAGCTGCTATTCACTGCTACGCCGCTGGTACTATACAAATACAAATACAAATACAAAAATCTTTATTGCTGTTTGTAGGTGAGATAATATGATACAAAACATTTTAAAAGTTGCCCCATACAAACTGGCCTCTGCGAGAGGCATGCAATATGTCTGGCAAGACAATTTGTTAGTAATTTATAAATAAAAAATTAATTAAATAATAGTCAGCTGATTAAAGTCTTCTTCTTCCTCATCTTCTATTAATTTCTGGTTTTTTATTTATGTCATCTGATTCTTCATCTTAGATTAATTTCTGGCTTCTATTTGGTTGTGATATATATTTGTGTGAGATAAATGTTTGGTGAGCACAATTTCGCCAACATCTTGTGTTTCATCAGGATATTGTCTTGTGTTTTTGAGTTTGATCAATATATCCATCCAGGGTCTAAGGTCTTGCATTAGTAGATCTTGCAGTTCATCCATGTGAGGAATGTCAAAGAATGTATAAAGTGTGATAAATGTATATAATCAAAAATGTCGTTAATTATAATATTCATGTAAATACTCAAAGAATGTCAAAATGTAATACAGTACAAACTAATTCATCATTATACAATATATCATTATATGGTCTTATGTCAGTTGACTGTCAAATTTCATCATGGAATAATAATATCTATTGAGATAATACTCCCTGCTACGTCTCTGCCGCTCTACATTAACATGGAATTGAAGTGAGAAAATAAGTTTTACTTTCAAAATCCTTCTTGCAAAGCATGTTAATACGAAAAAAATAGTCCGAAAACACTCAATTCCGTGTAGTCACATACAATATTTACGGTCCGCGATCCATATTTCACGGCGGGAGCTCGTGTAAACGTCAAAAACTGTTTGCTTTCTGTACATTAATATTTTATGTCGCTGACGATGCTGACGTAATGTAGGCAACTACGCAGTACGTAATCTGTTCCGAAAAAGTATGCTGTATGTTTGACCAACTTCAAAAAAGAGGAGGTTCTCAATTAGATTGTTTTTTTTTTGTAGTTTTTAATCATTTTCGAATAAAGAGGAGGTTCTGATTGCGGTTGTATGTGTTTTTGTATGTTATGTCACGCGATAGCGCCACCAATTGTGAATCGTTTTTTTTGTACGTCATAATTCAGAGGCAGTGCCTTAAATTTTGTATCTAAACCGATGTGATGGTTTTTTTGAACATGAACATAAATCTAAAATTTACTTGCATAGATTCGTATGAAACTCGTATTTGGTAATGATATTTTGTTTAACATAAATTTAAAATTTACTTGCATAGATTCGTATGATACTTACTCGTATTTAGTACTTAAAGATATATTTTTTTTTAATATTTTTTTAAAATTTACTTGCTTAGATTCGTATGATACTCGTATTTGGTAAAGATATATTTTTTTACATAAATTGAAAATTTACTTACTTAGTATGTAATTTGGTAAAGTATCTGAATTTAATAATGTTAAATTGAATTCGATTAATCAGAGACAATAAATTATTAATTTCTGAAGCAGTTTTTTACACGCCTGAAAGAAGGGTTATGTTTTACGTATACTATACTACAATATAGTATAGATACAAACTGACAGGTCGTCTGAAGCCGAGGGTCGTGGGTTCGATTCCCACCCAGTGCAAATATTTGTGTGATGAATTCAAGTATTTGTACTGTGTCTGGGTGTTTCTATCTATAACAAGTATGTATTTAGAACTATATAAGTATTATATCAGCTATCTGGCTGCCATCTTACAAGTTTTGCTTAGTTTGGGGTCAGATGGTGTTGTGTGTGAATTGTCCACCAATATTTATTTATTTATTTAAAATTATAAAGCTGAAGAGTTTGTTTGTTTGAACGCTAGGATCTCGGGAAGTACTGATCCGACTTGAAAGATTATTTTTCTATTGGATAGTCCATTTATCGAGGTAGGCTACAGGCTATAGAACATAACGCTATCAATAGAAGCGGAGCATGAATCAAGAGTGTAACAAAATCGGGAAAAAATATTCCTTATTGAGAGTTTTCGTACGTTTCGTGCTTTGACATGACATATGACAGCATGTGTCTAAGATTGCGTCATTGAGTATAAACCTTTGCTAATCAAATTTGTTTCTAAATCTGAGTTGGTACGACCAATTTCCGACAGGTGGCGTAGCAGGTAGCTGAAGAGGTGTTTTGTTTGAAAGTCAATTTTCCAACTTCTTTGTTTGAAAGCGATATTCTCAGGAATGACTGAACCGATTTCAGTCATTCTTTAACCGTTGTATATGTACGGGATCCTGATGAGTGCTATATAATGTACCACGGGCGAAGCTGGGGCGGATATCTAGTCTTGTATATTTGCAAACTTCTTTATTCCCACGTACCTTCCATACGGCTGGATGGATTTTGACCATTCAGATATCGTTAGATTTATTTATCTCAACCACCCAAGTGTCCATAGATTGTATTATAAAATCGTTTTTTATGTGTTGGATTTTTGCAGTCGGGTTTTTTAAATTAAAGTTATTTTATTGATGTGAATAAAATATCCGCTCTGAGTATTTGACGCTTTCTGGGTGAAATCTTGTGAGTATCGTCCACGACATGCGTATTAGAAGTTTATTTGTATACATGTGATATATTGTGCAAAGTCAGTACTGTGTTTTTTAAAAATAATGAAAGACCTGATGACCATGACATGTGCCTGATGGTAAGCTACATGCCTGCCATATAACAGCACAGTGACACGCAGCTATTCGAACATGAAGAGTCCAAAGCATTACCTAGCACTGTACTGCGCTCGACACCAGAGATCTAAGATGTTATATCTCTAAGCCCTGTAAGTAATTACTCTGGAAACATTGCCCTTCAAACCGGAACACAGTAATGTTTTCATCTCTCGATCTCTAATAGTTGAAGTTTGATCACTGATTCTCTCTCGCTCTATATACCGTCATAGAATTTGACCTAAAAATTATGCGTTTTCATTTGAAGGAGCGGGCTTGAGATAAAATACAAACTACTTATTTTCCGTACTGTGAAACGCAGACTAGGATACGAACTAGTGCATTACAAAACTTGAGTTGAGTTCAAGTCCATCTCTTTGAGTTCGTTTCACGTCGGAAATGTCGAATAGGGGGCGTTCATTAATTACGTGAGATGTCAAAGATAGGCGAGGGAGTCGAATTTCATCTATTATGTGTGTACTGTGTCTAGGTGTTTTCTATAAAATAAAATAAATATTACTTACATATCCAACGGTGAAAGAATGACTGAAATCGGTTCAGTCATTCCTGAGAATAGCGCTTTCAAACAAAACACCTCTTCAGCTACCTGCTACGCCACCTGTCGGAAATTGGTTGTACCAACTCAGATTACAAAAAAAAATTGATTAGCAAAGGTTTTATATTCAAGAGGTGTGTAATCTGTGGTATTCAATGACGCAATCTTTGACATAAATATGCTGTCATGTGTCATGTCAAAGCACGAAACGTACGAAACTCTCAATAAGATTTTTTTTTCCGATTTTGTTACATTCTTGATTCATGCTCCGCTTCTATTAATAGTGGCATTATTTTCTATAGCCTTATAGCCTTCCTCGATAAATGGACTATCCAATAGAAAAATAATCTTTCAATCCGGACCAGTACTTCCCGTGATCCTAGCGTTCAAACAAACAAACTCTTCAGCTTTATAATATTAGTATAGATAAGTATGTATTTAAAAATATATACTAAAAGTATTATATCAGCTATCTGGCTCCCACAGTAAAAAAATGAAATCGTTCTAGTAGTTCCTGAGATTTACGCATTCAAACAAACAAGCTGTTCAGCTTTGTAATAGTAGTATTAGATCAAATAGATAAGCTACATGATTCAAAATGTAAAATCTACACAATTTGCCTTATCCACTGTTGAATCAACAAGAGTTTGTTAAAATATCGGAGATAAAAGATTAACGGCGTTCATATTGTTAAATTGACGGCACAATTGAACGAACGAGCCGAGCGGACCGCGTAATGATGTTTGCGTACGCGTAACGTTGTTTAGATTATACGCGTCATTTACGCGCGTTCTTTCCGTGCGTTAACCCTAACACAGTCCTCAGATATAGGTTGATCGCGTTGATATTAATCGGTGTTTGTTAATCATGAGTTGATCTTGAATACCGGACTGGTTAAATCGGATCGGTTTAGGTATAACGGCGTAATAGATAGGCAGACCTTCGTATCCTACTAATATTATAATGTCAATGTATGGATGTTTGTTGCTCCATCACGTCGCAACATGTGTACGGATCGGGCTGAAATTTGGAATACAGGTAGATTATAATCTGGAACAACACATTGGCTACTTTTTATCCCGGCAAAATAACGGGACCGGGAATTACGTGGGTAACACTGCGGGGTGCTGCTAGTTTACAATAGCATAAATAAAATAGTCTGATCAAATCAAAAGAGTGAGTCTTCATTGATCACCAAAAAAAAGAAACATTTGATATATACGTATGATATGGTAGCTACCATTATCACGCTTTGCGTTTCCAACTTGAATTGTGTGTGTCTGGCCTTATTACGGATACATGTGAGTAACTCGTCAATTAATTTAAAAAAAGACGTGGTGCCATGGGATACGATACATAAATGTGGGATAACATAGAATCAACTTAATGGTAATACGACAATAACGATATAGTTACACTAAAATTTAGGAAATGACTAATTTTTGTTTGTTGTTTGTATGTTTTATATATTGTACGATTATCTGAAATTAAAAGGCAACACTGGTCACGAGATGTTTTACGCGACACTTCCGTTATAATGTTTTGTTGCAGTTTTAACCTAACATTATTTTCAGTTCAGTCATCATCAAAATCGTCATCAACATTTCTTTCTCGTTCAAGCCATTGGTGATTTCGTTACAAAATATGCAACAAATACTTTGAGAACTAAGCAAAATGCCCATTACACTTGTAGCACAAAAAAAACAAATCCGCTGTCGATTCAACTCGGTCACACTGTAATTGAATTTCCACCGTAGCTCAGGATTCAGGGTTGTCCCACTTGATTTATCCGTTAAAACGAGGTATTTAAAATTGTACCGAGTTTCTTTCAACGACCCTGTAAAGTCTGCCAAATGGATCACTCTGAATCTATTAAAATTGAAAATGGATCAATTAATTTTTGGTAAGTGCTCTATTCAAAGAGTTAACATATACTACGTATAGAGTTAGAACAAACGCTTTACACCGAAAGCACGGGTCTGATCGCTCTTGTCTTGTCGCTCTTGTGAAAATGTCATACTTTTGTCGCGGGACATCACTTAGTTGCCATAGCTAATATACACGTCATCTTCTTACGATTGATACTTACAAAGGAACCGTGACAGAAAAGCCTGATTTACTTATTCTCTAAGACATTTGAAAAATTTTAGTTTTTTGTTCATATTTCAAGAACCACACCGATTTCGATAAAATTTATATGGGACCACCTCTGAACTATGATCTCAAATAAACAATGTACCATCTATTCACAATTGGCGACGTTATTGCTAACATACATACAAACATTGGCAATCATAGGGACTGCTGATAGAAGTGAAAACTAATAGCTTCACTGTTGCCATAGCTAATACACCTCATCTGCCTACTATTGATAAAAAGGAACCGTGCGGGAAAACCTGCCCCCCTAACTGCCTAACTAAAACGGTTATAGCTTTGTTATTGCTGTCTCTATAATTTAAAGCGAAAAGAAAAGAGAGCGTTATCAAAGCTAAGACAGTTTTAATTAGGCGGTAGATCCCTGATCTAGTAACTTATTCATTATTTAAGGCGCTGCCCTACACCGCATCGTTGTTTTACAGCAGGCAAGTGGTGGTCAAGATTGTATTTGTCACCGTGAAATTGCAATCAATGTTAGATAGATAACTCTTAATTGTGACACAAAAACAGAAATATTACAATAAAACACTTATGAACTAGCACCACAAATGGCGCCCATTGCTTACAATATAACGCATAACGTTAGTTTGCATGATATTATAATCTCACGTTAGGTTATATTTGCATTTGAACGCCATCTCGCCTGATTCGGGAACACGGCGATGCCGTCTACGATAGAGTGCTTACCTAGAAGAAACCGATTGATTCGAAGACAACAAGATTGTAACCATCGGAAAAAACCCATGCAGGCATTGCATTCCACAGTTTCTTAGTCGTTTTCTCATCCTATGAAAAAAATCAGATGATTTTTTTCTGTACACAATTTTCGGACCGGCCAAGATTTCGGCCGAAATTCTTCTACCAAGGGTAGGTTTATTCCTGTTCAACTCATATAAAGGGTTGATGTATGACGGGGCACTTCTTTTGTCGGATTTTTGGGTGATGACGCGTGTGGGTTAATTCACTCCCTTAATTATTAAGCCAAATTTACATACAAAAGATACTAATGAGCCGGAAAATGCGGACTTAATATCTGTTTCATTACATGAGTTGTGGTGTGGAGGGAAATATTTCCAACTGAATTTAGGTGAAATGTAAATCTTAAAGTGGTATACACTTCTTGAGTGACTGTTCCTTTCAGACTACATTTGGCCACCGCACCGTCGTGAATAGGCATGACGACAGGTCCTGCAATTATGTTAAATCTGTACTAATATTATAAAGCTGAAGAGTTTGTTTGTTTGTTTGTTTGAACGCTAGGATCTCGGGAAGTACTGGTCCGGATTGAAAGATTCTTTTTCTATTAGATAGTCCATTTATCGAGGAAGGTTTTTAGGCTATAGAACATACCGCTACTATTAATAGAAGCGAAACATGAATCAAAAATGTAACAAAATCGGGAAAAAATATTCCTTTTTGAGACGTTTTCGTACGTTTCGTGCTTTGACATGACACATGACAGATGCGTCTAAGATTGCGTCATTGAATATCACAGATTACATACCGCTTGAATACCTATGAAACGTATGCTAATTAAATTTTGACTAAACAAAAGGCTAGTGATTAGCATTCCAACTTTTGCAATAAGATTGTTTAAACTACGGAATACGGTTGCCTGAGAAGTTCTTCTCTAATGTATTAGACACGTAATCTTGGTGACGTCAAGTCTAGAATGAATCGGTTTCTTCTACATAAATGCCCATCATAGTCGGCTGTCGACTGCGTCATTTTTTTATATTTTTTTTTTAACTTTTATAGGTTTACACTTGACCGCCATCTCGCCTGATGTTAAACGACGATGCGGTCTACGATGGAGCGTGTTTACCTAGAAAAAACCGATTCACTCTCGATTTGAAGACACCAAGATTTTAACTATCGGGGAAAACCCACTCAGGCAACTCATTCCATAGCCTAGATGTTCTTATCACAAACGTAGAGTCAAACCTCTTCGTCCGTGTCATTGGAATATCCACCATGAAACGGTGCCGCTTCTTTGAGTTACGAGAAGTACGATAGAAAAAAATTCCGATAAAAAGTCAGGTTGCAATACGATGGCAAAGGACAAAATTGAAATTTATCGATCAAACTGGTTTGCTTAAAGTAGTAAGTTTTGTAATATCTTTTATAGATATTATAGTTGTTTACATATCGAATATACTCATGCTAAACCCACTCGTAGCAATTTAGTTAACAACCATCCCCATCCCAAACAATTGTGCCAATTTAAATACTCTAAAGAGAACAGAAACTATACTATATTCCACCTTAAGCCTACGAAATAGAGGTGAGTATTGAGAGTAAGGTTGTTTGGGAGATCGAATATCATAGAGGAACTGCTCTAGTCAAGTTAATCGAGTGTTTTGTGTATCAAATTTTGAGGGAATAGTTTTCGATCGCAGTACAGTCTTTATTTTGGGCATATAGCTAGGAAGGAAGGTCATAACCTGGAGAAGCCGATAGTCACTGGGAAAGTCGACGGTAAGAGAACAAGAGGCCGCAGTCCGACGCGTTGGTTTTCAGATTAGATTCGCGCTACTTTAGGCACACACACATCAGTCACATACATATCAGTCTACGACGCCCTACAGGTCGCCGGTGATAGAGGAAGATGGCGTAATTTCATTTTTGAGAAGTTGTTGAGACGTGGTGGTCACGACCCTCAGGCAGTAGGAATGCGACTCTAGGAGGAGGAGGACAGTCTTTATAAGGCGTTCAACAGCCATTTTCCATGAGTATTTATTTATCATCATCATCCAATACTTGTCTACTGTTGGACATAGATCTCTCCCATAATATGTTCCAGTCAGTTATCCTGTCTCGACCACTATATAAATATATATCAGGGAGGAGGAAGATTAACATAAGTGTTTAAGGCAACGGCAACTCAACTAAAACGACTTAAAACCAAGAACAACGGTACGAATGCAGAAGTTTGGGTATTTGTTGTGCAACATCATTGGAACGGCTGGATGGATCATTGTGCATTACGCCAGCATTTAGAAAACTTTGTTAAGTCTTCTCGTCGCCCATCCCACAAAGTCTCAAGACAAAAATGTACAATCAGTGCGTCCGACCTGTTATGATGACCTACGGTGCTGAAACGTGGACACTAACAGTGAAAATGGTCCGCAAGGTCAAAGTCGGTCCGCGAGCTATGGAAAGCGCTATACTTGGGATTTCTTTGAAGGATTGCATCCGCAATGAAGTAACTCATCAGATAATTAAAGTCACCGACATAGCTCAGTATATTAGAAGCTGTGGCAGTGGACCGGTCACATCTGTTGCAGACCCGATAACCGTTGGGGTACACGGGCTCTGGAGTGGAGACCGCGAATCGATAAACGTAGTGTAGGACGCCCTGAGACTAGATGGAGCTGTTGGAGACGTATCGAGCTGAGAAGCGTATTATGGGAGAGGCATATGTGTGGACGAACAAAGGCTGTTGATGATGAACGGATCGGGGTATATGGAACTCAGATTAAACTCGTCACTCTAATCACAGTTAGTGTAGTCTAGAGTGGGACAATGCCTACTTTTCATCATCATCAACTGCTCAATAAATGTTCCCACTGATGGGACTCGGGCGTTCTCTCGCAAGGTTAAGGCCACCACGCTGGCTCAGTGCGGGTTGGTGGATGACACTTGACTTCGAAAGGTTCTAGGTACATGTCTCACGATGTTTTCTTTCACCGTTTTAAGTTAGTGGCATACCGCACATGACTTCGAAAAGACAGGGTGCGTGTGGGGTTTGAACCCGAGTTCTCCGGATCGGCAGGCGCCGTTCTCCCGACTAGACCAGCCGTAACTTACTTTTCATCATCAGAAGATTATTAAAACGGGAACTACGCAAGTAAAACTAGGGACCGCTGCAAATCAACCATAAACCAAGACCCAAGTACACCGACCTGCGTCCACAATTCACCGACAACTTTGGCCGACAATTCTCCCGACTATCATTTTCGCCGACAATTTCATCGACACTTGTCTACGCCGACATCGTTTGCCGACTCCGCGACATGACAAGTTTTACCTCTTTCGTGTAAGTTTTAAAATTTTATAGCTGTTTTATTTGCCGAATTTTTATGACGAGTCTGATTTTTATGCTCGCGCTTCCGATAGCGATTGGAGAATCGAAAAATACGCGGGAAACTAGATGTGACCTGGATTTATTTTTATTGGAGTATTGTTGACGCTTTCCGTTTGAAAAAGTTCTATCTATGCGTGGAATTCCGAATAAAGGGAGCGGATTTTTTAAAACTATTATAGTTTTACACTGAACCGCCATCTCGCCTGATGCTAAGCGACGATGCGGTCTACGGTGGAGCGTGCTTACCTAGAAAAAAAAATCGACACACTCTCGATTTGAAGACACTAAGATTGTATTGTAACCACCGAGAAACCCCCACTCAGGCAAAGCAGGTGACTTGCCCGTGAATTAATTTAAAACAATACAGAATTTAATGTAATACAGAAACAAGAACAAAATTAACAATTTTGATAAACCCCCGACTACCTCGGATTTGTTATCTGTACAACATTCTACTAGTCAAGCCCTTTCATTTGAGACCCATATTAAGGAAGTTGCAAAAAAATAAACATATTTTACCATTTTGTGGTAGCAGCGGCTATCTTAGATTTGAAATTTGTCATAGTGCAAAGTATTCTACTAGTCAAGCCCTTTCGTTTGATATTGAGGTAGTAGTGAAAAAATAATATAATTCGTCATTTTGTGGTGGCGGCCATCCTGGATTTGATTTTTTTTATAGTGTATAGTATTTTACTAGTCAATCCCTTTCATTTGATACCCTTGTCACACCCCGGACACTCCATTAAAACTCCATACAACTACGCAGATGTCGTTCGTACACACGCGTGAATGTGTGCGTTAGCGCTAGGGCTACTGAATTGTTTTATTGAATAGTTGTGCCCCTTGAGTTCACCTGGTGACGTAGTCTATAAACTTGCTATAATGTTGAGTTACATAAATAGAATGGAGCCAAATTATACTATACTAATTAAAAGGGTGTTTGCACAGATTTCTAAATTGTTTCAGAAATCTGTGGGTGTTTGTATTGCCGCGTAAAATGAAACGAAACCGATGATAGATTAGATCAGGTACCTAAATATCTATTTCTGTTAGTAGGTACACATTCGCATTTTATTTTACACTTACCCATGAAGGAAACTTTATTCTGTCACTACAATTATTCCTCCAGGGATTATCAATCCGTGCTTGGGCACATAAGTTACTGGCTGTGTGAGTTACGAACTTTGAGTTAAAAACGACTTCGTTATTATAAATAAATAAATATTGGTAGACAATTCACACACAACACCATCTGACCCCAAACTAAGCAAAGCTTGTAATATTAGAGCAACGTTATTGAAAAGTTTCTAATCTTACGTTATTTTATCAATAGGAAATTAAATAAAGCTTTTAATCTTGTCCCGTTTAGTTGACGGACAGCCGTAAACAGCACAACAACCCACCATGATGATATTTCGTTAGGAATTAGATGTTCGATACCAGCCCTTCGTTGAGTGCTCCTAGCGTATCCGAAACGGCCTGAGGGGTGAGGAAGCTTGAAATTGGCGGGGGTTGGGGAGTGTCCGTTCTATCTATTATCTATTCTATGCCCTTGTTGAGGTATGTTGTGAAGAAATATTTTGTCCGCCATTTTGTGGAGGCGGCCATTTCGAATCGATATTAACCAAACATAGCTAAGAACATCCGCACCGAAATCGGTCCATCCGTTTGAGCTCTACGGTGCCATAGACAGACACACATACAGACATACAGACATCGACGTCAAACTTATAAGACCCCTTTTTTATTGGGGGTTAAAAAATTGTACGCTAAGAACTTACCACGCTACAGGGAAGTGGGAACTTAATCGACAATCGTAATTTATGTGGTAACCTACATAATATTATGTCGATATGAGGTTAGATAAAAAAAATTGGTTGCCTGTAAAGTCGGTATACGGGCGAAAGTTTTACGTGACAACGACTTTGAGTGGTAAAATAATTTTACGGAAGGGACGCGTGCCTCTCACTTTTTATGTCTGTCTCTCTCGCTCTTAGGCGGGCTAACCATGCCCGAGTGGAAGGGACGCGTGTCTCTCACTCGCTCTCGTTGTGAGCGCATAACGTGAGCGGAGCGTAACGCAGTTTCTTGAAGTGTCACCCGGCAAACCAATTTATAAGACGTTGTCACGTCAAAATTGGCAGTCATAGGAACTGCCGATAGAAGTGAAAACTTATAACGCAGAATTTTATAGGTTATATTGGAAACGACGCGGGTGAAACCAGAAGGCGTGACCACGAGCATGGCCATCTAGAAATGCGTCGGCCCATGGGAAATGCTGACGCATTTCTAGATGGCCAATGGGCATGGTCCCGTGTTTACCCGTTTTCTTATCATTCCCGATCGTGACGCTAGAATTTAATTCACAGCCCACGAAAAATCTGTCCGAGGCGCGCCAAACGAAGTTTTCTCTTCAAAAATAAATGAGTACCACAGAATAAAATTAAAGTTTTCAAATCATCAAATAATTTTATTTCTTATTCTACAATGGCTTTGTAATAAATAAAATAAGTGAAAACTATTGTATAATTGATAACAACAATTACATATGAATTGAATATAGTAAATACAGCGCCACAGCAGTGAAGAGCAACTGCATCGTTCTCGCTCGAGTACACTTGCCTAGTTCACCCGATCGAGCCTTTTACTACCGAGCGTGACGATCAGCCTACGAAAAAAATCTGTGTGTGAAACTCTAATGAAAATTCAAATGAAAAGGAAAAAAAAAACAATTCAAAAAAGTACAAAAACAGGACAGTACCTTATGTTTTGCTAATAGTAATAGTACAACATTAGTTACTGTACCATAAGTACTAATTTACGCCGAGAATGATCTCATATACGCAAGAAAAGATAATCCCGCAATCAATCAAGAGCTGGCCAATTTTCGGCTACTTATGGTTCGGGTGAGCAAGTATTTATGTTGAAGGTTAAGGGTTTTTGTATCGAGGATAGGTTTGTTTCTAACCGCCATATCATATTGTATGCGGTGTGAGAAGTAGTGGTATTAATATTGTAAGTTATACTCGTTACTACTCAATACAGTAGTATTTAGTTGGCGATTTGGCGTCTTATCATTTTCATAAAAAGCGTGATAACTATAAAAATGTAAAGTATTATATCAATTATATAACTAAATAGAACAAAATTAAAAATATTGATTTACCTCCGACTACCATGGATTTGATTTTTTTTAGTATTCTACTAGTCAAGCAAATTGATACCCATATTGCGGGAGAGTGAAATAGTAATTTGCTAATATTACATTTCTGCACCCCTTACGCACGAATGAGACAGCCTGAAAGACAGACAGACATACGCACAGACTGACTGACAGAGTGCGAGAGAGGGAGAAATAGAGAAGAGAAAGAGAGAGATGGAGAGAATAGAGAAGAAGAGAAAGGCAACAATGGATGAAAAGTGAAATAGTGAGAAAACTTTTGAATTCAAAATATGTGTTAACAATCTTTATTCATAATATTCGGGTCTAATTTTGAACGCTGTAGAGCTGTATTTCTTCACTATATTTATGATTTCACATTTCCAGACTTTAGTTATAAAACAGGAAGAAAAATCTCGAAAGCCAGTACAAGATTATCACGTGACCTCGGTGCGACATGTCGAGTGAGCTCTTGATCTACTGAGCGGTCGACCACGGCCTGGCTCTGAGCACAGGGAACGTACTAAGGATGGAAAAACCATTGGGGCAGAATATGTACATAGATAAATAAACTCTTTGTAACACTTATTTAGAAGACCAAACCACAAAAATAAGCAATTAGCGACAAGAGCAAAAGAAGAGAGAAGAGCGATCTCTTCCAGGCGACTGCAGTAGTTATTCAGTTGTATTGTAATTATCAACGCCCTATTTATTTAGCTTGTCAATTAATATTTGACTGGGCTTGTGGCTTAGTGGGACTCAGTGTGACTCTGCCTGCGAAGCCGAGGGTCGTGGGTTCGATCCTCACCCAGTACAAATATTTGTGTGATGAATTCAAATGTTTGTACGGGGTCTGGGTGTTTCTATGCATGATAATTATGTATTTACAACTATGTAAGTATTATACGAGGGTCAAACTGAAAGTTCTTAGAACTGGCCACTTATAAACAATATAATAAAAAAATAATTCTATAATTTGAAAATAGAACTCTTTGTCAATATTACTGAGTATATACTTCATTCATTTGTCATTTGTTTTACGATTTGGCGGCAAATTGAAAATTGTCTGTGTCACGTCAACATGAATTTAACACGAGAAAATTTTCGTGCAATGATTTTTATGACTTTCGATGTCATTTAAGTCAACAAGAAAGTTATGATAGACTACGATTGGCCTTTCACGATGAAGCCCCATCTCGTGCGACTGTTTACAACTGGTTTAATGAGTTTAAACGTGGTCGCACTAATCTCACTGATGATTTACGTGAGGACGGCCTTCTACGGCGACGACTGAAGATAACATCTGTGTTGTGCGGCGTATGATAGAGACTGACAAAAGAGTGACCTATCAGCAGATTCGGACAAGCTTAGCATCGGTATGAGTCAAGTGCACAAAATCCTACACGAACATTTAGCGGTCAGGAAGCTTTGCGCCCGGTGGATACCTCATAATTTGACTGAGGCTCAAAAACTCCATCGTGTGGATTGGTGCCGTAAAATGATTGAAAAGATTTAACGGAGGTGACTCAAATGCTGTGTTCGACATACTAACAGGTGACGAAAGCTGGATTTACTGTTATGATCCTGAAACCGAAAGACAATCTGCTCAGTGGGTGTTTCCTTTCGAGGAGTTGCCAACTAAAGTGAAGAGAGATCGAAGTGCGGGGAAAAAATGGTGGCCTCGTTCTTTGGAAGGATAGGTAATTTCGCCACAATTGTGTTAGAGGATCAAAAACAGTTTCTGCAGAATGGTACACTACCAATTGTTTGCCACTTGTCTTGGAAAAAGTTCGAGAGAAACGACCTCGCAGTAGGATCCTCCTTCACCACGACAACGCCTCATCGCACACCGCCAAGCGAACGATCGACTATTTGGCGACATCAAACGTTGAATTACTGGGTCACCCGCCGTATAGCCCCGACCTCGCACCTTGTGATTTTTATTTATTTTCAAAAATTAAAGAAAAACTTAAAAGAAAGCGGTTTATGAATGCTGAAGAAGCGGTGGCTGCGTATCGCGATGCTATTGAAGAGACCCCTAAGGACGAGTGGGCAAAGTGCTTTTCCCAGTGGTTCCATCGCATGCAGCGGTGTATTGACGTGAATGGACAATATTTTGAAAAGATATAATAAAACTAATAACTGGCTAATGTAATCAGTTTTTGATTTTCTAAGAACTTTCAGTTTGACCCTCGTATCAGCTATCTGAGCGCCATTTTACAAACTTTGCTTAGTTACGGATCAGTTGTGTGTTGTGTGTGAATTGTCCACCAATATTTATTTATTTATTATTAGGTATTTTTTGTTTGTGAAGTTAAAATATGTGAATCGTCGATATAAATCAATGGATATGGTCTCGCCAACTTCAGGCGCACGGAATTATGTATCGGAGTTATGTTGACTAAACGGTAAAAGTGAGCTCGCTCTTTCCGTTTTAGTCGGTTGTAGGAAGCAGTCAATGCCGGACGTTACATCTATCACTGTTCGTTATCAACAACCAAAATAAGTAGAACAGCAACATAACTCGCCGCTAGCGATTCTAAGGGGTCAAGTAGATTGGTAGTTGTAAACCATTCACGCTACACACAGAGACGCAGTTTTTAACAATTTCAAGGTGCTCAGGGCACATCGTTTGATTTATATCGATGTGTAAAACTATTAAAATGTGTAATCTCGTAATTATATTATACTAGCAGGCTATATTATAAAGAAATTTTACACTTTAATCTAAAAGAATAACCCTGTGGTGCTTACTTTAAATACTACTATGAGTTTGTTTTATATTATTTGTTTATACATTTTATCTTAATGGAACCTTTATTGTGTTTTGCAAAGTTTTCTTTCGTATAAATTTGAAATTTGACCAGTTAGTTGTTTCACAATTGTTATGTACTTATCTGTTGTGTTATAATGTTCTATGTTTATATCTTATTTATCTACTGTTTTAAAGCATGTTAGTTTTTAGTTTTAAGTTCAGATCTGTTGGCCTAATTTTCTTTATGTATTATCTCTAATTTAATATTATTATTATCAAACCACTGTATTTAAACAAATGTTGTTTCTAGGCCCACATAGTTTGGAATGTAATACAGTTCTGTACAGTATACTCTTATGTTATAGTTTGTGTTTATTACGTTCTGTTTTGTGTGCTTATTGAATAAATAAATACATTTTGAATTGTTGCTACTGCCTTTTTGCCCTTTGAATTCATCCTGGATCTGGCCCTGGAAAGTTGGTTGCATTCAAGATTAAACTGCTTTGTGCATTTGTTTATGTTACATACTCAAAGATCTAGCTACGGAGCAAAGTCTATGTAACGAGAATGTTATCCTCTTGCTAAGTCGGAAAAGCTGTCTTTTTATACTGGGATCTCATGCAGTGCAGATATTGTGTGGAAGAAAAACGTGTTACTGACAAGAACAAAATTAAAAATTTTGATTAACCCCCGACACGGATTTGTTATCTGTACAACAATCTACTAGTCAGTCCCTTTCATTTGATACACATATTAAGGGAGTTGTGAAAAAAAAGTATTTCCCCATTTTGTGGTAGCGGCCACCTTGATTTGAAATCTGTCATAGTGCACAGTATTCTACTAGTCAAGCCCTTTCGTTTGATACCCATATTGAGGTAGTAATGAAAAACATAATATGATTCGCCATTTTGTGGTGGCGGCCATCTTGGTTTTGTGTCTTTTATAATGTATAGTATTTTACTAGTCAAGCCGTTTCATTTGATACTCATATTGAGTTAGGTTGTAAAGAAATATTTTGTCCGCCATTTTGTGGAGGCGACCATCTTGAATCGATATTAACCAAACATAGCTAAGAACATCCGCACGGATATTAATCGTCGAATAAATAAAACCGCATCGAAATCGGCCCATCCGTTTGAACTCTACGGTGCCACAGACAGACAGACATACATCGAGGTCAAATTTATAACACCCCTGTTTTTGGTCGGGGGTTAAAAAATATCATTGTATCATTGTAAGGTAATCTGTATTTTTTAAGTGAAACTTAGCTTATTACAAAATCATTTTCTCCTAAAAACCAAAAAACGGACTTTTATTTCAAATTAAATTCAGGCATACCACCAAATTTAATGGGAAGCAATCACTAAGTCATCAAGGTAACGGAAGAAAAAAATACGCAGATCAGTTGCACACTCTCCGAAGTGTATCCGAAAAAATGTGATGGCTAGCAATTTTCGGCGATGTTTAAAACTTTGAAATTTTTAACATAGCTACAAAAGCCACTTCGTATACTTAATTATTTATTTTTATTTGAAATAGGAAACAACATACTCGGTAGAATTGAAAAGCTGGCTTAGCCTTACAAACTGGCTTAAAAGTCATTCAAAGTTGAAACTGTCAGTGCATAAATCCAGTTTCCAACGAATACACGAAAAAATCTAACGCTGTGAAAAAACGCAATCATCCACACTCGTTCGTCATGTCTCAACTGTCAAACTTTTGCTCAACGTTTTTTCCCTGACAGCTTAGACTCGCTCTAAACGATATGTGGCCAAATCGATGAACTAACGTTTTTTTGTTGACAGAAAGAAATCATTTGCTGAAATCCGATGTATGTGGGGATGCAGTCGGATTATGAGAGATCTTACTCGCCATACCCGTCTCAGTGGTCAATTGTGCAGTGTAGAAGTTTTTGAAATATAAACAAAAAGTTTAATAATTCACACATATTAAAAAATTCGAGTGTCTGAATTCGAATTTAAATTCAAGTATGGTCATGTTTTTTCGGAGAAAATTATATTATTGTATGTGTATAAGAACGTGTACCTATGGATATCAATTTGTATGTTAGCTGTGCTACACGGTTTCGCCCATCTTTTTAACAGCACTTTTACATTAATTACTCTTTATTTGATAAATCTTTATATTTTTGATGCCTACAGTTTTTTGTAATACAAAGTGACGAAACGAGCAGCAACTGCGACTGATGGTAAACAATAAGTCTGCTCTATTAAAGCCAGGGTTGATAAAAAACTTAAATACTCAGAGGTGCAAGCGGGATTCGAATCTACGACTAACGATTGCGAATCTCACGATCTACTAGGCCACTATGGCTAATTCGACAGTGGCGCCACCCATCAACGGTAATAAGCGTTGGTATAGATCTGAGTTCAAACCTTCAAACGTCAAGGGAATATACCTAAACTTTAACACTACGTATAATCGGTATACATACATATGTCTGTATTAGTTATACGTTATAAAAAGTTGTTGAGTTGGCATTTTAGTAAAACTTTGTGGTAATTCTGCGTTTGATGGATCGTCATTACAAATTTTATTTTATTAACCCTATTATAATATAATTTATCTATAATATTAGGTAGTAAATATTATAAATGTCAATGTTTGGATTTGGACGTTTTTTGCTCAATCACGTCGTAACGTATGAACAAATCGGGCTGACATTTGTAACACAGATTATAGTCTGGAAACTTAGCTTTTTACTTAGCTACTTTTTATCTCAGAAAAATACCGGGGAATAGGAACTACGCGGGTTGATGCTAGTTACTAAAATGTTGGTTATGACTGTCATTTTCTGTAGTACGGTGTACGCACTTTAAAAAAGACCGCTGAATGCGGTTGAAACTTCATGTATAGCGACATTTTATCAAAACTCTCAAATCAAACGTAAGTTGCGTTACAACTGCGTTAGCATTCATAGTAAAACCTAAACTGCATCTAACAGCTTGTTAGGCCCGGCTTAACAATTTTAATCCGCGTTTTCGCCGGCCCCTGATTGCGAGAACTGTCGGCTTCGAGCCAAATCTCCATCATAGGAAACTTCTAATTACAGAACTGGAGGATTCTGTGAAAGAACACTCGATGGTTCGTCTGCTGTAAGTTGAACCGTCATTTCATTACCGCTTTTTCATTTCGTAGGTCTTTTTATATTGGTTTATATTAGCTAACCAAAATTAATTGAGCTTCAATTATTGACTTATAACTCAAATTGATGACTAAATTCCCTTTTCTTATCGTTTATAGGTTTGCGTTTAACCGCCATCTCAGCCCCTATGTCTAGGGACTGCTAATAGAAGTGAAAACTTATAACTTAGAATTTTAGTTTTATACAACACTAATGTTACACAATACGTCACCTGTGTAGCTATAGATATGTCGCAGACGGATCGTATAATCCGCTGTATTACATTACGGCTAGCCGTTTTGTAAAGCGGCGGTTTGACAATTAGCCGGAATGTATTCGACACCATACGTCATTCAAAACGGCTAGCCGTAATGTAATAAAGCGAAAGATTAGCCGCCGCTTTGACAATTTTTAGTTCCGATTCTTAACACTCATGGCGCTGTCTGACATAACAACAACATGGCGTTGAAAACAGTACGTGTGTTGCTAAATTGCTAAGGACTGTGGATTCTGGTAATCGGCGGAATCCTACACAATATTATTGGGGTGGTTTACCACCGTCCACCTTGCTAAGACTAAATCGGACCGGGTAGGTTAGGAAGGACCGGGTCAGACTCGGAACACCCCGACTCCACCTAGTCTTGTCGCTACGTATACGCTAGTATCGCAATGACAATGCGGCTAATCGTTGAACCGCCGCTTTACAAAACGGCCCTGTTTTTCAAAACGGCTAGCCGTAATGTAATACTGCAGATTAAACGATCCAGCTGCGACAGATATACTATTGCGCATGTCGGGAGTCGTGAACTTACAATATTTTACCTGATTTTTCCTAACAAAGCGACAAACGCGCATGTCACGATCCGTTGGTCCGGCACTACGCCACTACATTATCAAGTCTGTGACGCGAACATCAATATCATCAGCCGCGAGACGTCCACTACTGAACATAGGCCTCCCTATATTAACCAAACATAGCTGAGAACGTCCGCACGGAAATTAATCTTCAAATAAGCAAAACCGCATCGAAGTCGGCCCATCCGTTTGAGCTCTACGGTGCCACAGACAGACAGACAGACCCCTTTGACTTTGATCAGGGGTTATAAAAAAAAACATCAAAATTTCACAATTCGCGGTGCTATCAAGTAACATACATACAAAAGAAACATACAATTAAATTGCAAATTTCGTCCTTTTTTGCAGTTGATTTCAAAAAATATCATTATATTTTCCATGACACAGCAATCTTTAGCTTTTACATACATAACATCAGCAGCCGTGTAAAAACGTGGCCCATCGCCGTCGTCCATGTTTGCTAAACATTTAAAATTCATAAACTGAGGCACACATTCTCCAAAGGATTAAGGATTAGATAGTTAATTAAAAGTAAACGACATTAAAGCCCCACCTTTATATATTCTCCAGATAAAC
This sequence comes from Ectropis grisescens, assembly GCA_017562165.1. Classification (NCBI taxonomy): domain Eukaryota; kingdom Metazoa; phylum Arthropoda; class Insecta; order Lepidoptera; family Geometridae; genus Ectropis; species Ectropis grisescens. Next base: position 6,252,919 of record CM029797.1, read on the forward strand.
TGAAATTTGTCAAAAAAAAATTTTGGTTGTCAATTGGGTCCTAGTAAATTTTTTTTAATAAAGAGTGACGAGACGAGCACGACATGTGCCTGATGGTAAGCAACATGCCTGCCACATAACAGCACAATGACACGCAGCTATTGGAACATGAAGAGTCCAAATCTTTACCTAGCACTGCACTGCGCTCGTCACTCAGACATTTAAGATGTTATATCTCTAAGCCCTGTAATTTCTCTGGAAACATTGCCCTTAAAACCGGTACACGGTGGTGTTTGCGTGTTACTGTTTGGTAGCAGAATAACTGACAAAGATGTGGTACTTCTCCAGGCGAATCTGCAGAGAGTGTTACCGCTACAAATTTATGGAACTGGCAATGATTTTTTGAAGATTCACTCTATAGGTACTATTAAATATTTTGTAAAATTGCTCATTTTTTTATTGACCAGTAATATAAGCTATAAGTTATAAGACCAGTATAAGTTGACACTTAACGGCCATCTCGCCTGACGCTAAGCGATGATGCGGTCTACGATGTGACGGTCTTACTTAGAAGAAACCGATCCACTGTCGATTTAAAAACACCAAGATTGTAACCATCGGGAAAAACCCACTCAGGCAACGCATTCTACAGCCTAGACGTTCTTATCACAAATGTAGAGTTATGGTTTTCGAGCCGATGGAACGTCAACCATGAAACGATGTCGCTTTTTCGAGCAACAAGATGTCTGATATGAAAGCGGTAAGGTGCCAATAGATAATAAAATAATAATAACTATTGGTGGACAATTCACACATTCACACACAACACCATCTGACCCCAAACTGAGCAAAGCTTGTACTATGGCGGCCAGATAGCTGATATAATGCTTATATAGTTTTAAACACATTTATTATATTACTAGCTGAACCCGCTACTTCGTTCGCGTAAGCAGATGTTACTGACTTATACATTAATTGGAAGTATCGTACGTCAAATATTTGGATAAGTAGTCATTGAAAAACCTTTGAGTTTGAGTGAATTTGTTTGACCCCACAAAAATTTATTTAATTTTATCATCTTTATTTTTCTTTTTTTAAACAAAATCAAACATTCTTAGTAAGGTTTTGTAGTATCGAACATAGCCGCAAGTGTTAAGTTTGTAGGATTTTTATAGGATACATTATGAAAGTCTGAAGCTAATTAATGTGCATGATCTGATACCTACTTACTTATTTCTTTTTATCCGCAAGCTGTTTTCTAGCTGTTACCCGCGACTTCGCCGTAGTAAAATTTTGAACGAAGCCTGTGTGGAATCAAAATAATTAAAATGTTGAGTTTTAATGATATTCAAGCAAGTCGAACCCGTAAATCTAAGCCAAGTCCTAGTGAAATGTTAGTGAAATGAATTTAATTGTAGGTAACACAGAAAAAAATCAAGAACGAAAGAATCCAAATTTGGCATCATAATCCTTTTAGCAGCAAAAACTTATTAGTACAATTTAGAATACCAGTAACGCCACCTAGTGATGAAAGAAAAAATACATACCACAATAGCAAAAAATCGATTTAAATGGCCTTTAGTGCTTTTAGATTTAAACTGGCATTGGCGCCGTCTAATGAGAATATTATGTTGCTTGTTATTTTGATTGTGAACGCAAATCACCTAGGTATATTATCTACGCCAAAACGGGTGCATTTATTTTTCATTTTTGGCTTTTACCTTACCATCACATCAAGTTCCTTACGAAAATATATGCTTATATTAATATGGAGTTAAATGAAAATGTAGACTTATTAGCCCATGTGAAATTTTAGACTCTAAACTATATGTGTTTCGTATGTCAACCCATATCGTTGTGCCGTTTTGACGTGATAGTTAATATTTGTTTCCTTAGGGCCCATGCTTCTTTTCAGGTTGATAGGTAATAAATACATAAATGTGGTATTTCAGACTATGAGTTATTTCTGTTTCAATTTTCTACCAAATTTGCTTAGTCTTTCCTACGTCACAGTACCTATAAGTAGCAGATTTGTTATTTCTGAGTTTAAACTAAGTGTGTTTCGAATTCCATCCAAATATGTTTAGCCGTTCCAACGTTGTCCTGTAAATATTATGAATGTCACTGTTTGGATGTTTGTTACGTAATACATAGAGTACTTATACATAGGCAATGTTTAGCCTATGTGTTCTTGCAGACTGTAATCTAATTCTATTTTTAATTTCAACCCGATCACTTGATACGTTCCGACATGATTAAAGCGGCGATAGAAATACATCATCTGCGAAAATTTCAACTGTCTAGCTATCACCGTTCTTGAGATACAGCCTGGTGACAGACGGACGGACGGGCGGATAGTGAAGTCTCAGTAATAGGGTCCCGTTTTTACCCTTTGTGTACGGAACCCTAACAACGGTCTGCTTCGGTCACCGAAGCTTGTTGAACACTACCTTTAAATTTTAAACAGTATTTGGATTGAAATAATACGTTTTCTAATAAGTTACGGCTGGTCTAGTAAGTTACAGCTGACCTAGTCGGGAGAACGGCGACTGTCGATCCGGAGACCCAGGTTCAAAACCACGCGCACCACTATCTTTTCAGAGTCATGTTCGTAATGCCGTTAATTAAAACGGTGAAGGAAAACACCGTGAAGAAACCGAAATCTACCTATAATCTAAGTTCTAAGGCATATGTCATCCGCCAACCGACACTGGGCCAGCGTGGTGGATTATAGCCTTGTCTCTCTCCTTGCGAGAGAAGGCCCCGACGCCCAGCAGTGGGAACATTTAATGGGTCAAATCTAAATTTAAATCTAAGCTGATTTTTGATTTTGTTGATATTTGAAAAACTACCTCCCTGTTTTCGATATCTAAGATCACCTCTGAAGTATTTTCTACCAAACAAAAAAGGAATTATCAAAATCAACTAACAATTAGCGGAGTTATCGCGTAAAATAAAACCAAATAAAAAACATGCAACCCGATTAAGAACATCCTCCTTGTTTGAAGTCGATTATAACCGAATGATGTTTGTTTTCCACACAAAAATATATTTTTGACAATTATTTTGTCATCCAAGACGACGCGACCCGATCAAGTGGGCACTTTCTAGAATCTAGAATCTAGATAGTCTGTGAAACACAGAATACTTAGAAGTTAGTATGTACCGAACGCGCCGCGCGTGTCGTTATTATTTAATGTTTTTGTAATTTCCGAACCAACAGACCGATATTGTTAAAATTTTGACGGGACAATATAAAAAATGTGTTCTTTCGAACAAAGAAAGAATTAATGAAATTAAACAACGCAAACATGAGTTACAACCAAATACACATTCTGACTTTCACCCCCTCCCGCAAGAAAACCAATCAGAATTTGGGGATCAAAAGTAGCCTACAGCAATGTCCTTAGTATAAACTAAAATCATGCCAAGTTTCAGCTGAATTGAATCAGTAGTTTCGGCGTGATGCGTGATCCCTATACAGAAAGACAGACAGACAGACAGACAGACAGACAGACAGACATGAAAGAAAAAAAATGCAGTTTCGTCATCAGTATCGACTATGGAGTGCCCCAAAAAATTTTTTTCAAAATATCTTCAATGTACAGAATTCGACCCGTTACAGTTTTATTATAAGTATAGATATAGAAACACCTAGACACAGTACAAATATTTGAATTCATCACACAAATATTGGCGCACAACCCTCGGCTTCGCAGGCAGAGCTACTACCCGCTAAGCCACGAGGCCAGTCAAATCATGCAGATCAATTGCACACTGTCTGAAATGTGTTCGATAACTAATTGATAATAGGGATGTTAACAATATTTCGGAACTGCTCTTATATTGAAGATTGATCCTTGTTTACCTTAAAAAATAACATTTTATTTCAAAATATTAGTATTTTCGATGAGTAAATATACAATATTAGACTAATTTTTAATTTTGCCGCTAAACACTAACGACTGACATGACGTCACTAGTCGCAAAACATTGGCCGCGATTCATGACTGTATGTCCAGTTTATGTGTTTACTTATCATTACTTGAATACAAACAATCAAAATCGTCGTCGCTAAGATCGCAAACTATAATAAAAATTCAGCAAAGTAAACAGTTTAATCAGTTTCAACAGTTTGTTTTGCGACTAGTGACGTAATAATTCATATTGGTGTTTCCAGCCACGTGACAACAGATTAAAAATATAGCATTTAAAATAATTTATAATTAATTTACTACGTAATATTACATTACAATAATGTGATTTTCGATATTCTTTTTGTAGTGGTAGAGCTCTTGGCAGAGTCCGCCTGGGGAAGTATCACACCTTTGCCAGTTATTCTACCGCCAAGCAGTAATGTGCAAACATTACTGTGTTCCGGGTTTGAAGGGCAATGTTTCCAGAGAAATTACAGGGCTTAGAGGTATAACATCTTATAGGTATGTTATATCTCTGGGTGACGAGCGCAGTGCAGTGTTAGGTAATGATTTGGACTCTTCGTGTTCCAATAGCTGCGTGTCACTGTGCTGTTATGTGGCAGGCATGTTGCTTACCATCAGGCACATGTCCTGCTCGTCTCGTCACTTTTTATTTAAAAAAATGCAAACTATCATAAAATTAACATTAAACATTAATATGTGATTAGTGTTAACATCCTTATTAGTTTTGCTGCGATCAAGAGTTTGATGTATTTTTTACTCAAGGGTGTCATTGGCTATGAGGCTTTCACTATCGCAATTAGATCACGACAGCTTCAAAATTTCTTCAAAACTCGACCGAAACGATTTATATTTCTACCAAAACTAGCGCAAAATTCATAAAAATCCTAGCAGGATCGCCTTAACTCAAAGTTTATTTCTACGGCAACCTGTAGATCGTAAAAGACTAAAAAAGGTAGGAATAACGACTTAAAAATAATGATGTATCTTTTCTACAGCTTCTTGAGTTCTAGAGAAACATGGATAGTCCTGCGAGTTTGGCTGTTTTTTATTACTACTCTGCACAGTTATGTCAGTTATGACCGCGACAGGAGACCGAGACACGTGTCGCGAGACATGTGTCGCGGTCTCGGCGCGAACTGGCGCCCATATAATTCTATAGAGTCAAGTGCCTGTCGCGGTTTCCGGTCTCGGTCTCCTGTCGCGGTCTCTTGTCACGGTCTCAGCGCGAACTTGTACCTTAATTGAGCAAAAAAACATCTAAACATTACCATTTCTAATATTAGTAGAATTATATAACACTATCAGCGCCGTACGGTTTTACCCGCGTAGTTCTAGTTCCCGTTATGTTCCGCCAAGCAGTAATGTCCAAACATCGCTGTGTTCCGGTTTGAAGGGCAATGTTTCTTAATTTTTAATTGGCTGTTTTGTATAAGTGTGTTTTTTTAACTATTAATTTATTATTCCGAAAAATTCATAGGATCAGGAACCACGCGAGTGAAACTGCGGGGCGCAGCGTGTATTATACATGCGAAAATTTCGATGTTTGTTGCTCAACCACGTCGGCATATCTCAACGGATCGGATTGAAATTTGGATTACGGTTATATTATAGTTTTTTATAGCATAGAGTGTCGAGACGAGCAGGATATGTTCATGATGGTAAGCAACATGCCTGCCACATAACAGCTCAGTGACACGCAGCTATTGGAACATGAAGAGTCCAAATTGTTACCTAGCACTGCACTGCGCTCATCACTCAGAGATATAAGAAGTTTTATCTCTATGCCCTGTATTTTCACCGGAAACATTGCCCTTCAAACTAGAACACAGTAATGTTTGCACATTGCTACTTGGCGGTAGAATAACAAAGGTTTGGTATTTCCCCAGGCGGACTCTGCAAAGACCACTACCATGAAACTGTCTGTTAGTCTCAAAAATTACTCAGATCAAACAAACAGAACTGACAAACATTTTAATTATTAATTTAAAATTAAAACCATTAGATAAATAACAGACTATTTATTTTTATTCCCAAAATTTTACAAAATTCTTTCTGATGTACATCAACACTCACCTTCACTATTCATACGAGTAGTGAAGGTGAGTGTTGATGTACGTCAGAAAGGGGCCCCTTAAACCTACGCCCGAGTCACAAGTCTCGGGATCTACTCGGGTTTTATCTCTCTGCCACACGATGGACCCGGCACCCGCACGGTGAATCCATGGAATGCTAAGCAGATCGTCTCTCTCCTCAAGAACCAAAAGGTTATCTGGAAGATATCGCTTATAGCGAGCGATCGCCTTTTGTGCCCATTATGTTATGTTATTTTATATGTTACTTGTTGTCAACTTTTTTGTGGTGCCAATAAAGTGTTTTTTACTGTATTACCGATAAGTTGTTATTTCAACACTGAAATATAGTCATATCAGCTGAAGCTGATCGCCTTTTATTCAATAAATAAATAACATAAAATGACAAACAGACTGTTCAGTTTTATTAATATGTCCATATATGTTTATTTATGTGAGAAGAAGCGTATAAACTTTTAATGAGGGCCATGTTTGCGTCTGAAGCTTGTAGTTGAGAGTATTATGTTCATAGCTTAGACACTTGTGCTCTAGCTTTTTTATTAAGGCGCGTCCCCCAGCAAAATGAGTTTTAGTCCAGTTTTCAGAGCTATCTACTCATTAGCCAAAGCAAATATCAATGGGTAAAAAATACATTAAATTTCTCTTGGCTTCAATATGGTAGTTCCTTTTTTAGTGTTCCTTAGCTAAATGCCAAAATACGGGACCCTTATAGATTCGTCATGTCTGTCTGTCTGGCTTGCTGTCCGTTCATATGTCACAGCCACTTCTCCGAAACTATAAAAGCTATAGTATTGTAATGTGGTAAGTAGATGTAATCTGTGAACCGCATTAAGATTTTGATACAAAAAATAGAAAAAAACAAACATTTTTAGGGGTCCCATACATAGAACTGAAACTCAAAAATTTTTTTTTATCAATACCATACGTGTGGTGTATCTATGGATAGGTCATCAAAAATGATATTGAGGTTTCTAACATATATTTTTTCTAAGCTGAATAGTTTGCGCGAGGACTCTTCCAAAGTGGTAAAAAGTTTGCCCCCTAAACTTCTAAAATAAGAGAATGACAAAAATAAAAAATGTGTATGATGTACGTTACGTAATCCATAATAAAAATGTATACCATGTAAACTATCAACGAAAATTGGTTTGAATGAGATTTGAGACCACTTTTTATTATTTAAATAGTCTCCTCACAACGAAACCATAAAAATAGAAATAATTTGAATTATCATGCGTCTACTGGAAAAACCGTCATTATGTGGATTTTGTTCTTACACCAACGGATAGGCAATTCCATTACGAACATTTAGGTAGAAATTTATTTTCAAAGGACCAAAATCTGTTTTTATAAAGAGATTATTCTATAATGCAGTGTGTGATGAGGTAAGAAATAGGCAAGGTCATTTGCTCGGGGTACGGCCTTAACTAGAATGTTATATTATCGTTTATATAGTTTTTATGGGTTTACTTGTGCAGTTCCCATTATTTTTCCGAATTCAAAAGTAACCTATGCCTTCAAAACTATAATATATATGTGTTCCAAATTTCAGTCCGATCCGTTTATATGTTACGACGTGGTTGAGCAACAAACATTTACATTTATGATATGAATAAGATAGGACTAGCAGTGCCCCGCGGTTTTACCCGCGCAGTTCTCGATCCTGTTACTTTCCCATGATAATTTCCAAATCTATAGTAGCATATATACTATTCTAGGTTTCTGTTAAATTAAGTTCCAAATTTCAACCCGAACCGCTCAAACGATTCGATGTGATTGAGCTACAAACATTCAAACATCTGAATAGGTAGACCATAAAATATTATCGCTTATTATCATCAGGCGAGATGGCGGTCAAGTGTAAACTTATAACAGTAAAAAAGGCGTATGTGTACTTGTGGACGCACGCAAAAAGCCAATACTTCTACCCAAACAGTTTGTATATACAACGTATAGAGTTGGAACAATCGCTTTTTGCCGAAAGCACGCGTCTTATCGCTCTGGCCTTGTCGCTCTTGTGAAAGTGTCATACTTTTGTCGCGGAACATCACTCTGTTGCCATCGCAAGTATGTACGTCAGCTGCTTACGATTGGTACAAAGGAACCGTGCGGAAAATCTAACTCTATACGTAGTATATGTAAACTCTTTGAATTCTACCCGTTATTCCTCATGCTAAGAAGTCTTACTTCAACCTTAGAACAGATCTAATAATATCATCAACACAAGAACTATCTATCAACCTTAAGTTAGTTACAATGTTAACTGAACTATTGAATAGCTAATTTCAAGGTGTGGGTATTTCGTGATGGTGTGCGTGCATCGTAAAAATGTACTCTATCAGGAATTTTCTCTAACGTCAAAAGAACCATAACTTCAAAAATTATTTTATAGTATGGTCAAATTCTTATAAGCTGTTGCTATAGTGAGTGTACCATAATTTTGTTCACTTCTTTGCCTAGCTTTACCAATAGCAGTTTATACCTAGTTAGGTGTAACGTCTGTCCGTTGTCAGTTTGTCAGTCAGAACAGTCGAGTAAACCCCCCTGAACTTCCAACAACCGTTGACTGGTACAAAGTCAACTATTCTTCTCGAGATCCCAATCTTACGTCTTATAAATGCAGTAAGGAGTCTTTAGTGCGCTCTTATTTTTTTATCGATTTTGCACTTTACCTCTATCTTTCCATTCAGTTGTAAGGAGGCTCAATTCAATCAATTGCTTTTTAGAAATTTGTTGTCGTTTTCTCACTTTATTTTACATCACCGTTAAAGCCTTGATAATTTCAAACTTGTACGTGAAAAAATACATTGGTATTCTTCCTATCTCATTAGAGCCCGTTCACACAGACCGGCTCGGACAGGAGAGCTGCAGGTCTACTACGAAGTCCGATACACGATATATCGGCCGAAGTTATGGAGGTTTTATACCACGAAACACAATCGGTCGGTTGATGACACAAAAACTGTCAAATCAGTGTCGGTCGGGATGAACGAAACGCCCCTTCAGATCAACCGACCGATTGTGTTTCATGGTATAAAACGTCCATAACTTCGGCCGATATATCGTTTATCGAACTTCGTAGTTATACCTGCAGATTCTTATCACGTTAAAAACAGAGTTTTTAGTATTTGTAGTAAGGTTTATTTTTGAATGTGCACTGTTTTTTGGCATTAAGAATGCTTGAACACGGTTGGTGTGAATTAATAAGAGGAGCTGACCGGCTCCGATCGCGTATTTTTTAAAAGAAAAGAAATCGTTGGCATTTCCGCTCCGGCCAACTCCAAGCGTATATGATCCGATCTGTGTGAAAAGAAAAATGCGCGCCGATGCTTTCCAAGCCGGTCTGTGTGAACGGATCCTTAGGGTAGGCGAGGGACCGATTCCGAGGCGAATCTCACTACTGTAGCTACTATTTCTGGCTTCTGGGCTCGGTATGGTTATCCATAACCAGACGTTCAGCCTCTTAGCTTCGTTGTGGCCGCGTCAGAGCTTGGTAGTTTTTAGCTTTAGGTTTCATACTGCCTGAACTAACGTACGCGGATTATAGTTAACTTATAGATAAACCGCGGAGAGCTGTGGTTTTACCAGCGTAGTCTTCGTTCCTGTCATTTTCGGGCGATAAAAAGAAGCATATGTGCTAATCTAAAAAAAAAATTATAACCGTGTGCTAAATTACAATCTGACCAGTTTGGCCGCTCCGACGTGATTGAGAAACAAATATCCAAACATTCGTAACACTACACATAACATAATACTTTTTAGTATTAAAATTAACGTGGTTGCTACACATATTTAATTGGATAACGGGACACTCACGTATATATACGGTCGGTCAATCCGACTCGAGTTTCGGCCGTTTGGCACTATACCCACCGCGCATGTGCACTCGCCTTGAAAAAGGCCGCCGGATGCGGCCGAATCTAGAGTCGGATTGACCGACCGCATATACGTGAGTTTTCCGTTATCCAATCAAATAAACATAATACTTGATCACGTTCGAACCTATATTTTAATTACCTCGACGTTTCGGCAGCGGTCGATCGTGATAAGTCCTGTAAAGTTTACATTACGTGTTCATATCGAGAAAGTTATAGAACAATAACAACACGTAACGTTTCGTAAACTAACACACTTTTCGAACCTTTTTGCATTTTATTTTCCACTAGCTTCGCCTTGCAGTTTTGCCCGCCTCGTTTTCGTTCCAGTAACTTTCGCTCGATTAAAAGTTTGTCCCTTATGTAGTTTTTGCATTATAGAGTAAATAATTTATTTTTAAATCGTATTCAATTTCTAATTGTAGCCGGTTTTTTATCGGTTTATCTTTTGAATATAAAAACTGACGTGATTATTTCACATTTTAAATAAATACACGGGTAACTCACGTTTGAGAGTCAGTCCAGTCCGACTCAAGTTTCGACCGCGTCCGGCGATCTTTTTCAAAGGAAGTGTGCGCGCGTGTTCGCAGCTCGTTTGGCACTAACGACTGGACTGACTATATCAAACGTGAGTTACCCGTGTATTTATTTATTAGGTTTATATTTTTGTTTTTATTGTTTTTTTTTTTTATAAAAAAGAAATACAAAAAATGCGTGTATGTCCATACTGCGCGTAAGGTGAGTCAGTATACCAAGGGATCCGCAAGTCATTAAGAGATAAGGAAACTAAAGTTGGAAAGAAAGACGTAAGTTCGCCGTTTGCAAAAACTGCCGGAGTCGGCTCAGGCTTTCTTTATGCATGGATACAACGCTACACTGCTGGCCGAACTAAGTCTCGCCTTATCTGGGTGTAAGTAATAGGGTTTTTAACATTTTTCACGTGATAACTACTTACATGAATAAAAAATAAAATACTTTTCATCCCACCACCTCGGAGAGAATATTTTTGCGTGTGCAAAAGACGTTTTTACCCTCTAGAGAGTAGGTAAAATAAATTTGAATTTAGAATATCGTGTACGCTAAGTTTTTGAATTGAAAACATCATTAGTTATTCCAATTTCAGAGGAAAATCAAAGAAATTTTACACTTTAATCTAAGAGAATAACCCTGTTGTGCTTACTGTAAATACTATTATGAGTTTTTTTTATATTATTTGTTTATACATTAATTGTTTCACAATGTTAATATACTTATCTGTTGTGTTATAATATTCTATGTTTTTATCTTATTTATCTACTGTTTTAACGCATGTTAGTTTTTAGTTTTAAGTTCAGATCTGTTGGCCTAATTTTCTTTATGTATTATCACTAATGTAATGTTATTATTATCAAACCATTGAATTTAAATAATTGCTGTTTCTAGGCCCACATAGTTTGGAATGTAATACAGTTCTGTACAGTATACTCTTATGTTATAGTTTATATTTATTACATTCTGTTTTGTGTGCTCATTGAATTAATAAATAAATAAATTAAACCTATTTACTTCGACCTCCTTGTTGTTGTCCTTGTTGAACTGTTAAAAACTCAGATTCGGAACCTCCTTGGTGTTCTTTTTTTTTAATTTGTTTGGCGCGCATTTGTTTTCACTTACAGAGAAATCAATTCTCCATATTTTTTGTTATATTGCTGTCGTTAAAACGTTAGGTTAAAAACAGGAAACTTAAAAAAAAGTTAAAAAAAAACTAAAATTAATTATTCTAACGACAAAAAAGTTTAATTCACGGCAATAGAGACTGAAATTGTTAATAATGCGCAAAGCATTTAGTCATTTCCTCGCTAGGGTGGGATGAAAACTTGCGTGTTGCAAAGATTTTTCACCTTGTGCTCTATTCATTCCCTCGCGAACACTCGGGATTCTAATTTTTGAATCACTTTGCTTGCTCGGTCATCAAAATTAAGGACGCAGTTAAAAAACAACTTTGCACTTTTGTTTTTTTTTTGTCATGTTATGATTGTCTATTTTTGTAAGTAAAACTAAACAGAACACAATCATCTTTTTTTTTAAATAGAAAGTGACGAGACGAGCAGGACATGTGCCTGATGGTAAGCAACATGCCTGCCACATAACAGCACAGTGACACGCAGCTATTGGAAGATGAAGAATCCATGATTTGGAACCTAGCACTGCACTGCGCTCGTCACCCAGAAATCTAAGATGTTATATCTCTAAGCCCTGTAATTTCTCCGGAAACATTGCCCTTCAAACCGGAATACAGTAATGTTTGCACATTACTGCTTGGCGGTAGAATAACTGGCAAAGGTGTAGTACTTCCCCAGGCGGACTCTGCCAAGAGTCCTACCACTACAAAACGCTGTAACGCTGTTAACGCACATGTTACCTGCAGTACTCAGAAAACCGATTTCTTTTGTTATTTCGCTATCGATCCAACGAGCAAGTCTCTTGCCCAATAGTAAGTAACCTTTTACACGTTAGTTACTTGTATTTTGCGTCTACAAGCATGTCATGTTGATTGGCTTAGGGTAGGGCACCCGGACTCGCTCCCACGTTGTCTAAGGTCTGACGGAGAGGTCAAAAGAGCTGAACTGTGTCAGCACCTGAAAAGGCAAAGCCTTCTAATCAGTAGGTTGTTACTATTGGCATGTGTCCATTGTAACAAAATTGGTAGTAGTTATAGTTAAAGACTTGACGACGCCTGAACGTAAATAAGATAGATAAACTCTTTGTTGCACTTAAATTACAAAGAAAAATAACAATAGTATAATAAATAAATATTGGCGGACACTTCACACACAACACCATCTGACCCCAAACTAAGTAAAGCTTGTACTATGGCGGCCAGATAGCTGATATAATACTAGTATCTCTATTCGTAAATACATAATTATTATACATAGAAACACCCAGAAAGATAATATAATACAGAAAAATCTAACAATAAAGTTAATTGGCGACCTTATTGCTAAGAGCGATTTCTTCCAGGCAATCGTAGGATGGTGAAGAATGAATAACGAAAGACAATAAGTACAATAAGGAGAAACTTAGATACTTCCGAATGATAATATGGTGAAATAAATTGTAGTTCTACTGATATTAAAAATTCTAAAGTTTTGATGTTTGTTGCTCAATTGTGGATGAACAGACCAGATTATAATTTAGACCACAGACATACTATGGTCTGGAGTATTACATAAGTTACTTTTCATCTCGGAAAAATAACAGGAACGGGAACACAGTTGTGTAACTATGATGGCCATGGCCATGCGGGCCCATGGGGCGACGCATAATTATAAATACGAAATGCGTTATTATAAATACGACAGTTTTGCGTTTTGTGTTTGGTTTTGTATGTTTGTTCTCATTCAGGTCGGAACGGTATTTTTATGTTAATAACAATAATGAATAAATTGTGTTGAAATTTTAAACATAGATTATGGTCTGGAAAAGATGATAATTTGTAGACTACTTTTTATTACAAATATATTACTTTATTTTTATATTTCCGAAACGAGAACAGCGCAGGTTATACCGATTGACAAACATATTAAAAAAAATAACAAATAGAGAACGTCCGCCTTATTAGAAGTCGGTTAAAAATAATTATGAAGTTTCTTGCTCGTGTAAACATTCAATAAATATTCAAGACTTAGCGGTAAAAGTGGCAGATATTACACTACATATTAGTTCGAGGAGACACAAGAAAGACCCATAAAACTATACGAGCCGTGTGAACAGTGACTAAACAGGCAAGTCTGCAGTCGAGTTACTGGATTGGTGTTACGTAACGTTTACATCCTACGATGCTGGCACTAAACTTTGGAAGGGGTCTATACTTTTGCGTGAAGTTCGTATCACGCGACTTATCTTTTAAAAATAATGTTAACTTTCGTATGCATTTATCTAATGCTAGCTGATATGTTAGACGTCGTAATATTATGTCTCGCCGTAAAATTGCTATCAGCGATAGTTCAAAATATAACACGTGAGATTATAACCTCACTAGCAACCCGCCCCGGCTTCCCACGGGTGCAATGCTGATACTAAATATAAGTACCTACTAATAAAATTCCGGTCCGGCGGCAAGACGTTTCGTTTTACGTAGTCACATAAGTCACAGTTTTTTGTGATAGATACTTTTTTGGCGCGACGGACGCACGTAATGTGTTGATTGATGGAACGAAACGTGCTTCACACCAAAGATGGCGGCAGCGGTTTGTTTGTCAATGCCATCAGAATTTAACGAAATTCTCCATAATCCGAATTTTTGGGAAAATGTTGTCGACTCAAAATCAATATTTTTTTTTGTTTTGTTATTCATAAAAGGTTTCGATCAATTATACCGTACCCCTTGATGAAATTATTAATATAGATGGACAGTTGGGTTAGGTTAGTTTATAATCTTAATCCGTTAGATTATTATCTAATGACTTATAAAACTTAAAAGGTGTTGACTTATAAAAATGGTTTGTTTCAGGTAAAATAAAATAACTAAGCCGAGCTAAACGAGTAACGTGACGGTAAGACACAGCTGCCTACGGATACTCGTATCTGCAAGGAGTACGTAGTGCGTTGGTTTCCGAATATCCGTGGTTTTCAAACAAGCCTTAAAACAGACTTCGTTTGAAACAACACAAGTTCAATTTTTAACCGACATCAAAAAAGGTGGAGGTTTTCAAATCGATTGTAGGTACTTTTTGCATACGCGATAGTTCCGTCAAGCGTGAACTAATTTTGATGGTTTTTTTTGTTTCGTAGATAATAGCTCAAATGTAGTCCCATATATACGTTTTATTAGAATCGGTGTGGTGGTTTTTGAAATATGAACAAAAAACTAAAATTTACTTTCATATACCTCGATGACTTAGTGATTGATAGTGTCTTATGAATTGGGTCGAGTGTTTAAATTTAATATTAAACTAAAGTCGGTTTTACTTTTTTTCGGAGAAAATAAATTATGGCGGGAAATTTTTAGGTAGTAAGGATCGATATAATTAATGAAGAGTTCGATGGTAGTAAGCTGGTTTTTGGTGTTAGTAAACATACTTCAAATGGAGGAGGTTCACAATTGGCTATGTGTTTTGGACGTGACAACGTCTAATAAATCGATGAACGCCGGCTGCATGAACGAAAAAGTTTCCCGTTATGTCCCGTTACGCTTATTGCACGCTTGCGCCGCATCTATCAATGTTTTGTTACGACGTTGTCACGTTAAACTATCGTCTGTAAACAAACTTTACAGACAACTTTTTTTTTTGTATCTATGATAGATTCGTAGCTATCTTTTTCAACGTCCCAATATCCTGCGTGACAGAATACATAACAAGACCTACATGCGGCTGTCGTCTGAATCTCTGAATATACAACAACACGCCCCGTTAGCACTTACATTGATAAAAACTTGACAATTCGAGTTTGTGAGTGAACAAGTAAATTTAATTTAAGTAACATAAAACAAACTGTATGGCTGAGTGATAGGGTGCGGTTCCACTGACGCGGAGCGGAGCAGAGCGGAGACGAGCTGTACCACGATTCACTATTGACAGGTCTTGAAATCCACATATTTATATATACTTGGATTTCAAACTATGTGACTGATGAATCGCATCACAGCTCGTCTCTGCTCTGCTCTGCTGCGCCTCAGTGAAACCGCACCCTAAGTATGTGTGGGACGAAGCTGTGTGATAGGTTTTGACATTGTGTAGTGTTGCGTAGCGCGATTGTGTGATTGCTAAGATAGCGGTGCAACGCTGTGTAGCGAAGCAAGATGCAAAGCAAGGCTGTGCAACGTTGTGTAGCTAAGCGGAGCAAGATGCAAAGCAAGGCTGTGCAACGTTGTGTAGCTAAGCGGAGCAAGATGCAAAGCAAGACTCTGCAACGCTGTGTAGCTAAGCGGAGCGAGATGCAAATCAAGGCTGTGCAACGCTGTGTAGCTAAGCGGGGTGAGATGCAAAGCAAGGCTGTGCATCGCTGTGTAGATAAGCGGAGCCAGATAGAAAGCAAGGCTGTGCAACGCTGTGTAGCTAAGCGGAGCAAGATGCAAAGCAAGGCTGTGCAAAGCTGTGTAGCTAAGCGGAGTAAGAAGCAAAGCAAGGCTGTGCAACGCTGTGTAGCTAAGCGGAGTAAGAAGGAAAGCAAGGCTGTGCAACGCTGTGTAGCTAAGCGGAGCAAGATGCAAAGCAAGGCTGTGCAAAGCTGTGTAGCTAAGCGGAGTAAGAAGCAAAGCAAGGCTGTGCAACGCTGTGTAGCTAAGCGGAGTAAGAAGGAAAGCAAGGCTGTGCAACGCTGTGTAGCTAAGCGGAGCAAGATGCAAAGCAAGGCTGTGCAAAGCTGTGTAGCTAAGCGGAGTAAGAAGCAAAGCAAGACTGTGCAATGCTGCTGTGTAGCTAAGCGGAGCAAGATGCAAAGCAAGGCTGTGCAAAGCTGTGTAGCTAAGCGGAGTAAGAAGCAAAGCAAGGCTGTGCAACGCTGTGTAGCTGAGCATCATGTCACATCACGGATTCGTGGAGACTGTAGACAGAGATAGGGATACACACATGTGAGACGTGGGCGCACCTCGTACGGTGCATTGAAATTCTTTAACCACATTTTAAAGCTAAAATTACAGTGTAGTGTTCTGAAGTTTCTTTACGACTACCTACTTGATGGATTTAATTTACAAGTGTTTTATAGTGCTTCCAGACCGCAGTGGCTGTTAAAGGTCATTTGCACCATTTAATTCAGAATACGCAGGACAGATAATTCAGACGTAAATCCATTTATATAAAAAATTGCAGTCACAGGGACTACTGCAAAAATTTTTTACTCTTACTAACAAAAAACATTTATTATCTCCAAGCAAACAAAAATGTCTTTATTTTTTTTTTAATTAAACTCATACAATTTTAGTTTGAAAACTAACGTGGTTATTACATTTTTTAATAAATACACGGGAACTCACGTTTGATACAGTCAGTCAGTCAGACTCAAGTTTCGATCGCGTCCGGCGATCTTTTCAAGAGAGTGCGCGCGCGGTTTGCAGCTCGTTTAGCACTGAAAAAGATCGCCGGACGCGATCGAAACTTGAGTCGGGCTGGACTGACTATATCAAACACGGGTTACCCGTGTTTTTATTTAAAATAAACTCAGTCACTTCGCTATATTTCATGATAACCACGTTGTCCTGAAAAATGTAAGTTTTTTTTAACTTTTGTGCACATTTCAAAAACCTCCTCACACCGATTTCTATAAAACGTATATAGAAGGTACCTCTGAAATATTTTCTACCAAATAATAAAAACATCAAAAAATTGTGGAGCTATCGCGTAACATACATAATATGAATATTATGCAAAATATACAATCGATTTTTAAGTAAGTTAATAATAAACAGTGGATACCCAAAAAAAGGGGAAAATAGGCTATGATACGACAAAGGATGGTAGAATTTTTTTAAAATTAACTGTTACTAATACTATAATTTGATGAGCTCACAAAGGTCGCTGAAACCGCTGGTTGCAGGTTGCGCAGGACCGTTCGTTGTGGAAATCTAGGTGATGTGTGTAGGAAATAGGGTTTTTAACATTTTTCACGTGATAACTACTTACATGAATAAAAAATAAAATACTTTTCATCCCACGACCTCGGAGAGAGTATTTTTGCCTGTGCAAAAGACGTTTTTACCCTCTAGAGAGTAGGTAAAATAAATTTGAATTTAGAATATCGTGTACGATAAGTTTTTGAATTGAAAACATCATTAGTTATTCTACTTTCAGAGGAAAATCAAAGAAATTTTACACTTTAATCTAAAAGAATAACCCTGTTGTGCTTACTGTAAATACTATTATGAGTTTTTTTTATATTATTTGTTTATACATTAATTGTTTCACAATGTTAATTTACTTATCTGTTGTGTTATAATATTCTATGTTTATATCTTATTTATCTACTGTTTTAACGCATGTTAGTTTTTAGTTTTAAGTTCAGATCTGTTGGCCTAATTTTCTTTATGTATTATCACTAATGTAATGTTATTATTATCAAACCATTGAATTTAAATAATTGCTGTTTCTAGGCCCACATAGTTTGGAATGTAATACAGTTCTGTACAGTATACTCTTATGTTATAGTTTATATTTATTACATTCTGTTTTGTGTGCTCATTGAATTAATAAATAAATAAATTAAACCTATTTACTTCGACCTCCTTGTTGTTGTCCTTGTTGAACTGTTAAAAACTCAGATTCGGAACCTCCTTGGTGTTCTTTTTTTTTAATTTGTTTGGCGCGCATTTGTTTTCACTTACAGAGAAATCAATTCTCCATATTTTTTGTTATATTGTTGTCGTTAAAACGTTAGGTTAAAAACAGGAAACTTAAAAAAAAGTTAAAAAAAACTAAAATTAATTATTCTAACGACAAAAAAGTTTAATTCACGGCAATAGAGACTGAAATTGTTAATAATGCGCAAAGCATTTAGTCATTTCCTCGCTAGGGTGGGATGAAAACTTGCGTGTTGCAAAGATTTTCACCTTGTGCTCTATTCATTCCCTCGCGAACACTCAGGGATTCTAATTTTTGAATCACTTTGCTTGCTCGGTCATCAAAATTAAGGACGCAGTTAAAAACAACTTTGCACTTTTGTTTTTTTTTGTCATGTTATGATTGTCTATTTTTGTAAGTAAAACTAAACAGAACACAATCATCTTTTTTTTAAATAGAAAGTGACGAGACGAGCAGGACATGTGCCTGATGGTAAGCAACATGCCTGCCACATAACAGCACAGTGACACGCAGCTATTGGAAGATGAAGAATCCATGATTTGGAACCTAGCACTGCACTGCGCTCGTCACCCAGAAATCTAAGATGTTATATCTCTAAGCCCTGTAATATCTCTGGAAACATTGCCCTTCAAACCGGAACACAGTAATGTTTGCACATTGCTGCTTGGTAGAATAACTGGCAAAGGTGTGGTACTTCCCCAGGCGGACTCTGCCAAGAGTCCTACCACTACAAAACGCTGTAACGCTGTTAACGCACATGTTACCTGCAGTACTCTGAAAACCGATTTCTTTTGTTGTTTCGCTATCGATCCAACGAGCAAGTCTCTTGCCCAATAGTAAGTAACCTTTTACACGTTAGTTACTTGTATTTTGCGTCTACAAGCATGTCATGTTGATTGGCTTATGGTAGGGCTCCCGGACTCGCTCCCACGTTGTCTAAGGTCTGACGGAGAGGTCAAAAGAGCTGAACTGTGGCAGCACCTGAAAAGGCAAAGCCTTCTAATCAGTAGGTTGTTACTATTGGCATGTGTCCATTGTAACAAAATTGGTAGTCGTTATAGTTAAAGACTTGACGACGCCTGAACGTAAATAAGATAGATAAACTCTTTGTTGCACTTAAATTACAAAGAAAAATAACAATAGTATAATAAATAAATATTGGCGGACACTTCACACACAACACCATCTGACCCCAAACTAAGTAAAGCTTGTACTATGGCGGCCAGATAGCTGATATAATACTAGTATCTCTATTCGTAAATACATAATTATTATACATAGAAACACCCAGAAAGATAATATAATACAGAAAATCTAACAATAAAGTTAATTGGCGACCTTATTGCTAAGAGCGATTTCTTCCAGGCAATCGTAGGATGGTGAAGAATGAATAACGAAAGACAATAAGTACAATAAGGAGAAACTTAGATACTTCCGAATGATAATATGGTGAAATAAATTGTAGTTCTACTGATATTAAAAATTCTAAAGTTTTGATGTTTGTTGCTCAATTGTGGATGAACAGACCAGATTATAATTTAGACCACAGACATACTATGGTCTGGAGTATTACATAAGTTACTTTTCATCTCGGAAAAATAACAGGAACGGGAACACAGTTGTGTAACTATGATGGCCATGGCCATGCGGGCCCATGGGGCGACGCATAATTATAAATACGAAATGCGTTATTATAAATACGACAGTTTTGCGTTTTGTGTTTGGTTTTGTATGTTTGTTGCTCATTCAGGTCGGAACGGTATTTTTATGTTAATAACAATAATGAATAAATTGTGTTGAAATTTTAAACATAGATTATGGTCTGGAAAAGATGATAATTTGTAGACTACTTTTTATTACAAATATATTACTTTATTTTTATATTTCCGAAACGAGAACAGCGCAGGTTATACCGATTGACAAACATATTAAAAAAAATAACAAATAGAGAACGTCCGCCTTATTAGAAGTCGGTTAAAAATAATTATGAAGTTTCTTGCTCGTGTAAACATTCAATAAATATTCAAGACTTAGCGGTAAAAGTGGCAGATATTACACTACATATTAGTTCGAGGAGACACAAGAAAGACCCATAAAACTATACGAGCCGTGTGAACAGTGACTAAACAGGCAAGTCTGCAGTCGAGTTACTGGATTGGTGTTACGTAACGTTTACATCCTACGATGCTGGCACTAAACTTTGGAAGGGGAGTCTATACTTTTGCGTGAAGTTCGTATCACGCGACTTATCTTTTAAAAATAATGTTAACTTTCGTATGCATTTATCTAATGCTAGCTGATATGTTAGACGTCGTAATATTATGTCTTGCCGTAAAATTGCTATCAGCGATAGTTCAAAATATAACACGTGAGATTATAACCTCACTAGCAACCCGCCCCAGCTTCGCACGGCTGCAATGCTGATACTAAATATAAGTACCTACTAATAAAATTCCGGTCCGGCGGTAAGACGTTTCGTTTTACGTAGTCACATAAGTCACAATTTTTTGTGATAGATACTTTTTTGGCGCGACGGACGCACGCAATGTGTTGATTGATGGAACAAAACGTGCTTCACACCAAAGATGGCGACAGCGATTTGTTTGTCAGTGCCATCAAAATTTAACGAAATTCTCCATAATCCGAATTTTGTGGGAAAATGTTGTAGACTCAAAATCAATATTTTTTTTTGTTTTGTTATTCATATAAGGTTTTGATCAAGTCTACCGTACCCCTTGACGAAATCTATACTAATATTATAAAGCTGAAGAGTTTGTTTGTTTGTTTGTTTGAACGCTAGGATCTCGAGAAGTACTGGTCCGCAGTAAAGCAAGGCTGTGCAAAGCTGTGTAGCTAAGCGGAGTAAGAAGCAAAGCAAGGCTGTGCAACGCTGTGTAGCTAAGCGGAGTAAGAAGGAAAGCAAGGCTGTGCAACGCTGTGTAGCTAAGCGGAGCAAGATGCAAAGCAAGGCTGTGCAAAGCTGTGTAGCTAAGCGGAGTAAGAAGCAAAGCAAGACTGTGCAACGCTGTGTAGCTAAGCGGAGCAAGATGCAAAGCAAGGCTGTGCAAAGCTGTGTAGCTAAGCGGAGTAAGAAGCAAAGCAAGGCTGTGCAACGCTGTGTAGCTGAGCATCATGTCACATCACGGATTCGTGGAGACTGTAGACAGAGATAGGGATACACACATGTGAGACGTGGGCGCACCTCGTACGGTGCATTGAAATTCTTTAACCACATTTTAAAGCTAAAATTACAGTGTAGTGTTCTGAAGTTTCTTTACGACTACCTACTTGATGGATTTAATTTACAAGTGTTTTATAGTGCTTCCAGACCGCAGTGGCTGTTAAAGGTCATTTGCACCATTTAATTCAGAATACGCAGGACAGATAATTCAGACGTAAATCCATTTATATAAAAAAAATTGCAGTCACAGGGACTACTGCAAAAAATTTTTTTACTCTTACTAACAAAAAAACATTTATTATCTCCAAGCAAACAAAAAATGTCTTTATTTTTTTTTTAATTAAACTCATACAATTTTAGTTTGAAAACTAACGTGGTTATTACACATTTTAATTAAATACACGGGGAACTCACGTTTGATACAGTCAGTCCAGTCAGACTCAAGTTTCGATCGCGTCCGGCGATCTTTTTCAAGGAGAGTGCGCGCGCGGTTTGCAGCTCGTTTAGCACTGAAAAAGATCGCCGGACGCGATCGAAACTTGAGTCGGGCTGGACTGACTATATCAAACACGGGTTACCCGTGTTTTTATTTAAAATAAACTCAGTCACTTCGCTATATTTCATGATAACCACGTTGTCCTGAAAAATGTAAGTTTTTTTTAACTTTTGTGCACATTTCAAAAACCTCCTCACACCGATTTCTATAAAACGTATATAGAAGGTACCTCTGAAATATTTTCTACCAAATAATAAAAACATCAAAAAATTGTGGAGCTATCGCGTAACATACATAATATGAATATTATGCAAAATATACAATCGATTTTTAAGTAAGTTAATAATAAACAGTGGATACCCAAAAAAAGGGGAAAATAGGCTATGATACGACAAAGGATGGTAGAATTTTTTTAAAATTAACTGTTACTAATACTATAATTTGATGAGCTCACAAAGGTCGCTGAAACCGCTGGTTGCAGGTTGCGCAGGACCGTTCGTTGTGGAAATCTAGGTGATGTGTGTAGGAAATAGGGTTTTTAACATTTTTCACGTGATAACTACTTACATGAATAAAAAATAAAATACTTTTCATCCCACGACCTCGGAGAGAGTATTTTTGCCTGTGCAAAAGACGTTTTTACCCTCTAGAGAGTAGGTAAAATAAATTTGAATTTAGAATATCGTGTACGATAAGTTTTTGAATTGAAAACATCATTAGTTATTCCACTTTCAGAGGAAAATCAAAGAAATTTTACACTTTAATCTAAAAGAATAACCCTGTTGTGCTTACTGTAAATACTATTATGAGTTTTTTTTATATTATTTGTTTATACATTAATTGTTTCACAATGTTAATTTACTTATCTGTTGTGTTATAATATTCTATGTTTATATCTTATTTATCTACTGTTTTAACGCATGTTAGTTTTTAGTTTTAAGTTCAGATCTGTTGGCCTAATTTTCTTTATGTATTATCACTAATGTAATGTTATTATTATCAAACCATTGAATTTAAATAATTGCTGTTTCTAGGCCCACATAGTTTGAAATGTAATACAGTTCTGTACAGTATACTCTTATGTTATAGTTTATATTTATTACATTCTGTTTTGTGTGCTCATTGAATTAATAAATAAATAAATTAAACCTATTTACTTCGACCTCCTTGTTGTTGTCCTTGTTGAACTGTTAAAACTCAGATTCGGAACCTCCTTGGTGTTCTTTTTTTTTAATTTGTTTATGCGCGCATTTGTTTTCACTTACAGAGAAATCAATTCTCCATATTTTTGTTATATTGTTGTCGTTAAAACGTTAGGTTAAAACAGGAAACTTAAAAAAAGTTAAAAAAACTAAAATTAATTATTCTAACGACAAAAAAGTTTAATTCACGGCAATAGAGACTGAAATTGTTAATAATGCGCAAAGCATTTAGTCATTTCCTCGCTAGGGTGGGATGAAAACTTGCGTGTTGCAAAGATTTTTCACCTTGTGCTCTATTCATTCCCTCGCGAACACTCGGGATTCTAATTTTTGAATCACTTTGCTTGCTCGGTCATCAAAATTAAGGACGCAGTTAAAAAACAACTTTGCACTTTTGTTTTTTTTTTGTCATGTTATGATTGTCTATTTTTGTAAGTAAAACTAAACAGAACACAATCATCTTTTTTTTAAATAGAAAGTGACGAGACGAGCAGGACATGTGCCTGATGGTAAGCAACATGCCTGCCACATAACAGCACAGTGACACGCAGCTATTGGAAGATGAAGAATCCATGATTTGGAACCTAGCACTGCACTGCGCTCGTCACCCAGAAATCTAAGATGTTATATCTCTAAGCCCTGTAATATCTCTGGAAACATTGCCCTTCAAACCGGAACACAGTAATGTTTGCACATTGCTGCTTGGTAGAATAACTGGCAAAGGTGTAGTACTTCCCAGGCGGACTCTGCCAAGAGTCCTACCACTACAAAACGCTGTAACGCTGTTAACGCACATGTTACCTGCAGTACTCTGAAAACCGATTTCTTTTGTTGTTTCGCTATCGATCCAACGAGCAAGTCTCTTGCCCAATAGTAAGTAACCTTTTACACGTTAGTTACTTGTATTTTGCGTCTACAAGCATGTCATGTTGATTGGCTTATGGTAGGGCTCCCGGACTCGCTCCCACGTTGTCTAAGGTCTGACGGAGAGGTCAAAAGAGCTGAACTGTGGCAGCACCTGAAAAGGCAAAGCCTTCTAATCAGTAGGTTGTTACTATTGGCATGTGTCCATTGTAACAAAATTGGTAGTCGTTATAGTTAAAGACTTGACGACGCCTGAACGTAAATAAGATAGATAAACTCTTTGTTGCACTTAAATTACAAAGAAAAATAACAATAGTATAATAAATAAATATTGGCGGACACTTCACACAACACCATCTGACCCCAAACTAAGTAAAGCTTGTACTATGGCGGCCAGATAGCTGATATAATACTAGTATCTCTATTCGTAAATACATAATTATTATACATAGAAACACCCAGAAAGATAATATAATACAGAAAAATCTAACAATAAAGTTAATTGGCGACCTTATTGCTAAGAGCGATTTCTTCCAGGCAATCGTAGGATGGTGAAGAATGAATAACGAAAGACAATAAGTACAATAAGGAGAAACTTAGATACTTCCGAATGATAATATGGTGAAATAAATTGTAGTTCTACTGATATTAAAAATTCTAAAGTTTTGATGTTTGTTGCTCAATTGTGGATGAACAGACCAGATTATAATTTAGACCACAGACATACTATGGTCTGAGTATTACATAAGTTACTTTTCATCTCGGAAAATAACAGGAACGGGAACACAGTTGTGTAACTATGATGGCCATGGCCATGCAGGCCCATGGGGCGACGCATAATTATAAATACGAAATGCGTTATTATAAATACGACAGTTTTGCGTTTTGTGTTTGGTTTTGTATGTTTGTTGCTCATTCAGGTCGGAACGGTATTTTTATGTTAATAACAATAATGAATAAATTGTGTTGAAATTTTAAACATAGATTATGGTCTGGAAAAGATGATAATTTGTAGACTACTTTTTTATTACAAATATATTACTTTATTTTTATATTTCCGAAACGAGAACAGCGCAGGTTATACCGATTGACAAACATATTAAAAAAAATAACAAATAGAGAACGTCCGCCTTATTAGAAGTCGGTTAAAAATAATTATGAAGTTTCTTGCTCGTGTAAACATTCAATAAATATTCAAGACTTAGCGGTAAAAGTGGCAGATATTACACTACATATTAGTTCGAGGAGACACAAGAAAGACCCATAAAACTATACGAGCCGTGTGAACAGTGACTAAACAGGCAAGTCTGCAGTCGAGTTACTGGATTGGTGTTACGTAACGTTTACATCCTACGATGCTGGCACTAAACTTTGGAAGGGGAGTCTATACTTTTGCGTGAAGTTCGTATCACGCGACTTATCTTTTAAAAATAATGTTAACTTTCGTATGCATTTATCTAATGCTAGCTGATATGTTAGACGTCGTAATATTATGTCTCGCCGTAAAATTGCTATCAGCGATAGTTCAAAATATAACACGTGAGATTATAACCTCACTAGCAACCCGCCCCGGCTTCCCACGGGTGCAATGCTGATACTAAATATAAGTACCTACTAATAAAATTCCGGTCCGGCGGCAAGACGTTTCGTTTTACGTAGTCACATAAGTCACAGTTTTTTGTGATAGATACTTTTTTGGCGCGACGGACGCACGTAATGTGTTGATTGATGGAACGAAACGTGCTTCACACCAAAGATGGCGGCAGCGGTTTGTTTGTCAATGCCATCAGAATTTAACGAAATTCTCCATAATCCGAATTTTTGGGAAAATGTTGTCGACTCAAAATCAATATTTTTTTGTTTTGTTATTCATAAAGGTTTCGATCAATTATACCGTACCCTTGATGAAATTATTAATATAGATGGACAGTTGGGTTAGGTTAGTTTATAATCTTAATCCGTTAGATTATTATCTAATGACTTATAAAACTTAAAAGGTGTTGACTTATAAAAATGGTTTGTTTCAGGTAAAATAAAATAACTAAGCCGAGCTAAACGAGTAACGTGACGGTAAGACACAGCTGCCTACGGATACTCGTATCTGCAAGGAGTACGTAGTGCGTGGTTTCCGAATATCCGTGGTTTTCAAACAAGCCTTAAAACAGACTTCGTTTGAAACAACACAAGTTCAATTTTTAACCGACATCAAAAAAGGAGGAGGTTTTCAAATCGGTTGTAAGTTCTTTTGCATACTCGATAGTTCCGTCAATCGTGAACTAATTTTGATGGTTTTTTTTTGTTTCGTAGATAATAGCTCAAATGTAGTCCCATATACGTTTTATTAGAATCGGTGTGGTGGTTTTTGAAATATGAACAATAAACTAAAATTTACTTTCATATACCTCGATGACTTAGTGATTGATGGTTTCTTATGAATTGGGTCGAGTATTTAAATTTAATATAAACCTAAAGTCGGTTTTAATTTTTTTCGGAAAAAATAAATTATGGCGGGAAATTGTTAGATAGTAAGCTGGTTTTTGGTTTTAGTAAACTGTAAATGGAGGTGGTTCAGAATTCGGCTATGTGTTTGGACGTGACAACGTCTAATAAATCGATGAACGCCGGCTGCATGAACGAAAAAGTTTCCCGTTATGTCCCGTTACGCTTATTGCACGCTTGCGCCGCATCTATCGATATTTTGTTACGACGTTGTCACGTTGGACGATAGTTTAACAAACTTTACAGACAACTAATTTTTTTTTTTGATTTTCTTTGTATCTATGATAGAGTCGTAGCTATTTTTTTTCAACGTCCCCATATCCTGCGTTACAGAATACATAACAAGACTTACATGCGTACATCTGAATATACAACAACACGCCCCGTTAGCACTTACATTGATAAAAACTTGACAATTCGAGTTTGTGAGTGAACAAGTAAATTTAATTTAAGTAACATAAAACAAACTGTATGGCTGAGTGATAGGGTGCGGTTCCACTGAGGCGGAGCGCGGAGCGGAGCAGAGCGGAGACGAATCGTACCACGATTCACCATTGACAGGGCCCGAAATCCAGATATTATATATACTTGGGTTTCAAGCTATGTGACTGATGAATCGCAGCACATCTCGTCTCTGCTCTGCTCCGCTGCGCCTCAGTGAAACCGCACCCTAAGTATGTGTCGGACGAAGCTGTGTGATAGGTTTTGACATTGTGTAGTGTTGCGTAGCGCGATTGTGTGATTGCTAAGATAGCGGTGCAACGCTGTGTAGCTAAGCGAAGCAAGATGCAAAGCAAGGCTGAACAACGCTGTTAAGCTAAGCGAAGCATGATGCAAATCAAGGCTGAGCAACGCTGTTTAGCTAAGCAAAGCAAGATGCAAACCAAGGCTCTGCAACGCTGTGTAGCTAAGCGGAGCGAGATGCAAATCAAGGCTGTGCAACGCTGTATAGCTAAGCGAGGTGAGATGCAAAGCAAGGCTGTGCATCGCTGTGTAGCTAAGCGGAGCCAGATAGAAAGCAAGGCTGTGCAACGCTGTGTAGCTAAGCGGAGCAAGATGCAAAGCAAGGCTGTGCAAAGCTGTGTAGCTAAGCGGAGCCAGATTCTAAGCAAGGTTGTGCAACGCTGTGTCGCTAAGCGGAGTAAGAAGGAAAGCAAGGCTGTGCAACGCTGTGTAGCTAAGCGGAGTAAGAAGCAAAGCAAGGCTGTGCAACGCTGTGTAGCTGAGCATCATGTCACATCACGAATTCGTGGAGACTGTAGACAGAGATAGGGATACACTCAAGTGAGACGTGGGCGCACCTCGTACGGTGTATTAAAATTCTTTAACCACATTTTAAAGCTAAAATTACAGTGTAGTGTTCTGAAGTTTTTTTACGACTACCTACTTGATGGATTAATAGTACCTGGGTGACCGAGCTTTGCTCGGTTCTTAGATACAGACTGATTTTCTCAAAAAAAAAAAAATTACTTGAAAAATAAAGGTTGGATCCGAACCCGGACCTACCATATTATAACCGCCCATCTTCCCGACTAAGCTATCTGTCGCGCGGCGTCGGGAAATTTACCGTCGCATGCTAATCTTTATATAACAGTTTTTCATTTACTAAAAACGCGCATAAAACGGCGTTTTTTTTAAATAAAAGCTCTGTTCCGCTGCGCCTCAGTGAAACCGCACCCTAAGTATGTGTGGGACGAAGCTGTGTGATAGGTTTTGACATTGTGTAGTGTTGCGTAGCACGATTGTGTGATTGCTAAGATAGCGGTGCAACGCTGTGTAGCTAAGCGAAGCAAGATGCAAAGCAAGGCTGAACAACGCTGTTTAGCTAAGCGAAGCATGATGCAAATCAAGGCTGAGCAACGCTGTTTAGCTAAGCAAAGCAAGATGCAAACCAAGGCTCTGCAACACTGTGTAGCTAAGCGGAGCGAGATGCAAATCAAGGCTGTGCAACGCTGTATAGCTAAGCGGGGTGAGATGCAAAGCAAGGCTGTGCATCGCTGTGTAGCTAAGCGGAGCCAGATAGAAAGCTAGGCTGTGCAACGCTGTGTAGCTAAGCGGAGCAAGATGCAAAGCAAGGCTGTGCAAAGCTGTGTAGCTAAGCGGAGCAAGAAGGAAAGCAAGGCTGTGCAACGCTGTGTCGCTAAGCGGAGTAAGAAGGAAAGCAAGGCTGTGCAGCACTGTGTAGCTAAGCGGAGTAAGAAGCAAAGCAAGGCTGTGCAACGCTATGTAGCTGAGCATCATGTCACATCACGGATTCGTGGAGACTGTAGACAGAGATAGGGATACACTCAAGTGAGACGTGGGCGCACCTCGTACGGTGTATTGAAATTCTTTAACCACATTTTAAAGCTAAAATTACAGTGTAGTGTTCTGAAGTTTCTTTACGACTACCTACTTGATGGATTTAATTTACAAGTGTTTTATAGTGCTTCCAGACCGCAGTCAAGTGGTTGTTAAAGGTCATTTGCACCATTTAATTCAGAATACGCAGGACAGATAATTCAGACGTAAATCCATTTATATAAAAAAAATTGCAGTCACAGGGACTACTGCAAAAAAATTTTTTACTCTTACTAACAAAAAAACATTTATTATCTCCAAGCAAACAAAAAATGTCTTTATTTTTTTTAAAATTAAACTCATACAATTTTAGTTTGAAAACTAACGTGGTTATTACACATTTTAATTAAAATTATGCTGGACGACAAGATCCTAGAGATGGCCAAGATTATCGAAGGGGAACTCAAGTGTCACAGCGGGTTGGGAAAATTGGGAGGTACCGAGAATACAATGGGTCAATGGAGTTCCAGGATGTGGAAAGACAACATGGGTGATTAGGCACTTCGACGTGGACAAGGACGCTATCATCACCACAACAACTGAGGCAGCAAAAGATCTAAGAGAAAAGCTATCGCACCGTATCGAAAACCTGGTCAAAACCAGGGTGCGAACCATGGCTTCTGCTCTGGTAAATGGTTTCGGAAAAGAGAGTTTCAGTCGCCTCATGGTGGATGAAGCCCTCATGAACCATTTTGGAGCCATTGTAATGGTCTCATGGCTGTCTGGTGTTGGCGAAATTGTCCTCATCGGAGATGTCAATCAATTGCCTTATATCGATAGGGAAAATCTCTTCGAAATGAGGTATCACCGCCCGAACCTGGTAGCAAAGATCAGCCAGGAGTTGCTCTGCACACATCGAAACCCAATGGACGTCGCATATGCGCTGAGGAAATATACTCCGGTATGTACTCCTCGGTGCCCCGTGTAAAGTCCCTAGAGCAGAGAAGGTATAAGGGAGCGCAAATACCCAACACCCAACCAAACACCCTCTTTTAGTTCACACTCAAGAGGAG
Organism: Ectropis grisescens; assembly: GCA_017562165.1. Taxonomy (NCBI): domain Eukaryota; kingdom Metazoa; phylum Arthropoda; class Insecta; order Lepidoptera; family Geometridae; genus Ectropis; species Ectropis grisescens. The sequence goes on from CM029797.1 coordinate 6,282,678, forward strand.
AAGGACACCCTGATAAACCAGGGTTATGGGTCAGGCACCGGGTCACGCATCCTTACCATCCATGAAGCTCAGGGACTGACATACGAGTCGGTAATCGTAATCAAAACTAAGGCAAACATGAAGCTGCACGAGCGTGCCCCATGCGGTCGTCGCAATCTCACGGCACACAAGGGACTTCACGTACTACGCTGACGACACCGACGACGCCATCGGTCGGTTCGTCCGGCGAGCGTTGGCTGCAACACTGAAGACCATCCGAGAGTTCAATTTGCAGATGGCCATCAAAGACAGAAATGCAGTCGTGGTGGAGGCGCTGAGCCGGGAGGAGGCGGCATAGAAAATAAAATAGGCCTAGAATTAGAATGAAAATGTTCCCTACTCCCCCCTATTTCCTTTTCTTCCTAATCCAAGATTCATGTTAAATAAAAGAAAACAAATGACAAAGGTCACGGACCCCGGAGTCTGTGGAGTTGCTAAATTTAATAAAAAAAAAAAAAAAACACATTTTAATTAAATACACGGGGAACTCACGTTTGATACAGTCAGTCCAGTCAGACTCAAGTTTCGATCGCGTCCGGCGATCTATTTCAAGGAGAGTGCGCGCGCGGTTTGCAGCTCGTTTAGCACTGAAAAAGATCGTTGGACGCGATCGAAACTTGAGCCGGGCTGGACTGACTATATCGAACGTGGGTTACCCGTGTTCTTATCTATACTTATAATAAAACTGTAACGGGTCGAATTCTGTACATTGAAGATATTTTGAAAATTTTTTTTTTTGGGGCACTCTATTTTCGATACTGATGGCGAATCTGCATTTTTTTTCTTTCATGTCTGTCTGTCTGTCTGTCTGTCTGTCTGTCTGTCTGTCTGTCTTTCTGTATAGAGATCACGCATCACGCCGAAACTACTGATTCAATTCAGCTGAAACTTGGCATGATTTTAGTTTATACTAAGGAGATTGCTGTAGGCTACTTTTGATCCCCAAATTCTGATCGGTTTTCTTGCGGGAGGGGGTGAAAGTCAGAATGTGTATTTGGTTGTAACTCATGTTTGCGTTGTTTGATTTCATTAATTCTTTTTTTATTAGAAAGACCATATTTTTAATACTGTCCCGTCAAAATTTGAACATTATCGGTCTGGTGGTTCGGAAATTACACAAACATTAAATAATAACGACACGCGCGGCGCGTTCGGTGCATACTAACTTCTAAGTATTCTGTGTCTCACAGACGATCCACAGAATATCTAGATTCTAGATTCAAGAACGTGACCACGTGATCGCGTCACGTCGTCTTGAATGAAAGAATAATTATCAAAAATATATTTTTGTGTGGAAAAACAAACATCATTCGGTTATAACCAACTTCAAACAGGGAGGATTTTCTCAATCGGGTTGCATGTTTTTTTTATTTGGTTTGATTTTACGCGATAACTCCTCTAATTGTGAATTGATTTTGATAATTCCTTTTTGTTTGGTAGAAAATACTTCAGAGGACTTCAGAGACTTTCATATATCGAAAACAGGGAGGTAGTTTTTCAAATATCAACAAAAAACTAAAATCAGCTTAGATATATCTGTAGGTACAGAATTAAATTACCTGTCATTGAAGTAGATTTTTGTTCTTTAGAAGAAAACATATTAGCATAATAAATAGCCATTTAATACCCATTAAGTGTTCCCACTGCTGGGCGTCGGGGCCTTCTCTCGCAAGGAGAGAGTCAAGGCTATAATCCACCACGCTGGCCCAGTGTCGGTTGGCGGATGACATATGACTTAGAACTTAGTTTCTAGGGACATTTCGGTTTCCTCGCGATGTTTTCCTTCACCGTTTCAATTACCGGCATTACGAATGACTCTGAAAAGATAGTGATGCACGTGGTTTTGAACCCTAGGTCTCCGGATCGTTCTCCTGACTAGGTCAGCTGTAACTTACTAGACCAGCCGTAACTTATTAGAAAACGTATTATTTCAATCCAAGTTTGAAATTTTAAGGTAGTGTTTAACAAACTTCGGTGACCGAAGCAGACCGTTGTTAGGGTTCCGTACCAAAAGGGTAAAAACGGAACCCTATTACTGAGACTTCGCTGTCCGTCCGTCCGTCCGTCTGCTACCAGGATGTATCTCAAGAACGGTGTTAGCTAGACAGTTCAAATTTTCACAGATGATGTATTTCTATTGCCGGTTTAACAAAAAATACTAAAAATAAAATAAATATTTATTTAAGAGGGCTCCCATACAACGTCATATTTTTTACCGTTTCTTGCTCGATACTAATAACTAGATAATAACGTGCCTGTCACTGACGCTTTAACTATTCACATAATATTTAGTTTTATGTTCTCTTTAAATGTAATTAATTAAAATAAATTATGAAGCGGGCTCCCATACAATTAAAGCCGTTTATTTGCTAATGGTTCGGAACCCTTCGCGCGAGTCCCACTTGCACTTGACCGGTTTAATTTTTCAAAAATTTTGTAAAATCCTATCCTACCAATATTATAGAAATATGCCAATGTTTAAATTTTGCTGCTCAATTACGTTGGAACGGCTGAATGTATTGAGTTACAATTTGAAACACATTATATCTTGGCTAAGCTTAAGTAGCAATGCTTAGCCTATGTGTTCTTCAAACTATAATCTAATTGTATTGCAAATTTCAACCCGATCACTAAATACGTTCCGCCATGCTTAAGTAACAAACATCCAAACATTGACATTCATAATATTTACAGGACAACGTGGGAACGGCTGAACACATTCGGAAGGAATTCGAAACACACGTACTTAGTTTGTACTCAAAAATAGCAAATCGGTTACTTATAGGTTACTGTGACGTCAGAAATACTAAGCAAATTTGGTAGAAAAATGAAACAGTTGAATAGCTTATAGTTTGAAATACCACATAGACTACTTATCAACCCGAATAGAAGCATTTGCCCTAAGGAGGTATGTAATCTGTGGCCCTAAGGAAACAAATATTAACGTTAAAACGACAAAACGTATTGGTTTGACTTACGAAATGCAGATAGTTTAGAGTCTAAAATTTCACATGGGGTAATAAGTCTATATTTTAATTTAACTCCATATTATATTAAATATATGCACCCGTTTTGTCGTAGATAATACAGGTTCTTTGGATGCACAATCAAAATAACAAGCAACGTTATATTCTCATTAGATGGCGCTAATGTCAGTTTAAATCTCAAACACTAAACCCCATTTAAATCAATGTTTTGCTATTGTGGTATGTATTTTTTCTTTCATCACTAGGTGGCGTTACTGGTATTCCTAATTGTACTAATGAGTTTTTGCTGCTAGAATGATTTTTATGCCGAATTTGGATTCTTTCGTTCTTTGATTCCTTTTCTGTGTTACAATTAAATTTATACATTAACATTTCACTTAGATTTTGCTTTGATTTATAGGTTCAACTTGCTTGCGTAAGATTAAAACTCAAATAAATTAATCATTTTGAAGGCTTCATTCAAAATTTTACGCGGGCGAAGTCGCAGGTAACAGCTAGAGAAAAAGAGATAAGTAGTTATAAGATCATGCACAACAGCTTTTCATAATGTATCCTATAAAAATCCTACAAACTTAACAATTGCGGTTGTGTTCGTTACTACGAAACCTACTTATTAAAGTATGTTAGATTTTAAAAGAAGAATTTTTGTGAAAAAACAAGTTCACTTGGGTTTTCAATAGCTACTTATCCAAATTTAGTTAATTTTGACGTACTTTCAACTAATGTATAAGTCCGTAACATCTGCTTACGCGAACGAAGTAGCGGGTTCAGCTAGTTTAAAATAAACTTAGTCACTTCGCTAAATTTCATGAGAGAGGTATAAATAACCACGTTGTCCTGAAAAATGTAAGTTTTTTTAACTTTTGTACACATTTCAAAAACCTCCTCACACCGATTTTTATAAAACGTATATAGAAGGTACCTCTGAAATATTTTCTACCAAATAATAAAAACATCAAAAAATTGTGGAGCTAACATAACAACGCGTAACATACATAATATGAATATTATGCAAAATATACAATCGATTTTTAAGTAAGTTAATAATAAACAGTGGATACCCAAAAAAAGAGGAAAATAGGCTATGATACGTCAAAGGATGGTAGATTTTTTTTTAAATTAACTATTACTAATACTATAATTTGATGAGCTCACAAAGGTCGCTGGAAACCGCTGGTTGCAGGTTGCGCAGGACCGTTCGTTGTGGAAATCTAGGGTGAGGTCTATGTTCACCTCTTCCCTCTCCTCTTCCGGCTTATGATGATGATGATTAATACTATAATTTAAAGGTGATATCGTTTGCTATGACGAACGCTACGTTGGTGAAAACAACCTTTATAGTGCCGTTATACGTATGTAAGAGTATTATAAGAAACTGTGGTGTGGTTGCGCCATAAAACAACATTTTGCAACATGACTTTAAATGCCTTTTCGTAAATTGTATTAACATTGTATTCTCAAACAATATTAGCTCTAAGCTATCACGGCTGGATTCATGCCTTTACATAATCTACTATCCGCACCATATTCTCAATTTGTTTTTTGTTTTATCATATTTTGGCTATTTATGGTTGCCTGGAAGAAATCGTTAGAAGCGATAAATAAGGCCGGCATTTGTGGTACTAGTTATAAGTTATTTTCTGTGCTGTTGTTTTTTCACTGTAAACGTCTTCTGGTGAGCATAACTATCTATTTATGTCTGTCTGTCCGTCTGTCTTAGCTGCCCTGGTGGCTTAGTTGGTAGTAAGTCTGCCTGATAAGCCGTGGGTCGTAGGTTACATGTATTCATCACACAAATATTTGTACTTTGCCTGTGTGTTTTCTATGTATAATAACTACCTACGCATTTAAAATATGGAAATTAATTTATTACTATGGTCTATATATATTTTGAAAACATTGCCCTGCAAACCAGTACATTAATGTGTGTACTATTCTGCTTAGCGTAACCAGCCCACTCAATGATACCAGTGTAAAGGCCATAACCACTAAGCTTGCCCAGTGCCAGTTGGTAGATAATGCATGATCCTGAAATATTCTAGGTAACATGCACCTAGATATTATCTAGATATTAGCTTTGCCTACAATATTTTCCTTCATCGTTTTCAGTTACCAGTATTACGCATATGACTTCCAAAAAACAGTAGTGCGCGTGGGATTTGAACCCGGGGTCTCCGGATCGGCAGGCGCCGTTCTCCCGACTAGACCAGCCGTGACAGGTTGGCCGTAGAATAATAGAATAAATAGCAAAGGTGTGGTACTTCCACAGGCGGCCTCTGCAAAGAGTTCTACCTCTAATAAAATGCTCGGTTTTATGCCTTTATGATCTGTTTCTTCTGTAACTTATTGTAAATTATTTGTTACTAAAAACCACGTAATAAAATTGTATCTAAAATAGCCTATGAAAAGCCTTAAACAAGATCACTATCGCCAATACAGCTAGATCCCCTTCATTAAGCAAATACTCTTTATACTTGTATCGCTTGTAATCAAACCGGGGCTCTTTATTTAATGGTTAGGGTTAATCTAGTATGGATAATCTTTATTAAGGTATATGCCACAGATGAGGGGCGTAGATGACGCAACCGCCTCGGAGTGAGTTTCAATAAGTGTCAAGCTTCCTTGTCGCGTAGCATCACAAATGGTTATTATAATGTTCCAACTGGTAAAACTTTCCCTCACAAAAAAATCAAAATCTACGCAAATACAATGTGAAATTTTATCAAAAGATATTTTTCATGAAATGTTTGGGTTTCCCGAGGTGTTTTTTCTTGCCGAAGTAATGATCTTTTAAGCATAAAATGCTCTTAATGACTAATAAATAGCTAGTTTTTAAGTGATCTTCTTTTTCCATTTGTTTCTGCATTTGTTTATCTTTTTTATCTGAGTCATAAAAAAATGATAGAAATTGAAGAATACCTGTCAATTATAATTTAACTGATGCTAGAGAATTCAATTCTGACGTCGCAAAACTTAAGATTTGAATTTCTAATTTTAAATTAACTTTAAGAGCAATTTTAAGTATCACTGCGTTTTTATTGCAGTTAATTTAACTAGGATAGCGATATTTAAATTAGTTTTAATTTTAGTTTGAATGCTTAAAACTGCTCGGCAAATTAAGATTTTTATAGTTATTTTAATGAGTTGTCTGCAAAAATAAAGAAAAAGAAAATTATATGTTAAAATTGTCTAGATATATTTTCCAACTTCACGAACGACAAATTTTAGAATTAATCAATCATCACAGAAACCATACAATACTCTGGGATGTCGACAGAAGTGAAAACGCAATATACATCATAATTATCTGTAGATATGTAGTTAAGCGTGGGCAAAAACGGCTCTCGCCTACGGCTTCGCACTTAAAGGGGCCTTGCGAAGTCTTTTAAAATACAATGCCACCAGACTATAACTTCTCCTTCAATTTAACATTAAATTCTTTAATTTAACATTAGATTTTACTAAAAATATTGCCCATTTTCGTCACTTTCCTGAACCTGAATTGATAATAAAACAGAACTTAGTAAGATATATTTATTGGATAATCAATAAATAATTGGGTAATTAGTTAATGTGTAGAGGTGTCGGCAACGATAAATATGTCGTGAGTTTAATTGATCTTTACCATCCTAAAACTTCCCAAAGTATCTAAAGAAATCACTTCAAAACTCTCCTATTTTTATAAATTGGTGGTACTTTTCATATCAAGTAGTAGTAGTAATAGAAGTAAATAGTAGTATATTTATAGCAACCGAATACGTCTAGATTCGAAAGGACACGTCACTGTCACATTGACAGTAAAAACGCCAACTTACAGAGTCTATTCTAATCCTTCTAAGTCTGCGATTCAAGTGTAATCTTCGCTTTATGTATCCTTTCAATAGTACATAAGCCTTGGAATCCGTTGATAAGGATTTATGTCAATGTAATTATGATACTATCTGTCTTATTGGAAAGGTTATTAGGGATTTTCTTTGATGTTGTCATAGATATTTCGGTTAATTTTAGTTGGAAGGTTTTGTATTGTTTTGATTTAAAATAGATCAATATCGTAGCGGTAGTTTTCGCGAAGTCCTCCCAGAGAAGTGCACCTTTGCCCGTTATTCTACCGCCAAGTAGTATTGTGCAAATATCACTATGTTCTGGTTTATAAAGCAATGTTTCCAGGGAAATTACGGGGCATAGAGATCATCTTATATCACTGGGCGATGAGTGGAGTGATGGTTAACGATTTGGATTTCATGATCTAATAGTTGCGCGATGTAGTCTTTTATAGTATAGAGTCGTATATGTAGTATTTAAATGGCACTATCCGAGCAAAGCCGGAACAGGTCGCTAGTATAAACTAAATTTGTATACTTCAGTCAGATACAATATGTGTTCACGCTAACCTTGAAAATTTCTACATTTTGTCTCTCAGGAAACAATGAAACTTTGTGTTTATATGTGTATTTCCTTTTTTCAGGATACGAATAAGGAAGAAAGACTCAAAAGTTTTACTTAGGCATAAATAATTCATATACTTGTAGGCCAAGTTTTGTTTACAGCAATACTAAGACTTTGTAGGCAGAAAGGCTACTAAGGTGAAAAGGCCGACTACGTGTATGTACCTCTAAGTATAGTACATTTAGAATAGTAGGGCCCTACGCCTACTGTGGTAGCCCGAACTCCGGTAGACAGTAGAGGCAGGGCCTGATTAACCCTTAGGCTAATTAGGCTGCAGCCTAGGCCGCGAGGTTTGGGTGCTGAGCCATGCACCATTAAGACGACGCCTTGAACTAAGAAACAGGAAAACGAGTACTTTTGATGGCATAATATGATAGCAACGAATGATATAAATCAAATTTTAAAAATATCGTAGATAAGGAGAAACCCTGTATAATTTTGTGAACCGGACAACATTTTTGAAAATAGCATAAAAAAATTATAAAAAAAAATGTTTTTTTTATTTATTTATTTATACAAAATCCACAGCCCTTAAAAAACAGATATTCATTAACTTACAAACTATCTTACGGCCAATAACGGATTTACATTATGTGAACATGCTGATACAAGATTACTGTGTAGTTTTCAAAAAATAGATTTTAACGATAAGTAATATGAGTGAAAATAAAATAAAAACAACAAACCATATAGAAACACCAAAAATACGAGCACTGCGTGCATTTATCAATCCGTGTAACATTGTGTGTGAGGGTGTGTGTGTGTGTGTGTGTGAGTGTGTGTTTTGTAAGTGCGTATCCCTTATCATGTTAAGCATGAAAGTAACTTTGCATTGCATTGTGCATATAGAAAATTACTGGAAATATTACACTATTTTGACATATTTCTTTTGAAAGATATTTTGTCACTATTAAAAATATCAATTTTGTCATTAAACTTCGTGTTGTATGTACTTTGAAGGCGATTGACTATTGAGTTCTGTGCATAGTTAGTACGAGACTGGGCGATAGAGAATAGTTTGGTATGCCTAGTGCGTTTTTTCGGCGTATGAAAACTCAATATTTTATCGGTGAGACCAGGACAATCAATATATCCATTACATAAGCCATGCAAGAAGGCCATATCAAGGTGGAGGCGTCTCTTTTCAAGGCCATCCAGCAGATGATACTTGCATGAATCCACGTAATCTAATGTATTTGTATGTGACTTATAGTTAAGATGTTTAACAAATTTGCGTTGAATTTTTCAACATCTGTGATGTAACGAGCGTAAGTTGGATTCCAAATTGTGCTACAATACTCCAAAATACTTCTTACATAGGAGTAATAGAGTAACTTAACACACTTGATGTCCGTAAATGGTTTACTGGCTCGCATAATAAAACCTAGACTTTTATAAGCTTTATTAATAATGGTTTCGATATGATCAGAATACGAGAGCTTGTTGTCCAGGAGGACTCCAAGATCCCGCACTATATTTACTTTTGATATACTGGTATCAGATATACAATAGGTGAATACAATGGGGTATTTTTTACGTGAGTATGTGATTATATGACATTTACCAATATTAATACCAGCTCGATTTTTAATGTAATAATCGCTCAAACGATTGAGATCAGCTTGTAATTTGATACAATCAGATTCGTTTTGGATTTTCATAAATATTTTCATATCATGTGCATACATTAGAAACCTAGCATGGTGAACACACTTGCCTACATCATATAAATAACCCGCATAGAGTAAAGGAGCCAAAATTGAGCCTTGTGGCACACCGGATGTTATGTTTACATAATCAGAGCAATAACCACCGATAACAACAGCCTGTGAACGTCTATATAGGTATGATTCGTGCCATCTTAGTAAATTACCTCGAATACCCAATTCAAAAGCTTTTGCAGCAAAATGATGTGATCCACGCGATCAAAAGCCTTCTCAAAATCGGTATAAACCGCATCTACTTGCGAGCCAGCATCCATATTGGTAGCCAGGTAGTTAGTGAAGGTGCCCAAGTTGGTCGCAGTCGAGCGACCTCTCATAAAACCGTGCTGTTCATCGGGTATTGACGGCGCTATTATAGAGTAAATGCGAGAATGCACTATACGTTCCATTAATTTACTAAGTACATTTAAAATTGATATAGGACGATAATTTTCTACTGCCGTTTTTAAGCCCTTTTTGTAGACCGGAACTACTTTAGCCTCTTTCCAAATTTTGGGAACAAATCCCTCTAAAAAGCATCTATTGAACAGCAAAGTAATTGGATATGCCAACGATTCAACACACTTCTTAAAAAGATCGGGGAAAGCCGTCATTTCCAGCACCTTTGTTAGCATCTAGATTAAGAATAGCCCTACGGTTTCGTTCACATTTACCTCGATAGAGGATATCACATCGCAACTAGAAGACAAACTTTCGTTGAAAGAACAATATTTTAAGTAATTACTTTTTACCGTAGAGGTACCGAAATTTTTTGAAAAAAATTATTGAAAGCAGTGCATATGTTCGAAGGAGTGTTAAATTGTACATCGCCGTACGTCATAACCTGCGGATAGTCAGTAGTATTTTCGCGTTTAGATTTTATATAAGTCCAAAAGCTTTTGGATTAGATTTTATTTCCTGTTGTGAGAACGTAATGATATTGGCATAACATTCAACTTGTAACTTCTTTTGTCTTTTTCTAAGTAATGAGAATGCTTGGTAATCGCCTGGGTTACCGTACCTTACCCAATTTGTATGTAATTTAGTCTTCTCTTTTATAAGTTTAATTAATGAAACGTTATACCAGCACGGATATACGTAGCTGCCGCCACTGCGAAACTTAGGCACAAGTTTGTTAACTACATTATTGAGTATAGAATAAAACTTGCTAACCACGTCATCCAAATCGTTGCCTGTCATGATAAAGTCCCAATCCGTCTCGTGGAAACTTTTATTGATAGCAAGATAATCAGCTTTTCTATACTGATACCTTAACGTAGAACAAGGCCTAAGGCAGGATGTTAGGAGATCAGTGGCAATCAATGTTAGCGCCGGGTGGTACGAATCCTCTTTGACCAAGGGATGTTCTGACTTTACAATTTTTAATGGAAATGTAGAAAAGCAAGGTCTAAAGTATTATTACAAATGTTGCGAAACTGATTAAATTGAGATAGTCCAGCGTACGAAAACTTTGATAAAAGGTCAGTAGCAGCCACTTGTATATCTACAGAGCCCTTTTAACGACGACAGGTTCTGTACCTGACCAATCTATACAGGGTAAATTGAAATCGCCTGTCACCAATACATTGTCGTTGGGGCACTGATTCATGATAGTCGCGACCGTGTTCGTCAGTAACTGTATGCGCAAAGGTATTAGAGAATTAGGCGGTATGTAGGTGACAGCTATATGAGTGTCGTTTGATAAACCAAGGCTATCAGCTGGAATCGTAACCCACACGCACTCAAGATCGTCACATTTCCACTCTGGTCTTAAGCGGGCTTGCAATTCTGAGCGACATAGTATCATGACACCTCCACCAAGAGAACCTCTATCGTCGCGGAATACTCTAAACCGGCCATCGCACAATTCAGCATCGAAAACCCCATCATAAAGCCAAGTCTCAGTCACCAATATAACATCAGAATCAGATAGTAAAAGATTACTGTAAAATGTATTAGTTTTAGTTCGTAAGCCCCTGACGTTTTGGTAAAATAATTTAATTTTTTCAATGTGTTATCCATTATGTAGGATTTGCAAAGTCATAACAAGATAGATTTTAACGATTAATAATGCATACATTTGCACAGGTTCATAGTACATGCAAGGTAAAACGCAGAGTGTTAGTACTTGTGACAATAAAAGTGTTTGTAAGTCGGAGAAAGTAGTGTGTAGCAAAGGGATGTGTGTGAATGGTGTGAAAGTATTGTGTACGGTATTGAATGTATATGTAATCACTACGATACTAGAATAAAATGTAAACAACACGGCTAAAAAATTTAACAATATAAACAAACTTTCCACCAAAAAAGTTCAAATGCTTGGAATTATCAGCGACAATACCCTACTTTTACACATTACGAGTAATTAAATAAAAACTCAGTCAAAAAATAAAAATTGCTTTCAACATCATACGCTGCGGCAGGCGATTATCAACTTTTAACAGATTCGCTAAGATCTAAAATAAATGCGGTGCGGACAGGTTTCGCCGCGCGCCGTCCGTAGCGCCACGTACGATAGACCAGCCACGCCGTCCGCCGCTGGTACGGCCGGTCAGGTTTATCAATGCGTCACCCTACACTTCGTAGTTCAACTAGAGGCAACTAAACCTAGACAAAATACTAATAGGTACTAGATGCTTTGTGAAATAATAAATCTTGACTCCCATGTTGCTAGATCCTGATTTCAAGACACCTAGCTAGGGCGCGTCCTTGTAATTAGCCTAGGGCCGTCAAAAGTCTTAATTAGTTGCTGAGTAGAGACTATTTGAGGTTCATATAAGTAGCTCACTAATTGTTCCCACTGCTGGGACTCGGGGCCTTCTCTCAAAAGGAGAGAGTCATGCTCATAATCCACAACAATGGCAAAGCGCGGGGTGGTAGATGACATAGGAATAATTCTAGTGTGTCGGTTTCTTCACGATGTTTTCCTTCACCGTTCTTAAGCTAGGGGGTTTTCCAACATGACTTCTAAAAGACAGTGGAGCTCGTGGGATTTGAACCAGGGGCTCAGGATTAGCAGTAACCAATCTCCTGATTAGACCAACCGTAACTTTTTATGGGTTTCTTTAAAAACATAGAGTGAATAAATAAGTTGTGGTCTCTTTTAGCACTAATACTTACCAGTAACTTAGAACGTGCTTACCTTAAATAGTTTCTAAAGACAAAGGTTTAACTCCAATTTTGTCTAGGCAGTAGAATGCGTTGTATGTGTGGGTTTTCCTCGATGAATACAACACCAAGACGGTGTATCCTCACGCGAATGAACCGGTTTCTACTAGGTAAGCAAAATACTAACAAATATTGATACATACAAACATTTGCATTTATAATAATTAGTAGCACATGATTAAACACTTTTGCTCTTAAACTAACACTGTAACGCGAGGTGAAGAGGTGATCTTAAAAATTTCAGTCCGGTTTTGTACAAATTAAATAATATTAGAGTGTCATAGTCGGCGCTGTCTCTGCAGTTCGGAAAAAAGCAGGTCACAATAACTTTATAGCTCGATATTTAAGATATAATGTATCAAAGTTACGTAATCTAAATCTGAACCAACCAATTCTGAATCCCCGAAAAAAAAGTTGATCAAATTAAATGCCCTGATTAAAAAAAATATCAAAGCTATATGCTAATCATTTATGAAACACCGAAAGAATTTAGGCACAATGATTTTTTGTCCCAATTTAAAAAAAAAATTATCAAAGGATTTAAACTACATACTTGTCAAAGTCCATAATGACATCCTTCTGAAGCACAAGACGTTGGCGTAATTGTGCTCACCAAACATATCACAATAACATAACACAACGGGATAGAAGTCAGAAATTAAAAGACGATGAAACAGATGACATATAATATGATACAACCGAATAAAAGCTAAAAATGAAAAGAAGAAGACTTTATCAGCTGACTATTATTATCATTGTATAAATTCAGACCAAGGGAAACTGTGTTGCCAGACATATTGCATGCCTCTAGAAGAAGAGGCCAGTTTGTATGGGTCAACTATTAAAATGTCTTGTATCACCTTATGTTACCTGCAAAGAGCAATAAATATATTTGTATTTGTAAAAACTACGTAGGTAATCAGAGCTAAATATGAAATCCAACCACGAAAAAAGTTGGCCACAATGGTTTTATGCTCCGACGTTTTTGAAACGAAATATCGGCTAAGTAATGTAGGCTATGCCGCAGTACACAAGTAAATTTTTCAAAAGGTCAAACCTACTAGAGACATGAAGATGGCCCTACATCGTGTTTAATGGAGCTCTAAAACTGGCCCTCTCTAAACATCCCAAATAGCGGTACTTACCAGCGACTATAAAAAAATCTGCATACGTTTCGGCACACATTTTAACCGGTTTACAGCCCTGTCCTTAGGGCTTAGGGATGTATTCAAAAAGTCGAATACGTACTGCTGTGTTGTACTGTATTTATTATAATCGAATTGTGATTGTTGTTTTGTATTCGATTTACTGTTTGTAACGACTGCGACTAGTACCATTACATGATAACTAGTACGATTTACTTTTAAATTTTACTTGAATTATGTTCCTGTTATCATAGCATTTTTAAGTTCAATGAGTGAGTGGGTGGGTCCGTGACAGACAGATTGCAACATTTTTATGCACACCAGAAAAATAAAATCGAGCAATGCGTACAATGACTTAGTGCCTTAACTACCGGCCTTATGACCAATAGTGATGTCTCTCATGCCTTTAATAACATTTACTTAAATTCAACTTAATTACTAAGTTTAAATTCCTTCATCAGGTTTAGTAGTCATGTATGGTGGTCGCCCATTTAGATTCTTACAATATTTTAGAGTCCATTAAAAATCTTGGTCTAAATCACAAAGAAAAGGTTAAACTCACCCAAATACACAATATAATATAATGTACGAGAATTCGATTTTGAAATAATCAAACACTATTCGAATTCAGTTTATTCGAACACAAACCGCACATCCAGCAAAGTACTTCATTACATAACATCCCTCGTTTAGGGTTCTGCCGATTTTTACGGATCGGTTACGGCTGCCGTAAAATCTTGGCAAGGTGTCCAGGCACCATACATCCCCATGGCGCCAACTACGACCTTCGCACATTTTGACTGAATTTTCTAGTGTTGGAGACTGCGGACGATATTATAACTCCAAGTAAAATAACGTTTTAATACAAAAAAATACATTTATGGATTTTTCAAGTGTTACTTTTAAAATTTTGCAATTTTTAAATAATATTCGAAAACATTAAACATGACTTTATTGCGATTTATATTATTTTAATTTTCCTCCCGACGCGATGTTTCGGTCGTATTACATCTATCGTGATTACAGAATGCATATTATATTTATTGATGTATTACGTAAACAAGATATTAGACTGTTATTACGATTACCCTGATCTACTGTTACGGATATATATAAGTTTATAATATATGAAGAGCTAAAAAAAATGTTATTTATTTTTATGAAACTGTTCACTCATTTACGTGTATAAAACACACACAAACTCGTATGTGTATACGGAATTCTTGTATCGGATACCATTTTAGATATAGAGTAAGTTCTTTTTATCTTCAAAGAACTAGAGCCATTCTTTGAAAATAAATAAATAACGGGACGCCATTCGGGTGAAACAATTCATCAAGTATTGTCAAAGTATCGCAGACTAATTTTACACTTTCTTACACAACGTGCGAACATGTGGCTTTATCCGTAATCAAATGAACCAGTCAGTCTTCCACTATTCTCTTTTGCTTTGTACGAACCTTCTTTACGAGTTCGTTTGGCTGAACTCCACAGTGCCTTCACGCACTGTAATTTGGTCCTAAGTTTGTAGGGATGAGCGATAGTTTATCGATAGTTTGCGGGTAATTGGGCGTATAAAGAAATTCGCAGACATAGACTTTATGTACTACATTATTATTAACTAGTCACCGATCTGACTTTGCACGTGTAAGTAATAATTTAAATCGTATATTTTTTAGCAATAAACTCTAAAAACTCTTTATTGCAATTAACTGGAAGACAGAAACAAAACTATGCAAAAAACTTTAAAAAAAACTAGCAATTGGCGACCATATTGCTAAGAGCGATCTCTTCCAGGCAACCGCAGGTTGGAAAAGGAAAGATGAAGAATAAGAAGACGGGGAAATACTAATAATGAATTTAACATAATAAGCCATAGTACAAGTTTTGCTTAGTTTAGGGTCAGATTGTATTGTGTGTGAATTATCCACTGATTTTTATTTATTTTATTTAATGATGAATTTATTTAATAAGAGGTCAACAATGGTATCTTCTGAATTCTATAATATTTTTATTTTTTTCGAAAAAAAGGTTATTTTAACTCTCGATGAGTAATCTTTAAAATAATGATCCCGTTTCTTTTATGTTTCTAAAATCTACGAGTACCAAACGGACTAATTAGAATGGTATATTTTTGACAAATTGTCATCTAAATGGCTTCTAAATATTTAGATTACGTCGGGCATTTTACGAATAATGTGTTTATAATAATGTGTGTGTAACAATATATATCAATACTCAGTCATTACTCAATCATTTATTGCTAATATTATGGTACATTTGTTGGTCTTATTTATAAGATTATAAGCACATGTTATAGTTACAATAATGACCCTGATTGGTTGTGCCAATCTAATATAGTATATAATTTCAGTTAATTTTCCATGAACTTAAACTCAATTGAATCACTTAGAGCGCTTTGTAAACATATCAAAGCAAATTTTGTGGTAGCTTCGTAAACAGCAATGATAAACGTTGATTGATTTGTTGATTCCACGTCACTTATGTTGTTTATTCTAAAACAATAGACAACTTGAAACTTAAATAGACAAACACAATCGTTGACTGAGAACGGCCTTGAATTAGAATGTTGATTTGCGATAGGTAATTTAGTTTAGCCCATGAATTCCCAAAGTGAGCACAGCGGTGCCTTGGTACACAGTAGAAAGCAAAGATGTTGGGAACGTGAATTGATATTATCGTATCATTTTTTTGTATCAAGGGAGTGCTTGTTTTATTTTAATTTCTTCTTCTTATTTTAAAACCAATGCAAAAGTCGTTTAAATATTAAGACGTGAAGCAAAATCCTTGTACCTCTTTTTACGAAACTTGCAAGAGACTTACTTGTAAGATAATGATATTTCACACACATCGTTCTTTTTATTCATAATATATTATTTTTTATGATATATTATAAATAATATTTTTGCACGCGTAGTTCCCGCTCTTGTAAATTAAATAATAAATATATATTTAATTTACAAGAATAAATTATCTTTTTTCCCTACAAAAGTCTTAGTGTTCCAATGCAACTGAATAACAACCATCCAAACTTTTACATTTATAATATTAGTGTGACGTGAGCTCGTCAAGCCTTGAGTAAATATTTTGAATTCGATGGTTAGTTTTTTGTATAACCTCAGCTGTCCCCCTCTTGTCATTTTTAATATTATGTTTTAACACTCTATCCGCCGTAGTATTAAAATTTCCATTACTAAACACTTATTTTATGTTTTAAAAAACGAACCACCCTTATTTATTATTCTTTTCACAAATTATTGTGGTCGAGATGAACAACAACAGTCGAATGATTATTATTTTTACTATTATATTTTTTGTAAGGGATTATTATTTTAAACTAGGCTTGAATTTTAATAGTGTCCTGACACCTTGCTTATAGTTTTTCAAACCTAGTGATAACTTTTTTTTACTAAATATTAAAAAAAAATATTAACGTCACAAAAATATATCCTAAACGAATTTTAAAATGAATGTTTATTAGAAGATAAACAATTCGTGTCCTTACAATTAAATCACCTATTCTGTATTTGTTATTTACTTACCGATATCGATACCAAACATCGTTGATTATCGACATCGAACATCGATATCGATAGCCGATATCGATACTTTACGAGCACATTCTTATCTCGGGGTTATTCTGATATACGCGCCTTCACTCGCATTTCCATACAAATGTACCGTACTATTACTGCGGATGACATAACACCACTAGAGGAAAACAAGTGGAAAATGGCGCCATTAACTTAACGCTTATACGTCCTCTGATTGATGCAATGTGAACCCTGCTGGCCGTAAAATAAGGTCGCATTTGCGTTTTTTCGCAGTTTTGAATAACGTATTACAGGAGCGTGGAAGGTTATGGCACACTACGGTGATGTAGTCTAAAAATACTATTAAAATTCAAAACAAATGTTGATAACGAAAAGAAAAAATGGCACGCTTGTGGACTACCGATAGAAGTGAGCACTGAGCTTACTTTTTAGGGTTCTGTACCCAAAGGGTAAAAACGGGACCTTATCACTGAGAGTTCGCTGTCCGTCCGTCCGTCTGTCACCAGGCTGTATCTCAAGAACGGTGAAAGCTAGACAGTTGACATTTTCATAATTTTCCCGGAATGAAAATAGCCTAGGTATGAACACATACCTGCCATCTGGCATAACAATGCCAGACAATAGTATTATTATGATACAATGGTATTATTATTATACAATAGTATTATTATTATACAATAGTATTATTAGTAGTAGGCTCAAAAATAAACCATTCTAATTAGTCCGTCAGTTCGTGGAAAAATGTAGGACGCGTATTTTGTCTTTTATCAAATAAGAAATATAGACTTGTGGGTCACTTGTGGGTAAAAATCTTACCCACAAGTGACGTCACGCACAACTTCTAAGCACTGTAATTGCATGTACTTTGTCATTGTTGGTTTGTGAAACAAAAAATACGTCTGTAGCAAAATATTAAAAATATTTTTAGCAATCTACTGATTTAGTTTTTTTTAGAATTGTACCGTAGCCATTTATTCTACCGCTAAGCAGAAATGTGCAAACATTATTGTGTGGCGGTTTGAAGGGCAATGTTTCCAGAGAAATTACAGGGCTTAGAGATATAACATCTTAGGTCTCTGGGTGACGAGCGCAGTGTAATGCTAGGTAATGATTTGGACTCTTCATGTACCAATAGCTGCGTGTCACTGTGGTATTATGTGGCAGGCATGTTGCTTACCATCAGGCACATGTCCTGCTAGTCTCGTTACTCTTTATTTAAAAAAAAGTTTTTATTCTCAGTGGATTTCGGGCATGAAGGGTTAAAGTGCGCGCAATTTTTTCTCTCGCGCATAAAGATATGATTCCCGGAATGATTGTGATAGTAAAATGTATCTAGTAAGGAGTAAAAATACGCTGGCGTTTCTTTAATGTTGTGTTCCTTTTATATCTAGTTTTCTGGATGAATTACTTTCGTATTTATCAGACTATTTTGGCAAAAAATGTCTATAAACAGTGATACTTCATTTTTTAAAAAAATGTATTTTTATTTACATTTAGATACAGAGGAAGACTGGTGACATTTAGTCATACCCTCGCAAAGCTTCTTATAGAAGAAAAAGCGTTCTACTCTATTTTTTTATAAGACAGAATATCTAAACTAATATTAAAAAGCTAAAGAGTTTGTTTGTTTGTTTGAACGCTAGAATCTCAGGAAGTGCTGGTCCGAATTGAAAGATTCTTTTTCTATTGGATAGTCCATTTATCGAGGCTGTAGAAAATAACGCTACTATTAACAGAAACGGAGCATGAATCAATAATGGAACAAAATCAGGAAAAAATATTCCTTTTTGAGAGTTTTCGTACGTTTCGTGCTTTGACATGACACATGACAGCATGTGTCAAGATTGCGTCATGGAATATCACAGATTACATACCTCTTGAATATAAAACCTTTGCTAATCTCTGAGTTGGTACGACCAATTTCCGACAGGTGGCGTAGCAAGTAGCTGAAGAGGTATATTGTTTGAAAGCGATATTCTCAGGAATAACTGAACCGATTTCTAAAATTTTTTCACCGTTGGATATGTGCGGGATCTCGATGAGTGCTATATATGTTCCACGGGCGAAGCCGGGGCGGATATCTAGTGTATAATAAATTACTAATGTTCTCAATTTAATTAATGTGACATGCAAATTTAATTTATTAATACAATTTCGTACCTATCTGTATTATGTGAAACGAATATACTTTCTGTAATGCCAACTCAATTAAAGCGACATAATAGTGGTGTCAAATTTTAAATTATAAATTTAACGGGATTTTATTTAAACTGGCAAAATATTGGCAGGTTCAGGGTTAACTGTGCAGTCACCATGTGAGTGAAAGAATAAAGTTTTAACAATCACATATAATTTGAACCAAAACTTAACTAACACGTTCGAGTTGGCTCAAAACTCCTTCATACCGTTTCACAGTATTTGCACGAGTGGTTGTGACGCGTCTCCAAAATCTACATCAGTAAACTTGTTTAGGGATGTGCACTTCCGGCAAAATTGACCTTTTTATGCCGGCCGGACCAACTTAATCTTTTTTTTAATTTCATTTTTATTTATCTAATTTTATATAAATGACTTCTTGTTTAAATAAGAAGTGACGAGACTAACAGGACATGTGCCTGATGGTAAGCAACATGCCTGCCACATAACAGCACAGTGACACGCAGCTATTGGAACATGACGAGTCCAAATCATTACCTAGCACTGCACTGCGCTCATCACCCAGAGATCTAAGATGTTATATTTCTAAGCCCTAGAATTTCTCTGGAAACATTGCCCTTCAAACCGGAACACAGTTACGTTTTTTACATTACTGCTTGGCTGTAGAATAACTGGCAAAGGTGTGGTACTTCCCTAGGCGGACTCTGCCAAGAGTCCTACCACTACAAAAAATTGGTTGCCTGTAAAGTCGGTATACGGGCGAAAGTTTTACGTGACAACGACTTTGAGTGGTAAAATAATTTTACGGAAGGGACGCGTGCCTTTCACTTTTTATGTCTGTCTCTCTCGCTCTTAGGCGGACTAACCATGCCCGAGTGGAAGGGACGCGTGCCTCTCACTCGCTCTCGTTGTGAGCGCATAACGTGAGCGGAGCGTAACGCAGTTTTTTGAAGTGTCACCTGGCAAACCAATTTATAAGACGTTGTCACGTCAAAAGAAAGTTTCGTTAATTTTTGCTGTACAAATATGGAATCTGGGGGCACTTCCGTGCCCCCCAGATGAATATATATTACTTTCTATTGCGGGAAAATAACGGGATCACGAACGTGATTAAAACCAAGGGGCATCCATAGTGTTTGTTATAAATAATTGGCAGTCATAGCTACCAATAGAACTACCGATAGATGTTAAAAGTTATAACTTAGAATTTTATAACTTTGTTTGGAAACTACGCGGGTGAATCCGGAGAGCGTGAATATGATATATGAATATGGCCATCTAGAAATGCTAATGCATTTCTATTGGTCCCGAGTTTACCCGCGAAGATTTCTAATCCAAGCGATTACCAAGCGTGACGCTAGAATTCAATTCACAGCCCACGAAAAATGTGTATGTAGCACGCCAAAAGAAGTTTTCACTTTTAAAACGCGTATTTGGCTTAGTATATATAATCTTTTGTGTAATCCTGTCTGTAGTCTGCTGAAATAAAGTTTTTAGTATTGGATTAAATTTCATCTCCATTTTGTTTATATTCTGGCCTAGATTATTTATATTTCAAACTTGTTGTATTTTCATGAAACATTTTGCTGTTGACTGGAAATACAATACCAGCGATAAAAGGACGGTGCGGTATAAAAGCGGTTAATACCGGTTATTTTTAATATAATTCTTTTCAATGTTTGAGTTAACATTAGTATTATAGACACATGTATTTTTATCATTCTGCTCTTGGTTTCATTTGCCCTCTGATTAGAATAATTTGTATTATCCTCATAAATAACAATAACTTGCATAACAATAACTTAACTTTTATTATCCAACCATGGAGAACAGAATAAAAAAACGACAAAAAGGTAAATTTGTTAAAAAAAACACACAATCCATGATAATTTTTTTTACGTTTATTTTTTATTCTATTACTTTTAAAACGTTAACGCGTTTATGTGCTAACCTAAAACTAACCAATTCACACTCCATTGAACGACAGTTTGTTACTATCAAGATAACCCTACGCTCGCAACGCATTCCACAGCTTACACGTTCTACACGTTTCACGCAAAAATTCGAGTCATTGAAACGGCAACTACGAAACGATGAATTTTTTAAAATAACGTCGAAAGATAAATTTCAGTAGCGTCAGAAAATTATATGGCGCGAGCTCTCATGATGATTATTACAATGTTCCCTTTCAGAATATAATAGTTTTGGGCACATGTCGTAAATTCCGCGTAATGTTGTTGAAAGAGCAAATTTTATATAGCTATTGCGTTACTTCAGCTATATTTTAGAGGTGTTTTACTGTCGACAGCTCGACAGCGTGCGTAAAAAGATTGGGTTGCCATAGTCGACAGCTCGCGTTGTAATCCTCAGAAAGTTTGGCAAAGATGATGGCTTGTAAGGTAGAGTTGATAGTAAAGTGTGGCCACCTTAGACTACAGCTTGTAAGAAAGCTTAGAAGACATAGTGGCCTTATTTGAAATCCTGTAGTAAGGTTTTGAAGGCGCGATGGACATAACTGACAGCTTGCATAGAAAACCTTCGAAACCTTGTCGACTATAGTACTAAGCTTACAAAGTGCCATAGTCGACAGCGTGGGTAAGCCTTAGAAAACATGGCAACTATAGTTGACAGGTTGTATATAGGAAGATTTAGAAGGCGTGGAGTTCAAAGTCAAAAACTTATAAGGCCAGAGGTGACAGCTTCTATGGAAAAGTTTTTGTAGCCCTGGTGGTATAGGTGGTCATAGGTGGTTTCATAGATAAGCTTAGAAAGGAATATTATAACCATACTTGACCGCTTCTATAGAAAAGCTTAAAAGGCGTGATGGCCATAGTTGATAGTTTCTATAAGAAGATTTAAAAGGAAGGCGTCTTTCTTGTTCTTATTCTCATTGTTATTGTTTTTTTTTTTGTAATAACACACGCTTGGTGGCAAGCAATACGCCTGTGCATCGCCAAGTTACTCATGAACCATGAAGAGTCCACATCACTAGCAGTACTGCACTACGCTCATCACCCATAGATATGAGATGATGTATCTCCGTAATTTTGGTCCAATCTGTAACTTTTCTGTGAACATTCCTTTCAAACCGAAGTTATGTTCTTACATTACTTTTGACGATTAAATAACTGCCAAATATATTGGTACTTTCCTAGGCATCCTATACAATTTCTACCATTGCATTGCTGACGCTTTGACACTAATGGGACACCTTCTATTGCATGTGGCACAAAAACACATAACGGAGACTGCATCAGTCCACACCTCTATACTTTAAAAGTCCTCCACAAAAGTCTATTGGCAAAATTGTTGGACTACTTAGCTTTCATACAAAGACTTTCATTTTTTCTTTGTAGAAGCGACATTGGCGCCAACTGACCACGTGAGTGGCGCGAAGTCTTAACAATTTCTCTTTACCATATAGCTGCCGACTTGTTTGACATCCTAGATGTGACCATACGCCATCAAGACCATAAAACTACCAATTTACATCAAAAACCGGTCTCATCTCGGTAATTTAATGATTATTCACACAAAATTCACTGTACTAGAATCGATAAATTCTATTTTTTCTACTACTTACATCTATATTTCACATTCTTGTTAGAGATAAGCCAATTTTTATAACGTTTTGTGTGGGCGGCCAATATGATACGGTTTTTCTCGCCTACATACAGAATACTCGTAAATAAAATGGAATGTCTTAATACTAACAATATGGAGCTGCTTTTGAGGGGTCAGTGGTTCGAACGGAAAACGATTTTGATGTTAACAAATGTAATGTCAGTTATTATTTTAGAAACTTTTTTTGTATCCAATATATTTATAGAAGATTTATAGAAGCTGAAGTGGAAATGGGCTGGTCACATTGATCGCATGGAAAATGACAAGTGGGTTAAAAAATAGCAACTTGGATAGGACCACATACCAAACGAACCAGAGGCAGGCCAAAACAACGGTGGGCAGATGAAATAATAAAGGTAGCTGGCGCAAATTGGATTGAGATAGCAAAGGAGGCCTTTACTCGATGAGAGGTCCTTGATAAACTGAGAGAAGAAAGAAAAAAAAGGAAATAAATTAGGATTTAACTGTGTATTTTATGTTTATGTTCAATAATTTTAATGTTTTTTATTTACCTAATTTAATATTCTCAATTTTAATGTTTTGTTGAGGAATTCAATGAGGTTTTATTAATATCATTGTATTTATAGAACATGGTTTTATTCTCTGGGTGACGAGCGCAGTGCTGTCCTAGGTATGAATTTGGACCCTTCGTGTTCAAGTAGTTAGCTGAATCTGTGCTGTTACGTGTAGGAGTTGTATGTTATCTTGGTAACAGCAGAACTGATTTAAATGAAATTATGTCCCAATAATATTATATATGTCAAAATTTGGATATTTTGTTATTTTATATGTTTTTTGCTTATTGTTTAAGGTGCGTCCTCCAGCAAAACAAGTTTTTGTCCAGTTTTCAGAGTCAAAATAAGCAAAATAGAGCATTAGCCAAAATAAATATCAACTGGTAAAAATACATTAAATTTCTATATATATCTAAATTTCTATAGTGCACGCTATGAATTTAGAAATGCAAAGTGAGTGGTTAACCATAGGTGAGTTCTGTATCCCATTAGCTCTAAAGTGGCGCACCTTGATCTATGACTGGTCTCCTGCCTTATTAAAATTTTATCTAAATGCATTCCAAATGACCCTCCCTGATCAGAGTAACTTGGTAAGGTGGGGAAAAGCCTCTGAAAAATGTTGCTATACTTGTGGAGAGGCGATATGTACAGCAAGGCACATATTGGTGGGATGCAAGGTGCTCCTTGATGGGGGTCATTACTCACGGCGTCATGACAGAGTACTTGAAATCATACGTGAAGCCATGAGCCTTTCAGTAGCCAGAGCCCAAAAGGGATTGACGACAAACAAAAGACAAATAAACTTTGTAAGCAGGCTCAACTTCAAACTCCAGGAACAAGCCTTACTCAATCCTGGGTACAGCACCTGATTGGACTATTTTAATGGACACGTATGAAAAGCACTACAAAATCCCAGAGGATGTGGGTGTTTCGTCATCCAGACCGGACATTTTCCTTTTTCTAGAGCTACGAAACGCATAGTCCTTGTAGAACTTACCGTACCGTGGGAAACTAATATACCTAAAGACCACGCGATGAAACAAAATAAGTATTACGACCTCCTAAACGAATTAACAAAAACGGCTATGTAGTTAGTTTATACGCTGTAGAAGTGGGAGCGAGAGGTATACCAGCAAAATCTCTCTATAACCTACTGAAAGACCTTGGCTTATCCAGAAGTGCAGTATGTTCTATACTAGAACGAGTATCTAAAGCTGCACTAGTAGGCTCATATCAGATTTGGCTGGGCAGGGAGAGAAAAACGAGTGGTGAAGGTGAGTGTTGATGTACGTCAGAAAGGGCCCCTTAAACCTACGCCCGAGTCACAAGTCTCGGGATCTACTCGAGTTTTCTCTCTCTGCCACACGATGGACCCGGCACCCGCACGGTGAATCCATGGAATGCTAAGAAGATCGTCTCTTTTTTTGTTAATGAATTTTTGTTTAAATAATCTCCTCACAACGAAACCATAAAATAGAAATAATTGTAATTATCATGAATCTACTCAAAAAACCGCCATTATTTGAATTTGGTACTTACACCAACCCATTTGGCAATTCCATTACGAACATTTTGGTAGAAATATTTTTTTCAAAATACCAAAATCTGATTTTATACAGAGTTTATTCTAAAATTTGAGCGACAAATGCTACTGTTTCTCTCTTGCTCTTTCTTGCGGTGTCTCATCGCACACCGCAAAGAGAAATATAATATATTACGCATAAGAAATACTTAAGGTAATTTGCTCGGGGTCAATCACGGTGCAACGACTAAACAGATCAGTTAAAATTTGAAACAAATAATTTACTGTCTGAACTTACACATAGGCTACTTTTTGATACGGGAAAATTATGGAAATGAAAACTAAAACCAAGCGGGTAAAACCGCGAGGCATAGTTTATTAAAAAATAAAATTAACTAAATCGAGAACCTTCTCTTTTTACAGTTGGTTACAACAAGCTTAGGAAAAAGTGCGGAACCCATGTTCCTTCCATTTTACTGTCATGCTGTAATGAAATATGTGAATATATTTTATGAGTGTTTATTTGCTGAAAAAATATAATATTTGGTGGTTCGCCCCTTACAAAAGGAGCTAAGACATTTTTACGGCCTGATTTAGGGTGAGTACAAACAATAGAGTTTTTGTTGGCAAATAAAGTTTTTGTGAACCAAAAAACAAGAGGCGATTCCGTGATAGTAAAATCTTTAACGGTAGTAACCTGATAAAAACTAAAATACAAACATTGTTTTAAAATATCAATGTATTTCACTACACCAGTATTATTTAGGTAGGGATTTTACTGTGGTTGAGCGAGTTACCGATATTTCGATGCAGTTTCATGTACGATTTTCACTCTTGGTGTCACATCATTCGAGATGGCAATCGATTCTAAACCTATAATTAGAAGAAAAAAAGTTTTTTAGTAGGTAGGTTTACAATACTGCGGCAACTTTATATCACAAATAAATAGCTAGAACAGGAATTACGTAGGTAAAGTCGCAGGTAACTACAATTATTTTACAAAACATATGAGCATAGATTAACAACTTAAATCAATACTCATAATTCATATGTAACAGATGTATGATGTAAAAAATAGATTTTTGTACAGAACCCATCAAATAAATTGTGTTTCATAAACCTGCGATATAAACTTAATAATAATTTAAGTAACGTTGGACTGTGGCTTTAAAGTGTCTTCTGTGTCTGTGTGGTGTTTGTCATTATACTATTTTATAGTTTTGAGTTATAGCTCTCAGCTCAGATGAGCATATCACTCTGTTTCTACGCTTTATGCTGGACGCTTAGTTAAGTTCATGTTTGTTCTTGGTGGTCCGGGGCGTTAAAATGTGGTGATCAAATGAATTTATTTTTTTAATATACTGGCGACCCGCCCCGGCTTCGCACGGGTGCAATGCTGATATAAAATATTAGTACCTACTAATAAAATTCCACATAAGTCACAGTTTCTTGTTATGGGTACTTTTTTGGCGCGACGGACGCACGCAATGTGTTGATTGATGGTACGAAACGTGCTTCACTCCAAAGATGGCGACATCGATTTGTTTGTCAGTGCCATCAGAATTCAACGAAATTCTCTATAATCCGAATTTTGTGGATATTTGTTGTCGACTCAAAATCAATATTTTTTTGTGTTTTGTTATTCATATTAGATTTCGATCAAGTCTACCGTAGGGGTACGGTACGAAACGGTGACGAAATTATTAATTTAGATAATGTTAATAATTTTAAACGGCCTTACAGCGAAAAGTTTCGGCCAACATCTCAAGAGACTTTCGCTAGACGGTTGGATCAAGGGTCAGATGCGGTCATCCTCGACACAGCGCGCATCGTCAGGAGATTCCTCACTCTGCAGCCTTAACCACCGGTAGCTTGGGCCCCGCTGCCGGTGCCACTCTAGTTTTTAAGTTTTTTATAATGTTTTGGTTTTTAACCCCCGACCAAAAAAAGGTGTGTTATAAGTTTGACGTCGATTTCTGTCTGTCTGTCTGTGGCACCGTAGAGCTCAAACGGATGGGTCGATTTCAATGCGGTTTTTTTATTTGAAGGTTAATAACCGTGCGCATGTTCTTAGCTATGTTTGGTTAATATCGATTCAAGATGGCCGCCTCCACAAAATGGCGGACAAAATATTTCTTCACAATCTACCTCAATATGGGTATCAAATGAAAGGTACCAAATCCGAGGTAGTTGGGGGTTAATATTTTTTTTATTCTGTGTTTGTTTTTATATGTATGGTAAAAAACTTAATAGAAAGAAAAGAAATAAATGAGTGTATAATTTAATTTTAAATTCACACACTCGACTAAATAAATTTTGTGTATTTAAATAAACAAAGTTTTTAGTTTTCGGAGAAAAAGAATACATCATCGAAGTAAGCTTCCTTTAGTAGTAGTATTTAGGACTCTTTGCAGAGTCCGGCTGGAAGTACTACACCCTTGCCAGTTATTTTACTGTCAAACAGTAGTACGCAAACATCACTGTCTTCCAGTTTGAAGGGCAATGTTTCCAGAGAAATTACTGGGCTAAGAGATAAAACACCTTATATATCCGGATGACGAGTGCGGTGCGGTGCTAGGTAATAATTTTGACTGTTCATGTTCCAATAGCTGCGTGTCACTGTGTTGTTATGGGCAGGCATGTTGCTTACCATCAGACACATGTGCTGCTCGTCTTGTCACTCTATGCTATTATTTAGGTAAATTTGTATCACAAAAACTAAGATAATAATAATAGGCATGACGACTCATTTTTGATTTAATGTGCCATCAACAGGCTACTCAGTAACTGAAACAGGTGAAAAAATTACTTTGTTATCTTAAAAACATCCCGTGATATTACGATTTTTAAATCACAACTTTGGACTCTCCCAAAAACGCTTCATATAAAAACACTACAGAAGCGTGACGTCACAGTGCCGTATTTTCTATGCGTCGCGCGTAAAGTTTGTATGGTAGCTATATTAATTAAAGCGTTTAGGAAACTGGTTTCATTACAAAAGTCACTTGAAATCGAGTGGGTTATCCAACGGTAAATAATTTCGTACTTTTAAAATGGACTTGCCTATCCAGCTTTGAATGATCACAAAACAAGTTAAACTAAAAAATATTCGTACAAATTTTAATATCTACCTGTCATTACATCAAATAATTTATTGTAATTGCAAGATCTGTCGTCACGCCTATTATAACCCGAAACCCCTTTAGAATATATTTATATTTTCTAACAATTATAATAATTCAAGGTTCCAACTAAAATCTAACAAACCAGAAACATGTAAATGTTAAACAAATCAGAAACGGCCGAAATTTAACCCTACGTTTGAAATTGAGGCTCACATTTACGGAAAGTTAGTTTATATAATTTTAATTAATTTTTCGCGTCAAATGGCGAACCGTTGGCGCCGTTCTGAATTTGATTGCGGGTAATAAATTCGTTCTGATTTTAAATATTTGATAGACGGCTGCGTTCTGAGGTTGGGTATAAATTTAATCAATTGTAATATTTTTTTTTACGATCTCCTGCACTCTATATCAATTTCCTTTAAATTGCTGCGAGGTTTTTTTAAGTAAACCAGTTTTGTGTGAGAATTGTAAATAACATTGTAATTAATCTGTCAGATAATTTATAAAAAAAATATAGGACACGTATTTTTTAAATCAAATTATATAAATAATACCGTTTAAATAAAAAACGATGTAGGTCATCAAACATCCGGAATGGGGAGTTGTGACGTCAGGTCTTCATAAAAATCGTAAATAGACGTGACGTCACTCCATACTTTTAAGCACATTTTTTGTTTGTGTAACCAAGTAAAAGATACGTGTTGCATTCATTCATAATTTAAGAGCGACGCTCTTGTCGGTGGAGTTCCTTCCATGTACTTCTACACTCCGCCTTCTCCTTGACTTCCTGATACGACACTACATTTATCTTCTCCTTCACTTGGTTCATGTAACTTCTCCTAGGTCTACCTCTCTTCCTCTTCCCTTCTAATTTACCTTCCATTATTGTACTAATGAAGTTGTCGTGTCGTATCAGATGTCCCAACATCTTCCCTCCTCTGTTTTTTATTGTTTCCATTAATGTTCTTTTCTCCTCTACCATCTTCAAAACTTCTTTATTGCTCTTCATTTCCTTCCAGCTGATTCTCTCCATTCTCCTCCAACACCACATCTCTTTGAGTCATGGTCCACGTTTCGCTGCCATACAATGCAATACTCCAGATGTAGATCTTAATCAGCCTCTTGCGAATTTTCTTTGATATCAGGGCTTTAAAAAGATGCATTTTTTTATTGTTTAAAAAAAAAAAGATACGTGTACAATGTTTTAGTTTTTTAACTGTCGGTACAAATAGGTTTTGAAACGAAAACTTCGTTTGGCGCGACACAGACAGATTTTTCGTGAACTGTGAACTGAATTATAGCGTCATGAATGATAAGAAATCTTCGGGTAAATTTGTTTTGACGTGACAACGTCTTATAAATTGGTTTGCCGGGTGACACTTCAAGAAACTGCGTTACGCTCCGCTCACGTTATGCGCTCACAACGAGAGCGAGTGAGAGGCACGCGTCCCTTCCACTCGGGCATGGTTAGCCCGCCTAAGAGCGAGAGAGACAGACATAAAAAGTGAAAGGCACGCGTCCCTTCCGTAAAATTATTTTACCACTCAAAGTCGTTGTCACGTAAAACTTTCGCCCGTATACCGACTTTACAGGCAACCAATTTGTTTTATTAACATGTCTTTTATTTCGGCGCAGTAATATTTGCATGTTGCCCAATGCTTCAACGTCACTTCACATATCATAAATAAAGTGAGTTAGACATTATTAGCGTACTAACAAGCCTCCGTCCAATTAAATAGGAAATTATTTGATTCAAAATCACAGGAAACCGCACAAAACCACAACATTCACAGCATGCGTCAAAATATTTCATCCAAACTATGTTTGTATTATAATTTTGAATATTACGTTAAACACGATACTGGCGCCGCTGTTCAAACGGTGTTAAAAGATGGTCGAAACTTTGAATCGCTGATTCGAGTTGGTCGCCGAATCGATTTGACATATCGATTATATCGATTCAACATTTTATCGAGTTGTCGAAACGGAATTGTGTTAAAATGTTTATTTTAATGTAGGTGTGTTTTCGTTATTGGTAACCATCGAACTCTTAAAAACGCAGAAGCGGCAAACGCGCTTCTACTATGGCGATGCAAAATCAGGTGACGTCTCCTGATTTAGTCTCAGTCGCAACAAGGAATTGTGTGAACGTACACAATTCCTTGCTGACAATTGTGTACGTTCGCTGACAATTCAATTTTCAAATTTTTCAAACAAATTTTCGCCACGTTATGTTGTCTTTAGAATATGGCATACCTCATCTTCGTTTCTTTAATTATATCGATGTTGGTAACAGTGATTTTCTAAAAGCGACAAACAAAGAACTTTTTAAAAGAGTATCTTTACTTTGACTCTACCACCTAACTAATGTTATTGCTCGTATTGCTATTTGAAAATAACGAGTTAGGAAATTTGCTGAACGTTGTTCTTTTTATTTTCAATTGAAATCCTTCTCCTGATTTTTCTACTTAAAATAAAAATGCGAGACTTTTTACTTTAAGTTTGTTACTTTTTCAAACAAGAACCAGTAAATGAATCTTGATGAAATTTGGTGCAAAGATAGACAATAGTCTGGACTAACACATACGCTGATTTTTATCCCAATAAAATAAGACGATCAGGAACTACGCGGATGAAACTGTAAGATCCTATTGGTCCTACTAATGTTATAAATACGAATGTTTGATTGTCTGGATGTTTCAATGTTTGTTCCTCAATTACGGCGGAAGGCCTTAACGGATTCGGTTGAAAATTTGCAAAACACCCTTATTGGTATTGATTAACACATGCACTAATTATCGCAGGTGAGGTAAACTATAAATTATATGACATACATTTCTAAAATGTTTAAAAGCTGCAACACGACAGACAGATATACAAATAAATATAATGGAGATTGAAACCTCTGTATTTCAAATACATACTCGTATAACGAACATAGAGTGAGTTGAAACTGTGGCTTCAAAAATTACTCTAAACACAAATATACAAAGCTCGTTCTCATTAACAAAACCACACCTTAACACCTACGAAGTGTGGGTGTCGGCGCCTTTACAAACAGCAGATGTTTATAAAAATTTACTATTGCATCGTAGAAACTAATAGATTCCAACTATTTATTTATATGCTACTAACTAGCGTTCGCAGTGTGAGCGTGGTCTAAGGCAAGAGCGTTTAGCGTTTTATTTGATTGTCTCGTGGCGTAATCCAAATACCCAAACATTCTTCTTCTTCTTTTTCAACCCGTTATCGCCCACTGCTGAGAATATGCCTCTCTTCGTGTACGCCACTTGTCTCGATCCTTTGCTAGTCTCGTCCATGCATGAACCGCGACTGTTCGAATGTCATCGACCCATTTAGCCGGTTGGCGCCCAACACTTCTCCTGTTCTCCATCGGCCACTAATATGTAACCGCAATCATTAGTTAATAAAATTAATAGGTTAGTTATAATTTTAGTTGGATAATGCGTTGCAAGTTATAAAAAAAATTGGCAGTCATAGGAACTGCTGATAGAAGTGAAAACTTATAACTCAGAATTTGATTGATGCTTACTTTGGAAACTATACGGGTGTAACCGGAGGGCGTGACCTGGCCATCATGGCATGGCCATCTAGAAATGTGTCAGCATTTCCCTATGGCTGATGCATTTCTAGATGGACAATGGCCATGGTCCCGAGTTTACCCGAAGATTTCTTATCATACCCGAGCGTGACGCTAGAATTCAATTCACAGCCCACAAAAAATCGTTCTAGGCGCGCCATAAGAAGTTTTCACTTCAAAAGTTATAATATTAGTAGAATAATGCGTTAAATTATTGCGGCAGCTAAACCTGAGTTCACGATTTTGTGACATTGCTTTCAAACATGCCTACAAATTCCTTTTATTTAAAATAAAAAAATATTTTAAATGTACAAAGTTGTAATTGTTTAAATAAAGATATTAAACTACTAAATCACACAATTAAAAATAACACCATAAATTCAATAATAAATTCATCAGTCACATAACCCAACCTTTAACCCTAACCTTAACCTTAACCTCTAACTCTTATAAATGTTGTTTTGATTTTATTTATTTATTATTTTTCTGTTGTTTTACTCTGGCTAATATTATTAATGCGAAAGATTGGATGTTTGTTGCTTAATCACGTCGGAACGGCTGAACAGATCGGGATGAAATTTGCAACACGGTTAGATTATGCTCTGTATAGCAAGTTTTGTAGCGGGAAAATTACAGGAATAAGAATTACACGAGTATAGGTCTGCGTCGACTTACAGGACTCGGCAACCAACCGGCAAATAAAATACATTCAAATATGAGCTTTATGTCATGCACGTTAAGATACAGATTACATTGGCAACACAAATTAGCAGACCGCTCGCTGACAGCCGTCTGCTAATTTATGTTGTTATTGTAATCTAAATCTTAACTGGCATGACGTTAAGCCCATATTTGAGTGTATTTTATTTGTCGAGTGGGAGTCGTATAACTGGATGAAGTCCTTAAAACTGCGCAACTTTTCGTGTTATTATTTCTTTAAAATTTAAAATCATATCTTTAGTTCATATTTTAACTCGCCATATATTTTAAATTGTACCAAACATTAATCTCATCAATTTGTTTGCACAATCAACCCGACAAAGCATATGTCCATTTCATTATAAAACAGGAATCATTAATAATCAATTTAACGAACTGAAATATCACATTTATTAAAAACCTTAAAACATTGCTGTAACGCTTGACTTCTGACATGCAGGGCTACGCAGAAATACTCCTCTACTACCAATACAAAATGGTTAAGGGTTTAAAAAAAAATGCCGCATAGAAAATAAATAAATATTTAAATTAGGCTATAAAACCACCGGTGTACTAAACACAAATGAACGTAAAAAATAACGTAAAATAGAAATTAAAATGACATCAATATTGTATAAATAAACACTACATACAAATTGACGTCACAATTTCATAAATAAAAAACATTAACATACATTTTTACACTTAAAAGTAGCCTATGTGGCTTCTCAGGTTCTTGACTATCTCTATCCCTTTTTAATCTACTATGTCTATCCCCAATTCAATCAGTATTAATAGTATAGGTGTGAAAAGTTACGAACATACAGACTTTGGCATTTTTGATGTTAGTGTGATAACAATAAAATATATTGGTTTTGACTTAGTTTAAGTATTGCGTTTAAACGTTTACACTTGACGTGTAAATTGTACATTTACCTACAAAAAAAAATACATGGACAAGTCGTAGTTGGCCTTTCATCCTACATTAATAAACTTGTAAAATATTTTAAGTTATACCTAATTATGAGGCAAAACGTAAATTAATGTAAATAGTCAATTAGATTCAGCACATTGTTTAGGAATTAAACCGTTATCAGAGCTTATTTAGGGGAGAGCGCAGACCTTTGAAGTACAAGCTACAAGCTTAGTTCGGAGGTCTGAAGCTCGTCAACTTAATGTTCAATGTTTATAAGTTGTTATTTTGTATTTACCAATGTACTTGTATAAGCTATTTAACGTTAAGTGCGATTGTATTCATTAATTTGTTGACAATAAATATTCTTATTCTTATTCTTATTCTTATTCTTAAATATCCTTTCGATCTAAGAACACTTTTTGTGTAAACCGTCTTTAACGAACCGCTCTAGGTTCTGCCATTGAATACGAAATCAATGAGATATTTTATGTTTAACTTATTCCTAAATATCGCTTCCGGCTCCGGGTGTTCATACTTTTCTGATTAATATTATAAATGTTATCAAATGTAATTTATCAAACGCAGAGAATTTATATTTTTATGTATAAAATTTGCATAAAAATATGTTGTTGAATGACTTCAACTGACTTTTTTCCCGCGCTTTTATAAATCAAACTATTTTTACAGCGCGTGGCATAAAAGTCATATTACACAATGCACTTGTTTTTACTCTTTGTTTTGGCATCACACCATGCATTTTGCCGAACATTCATACGTCGATTCACCTCGCTTTTTTTAATCAAATTGGCTTCTGAAATTGAACCTTTTCACTGTTAATAAAGGAGTAAGCTCAAATAAAATGGCTTCCGCACGTATTATCGCCTTAGTAAAGAATACAAAGGTGTTTTAATAACTCCCGAGGTTGAAGATTTTACTTCGTAAATTCTTTAAAAATTGTTTGGCGGTGAGTTTTTTCTTTGGCAAATTGTAACAAAAGGTTTGACGCTTAGATGTTTTATTGTTCGCTCACGTCAAAATGACTTAACGGATTTGCTGAGTTTTTGGCGGAATTTCTTTTTTTTTATTGCCTACAAATTACAATATGGGTCTAAGCTTTTTAAGTTTCTTCTTGTCAAGAATTTCGACACCATAAGATTTTTTTATTTATCGTGTACGATTTTGGGGGTCATGACCGCTGCATATATATGATAGTAATACTAGCGGCTTGTTCCGGCTTCGCTCGGGTATTGTCATATAAAGACCATTAATCGAAACTTTCAAGTCGGATCAAATTGCACACAATGTGCAAATTTGATTAAATTCGTTTTAGTAGTTTAGGTGTCCATCGCGGACAAACAACGTGACGTGTAAATTATTTAAGATATTAAAAATATACTTAATATATGTCGCAGCCAACTAGCTGTTCAATCAACAGCCTAGTCCCTTTACTGAACAGCGACGTTTCACTAGTGGCCTGAATTAATACTCAGCCGTACAGTTTAAAACTTGTTACACAATTTAATAAACTGGCTGGCTTAGGCTATATGACATAGCCGCTCTCTACATTGGCGGCTCCTCGCTTTTGCAATATAATTTTGGAACAATAACGCGACCGCAAAAGTTAAGTTTGTTGGTTTTCGTCGCTTTAATATAGTTACCTTGGTGTATCATGCAGATAGGCGTACCACAGGGTAAACATGTGACTGAAATAAATATGGTGACACATCTGATCATATCAGTTATTTAGTACTGATAGTATACCTACGTAGCGTACCGAGTGTTACAGATGCCTAGTGTTATTTGAGCATACTGATAACTTTGTTTTGATCACGTGGCATATAATATTTACGCGTGCGACTTTCAAAAGAGTCCACCCTGACACGCCTACAACATCCCGCATCACCGCCCCCGTACCTACTCCATACTCCATACCCCATAGCTCATTAGTGTATGCGCAAGCGTCGACGGGAACGCATGTCCGTTACGACGTTATTTGCTTGCGTCCACGGTTCGATAACTCGCTTACGATAATAACGCTAATATGTGCTAAAGTGAATAACTAATAATAAATACGTGAATAATAGAATAAATACGTGAAAAATAGAATAAATACGTGAATAATAGAATAAATATGTGAATAATAGAATAAATACGTGAATAATACTATAAATGCGTGAATATTAAAATAAATACATGAAAAATAAAGCAAGTACGTGTATACCATTGATATAAATATTAGGAGTTCAATGGTGTATATTAAATCTACAAGAAATACAGGGTACAATATAGTGATCTATTATGTGTTAATCATTTTTTATACATAATATTATGTATATGTAAAACAAGTGCTTTTGAAAATGTGACAAGTGATTCTTTTTTTTGTGTCGTGTATAATAAAATTTTATATGTTAAATCGTGAAGTGTAAAATATACGAAGAGGTGCATATTTTTACCAACATTTTTTTGGTGAGTGTAATAATTTTATATACAAAAAGTGACATCGTTACGTGGCTTACGTTCCAAAGACTCGAAATAGGTGGTTTGACTCTACTTTCCTGATAAAAACGTCTAGGCCACAGCCTAGAATGCGTTGCCTGAGTGGGGTTTTCCCGATGGGTCCAATCTTTGTGCTCTTAGTTTCTAATCGTTTTCCAGGTAACCTCGCTCCAACGTAGACCGCATCGTCGCTTAACATCAGTCGATCAGTCGAGATCAGGCGGTCAATTGTAAACCTATCTCTATGTATAAAAATGTTATGTTGGTTTGTGTACGCTTCAAAAACTCAAAAAGTTCTGCACCAATTGAGCTGAAATTTTAGAACGATATATAATCCGCATCAAGGATTGTTTTTATCTATTTTTTGCATCACATTATGTCACAGCGAAACGTGGCAGGGTGGGTACAGCTAGTAAAAGATAAAAAAAACAGCCACAATAAAAAAAATAAAGTATCTAATAATATAAAGACTATTTCTTAACGCAGGAAAATAGCCGGAATGGCAACTATTTCTCGACAACTGAGTCTTTGTTACTCGATTTTAAGTTAACTAGTTTGTTTACTAGCTTAGTACATGTTCCCGTAATTTTCTCGGTGTAAAAAGTAGCCATGTTCTTCTAACTAATATAACTGTGTTCCAAACTTCAACCAGATCCGATCAGATGTTACGACGTGATTGAGTAAGAAACATCCACACACTGACATTTATATTATTAGTAGTAAAATAGTATGTTTAATCGTGAATAAATTTGATTCTACGTTTAAATACGCTAAAAATACTTAGGTAATGCTACAAAATATGTAATTTTATTATTCCTGAGACAGCTAAAAACAGTAAAATACATATTTCTTGCAAAACCCTCAAAAAGCAAACCTGTATCTCCCAGAAATTTTTCGATGCCGACCACTGAAGAGACATTTTTATGAAATGCTCGCATCTTGACAAAATTCGAGCCACAAATAGAACACATTTTCCTCAGAAACTTCCAAACGATGACCTAGATCTGTGAAGAAACTAGGGATGCCAAAGGATTTTGAAATCTGCATAGTTTTAACCGACTTCAAAAAAGGAGGTTCTTAATTCGGTTGTGTTTTTTAATGTATGTATTGATGCGCTGACACCGTCAGTTGTAAATTGGTTTTGATCAAAGAAGTTGAAAAGTTTTGATTGATATTTTTTTTGTTTGGCGGTTCACAGTAGAATCGGAATTGTATGTGGTAGCACTGTGGGTATCAACTGTAATCGTTATATTTACTTTAACTGTAATTTTTTCTTTATGCTGGTAGCCTGTATGTGATTTCTCTCAGCAATACGGCCGCCATTAAAATTTGTAGCACTAGTGAAATGAAATGAAATGAAATTTATTCGGTTCAAGAGCACTATTACTTAAAAAACAGGTTAATATCTACTTATTCATAAACACAAAGATATTTAAACAAATGTACACTGGTACTCACACTAGGGCAACCTGTGTCGTGGGTACCAGGCATAACAATTACAAAACAACAATTTGTAGAAACTTAATAATAAGAAAAAACAAAACATTATTAAACATATTGTATAGCTACAAAATACAGACGAAAAATAAACATATAAGTAATACTCACTCAATTAAGTGTTTATAATGTACAGGACTTAATTACGATTTCATTCGTGGTTCAAATACCTCGACGTTTCGGCAGAAGACTCGGAGAAGACTATTCTCGTGACCACGGCGGTTGTAACGCTGCCGAAACGTCGAGGTATTTAAACAATGAAATAAATCGTGATCAAGTCCTATACATTATAAACATTATGTGCCCAAATTGCAAAAATTTAAAAATAAGTTATAATTGTAGTATGAAAACTAACGTGGTTATTAACGAGTGCTAAACGAGCTGCGAACCCGCGCGCGCACTCTCCTTGAAAAAGATCGCCGGACGCGATCGAAACTTGAGTCGGACTGAACTGACTATATTAAACGTGAGTTACCCGTGTATTTATGTAAAAAAAAAAGTTATAATTTGTATTTTTTTTTTTTTGTGTCGGAATAAAGAGTTACTATCTATCTTTTTATCTATCATAGTTCAGAGGTGGTCCTCCTATTATAAATTTTATCGAAACCAAGGAGGCGGTTTTTGAAATGTGAACAAAAAACTAAAATTAGCTTTCATGTATTTATAAACCCTAATCATACGTAGTGATAAATTCTTATGAGATTTAGTCGAGTGTCAAGATTTCATTTTGAATTAAAATCAGTTTTGTTTGTTTTTTTTCGGAGAAAATAACAAATTTGTAGTAGTAGTACTCTTTGAAGAGTTAGTGTGCCGTGCCATGGGGAAGTACCACACCAGCAGTAAAGCGCAAACATCACTGGGTTCCGGTTTGAAGTGCAATGTTTCAAGAGAATTTATAGCGCACAGAGATAGGTAAACCTTTATCTCTAGGGGACGAGCGCAGTTGTTAAGTAGTATATCGCAGCTAGCATTGTTAGTTTAAATTTGGCAACCCTCAAAGGAACTTACGCTAGTTCGAGACAATTCCCAGATTTGCGTAGTTTTGACCCGTATAGGAGTGTTCTATATGGTAATCTTGAATATTGAATCTATTTGAACTGCCCCGGTTTTAAACTATTTCTTAGTTTTCAGTGGCAGAAGAAACCAGACCAAGCTTATAAAATATTCCTACAAATAAACTTCAAAATATAAAACGCAGTGCGGTTCTAGGTAATAATTTGGACTCTTCAAGTTCCAATAGCTGCGTGTCACTGTGCTGCTATGTGGTAGGCTTACCATTAGGCACAGGACACGGATCGACTCGTTACTTTATACCTATTTTAACTCGGTTCTATTACCTTGGTATGTATGTATCTATGACTATCATCTATTTATCTATAAATATATGTATCTATCAAAGAGTTTACACATACTACGTATACACAGGAGTTACATTTTCCGCACGGTTCCTTTGTGTCAATCGTAAGCAGATGACGTGCATACTATGGCAACAGAGTGATGAGTCGCGACAAAAGTATGACACTTCCACAAGAGCGACAAGGCCAGAAAGATGTTACCCGTGCTTTCGAAGTGTTTGTGCCAACTCTATACGTAGTATATGTAAACTCTTTGGTATCAATAAATCTACATATGTAACGGAATCTTGGAATGTGATTTTCATCTGTTTATAAGCAACGGATTAATTTGAAACTTTGCACACTTATCAAGGACCGATTACTATGCAATGATTCGTACAGTTTGTCCCACAAACCGTTCATTCTCACCACGTTTATCAGGATTGATAATTTTGTTTACATTTCATTTACACGTACTGTAATAATGTAAATATTAGTGTCATACTAAGAGTTTATTAATACTACATCTATGTGTCATACTGACTGCTACTGACATATATGTAGACAGTGACTACGTTTCGTTACGATCTTTTGTATTAGCGTATTATTTAGTTAATTAACTATTAAATTATTTTTATAGTATTGAGCACTGCACTACGCTTGTCGCCGGCCCGGACAGACTCTAGGGTCCGTTATCTTTGGCATTAGGGTTTTTTAACCCCCGACCAAAAAAAGGGGTGTTATAAGTTTGACGTCGATGTCTGTCTGTCTGTCTGTCTGTCTGTCTGTCTGTCTGTCTGTCTGTCTGTCTGTCTGTCTGTGTGTGTGTCTGTCTGTGGCACCGTAGAGCTCAAACGGATGGGCCGATTTCGATGCGGTTTTTTTATTTGAAAGTTAGTTACCGTGCGGGTGTTTTTAGCTATGTCTGGTTAATATCGATTTAAAATGGCCGCCTCCACAAAATGGCGGATAAAATATTTCTTCACAACCTACCTCAATATAGGTATCAAATGAAAGGGCTTAACTAGTAGAGTACTATACGCTGTAACAAATTTCAAATCCAAGATGGCCGCCACCACAAAATGGCGAATAAATTTATTTTTTTCACTACGAGGTATCAAACGAAAGGGCTTGATTAGTAGAATACTTTGCACTATGACAAATTTCAAATCCAAGATGGCCGATACCACAAAATGGTGAATTACATTTATTTTTTCACAACTCCCTTAATATGGGTATCAAATGAAAGGGCTTGACTAGTAGAATGTTGTACAGATAACAAATCTTAGGTAGTCGGGGGTTAGTCAAAATTTTTAATTTTGTTCTTGTTGTAATAAAATATCTTGGATTAGGAGGAAAGAACTCAACCTAATTCCAGTGCTAGTCTGCTAGTCCTATTTCGTCTGTTGAGCCGATCACTAGGGATGCCCGTTACGATACGATATATCGGAATATCGATACAGCACTATACGATATATCGATATTTGATGCGATATTTTGACCATACGATACGCTTCGATATATCGCATTCTTATAAAAATATCGCATTACCATATCGTATCAAACTATGTCGGTGATTAATTTGTAAAATTTTAAAGTACCTATTACATCATCACTAAACGATAATAGACAGTGCCATTGAATATATTGTTATTAGTAATAAGATAATGATAACGTCAACAAAATTGTTTATGGAACAAGAACAGCCGGCTTTTATTTAGACTTGGAGGTAGATTTAAATAATCTTTGAACTTTGTAGTACCATCAAATATGATTAATAAATGTTTAGTTTATGTTCTCCTTTGTCATTCCATTCGTAGCTGGGCACACACTTTCCGAAAGCCGTAATAGGTTAAATCCACAGCGCTTATCAAAATTATTATTTTTGCGTTGTTTAAGTGCTGATCAATGGCAATTGTGATTGTTTTTTGTTGAATAAAACTATTCTAAATACATATAATTATTTGTTTCTTTAAAAAAAAAAATATAATATAGTAAAACTACTAAAAAGATAACCCTTTGCACGATATATATACTTATTATATCGCATATTAAATGAAAGGCATGCGATACGGTTACGATACGATATATCGATACAATACACTTTTTTGGGCATCCCTACCGATCACTACCTTTTGAGTCCACTAGTAATCGACTCATTTGCAATTTTTTTAAGTCACCTCCTTCCTCCCTCTCAGTTCCAGTACTCAGTACCACGGCTGTAATCCAATAATGTATGTAATTTTGTAAAAAATACATTTTATGCCCATACATTATGTTTCGTGGAAAAATAATCCAGAAAAAAAAAGAATGATCTTAATATCGCGCATTTGGGGCGACAGTGACTTAACTAAGAAATACGCAAAACTAATCTAATGCCATCAAAACTTTCGTGATAATCAGATGATTAAGTATATACAATAAGTGACATTAACACATTGGTTCACAATAAAAAATAAATACGTATAAGTAGTCATTACTTGTGAGAAAAGTAAATAACCTGCAGTAGTGATATAGAAAAATTCAAATAACATTCCGAAAAAAAATACAAATTTGCATTATTGGCACTGTTGCTCCATTTAAGCGATTAACTTGATAAATTCATTTGAAATCATAAACCTTCCGCTATAATTAAAACTTCAAGGTTAAAGTCAATTTACATGGGCATAACTTAGCATGTCTCTTGCGACAAGTTTCAATCTCACACGCTCAGGTTTGACAGATGGTGGGGAGATACGTATACCAATTGAGATTAATAGTCCCTAAGTGCTTTAATGAAGTTTCATCCCTTTGAAACTTGCGACTTAATAGAGTGTATCAAGTTAACGTCTAATAGATTTCCACATTTAGTAAATTATTAGGTGGTGGAATCAATTACAAATTTTACTTAAATAATTTAACTTCCTTCGAAAAATCAAATACCGACTTCAATTTTATGTAAAAAAATCATAAAGATTGAATATTTTATATATATATAAAGATATTTGAAGTATAAGTATTGCCATTCAACGTGGCAATGGGGCTAGCATTTTGGGCACGATTCCTGCTGGCATCGGTCTTATAGACTAATATCGTGTACATATTGTAAATAAATATACCTATATTGTTAATATTTTCCTGAAATAAATTAATTAAAAAAAAAAGATATTTGACAAAATTTCATATTTTTTGTGAGACGAATACGTCGTCCAGATAAGCTCATTTTAGATTTTTTGGTGATATTTCTAAAACCGGCACACCGATTTCGATAAAATTAAATAAATGGGACTACCTCTGAAGTATTGTCTACCGTACAAAATAAGAATGCTCAAAATAGATTAACAATAGGGAATATGCATGTAGTTTTAATTGGCTTGATTTTTTTTTCGTAGAATCCTTAATGCCCCGCGATTATGCCAAAACAATTATTTTATTATTTAGTTAGTTATTAATTATAAAAAATATTGTTTAAAAAAAGCAAAATAGGCGCGGGAAATTCAAGTTTGCGAAACGCATCACTATCTGTGGAAACTAAATGTGACGTCACATGACATGTTTTCTGCTTTAACGGTGTCGATATTCGTACTGAGCTAGTAGTGTTAGAGAGAAAAGTCGTGTTTTTCATCGTTTGATTAGCTAGCACAACTCAAAAATCGGTACAAAGTAACTGCAACACTTGTAGTAAACAAACACAGGTCGTGGCCTGTGACGTCATGCAGGCGCGGGAAAGATGGCGGCGTTTAAACAAATTATATCGATATTTTAAATATTATTTTAAAAATCAATTTGTACATTTACAAGAGTATTTATATTTTTTATTGTGTTATAATAATGTAAAAAGTG
This sequence comes from Ectropis grisescens, assembly GCA_017562165.1. Classification (NCBI taxonomy): domain Eukaryota; kingdom Metazoa; phylum Arthropoda; class Insecta; order Lepidoptera; family Geometridae; genus Ectropis; species Ectropis grisescens. The sequence goes on from CM029797.1 coordinate 6,325,049, forward strand.
AATTAAAAATATTAAAAAAATGCATGCATATTCCCTATTGGCGAAGGTGTCGCGTAACATAAGGATACAGTATTTGTATAAACAAAAACCGACTTTGATTACAAATTTAGTTAAGACACTCGACCAAATTTAGATAAATCAAAGTAAATTTCAGTTTTTGTTCATATTTCAAAAACCGCCACAGTGGTTTCGATAAAACTATGATCTATCAAACAAACAAAAAGTAGCCATCAAAATTAATTCACAATGGCCGGAATTACCGCGTAACATACATTTAAAAAATACAACCGAATTTAGAAACTCCTCCTTATTTGAAGTCGTTTAAAAAATTACCAAATTTAGTCTAAATCTATACTAATATTATAAAGCTGAAGAGTTTGTTTGTTTGAACGCTAGGATCTCAGGAAATACTGGTCTGAATTGAAAGATTATTTTTCTATTAGATGGTCCATTTATCGAGGAAGGCTATTGGCTATAGAACATAACGCTACTATCAATAGAAGGGGAGCATGAATCTAGAATATAACAAAACCGGGGGAAAAAGTATTCCTTTTTGAGAGTTTTCGTAGCGATTGACATGATAGCATGTGTCTAAGATTGCGTCAGCTTCAACTTCATTTTTTTCTTTGGGTTCGATTCGGTAATGTCACCGTAATTTCTCCAATGTCCAAGATTGCGTCATTGAATATAAACCTTTGCTAATCACATTTGGTTTTAAACACAATTTCCGACAGGTGGCGTAGCAGGTAGCTGAAGAGGTTTTTGTTTGAAAGCGATATTCTCAGGAATAACTGAACCGATTTCAGCCATTCTTTCACCGTTGGATATGTACGGGATCCCGATGAGTGCTATTTATGTACCACGGGCGAAGCCGGGGCGGACATCTAGTTGAATATATTTCTTTTAGGCTTTTTCACAAAAGTGCTCCATCGTAAACACAAACAAAATGTATGATGGCAGTCAAGCGATCAGCTTGTCAATGATTAAAATAGTCCGATTTCAAATTACTGTATATGTATAATGTAATTTTAATAGGTATAATATCTTAAAAAAATACAAAATTGTATCTCTGTCATACAAAAGGTTATAAAAGATTTGGAGCTAAGAACTGCAAAGCCGATATGCGAAAGCATACAAACCTTCAAATCCCAAAAGCTCCAGAGCTTTCCTATCTAAACTTCCGCAGTTGCTTTTGATACGAACTATAAAATATATGTAAAGTTCTATTCACACAAGTACGAAACTATCGCAGTCAATCGCAGTCTGGCGCGGGGATTTGTGGAAGAGTAAAGGCCTTATCTTCGCTGTACCAATACAGCAAAAATCTTTTTTGGTTTTATAATGTATTTAAAAAAAATGAAATTAGAAATTACAAAAAGTGTAATTAAAACCGTTGTGGCTTAGTGGCTAAAAGGATTGATTTCACTATTAGGTCGTAGGTTTGACCGCCTGTGCTTTTGAGGATTTTTTCAAGTTCCGTTTGCTTTCGTATTAGTTCCGCTTGCTTTAACTGAAAACTAGTATCCTCGTTAGACAGCGAGCAACACGGAAGGGAGTAGGCATACACAGCGATTCCCCTCTGTCAAAGTACAAGTCCGCGTGGACCATGCACTTTGATAATATACTGTGGCTGAGGGCGAGGCTAGATTTGTGAATGGTGCTTTATTTTTTGTGTGTTAGTGATTTGGTTGTGTGAGTATGATCGGCAATGGATCGGTAGAGGTATGTTTTGTATGTAATAGTGCGGCTTTGCGCTAGTGTGCAACTTTCCTCTCCCGCAAGAAATGACAGAAAGATTTGAACAATATTTTTCAGCTAAGGCTAAAAGAAGGCCCTTCCGTGCTTGCGCGGAAGATCGAGTAGCTCGATATCGTTAGAAAAAAAATACATCTGTAGAAGATCTGTCAACGACAAACACGCACACGTTTAAAAAAAATAATTACTGTGTCAGATCTTTGAGTTTTTTTTCTGTTAAATGTTTCAAGATATCTAAAAGAGATCAGTATTAGATCGCCTTTTGTGCCCAAAATCTTTTAATCGCAAGTTTAATTACTGTTTTTTTGTGGTATAATAAAGTGTTTTGTATAATTTCATATTGTTCACTCTATCGTACGTATGGTCTAAGCATTAGCCAGTCCGATTATTCAATGTTATAATAAACGCTTCGTATAGATATCAATTAGGGAACTAGTTGAAGAACTAGTTGAATGGTGCTTAATTAATTTGGCTGCGATATATATTTACATACAGGTCATGAAAAGCGTCCGATGTTGAAGACGCGAGTTCCATGATTTAAATTATGTTTACCTAAAAAGTATCCGCCGTGCCTAAAAACACTTTAAAAATTACGGCTAAGGACAATACTAAGCTTAAACGGTATAGATATCTTGGACGTCGCAGATTTGAGTCTATGAAGTGCGGATTGCGACGCGACGCGCGACGTAATTAATGCGACGACAAACGCTCCGAACGTCACAATCTCCTGTGAATAGACCTTAATACTAAGGCTACTTCTAATGTTCCCGAGAACGCCCAACTCAAACATTGTTTGTGCATACGACTAATATCAATATTTCCCGGAAAGTTTTCCAGTTTGCTAAAATTTTCAGAGCCAAAGTTTTCGATGTTACACAAATTATATTAGAATTTTTGGCACTTTTCAAAATATGGCGCCGAGCGTTTGCATAATGTCTTTCAGAGTTGTTACGAGTTTTTTTTCGCCATTGGCTGGGGATTTTTCGAGGGGCATTTTTACTGATTTAATGGGGTAAGGTGAAGAGTGAGCCCTTTGCGGTTCCAAAATCGAAGTACTTATTATTGTTTCTTTTATTGCCCGTGTTACTACCGGTAGTAATTATTTTGCCTGTGTTACTACCAACAGGTCCAGTAGTACGACGGGTAATTTATTTTTGCCCGTCGTGCTACTACAGCCATTTTCAGATAGGCACCTCTGTTTTATAAAATAAAGTCATCCTTAAAATATGACTGTTTACAATAGCAAATAAAATGTAAATGGAAGGGCACTATTTCTCGAGAAATTTCAGAAAATAAATATAAATTATTTTTGTACCTCAGGGTGACGAGCGAGCAGTGCTAGGTAAATAATAACTGCGTAACACTGTCCTGATATGGGCACACGTTGCTTACAATCACGCACATGTCGTTTTCATTTCATACGTATTATATTTTAGGGATGTTATGTATTTATATGATATTTCGGATCAGGGTACGGATATGGATATAGGAATAAAATTATTCAGTGAAACAGTACCCTTCAAACCGGTACACAATAACATTTGCACTGTGCATGGCGGTAGAGTACCTGGCACAAGTATTTAACTTGCCCAACGTACTCTACAAAAATTCTAAACTCTGCTGTAAAAATTAAGTTCTTAGACTAAGAGATATTATAATTTAAACTAACACTAGTTTCCTTGTAATACAAGAACAACATTAAAAAAAATAATTGATCCCTCTACCTCGGGTTTGTTATCCGTACAACATACTACTGTTAAAGCCCTTTCATTTGTTACCCCTATTAAGGAAGTTGTTAAAAAAAGATATGTATTTCGAAATTTTGTGGTGGCAGCCATCTTTGACTTGAAATTTGTTGTAGTGTATAGTATTCTTTTAGTGAAGCCTTTTCACTTGATACCCATATTGAGGTAGTAGTGAAAAAAAATATAATTCGCCATTTTGTAGTGGCGGCCATCTTGGATTTGAAATTTGTTATAGTGTATAGTATTCTACTAGTCAAGCCCTTTCGTTTGATACTCATATTGAGGTAGGTTGTGAACAAATAATTTGTCCGCCATTTTGTGGAGGCGGTCATCTTGAAGCAATATTAACCAAACATAACTAAGAACATCTGCACGGCTATTAACTCAGTTCATCCGTTTGAGCTCTACGGTTCCACAGACAGACAGTCACACACACAGACAGACAGACATCGACGTCAAACTTATAACTCCCTTTTTGGTTTGGGGTTATGTCTAAAAAGGTGTTTAAGAATCGAATCGGTGTTTTGACTGATATTTTAAACGCATCAATATTTTTGAATGGCGCTCCTCCGTTATTCAGCAAACTTCCTACCCGGAAATCACCGCGGCCTAACATGGCCAAAAAGGCTTTTTATCATGCAAACTCAATACACAAATAGGACTGACAAATTCAGCAAATCATGGCCCCATAAGCTAGGGTGACCATGGTTTTAAGTCGATGGTTCTATTTTAATAGAGAGATAGAGTCTGGCTAACGAAAGTTGATACAGACAAAGCGCGGCAAATTTAAAATATATCAGCATGGCATCCCTAAACTAAAAACATCGCCAAAAATAAACACGAGCCAGCCACTACGAAACATCAAAAACCCGACATTTTGTTGCGTCAGAGATAGGGATGCCATACACTGATTCTGATTCTACCAAATGTTTCTGATAATAAATAAATAAATAGCTTTTCCCTATTAAATAGCGTAATTAATGAATCTATTTACTAGGCCAACTTAAGGCTTAGTGTTGCTCTTGATGTGATCGCCAACACGTACGCACATACGTCGTACTTATTTTTGATGAATATAATTTTGGAACACGTGCGAATTTATAAACTTATTTCATTTAATATTTAAATCAGTTTGTTTTAAAGATGTGGAATCCAAACCAAACCTTCGTGGAATCAAGTGTCCCTAAGTACTTTCTGTTTAAAATATCCCAATTCGTAGGGTAAATACCTGATGGTAGGAACACTTAAGTATTGTCATGTAAAAAGTTTGCAAAAAAATCCAGTATCTACTTTCGTTAGCCAGACTCTAATTAAAATAATGAAATTGGTGCGTGAGTTTAAAAAAAAAACAATTTAATTTGGCGACTTTTAAGCATCCGATTGTGATGTTTAAACTTATCAATACATGTGAGATTATGGTGTATGTTATTTTACAAACAAATGTAAATTCTACTTGAGTAAAGAAATTTTACGCTAAGGTTAACTTTAAGAAAAAGAACAAAAATACAATAATAAAAATATCGAGTACCTAAAATATTTGTTGAAAATATAATGTAATAAAAATACCCATATACTGTAACAAAAAATACATTTGTTTGTGTGAAATGAATTAAATACATACAAATAAACATTAGTTTTGAGTTTTCGGGTAAAATGTTTAAACCTTTTCAGGTATAGTGTTATTTTAAATCTATAATCTGGCTTATGGTATTTGGTTAACGCAAAATTTGCATTGAATCTCTTTTTTGGTAGTGTCCGAAAAATAATCGAAATAATGTTTACCCTACTCAGGCTAAATAAAAGCCTATAGAATTGACGGTGATAATAAAATCCTCGTTCCATTGTCAAGCAAATATGTCACTTGAATGACTTTTTAGCTTTGATTAAATAATAAAAAAATAAGTGAGTTTTGCGACACTCATTGTAGGGTTCCGTGGCTGTGAAAGTAAACCCACCAAGTGCGAGTTGGGCTACACACTGAAGGTTCCGTAAGTTCCTCAATTGTCATTGAAATTAAATGCAATTTAGAAGTGGTTGGACGTTTTTTTCAGAGCTCACATGGGGAAACACCTTAGTAATTCTACCGCCAAGCAAGTAAAGTGTGCAAACATCATTGTGATCCGGGTTGAAGGGCAATGTTTTCAGAGTAATAAGTAGGCATAGATGAAAATAATAATATATTTCTGGCTGACAAACGCAGTGAAGTGCTAGGCAATGATTTGGACTCTTCGTGTTTCAATAGGTAAATATATATCCATATATCACTTATAAATATATGGGTAAATCAAGCCATGTTGCTTACCATCAGTCTCATACATATTCTGTTCGTCCCTTCATTTTATACTATAAAAAAGATCAGGTGCCCACTCTCCGAAATATATCCGACAAAACTGAAAAGCTTGCAAATTTGTGGCGATATTAAAATTGAATTCTTTTAGGAACAAAGATGTCGTTGCTTATGAGCCTTTCGATAGATTTCTCAAACGATTCCAGGCTCTCCATCTGGTAGGTACCGAGCCATCCCTGAGGTGCGAACAGTACTCCATACAATGGCGAATCTGCGCTTGGTGTAACAATGGGTTCGACTGACATACAGACAGATAGATAGACAAATACATGAAGCCTACTAGTATAATATCGTTTTTTCAACACAATTCTAAAACAAATATAATACCACTTCCACACCTGTCTACACAAAAATTCTGCTTGAACTCTCGCAATCTTAATAAAACCCACAACCTAAAAACACGCAAAAACTCCATTAGTTTCTATATCCTAAAAATTCCCTCTCAATTCCTAGAAAATTATATTTTTCTAAGCTCCCGTATTCTCAATTATAAAAAAGGAATCTAAATAATGCTCCATATTGTAATAACAACCCGCAATAAGGATGTACCCGGTACATTATATAGCAAGACTTGAGCACGTACGGACCACAGTAAAAATATACAGTAGGCAAATCAGAGACTGCTGTTTTTAACTGTTGTGAGTTAACACTTTACCGCGGATTGCCTGATATTAAGGGACGATGTCGTGCCTACCTAGAAAATACTGATTCATTCTAAATTTGAAGACTACTATCGGGAAAACGAAAACCCCACGCAGGAAACGCGTTCCATATTTCACAGCCTAGACGTTCTTATTACACCTTGTGAGGGATGAAGATTGGATCAAAATAAAACCATTCTAATTAGACTGTCAGCTAAAATTGGATACGTGTTTATTGTTTAATCAAATAATAAAAACATGACAAAGATAAAGATCATCAAATCTGGGTTTATGTTACTTGTAGGTAAAATTTGTAATATAGGGACAACAAACACGTGTTTTTTACCTTAGAAATGTTTAAATGGAAGTTACAAGTTACGTGATTTGACGGAAAAGTGTATTAGTAACAAATTCGTAGTGTAGCATGATTTTCTGCATATTCCTATATTTACACTGTGCCTAACACTGGGTGTTGATTATGGTAATGTTCTTTGAAGCGATAGTACTTACATCCTACATTGTATTTCTGAGGCTGCACCAGATTTCCTTCTTGAAATCTGAATATAAAATATGCCAATATCAGCATTGCACATTCGGTATAAGAATGAAATCCACCTGGACAGACGGGTTCTATGAAGACATACCATTACAAAATGGACTGCTCATGCAATTTTTTTAACTTATCCTTCTGCTTATTTACACTGTGTCATACCACTGGGTGTTGATTATGGTAATGCTATTCCAAGCGATAGTATTCACGTCCTACGTCGGATGGCTGAGCTTGTATCCTGATTCCGTTTGGGTCAAATTGTAACAGTCTTTTTATGGTCCGAGAAATCAAAGAACGTTATATGGAACGTTAAATCTAGAGTAAATAATAGTAGATTATTCACTAAGGGAGTAAAGCGCTGTCTTATGTCATGGGCGTCATATTGGATCCTGAGTGAAGCGAGGGATCCAAGACGCCCACTGGGCTCAGAGATAAAGCACCTTATATCTCTTATATAATTAAGAATTTTATGGAAAAAACTTGAGAACTCTTAGACCTACGGAGTTTTGTAGTGGTAGGGCTTTTGGCAAAGTCCGTCTAGGGAAGCACCATACCTTTGCAATGCCAAGCAGTAATGTGCAAAACTACTGTGTTCTGGTTTGAAGGGCAATGTTTCCAGAGAAATTACAGGGCTTAGAGATATAACATCTTCATATCTTAAAGACCGTGTACAAATAGTCGATGTTGACGGTGTGCAATCAAATGAGTCGCCTATAAGAATGGGTGTACCACAAGGTTCCATACTTGGACCTTTCTTGTTTCTTATATACGTTAATGATCTACCTTTTATGATAAAGAAACATAAAAATATAGAAATAGTTATGTTCGCCGATGATACATCACTTCTATTCAAAATTAAGAGAGAGAATAAACGATTTCACTGAAATAAACGTACTTTTGGACATTGCGTACAAATGGTTTGATGCAAATAATCTAGTACTTAATCCAACTAAAACGAAATGTATAAAGTTCACACTCTGCAATGTAATGTGCGGTAAACTTGATATAAGACTGAAGGATGAACTTATCGAACCTGTACAATCTACTTGTTTTCTGGGTATTTCAGTAGATTCAAAGCTTCAATGGGGTCCTCACATAGAGACTAGCTGATCGACTCAGTTCAGCTGCCCACGCAGTTCGTCAAATTAAAAATATCAGACGTTGCAACAGCTAGGCTTGTTTATTTTGGCTACTTTCACAGTATTATGTCCTACGGGATCTTATTATGGGGTTCGGCTGCGGACAGAAACTCTGTTTTCATATTGCAAAAAGAGCAATCCGTGGTCTATATAATTTATCACCTAGAGAATCAGTACGGGAGATGTTCAAAACTATTAACATATTAACAGTCCTTCATTGTATATTTATGAATGTATAATGTATGTAAGAAAAATCGAAGTCGTCTGCAGAAATTAACTGATCTGAATCCAAAAGCGCACCATAAACACAAAATTGTATTTCCTAAGTGCAGACTTCAGAAAACAAATAACTCTTTCAAATGTAATGGTATTCGCTTCTATAATGCAATCCCTGTACAAGTGGAAGGCCTCAATGAAACCAAGTTTAAAATGAAATAAAAAGCTACCTATTGAGCAAGGCATATTATAATATAGACGACTTTGTTAAAGATAGTAACGTATGGAAGAAAATGTGTCGAAATTAGAATCTTGTAATAAGGTAAAATAATAGATTTTAAGACTTTTGATGTTACATTGTTTGTACTAATGTAGTATCTGTATACTGTGTGTATTGATTATTTGTTATATTGTCTTCGACAAAGCCTTTTTCAGCTGCATGTAATTGACTAGGCCCCTTTACAGCTGCTTTATTCTTTTGACGTTGTTATTTTATCATATTATGTACACAGATTCTTTGCCTTTTTTGTAAATGACGTTACCAAGTGTTCTTATGAATTTATGGTATGAATAAATGAATTGAATTGAATTGAATTGAATTAGATTTCCGGGTGACGAGCGCAGTGCAGTGCTAGGTATTTGGACTCTTCATATCCCAATAGCGATGTGTCACTGTGCTCTTATGGGCAAGCATGTTGCTTACCACCAGGCATATGACCTGTTCGACTCGTCACTCTATTCAATTTAATAAGAACAAAATTACAAATTTTGATTTACCCCGTCTACTTCGGATTTGTTATCTGTACAACATTCTACTAGTCAAGCCCTTTCATTTGATATATGGGAGTTGTGAAAAAAATAATGTATTTCGCCATTTTATGGTAGCGGCCATCTTGTATTTGAAATGCGTCAGAGTGCAAAGTATTCTACTAGTCAAGCCCTTTCGTTTGATACCCATATTAAAATAGTAGTGAAAAAATAATATGCCAATTTGTGGAGGTGGTCATTGAATTGATATTAAGCAAACATAGCTAAGACCATCCGCACCGATATTAACCTTCAAATAAAAAAATACCGCATCGAAATCGGCCCATCCGTTTGAGCTCTACGGTTCCACAGACAGACACACACAGAGACAGACAAAACAATCGACAATCGACGTCAAACTTATCTTAATTACCCTTTTTTGGTCCGGGTTTTAAAGGAAAGATTTAACCCTTTAAATCCTATTATTCTAGTCTCATTCATTCATAATTTAAGAGCGACGCTCTTGTCGGTGGAGTTCCTTCCATGTACTTCTACACTCCGTCTTCTCCTTGACTTCCTGATACGACACTACATTTATCTTCTCCTTCACTTGGTTCATGTTACTTCTCCTAGGTCTACCTCTCTTCCTCCTCCCTTCTAATTTACCTTCCCTTATTGTTTTAATGAAGGAGTCGTGTCGTATCAGATGTCCCAACATCTTCCCTCTATTCTAGTCTACAATTTATTTATTTTTTAAATAAAGAGTGACGAGACGATCAGGACATGTGCCTGATGGTAAGCAACATGCCTGACACATAACAGCACAGTGACACGCAGCTATTGGAACATGAAGAGTCCAAATCATTACCTAGCACTGCATTGCGCTCGTCACCCAGAGATCTAAGATCTTATATCTCTAAGCCCTGTAATTTCTCTGGAAACATTGCCCTTCAAACCGGAACACAGTAATGTTTGCACATTACTGCTTGGCGGTAGAATAAACTCTGCCAAGAGTCCTACCACTACAAAAAAAATGTTACAAAAAAAAAAAGTCAATGTTTGGATATTTTGATGTTTGTTGTTTAAATTTGGAACACATAAGATACTTTCTATCCTGGGGAAATAACGGAAACAGGAACTATACAGATAAAACCGCGGGGCCCTGGTAGTAGCATCTAATTCTCGTTGCTCTCTGCTGCTCCGTCATTAAATTAGCATGTCAGTGACTGGTACTCATAAGATTTCACCGTACTTAAAAATATTTAACGTGCCTAAAAAGTAGTTAACTTTGAAATTGGTTTGAGTATTTGTTATTATACAATTAATGATTTTAAGTGACAAATTCTAGATATTACGCAGTTAATATTGATTTCTTAATTATTCTTTTTTTCTCTTATTTAATGATGACATTTGATTAACTTTGATTATTTGTTTGAAACATCTATTTTTGCGAGTATTTTTGGGTAATGTTTTAGTGTAACTGTGGCATGCTTCTTTTAATTTTACCAGTTAACATTGAATGTAAATTAGTCCTTAGTTTGTATGAGCAGACTGCTACCTACCTCACATTTGTACGCCTAGCCGGCACAGCATGATATGGCAACACAAATTTTTATTACACCTATGTGCACATCTTTTGTACAAAACTCACTTATGTTGTATGCAAATAAATTTATCTTTATTAAAAACTAGATGCCCGCCCCGGCGTTGCCCGTGGTACATTATATAGTACTCATCAGGATCCCGTACATATACAACGGTGAAAGAATGACTGATATCGGTTCAGTCATTCCTGAGAATATCGCTTTCAAACAAAACACCAGCTACCTGCTACGCCACCTGTCGGAAATTGGTTGTACCAACACAGATTTAGAAAAAAAAATAGATAAGCAAAGGTTTTATATTCAAGAGGTATGTAATCTGCGAATGACGCAATATTAGACACATGCTGTCATGTGTCATGTCAAAGCACGAAACGTTCGAAAACTCTCAAAATGCAAGATTTTTTCCCGATTTTGTTACATTCTTGATTCATTTTCCGCTTCTATTAATGGTAGCGTTATTTTCTAAAACCTATAGCCTTCCTCGATAAATGGACTATCCAATAGAAAAAGAATCTTTCAATCCGGACCAGTACTTCCCGAGATCCTAGCGTTCAAACAAACAAACAAACAAACTCTTCAGCTTTATAATATTAGTATAGAAGTATAGATTTTAATTTATTTTTTACTTTTCTTACTACTTAGTCGTGTCCTTGTCTCAAAGATTACTTAACACAACAAAACCGGTTATATCCAGCTTAATCCAGAATTACGATTGAAAGTTCGAGACGGGGGAAAAGATTAAAATTGCAAATAAGCTAACAGCTCAAACACTCCTCCGCGAAATAATCCCGAGACCAGCCCTTGAGACTAATTAGGAAGATAAAAGCCGAAAATATTACGGTAATATATTTTCTTTTAATTTTGAGTAAAACGGAACGGTAATTAAGAAATATTAATGTTAAATTGCAATGCCTAAAGACGAAAGTCTTTAACCAGTGTGTGTTGCCAGTGATGGCTTATGGAACTGAGACGTGGTCCTTAACTGTGGGCCTCATAACGAAGCTCAAAGTCACACAGCGAGCTATGGAGAGAGCTATGCTCGAGTCTCTTTGCGCGACAGAATCCGTAATGAGGATATTCGCAAAAGAACGAAAGTGGCCGACATAGCTCAAAAAGTAAGCAAGCTGAAGTGGCAATGGGCAGGCCACATCGCTCGCAGAACTGACAACCGATGGGGAAGAAAGGTTCTCGAGTGGCGACCACGAACCGGAAGATGCCGTGTTGGACGGCCTCCCACTAGATGGACAGATGACCTCACAAAGGTCGCTGGAAACCGCTGGTTGCAGGTTGCGCAGGACCGATCGTTGTGGAAATCTAGGGGGGAGGCCTATGTTCAGCAGTGGACGTCTTGCGGCTGATGATGATGATGATGAATGTTAAATTGCAATCAGGGTGCGACGTTTTCGTTTTTATTGGTCAGACAGGCCTCTCTACCCGCCCTTCATCCCTACATCGTCCTTCGAACTATCACTAACAAGTAGGTACACTCCGCGAGGTATAAGCTGAGCTTTGCATTAGTGTGAGTGATCACCAATCAGGCAGGAGCGCGGCGAGACAGAATGTCGCCGCGCCCAAGGCCGGTTGTCACACCTACACTATCCATGTACACTCACACAAATGTAAAGCTCAGCTTATGCCTCGCGGAGTGTACTTAACTTAACACTTGCTCTTGACATATCTTTGTATTTTTTAAGTGTTTTAGAAACCGATTCACTTTGTGACTTAAAAACGTTTGAAGACTTATTTGCTTTTAAACAAAATTGATTGGTAGCTAGAGAGAGGTCTGTCTAGTCACGTTCTTCCCGAGATCGTCCTTCGAGCAATCACTAACAATTAGGTTTTTATTTACTGCTTCATTTGACATATCCTAGTATTTTTTTAGGTTTGTATTTTATCCCCACCCAGAAGAAATCGATTCACTTTAAACTTGATAACGTTTGAGTGTCTTTGCTTGGGAGCATAATTGAGTTGAAGTCAGCCCTTGAAAAACCGGCCCTTTTGCTTATACTGGCTTCAGATGAATGGTACGAAATTGTAAAGAAAATACGAAAGTGCTATGCAGCACTACTAGTTGAGGTGACAGTGTGTTAATATAACCGAAACCACCTGTTTTCAAACTTGGACACGCACCTCTGTGAAAACCTGACGGGTACTAAAACTTTTCTTTAAAAATAGAGCGATGGGACAGTATGAAATTTACACGGTGTTGATATGAATGTTGAATAAATACACTAACCTATTTTAATTTCTCCTTTAAAATACGGAAAATGCGGCTAAAGCAGATTCCGTTTCAAAACAAATTATTTAATGAATA